>CM033644.1:3871978-3992251 GCA_019512145.1 Engystomops pustulosus
ACCGCCGTGCATTCAGCGATTCCCTCCGTGGTACATTTATCTATTCACCTCTGTGATTTTGGTTGTAATTATCACGCCACAGTCAGCAGCATACTTTTAAACTAAATCACACCATTCATACATAACAGTCTCGCACTAACTCTATTAATCTGCGGGCATATAGATCCAGCAGCCGCTGCAGTTCGACCCTAGATCATAAATTATCCCTACACCTTAACACCACTCATTAAAAATTGAAAAGCTCAAACCCCCTAATCTATGATCTAGGGTCGAACTGCAACGACTATTGGATCTATATGCCCACAGATTAATAGAGTGTATGAATATTGTCATTTCCTCTGGGAAGCCTGGGCTTCATGGCATATACTATATGCTCCAGTGTCTGCCACACGACAACTGGCAGCCAATTGTCAGGATAAATAACAGAACTGATACTGTGGCCAACCCTGCTGGATCCATGCTACACAAGAAAATGAGGATGCTACACTAACTGGATAAAATAGTCAAAAAGAGAAATGCCCAATAGATAATAATTGTAGGTATCTACAATTTACATGTATAATGAAAGTGAATCCAGGACTGATTCAAGGTTGTTTTTTAAGTGCAGTTTTAAAAAAAACCTCTATTATCAGGTAAGCATGAGCTTTGGGTAGTGAGTTATTACATTTCATAGACATTCACAAAGCTTAAATTAGTTTTAACTAAAGATTTATTTGTGTAACCTTCTTATCATTCATAAATCAAATCAATCAAGTTTACAAGTGGTCTCCTTGACGGCTTTCTTGATGTCCTTATTCCTGAGATTATATAATGGGGTTGATCAAAGGTGTAAACACAGTATAGAGCCAAGGAGAGGATCTTACTGATGTTGATGATTGGCCTTCTTTGTTGGGACAATATAACACTGAATATGGCAGTGAAGATGGAGACCACAATGAGGTGGGAGATACAGGTGGAGAAGGCTTCGTTCTCCCGGTACTGGTTGGGATCCTAGTACTGCCAATACAATATTAGTATAAGATGAGACAATATTGTGGTTGGAATTATACTAATGGAATTCCATGAAAAAATCCCCAAGTGGGATGACAAATGTGTCAGAGCAGGCAAGTTCCAGTAAGGGACAAGTCACAGAATAAGTGGTCAATGATATTGGGTCCACAAATATAACATTTGCCCATCTACAATAAAAAATAAGATGATAGAAAAACCAAGCAGCCAACAAAGAATGGACAATATCACACAATGTCTACTGGTCATGATAGTGGAGTAATGAGGGGGTACCAGATGGCCACCATATCTGTCATAGGAATCACCGGGAGGAGGAAACACTCAAAAGCTTCAGAGGCGCCAAAGAAATACAACTGAGATATACAAGCTATAGAAATAACGACCCCTCCATTATCAGTAGATGTGAAGAGAAGGTTGGGGGACAACATCTGTGATCACAAAATATCACTGATGGACAGTTGTGAGATGAAGAAGTACATGGGAGTGTGGAGGTTCTGCGGTGGACACCAGGCGATGATCATGAGGTTCCCACATATTGTCCCACAGTACCAACCACCAGGAGAAGACAGCAGAAACTGGACAATTCTTAAGTTTTGCAGATTTGAAACCTTAAGAAAAAATCTGTGACTACAGTCAGAGTTATTCTCCGTAATTGGAAAAAATACAAATATAGTCACAGAAGAAGAAACAACATTTATGAGGACTTTACAATTATATTAGTGTCAACAGAGAAGACAAACCAAGCGATGATTCGTTTAAGCAATTCATGATTTAAACTCATTTTTAAAGACAATCGTTTTTAAAAGATAATTTTAAATCAAAATTTGAACTTTTTTTATTAGAAGGGTCACATTTTGTTTTATAATGTTATATAATGTTGAGGAACTTAAGCAGAGCAGAACATTCCTAGTAACACTTACATTGGTTATTTGGTTCTTTAAATTCATTTTAAGTTGCCAACTTCTTGAGAAGAAATGTGTCGGACAGTGATCGGCCTCACAGTCATGTCGTGTGGTGGTCAGCAACAGGAACATGAAAGGAAGGGATGAGGATTGCAGATATTTATACACTTCATATAAGGCAAGTTGCCAGGTATAACAAGTCTGGGGAGAATTTCTACCGTATTCTCCTGAGGTTCCCGGGAGAATAAGGATATAAAATTCTAATTACCAAACATTTCATTTTTTCTTCAAACTTTATTAAGTCAAAAAGTTAGAAGAAACGACCCATAATCAATTTAGAGGCTCAGTTTCACTATGAGCTTGCTGTTAGCATCAAAATATTGCAAAAAATATATGTAAAGCACAAGACTGGATACAAAACCCTTCAGGTACAGTGTATTGTAATATAGGATACGGCATTAGGAATATTCCCCAAAGCCTGGACATGTGGGCCAAGGACCTTTGTCGCTTTTTAATGGAGATGTTAGCAATTTCTTCATGTGTGGAGGCAGAGTGAAGGTATTGGAGCTGATCACTGGATAAGGCAGGGAGGCTTCGTTTCTCCAGAAATGTTATTAACTTCGGGTTACGTGAAAGATCTCTCTGCTTTTACAAATTATGAAGTTGATAACCAGAGTAAAAAGAACATAAAGCAGATGCGTATACTCTTTGGGAATGGCTACAACAAGGTGTTGCTCTCATAATATAGAGAGAGATACATAATCTTGACATCTGCCTTGCTTGTTACATGAGTAGTAAGTAGTAATAAACTAAGAGACACAGCATGTTTTGTCTTTGTCGGAAAGAAGAATAGATCGTATGTTGGTAGAGGTGATTTCGATTTGTGATTGGGGACTTTAGCTTGATCATGACCTCTTGTATCATGCTGGGGCGTCGTAAACTACAGCGGTAGTAGCCTAGTGCATGCTATGGGCCCACAGTGTCAGGGGCCCCGGATCGGGGATACTAGGTGTAAAAGCATAGGTGCATATCTGAGATGTTCTAAGATGTGTGCATATGATGTGTATATGCTGTGATGTTGTGTATAGATGCATGGGTGTATATGGTACTGATGACTTTTGGTATGTTTGTATATGTGTATGCAAATGAGTAAGTGGGGGCCCATTCAAAAGTCTGCTATGGGGCCCTGTTTCTCCTAGTTACGCCCTGATCCCTGCCCTATGAATGTCAACAAGTGAAAGGGTAATGCCTGATGCGATTCCTGTCAAAGTTTTGGTGATTTATATTTTGTAAGATGGGAGGTCATATATGTGTATATGTTGGTTTGGTTAGTTAGAACTTCATGATTATAATCCACAGGGTTTGGAATGAGACAAAAGTGTTAATAAAGGGAGATTCAGGAATATTTAAACAGTTTTCTTTGTTTCCAAGTCTTGATGAAGGAGGGGGAGGGGGGGGTGACCACATGGTGGACATGTCTTGAGTTCAGTTTGGAGGTTCTGTAAAAACTCCAGGGTGTCATGAAGGTTGCTGGACATTCAAAAGATGACAATTGGAATCATTGTTCAACAATTCTACCCACTGAAATTATTTTCCATATATCTCCGCTTTTAAGAAATTGAAATGGCCACCGTCAAATATACAATTCCATAAACCCTGTCCATAAGATTCATAATCTGTACCAACAACTATTGGTCTTTAGTCCATTGCGTAGTAACTCACATCTGGTCAGTGTACACCCTGTGCTGGGACCCCTGCTGACTTTATGGCTTTGTGATGCAGAAATACTAAGTTTTGTGTCCGTGGGTACCAAGGATCAAATGCTTAATCCTCTTATGTCTTCATCTCCCGGTCTGAGTGAGGCATCTTTGTGGGTCATACTTGAGCCTACTATTCTTGACCACCCTGGTCTGCCCTCCTTGGAGTAATGCATCATCAAATAACACTCAGACCGTAGCGCTTTGAGGTGCAGATTCAGAGACTCCATGCTGGCAACCTCAACACCCTTCACAATATCCGCTAACTGCAGGGTTATCTCTGGGGGCTCATTCTCCACCCCTGTTAGCTTCCTCATACCGGGACATCTTGGTTCTGAGAGAGGTATAGCCTTGCCTGTTTTCGTGTCCTCTCTCTCCCATATCTGTCTCCTTGGGCTTCTGCCCATTCTCTCAATGATTGTTGTACATCAGGCAAATGCCCAATCCACGGCAATTCCTTAGAACTCCCACTTCCCCGAACCTCTATCGGTGCCCCCAGTCCATAAAAACCTTAGAAAGAGCACTCCTGGAGGCACCCAGGTATCCCCTTACAGTAAACGTCTTTTGTGGAAGATTAATTAGAGTTTATATCTAGGGGTGAACTAGAGAAAAACCTGCCCCTGAGTCTCTTAATCCCTGGGTGACCTATCAGCAACTCACAGTCTGCATGTGGTGGCGTAACTTTTACACCAGAAAGCAGCATGAATACTGGTGCGGTAGAGTAGACAGTCGCTCTCTCTCTTGGCACTCAGGACCTCAGATGAACCACTTTTTGCAATTAAAACATTTGTGCATATCCCCCCGATTTATAGACCTTCTCAGTGTAATTTTCTTCCAGATCTCTTGCTGTAACCTCGGGATTAGGTTGTACATTTAATCAGAGAGCTTTTATAGCATCAGCTTTTATAGTCCTCATCAATGTTTAGAGGAAGGTCAGCAAATACTCCCAGGGCTTTTACTCTTAACCTGGGCTAAAATACTGTGCCGCTGCTCTTGGAGTCCCCATCCTTGTCCAATACGGGAAGCATTCCTTGACAAAGTCTTTGGTTTGTAATCATGGGATTTGGGTGCACAGAAATTGATACCTCTTTCAATACGCAATATTTCCAACTTGATTCTCAGCTTGGCAATGGCAGCTCTCTCTTCTGACTCTACGGCTTCTCTCTCCTCTCGCTCTGTGGTACTTCTTTCTCACACTATGCAGCCGCTCTCTCCTGCTCTCGCGCCACCTTCACTCTTGCTCTACTACGGCTTCTTCTCCTTTTTTCACTCTACGCCTCTCTCTCCTTCTCCTCTCATTGGCCTCTCTCTCCTTCTCCGACTCTCTGTTCTGTGGGCCATCTCTCCTTTTCTCACTCTACGGCCTCTCTCTCCTTCTTTCTCTCTCTGCCTCCTCTCTTCTTCTCAGTCTCTTGTGGCAGCCCTCTCTCTCCTTCTCTAGCTTTCGTGCTGCAGCCTCTCTCTCCTCTCTAGCTTTTGTGCTGCAGCCTCTCTCTCCTTCTCTAGCTTTTGTGCTGCAGCCTCTCTCTCCTTCTCTAGCTTTCGTGCTGCAGCCTCTCTCTCCTTCTCTCGCTCTAGGGGTCGCGCCTCTCCTCTCTTCTCTCACTTCTCATCTGCTGCGGCCTCTCTCTCTTTCTATTATATATATTGTTAGATAATCCGGAGACCACCTATCGGTCAGACCTATAGTATTAGAAATATATTTTACAATGTGCTGTTAAAGCAGAAAAAAAGATCCTTTAACCTATAAAACTTAGCTTTATTTCATTACTACTTAAAAGAATAAAGAGGATCCATAATGATAGTGTGAGCCATAACATAAAGAGACTCCTTTAAAAAGCTCTGTGGTGGTGTGGGAGTACATATAGAGTTGCCAGTAAATATAATAGCGAGCTAGTAGAGATAAAGATCATTGTGAAGGTTCAGTGAGGTTCTAGCATTCAAAGGGGGAGGGGGGGTTTGTATCTGTCCCGTAAATGTCCACAGATTGAAATGAGCTTTAGGGTACTGCAAGGCGGTAGATTATCTCTCAGACTGTAGCTAATAGTCTATGAAAGAGTCCACATTTAGCGGCTTTAGGTGCGTCTGTGTCCCTGAATTGAGACCACCAGGGGTCTATCCACCGCCGTGGCATTCAGCGATTCCCTCCGTGGTACATTTTATTCACTGTGGATTTGGGTGTAATTATCACGCCACAGTCAGCAGCATACTTTTAAAACTAATCACACCATTCATACATAACAGTCTGCATAACTCTATTAATATGCGGCATATAGATCCAGCAGCCGCTGCAGTTCGACCCTAGATCATAAATTATCCCTACACCTTAACACCACTCATTAAAAATTGAAAAGCTCAAACCCCCTAATCTATGATCTAGGGTCGAACTGCAACGACTATTGGATCTATATGCCCACAGATTAATAGAGTGTATGAATGGTGTGACTCGTACAAGATGCCGAGTCCTAGTTCAGAATCCTTTCTTACATGAAACCAGGCATAACCGGTGCCATAAGCTACGGCGTCAGTTATATATTACAGAGGACATCCTCCTCTAACATCTGTGACAGCAGATATCCCAGATCGCGGGTGTTAGCCCCTTCCACACCAAGTATGGCCATGGCATATAAGAGGCTTTTGGCTCCTCTACCCCTTGATTGTGTGTTGTGTTCAGGAGGAATTTTTCTTTCCCATGGCAGCCCCGGGGTCAAGTGAAAAAGTTGTGATGTCCAATTCTGTCATATGTCAGATCTATATGTCCATAACTATGTGTGCATGCATTATCTGGAGTGGACATTTCATTAAAGGGGGGCATCAGGAGTGGACATTTCATTAAAGGGGGGCATCAGGAGTGGACATTTCATTAAAGGGGGGCATCAGGAGTGGACATTTCAGTAAAGGGGGACCCTGCCGGTGGACATTTCAGTAAAACCTATCAGCAGGGTGCATTGACCCCCCAAAACTATATATGTTAACTAGAGATGAGCGAACATGCTCGTCCGAGCTTGATGCTCGGTCGAGCATTAGGGTACTCGAGACGGCTCGTTGCTCGGACGAGTATTTCCCCTGCTCGAGATCGAGCATTTAATTAAAAAAAACACAGTGAAGAACAATGAATGAGTACAGTGAACTCATTGTCATGTTCAAGAAACCAGTCTGAGATGCTTCCAGCTTTATGACATGGCGCATTATCCTGCTGAAAGTAGCCATCAATCACCAGGGGCTGATACTATCCACCGGGGTGGGGGGCTGAAACTATCACAGGGGCTGAATAATTTCCGCAGGGTGAAGACTTACACCGGGGGCGAATACTCATACCAGGGACTGAATCTATCACGGGGGCGAGACTAAACGGGGGGCGGAAATACTTATCACGGGGGCCGAATACTTTCACCAAAGGGCTGATACGTATCAACAGGGGCTGAAGACTTATCACCGGGGGCTGAATGCTTATCACCAGGGGCTGAAACTTATCACCGGAGGCTGAATGACTTATCACCGGAGGGCTGAAAATACTTATCACCGGGGCCGAATAATTATCACAGTGACGGATACTATACGGGGGTGAATACGTATCACCAGGGGCTGCAACTATCACCAGGGGCTGAATACTTATCCCCAGGGGCCTGATGAATACTATCACGGAGGCTGAATATATCACCGGCCGGCTGAAAATACTCATCACCGGGGCCTGAAGACTTATCACCGGCGGGCTGAATACTTTTTAACAATGGTCTGAATACTTCTCACCGAGGGGTGAATACTCTCCCTGGGGGCTGAATATCATCACACGGGAACTGACTAATTATCACCCAGGGGACGAAACCGAATACTCTATCACCAAGGGCTGAATACTTATCACGGGGGCCGAATACTTATATACCAGGGGATGAATACTAATAACCAGGGAATGAAAACTATCACCGGGGATGATAAATCACCGGGGGTTGCAAACTTTCACAGGGGGCTGAAGATTATCACCGGGGGCCTGAGGAATACTTATCCAAGGGATATGAATACTTTCACGGGGCTGAATACTTCTACCAGGGCTGGAATACTATCACCAAGGCAGGAAGAATATCACGGGGGACTTCGAATACTTATCCCAGAGGGTGAATTCTTATCACCGGGGCTGATGTCTATCACAGGGGCTGAAGACCTTATCACAGGGGGTGAATTACTCATCACAGGGGGCGAATATTATCACAGGCAGAATATTTATCACAGAGGGCCGGAATACTTATACCGGGGGGGGGGCGCAAAGACTATCACCAGGGGCTGCATACTATCACCCAAGGCCAGACTACTTATCTAACAGAGGCTGAACATACTTATCACCGGGGGCTGAGTACTTATACAGGGGCTGAAACTTATCACCGGGGGCTGACTACTCATCCCGTGGGCGGAATACTTATCACGGGGGCTGACGAACCTTATCAAAGGGGCTGAATACTCAGCACCAGGGGCTGAATACTCACACCAGGGCTGAAATCTGAATACACACCGGGTGAAATACTTATCACCGGGGGTGAATATTATCACGGGGGCGGAACTGATACGTATCACCAGGGAACCAAAGTTGGTAAAGTTCCGCACCAACTTGGAGTATACAAAGTGAGATTTCAGTTTATCGGTGAATAAACGAGCAACAAAAATATATACATTTTGTAGTGCACCAAAATAGTAAAAAAAAAAAAGTTTCTTGAAATGGAAATGGGTCTGAATACTTTCCGCACCCCTTGTAATATATTCCTTAGTACATAAACTAAATACATTTTTCAGTGTCCCTGGAAAACACTGATGGCGTGCAAAACATGCGGTAACAAAGGCACCAGTGTCCTTATCTGATTCAGTCCCCTTATCCCAAGCTCTAGTACACTCCTGAGGCGGCAGAAGTGTGGATTTTCACAGAACCACTGTGACTATTCAGTATCCCATTTGTCTCAGAGGAAAGAAAAAGTTCTGAGCTCTGAAAGTAATCAATAACTTGTAAACCTAGAGCTTATTAAAGGGCCAATCATACTATGGGTAGTTTAAGGGCAGACGGTGAACCCGAACACCGAACCAACCACCGGGTCCGCCATACAATCTCTAGGTTACAAATACTGATCCACTGGCCAATTCATTGCCATGGCTTGCTGCCAGGGACAGCAATTCGAAATTAATTGGTGGTCAAACTAAACACCAATCCCAATCATTGGTCCCACTCCTGTTAAGTGTACCAAGGAGTCTGGGGTGCCAAACTACTCAAATGAAATCCTTGGAGCAAAGGTAAAATACCCTCGCACCAAGGATTTATTTTGGAAATGAGGAATCCTTTTACTAATAGTAGACCCATACTGAATTTTTTGGAGGACATTAATCTTCTAAACCAGGAGCCTTAGGAATTTCATTTCAAATATAAGAACTACCATATATACTCGAGTTATAAGCCTAGTGTTTCAGCCACTCAAAATGTGCTGAAAACCCAAAAAACCCGGCTTATATGCGAGGGTTAAGTAGTACAAAAAAAAAATAGGTTTCTCCAGGTTTTGTGTTGGTTAAATTAGGGTGGTCTCGGATTATACTTGGGTCAGCTATACTCCGAGTATATACGCTGTTAAGTAATCAATATAGACACTCATAAACATATCCCTATTGTGACCCTGGAGTTCTTCTTTAAAATTCTTACCATTTTTTACAGAAAATTAAAAAAACAAGTAAACAATCAGAATACATAAGATAAAAATCTGAAGAAATGTAAAAAAATATCATAGAACAAAATCAATGCAAAAAAATTGTGACCTAATTTTTCCGCCTCCTTATAAGTTTCCCCCGTTTCTCTTGTGGACAATCAAGAAGAACCGTTTTTCATTGTGGTCTGTAGAGTTATTTAAGTAATATAATTAGAGCCGGAGGCGCCCGTATTATATAAATTAGAGTATATTATTGCCTAAGTTTTTTGTTTAGGATGATCTAAAAACAAGGACGTATACAGCTTTTGAAGCATTTCAAATGTACTCATCATGTGTGTTAATCTCTGTATATAGAGGACCTCCTCCTACAAAAATAACTTCACCCAACTCTCCGACGCACCCGGGGCCCTTGCATAATAAGATTGGTTTTTTTTGTGAGAATTTTTTTTCCCTTAACCATCTTACTCTCGGAGATAAAGCGGTTGGTTTTGTAATTTAAGTATGTGTTTAACAGCGGGAAAGCAATTCTTCACATATACCTATGGCAGCCATACTAAGTATTGGCAATCAAGTGGATGAAAACAAGGTTAGTTCAAAACACCATTTATTTTTGAAAAATGGCTGTTTCAGCCGACAGCTAAATAAATAAGAGAGGCTGGCAGCGGTGGAGATAAGGGCAAACGTGCCTAAACTACCACGGAAATAATTTTTCACACTTAATAATTATAGGGGGAGAATAAGACACATGGAGGACGTTTATATGAAATAATGAAGATAATGGGGTATAGTATGAAGAACGGGACATCGGTAAGAAATCTAGAAGGAGCCGCTCGTCCTTACGGATATTGGAAATAGTGTAGAGGGTAGCCATCTTAATGAGAGTGAATGATATTGTAAGTGGGTCAATAAAAGAGCTGAGCGAAGACACTAAAATGCTCGGGTACTCGTTATTCGAGACGAACTTTTCCCGATGCTCGACTGCTCGTCTCGAATAACGAGCCCCATTGAAGTCAATGGGAGACCCGAGCATTTTTCAAGGGGACCAAGGCTCTGCACAGGGAAGCTTGGCCAAACACCTGGGAACCTCAGAAAAGGATGAAAACACCACGGAAATGGACAGGAAACAGCAGGGGCAGCATGCATGGATGCCTCTGAGGCTGCATAATCGCACCATTATGCCAAAATTATGGGCAACAGCATGGCCATGACAGAGTGACAGAATGAAGCTAGATAGCATCTAAAACATCCAATAATTGACCCTGACACTATAGGGGACGGCATGCAGAGGCAGCAGCGGCAGGCTAGAGAGTGTCATGGCGACATACCCTAAATGGACTCAGGCTTCAAACCAATGGGTGGCAGAGAGGAACCAAAGGAGGTGAGCAAGAAGTGCTCAAATAATATCGGTACATGATAAAAGTTTGCCAGTATATTTTGTGGATTACACAGCAGGGTGGCGACAAAGTTAACATGGAAGCCATGAAAACAACCCAAAATTCTGCCTGACACAGCTCGTTTGATAAGGGGACCATGTATGGAGGCAGTGAACTAGTAGTAGATTAAAGGTGCTGCAGTTAAAACTATGTTAGTTGGATCTTGGCATGGAGCTGGCGCTCCGCTGCCAGGCGAGCTTTCGCCAATCCAAGCCCCTGTCTCTAGGCTACTCCCCAAACAGCACTTTTGTATAAGATCAAGTGTAGTAGCGTTCTTATAAGTTTAGGATATGCCGGGTGAGGGGAATGTAAACAGATGCGCAAGAAGCGCATGATGCGCATGGAGCTGGCGCTCCGCTGCCAGGCGAGCTTTCGCAAATCCAAGCCCCTGTCTCTAGGCTACTCCCCAAACAGCACTTTTGTATAAGATCAAGTGTAGTAGCGTTCTTATAAGTTTAGGATATGCCGGGTGAGGGGAATGTAAACAGATACGCAAGAAGCGCATGATGCGCATGGAGCTGGCGCTCCGCTGCCAGGCGAGCTTTCGCCAATCCAAGCCCCTGTCTCTAGGCTACTCCCCAAACAGCACTTCTAAGAACCTTTTGTATAAGATCAAGTGTAGTAGCGTTCTTATAAGTTTAGGATATGGCGGGTGAGGGGAATGTAAACAGATGCGCAAGAAGCGCTGAAATAATATCCCTAAATGGTAAAAGTTTGCAAGTATATTTTGTGGATTACACAGCAGGGTGGCGACAAAGTTAACAACTTTGATGTGGAATGCCCTGTAATAGCTCTTGGGCGGTGTGCCTTTTATCGCCTAGGCTCAGCAGTTTCAGCACCGCCTGCTGTCGCTTAGCGACGGCACTGCTGCTGTGCCTAGAGCTACCGACTGATGGCGCCATGCCCACGGATGGTAATTCGGAGGAGGAGGAGGTGGAGGAGGGGTGGGAGGAGGTATAGTAGGCCTTTGAGACCTGGACCGAGGTAGGCCCCGCAATTCTCTGCGTCGGCAGTATATGACCAGCCCCAGGGTCAGACTCGGTCCCAGCCTGCACCAAGTTAAGTGTAGTAGCGTTCTTATAAGTTTAGGATATGCCGGGTGAGGGGAATGTAAACAGATGCGCAAGAAGCGCATGATGCGCATGGAGCTGGCGCTCCGCTGCCAGGCGAGCTTTCGCCAATTCAAGCCCCTGTCTCTAGGCTACTCCCCAAACAGCACTTCTAAGAACCTTTTGTATAAGATCAAGTGTAGTAGCGTTCTTATAAGTTTAGGATATGCCGGGTGAGGGGAATGTAAACAGATGCGCAAGAAGCGCTGAAATAATATCCCTAAATGGTAAAAGTTTGCAAGTATATTTTGGGGATTACACAGCAGGGTGGCGACAAAGTTAACAACTTTGATGTGGAATGCCCTGTAATAGCTCTTGGGCGGTGTGCCTTTTATCGCCTAGGCTCAGCAGTTTCAGCACCGCCTGCTGTCGCTTAGCGATGGATTTGAAGTTCTCGGTTTAGTTTTTATTGATGGAGCTATTTGGGAGCCCAAATTTGGGGCTTTAGTGTAAATGATAGGTGGTCTCTCAGGTAGAATGGTGTACAGTGTTTTATCATTCTTTAAGATATCCCAGTGTTTGGTGATAATTTTCTGTAATTTTTTATATTGTGTGTTATATGGTAAAATAATTTTTCTCCGATTTTCTTGTGTATCATCAGATGTTTGTGTGTTTTGTGAAAGTGGAGTTTTTTCTTTTATTAAATCTTCTCTTTTTAAATGTCTCGCTTTTTGTAAGGCTGATGCTAGGATTGTGGTTGTGTAGTTTTTTTCTTGAAATTGTGTTGTTAATCGATTTGCCTCTTCTTCGAACTTCTCAGTTGTTGTACAATTTCTCTTTAGGCGTCTATATTGTCCAAAGGGTACGTTTTCTAGCCATCTGGGAAGGTGGCAACTATATTTGGATATGTAACTGTTCTTAGAAGTTGGTTTTGTATATGTACTACATTCCAGTTTGTTTTCTATTATATCTATTTGCAGATCTAGAAATTCTACCCCTGTTTTACTTATATTGGGTGAGAAATGTAGATTGAATGTATTCTTATTTATTATTGTAATGAAGTCGTGTAGTGAGGTTTCCATGGGGAGAGTTCCTCCCTTTGTTTCTGAAAAGGGGAATTCGGGTTTTGTAACGGCAAATATCTATTTTGTGTTTCGATGGGTTGTGTGTTTATGTTATAGTGTTCTTGCTGTCTTGGTCTAATCGTTCTTTCTTGGTGTTGGGTAGAACCTGATCTAGAAAAATTGTTGTATGTCTTATTTTGATTCCATTTAAATTTCTTTATTTTCTTTTCTATAATTTCTTTTTCTACTCTTTCCAATTTATTACAGATATATTTTTGTCTGTTTGTGGATTCCTCGTTCTCTTCAAAAGATTCTATTTGCCTTTTTTTCTCTAATATAGTCGTTCCCATGGAAACCTCACTTCACTACAGATCACAACAAAAGAAAACAAAATGTTCCCTCTTCACAAACACAAACACACAGAACACCATTCAAAGACGCACACATACAACAACGACCATATCACAATCCAAATCAACATCACTACCACAACCACCAACAACCAAATCACAGACAACCTCACCAACACTCACAACGGTATACACACAAAACATGGACACAGCACAACGAAACGAAGAACTACCGACCAACCGAGGACAACACACGCAGTCGACCACAGACATATGCACAAGCAACACAGAGCTCACCCACCCTAACACAAAAAACACATGTCACACAGACACAAACCCTATCGAACCTGTGACAACACACAAGAAAAAGAGAATTAGAAGAGGACGTAGAAACAGACACAACTCCGAAGACAAAAATAGGGAAGATGTAACAAGCACTGAACTGGACACATTAGGAATTTTCAATTTAAGTGGAACATCACTCACCAGAGACCACGTTAGCTTGTTAAATAAAGGACTAAAATTTGCACCAAGTCATTCCTTAGACAAATTTGAGATATATGTAGGCATAGAGAAATACATGAGAAATTTATGCCTAAAGAAATATTTTTTGAGAAATCCATTAGAAAAAATTACCACAACTTTAGGACCTTACAAACATACTAGCTTAAAACCTAAGTCCAAATTCTTCCCACGGCAAGAAATGAGTAAAGAAATGACATCCTTTAAAATATCCTGTGAAAAGGATGTAAACAAGCTAAAACAAACAAATAAATATTCAAATTTAACTAAATCAGAACAATACGCATTAAAGACTTTACAGAAAAACAATAACATAACCATACGCCCAGCAGATAAAGAGGGGGGGATTGTGATACAAGATACATCGGACTATAACAACGAATGCTTACGACAATTAAGGGATACCGAGACATATCACAAACTTTCATACGACCCCACTGACTCTTACACAAAACAATTGAATAGATGGAAGACCTATAGTTTCAGGTATAGGATCCTTAACAGCCAACCTCTCTCAGTATATAGACCATTTTCTCCAAGACTATGTGAAAAAAACAAAAAGTTACCTGAAAGATACCACCCAAATCATAAGGATATTGGAAAACCTAAACTGGAAACAGAACTGGATCATTGCAACACTAGATGTAAGTTCCCTTTATACATGTATTAAACATGATTTAGGCGTTAAAGCGGTAGAACATTATTTAAGGAAAACGGGTGATTTAAAAAATGAACAAATTAATTTTTTATTAGACTGTATCCGGTTTATTTTAGAACATAATTATTTTTACTTTGAAGGTGAATTTTATTTACAGGTTTCCGGTACTGCCATGGGCACCAGGTTCGCGCCAAGCTATGCCAATCTATTTATGGCAGGCTTGGCGATGGCCTGGTGCTCTGGCACCGGTATATAGATGACGTCATTTTAATTTGGGATAAAAGTGAGATGGAGCTACACGACTTCATTACAATAATAAATAAGAATACATTCAATTTACATTTCTCACCCAATATAAGTAAAACAGGGGTAGAATTTCTAGATCTGCAAATAGATATAATAGAAAACAAACTGGAATGTAGTACATATACAAAACCAACATCTAAGAACAGTTACGTATCCAAATATAGTTGCTTCCCAGATGGCTAGAAACCGTACCCTTTGGACAATATAGACGCCTAAAGAGAAATCGCACAACAACTGAGAAGTTCGAAGAAGAGGCAAATCGATTAACAACATAATTTCAAGAAAAAAACTACACAACCACAACCCTAGCATCAGCCTTACAAAAAGCGAGACATTTAAAAAGAGAAGATTTAATAAAAGAAAAAACTCCACTCTCACAAAACACACAAACATCTGATGATACACAAGAAAATCGGAGTAAAATTATTTTACCATATAACACACAATATAAAAAATTACAGAAAATTATCACCAAACACTGGGATATCTTAAAGAATGATAAAACACTGTACACCATTCTACCTGAGAGACCACCCATCATTTACACTAAAGCCCCAAATTTGGGCTCCCAAATAGCTCCATCAATAAAAACTAAACCGAGAACTTCAAATGAGACTTGGTTAAATTTAAAAGGCTTTTTCAGATGTGGAGACTGTATTTGCTGTAAAAAGACTTCTTTTTCGAAACGAACTCAAAAAGTTACATCATCTAGCAACAAATTAGTACATAACATCAATGAACTCCTTACCTGCAATAGTAGTGGAGTAATCTATATGATAACTTGCCCCTGTAAAAAACAGTACATTGGGAGGACGATCAGATCCCTAAGGGAGAGAATTTCTGAACATCTGAGGAACATCAAAAAAGGACTAGAAACTCACACTTTGTCAAAACACTTTAAAACAGCTCACAATATGGATGTAACACAATTAAAATTCTGTGCAATACAGTCCGTTAAAAAAGATTGGAGAGGTGGAGACTATATAGCTAAAATGTCTAGAATGGAATCGAGATATATTTTTACCTTCGACACCATGTCACCAAGGGGCCTTAATGCAGAACTTGAGATTTTTGTTTTTTTGTAAACTGGATGGAGGCAGCCGTAATATGGACCACATTGGTCCGGCTGTATACCAGCACATGTGGCCACCTTCCGGTTTCCCCCACCCAGAATCCATATAAACATAAAAATAAGAATAAAAAAATAAATATAAGATGTCTTATATATGTGTTAGTTCATTCCTTATATCTATCCTCTGCACTGATTTATCTGTATATCTGTGTATCGGTGTACATGTTCGTAACATGTCTGCCATTTTATACAACAAAATATGTCTATCAGTTAAAACAACATGAATCTATATTCCACTGCTAAATTTCTTTTATTATTTGGGTATATTTTTGTTTAATATTTTATTGTTTATAACCATGATCTATTGCAATACATGCATCGCAATAGTAAAACACTATCCGAAAAAGAATATAAGTAGGCTTTAAGTAGATTGGTCCAGGCCAGGTTTTTGCAGTCCGATCTAGCCCGTGGAGATCCAGACCAGACAATTTTCAGCCCGGAAGGGGCATTTAACAAAGTGCATCAACGAGGAGGTTTTCATTTCTAAAAAAGCTACTGAGGAAGAAGCATTGCGCTTCGAAACGCGTCTAGCCGCAAGACTCTTATAGGATTTGAACATTCCCTTGAACATCAGATCCACCAATATTATCGCTTACAAAAAATAATAAGAAGATACTTACCTGTGAAGCGCTTGTGAACTTGAGCCTACCATCTGGAGCACTGGCCGATACGATTATACTCATCGATGAGCACAACACCATCTGCGGCATATTATAGTCGCTTAATCTGAACTGGGAGAGGAGAGGTTATGCGATAAAGCAGAACCGTGTGAGTAGACATCTTTCAACACCTTCCGACCGCGTCCCTGAACGGCGTCCACAAACTCCATCACACGTGGACAATCACAGATTCCAGCACACGTGGACAACGGCTACCAAGCAATCCACAGAGCACTTGGAGTTTGACCTCTTCTACATAGTAAAAGCAGCAATACAACCCTAGGGACATCTATATCAATTGCTGTCAACTAATCGTGAGTGCTCAAAACCTCTATTTAATATTACTTACAAAAAGGTAATTAAAAGCGATATATAAAAGAGTCTATACAGGTGTAGGGCCCTACATCCTGTTTAATAGCAAAACCTCCTGGATACTAATCTACCATAAAAAGCTAAAAATCTTTAACACAACTTTGATGCAAAATTCTAAATTTTAAATTTTTGACTTTTACAATTTTTATTTCATTTTTCATGCATGCATTTTTGATATTTTTGCTATATGCTCACCAGAGACATTAAGAAACAACTAAGTCTCTCTATTTGTCTACTTAAAGAACTAATTTGTAACATCATAGTATATAAGCCTACACACAGATTGTCTTCATGAGAAGGGATATTTTATGTACGTATTATATATATATGTAAGAAACGGACCAACTGAGTCCTTATGCCCCGTGGTTGAAACATCAAAGTGTATACAATATCCATCTGTAAAAAACGCTATATGGTCTGTTATAATTTAAGACCAAGTGTTTGTTGTAATTTTAACTGCAGCACCTTTAATCTACTACTAGTTCACTGCCTCCATACATGGTCCCCTTATCAAACGAGCTGTGTCAGGCAGAATTTTGGGTTGTTTTCATGGCTTCCACGTCAAACTTGTTAACTTTGTCGCCACCCTGCTGTGTAATCCACAAAATAAACTGGCAAACTTTTATCATTTACCAATATTATTTCAGCGCTTCTTGCGCATCTGTTTACATTCCCCTCACCCGCCATATCCTAAACTTATAAGAAAGCTACTACACTTGATCTTATACAAAAGGTTCTTAAAAGTGCTGTTTGGGGAGTAGCCTAGAGACAGGGGCTTGGATTGGCGAAACCTCGCCTGGCAGCGGAGCGCCAGCTCCATCCCAAGATCCAACTAACATAGTTTTAACTGCAGCACCTTTAATCTACTACTAGTTCACTGCCTCCATACATGGTCCCTTTATCAAACGAGCTGTGTCAGGCAGAATTTTGGGTTGTTTTCATGGCTTCCACATCAAACTTGTTAACTTTGTCGCCACCCTGCTGTGTAATCCACAAAATATACTGGCAAACTTTTATCATTTACCAATATTATTTCAGTGCTTCTTGCTCACCTCCTTTGGTTCCTCTCTGCCACCCATTGGTTTTAAGCCTGAGTCCATTTGGGGTATGTTGCCAAGACACTCTCTAGCCTGCCGCTGCTGCCGCTGCCTCTGCATGCCGTCCCCTATAGTGTCAGGGTCAATTATTGGATGTTTTAGATGCTATCTAGCTTCATTCTGTCACTCTGTCATGGCCATGCTGTTGCCCATAATTTTGGCATAATGGTGCGATTAAGCAGCCTCAGAGGCATCCATGCATGCTGCCCCTGCTGTTTCCTGTCCATTTCTGTGGTGTTTCCATCCTTTTCTGAGGTTCCCAGGTGCTTGGCCAAGCTTCCCTGTGCAGATCCTTGGTCCCCTTGAAAAATGCTCGAGTCTCTCATTGACTTCAATGGGGCTCGTTATTCGAGACGAGCACTCGAGCATCGGGAAAAGTTTGTCTCGAATAACGAGTACCCGAGCATTTTAGTGCTCGCTCATCTCTAATGATGAACTGAAATAAATTTTAACTTTGTTGGAACGTACCACACCATCTGCCTGCATATTTTTTTCCAGCTACAATATAATTAAAGGAGGAGAATGTGAGTGCTATGGTGCTAGTCTGAATGGTGACATACTTTCAGCAGGAGAAACTGAGGATTGGTGCTGTTCATCGAAGTTTTAAGATGGAATAACGAGAGAGAAGAAGAATATTGGGAGCTCTGGTCATAGTGATATTATTTTCTCTATTTCTGTGGATTTTCCTATAAAGGTCATTTTTACCCCCAATTTTTTTTATAGCCACAAGGGATAAAAAAAATTTAATAACCCACAAAATGTATAAAACTATTAGCCCTAGTGTTATCAAACAGAGAAGAACCAAAACGTGATTCTAATTTTTAAAAACTCACCCCCTAGAGAATTTAGCAATGTATAATATGTGTATTTGCCCCTACAGGTGAATGATCCAATTAGGCCCTAAAAATTAAAAAGCATTTGGAGAGCCCTAGTGGTACCAAAACAGAGAAGTGTTGAATGTAACCTCTTGGAGAATGTAGCAAGGTGTAATATGTGTTGTAGTGTAATACACGTGGTGAAATGAGCATATTGAAAATACAGGTGGTTTCCAAATATGATGTGCCATAGAGTCCAAGATGGAAATTGCAATTATTTCTGGACGGTTCGGTGCCGTTTTGTGATGCCCAGTTTGTGACAATGTGAAATGTCAGCTCTCTGATTAGGATTCATGTTTCCTGACTGTTTCCTGACGTAAGAACAACCCTACATGTGGTCCTAAAATCCAGCAGGGCTCCGGAATGATAAAGCAAATAAAATAATAATAATAATAATAATAATTAAAATAAATAAAGAACTTGGAGAATTATAAAGAATGTGCTAACAAATCCAGAGGCTTGGAGGGGAAATAGAAAACCTAAATAACAAACATAAAACCAGCAAGTGACCCGAGTTTGCAAACTACATGAAATAATCGCGGGGTATGGTGATCGATATTTCCTTCGTGAATTGGGAATGTGTTGTGTATAAGGAGGTGGAATATACCAGGGGGCCAACTAAAATGTTGTCACTCTGGACTTCTCGCAGGTCTCATACACATGAACAGAGGGGGGCAACGAAACCCCTCTGGACCACAAAGAAAAATTGGTGGCTGTCAGGAACAGCCGCCACCCTGCCCCGATCACCGGGTCTACAGATAAGGTGATTGGTAATACTGATATCATAAGTAAAATCGCTGCTATTGACTGGTCTGCATTAATGAGCCAAAAGCAGCGATCATGAACTGGGAGGGGGGGCAGCAAAACACATCTGGTCCACGGGGAAGGATAGATGGCCATCAGGAGCAGCCACCATCTTACCCTGATCACTGGGGGTCATTTACTAAGGGCCCGATTCGCGTTTTCCCGACGTGTTACCTGAATATATTTCCGATTTGCGCCGATTTTTCCTGAATTGCCCTGGGATTTTGCCGCACGCGATCGGATTGTGGAGCATCGACGCCGGCATGCACGGGATGGAAATCGGGGGGCCGTAAAAAAATCCGACGGATTCGGAAAAACCGCCAATCAACACTTCAGTGCATTCCGATGGTCTTCAGCGCAGCAGCGCCACTTGGTGGACGTTGGAGGAACTGCCTTAGTGAATCCCGTCCGGACCTGAATCCAGCACAGAGAACACGCGCCGCTGGATCTTGAATGGACCGGGTAAGTAAATCTGCCCCACTGTGTCTGAACCACGTTGGCAAGTCACTACCTGCCGCACCGTTCTATAACAACACACGCCGGGAAGGGGTTTATAGGCTATACAATCTTTATTTATTTTTTGCCAATTTGGACAAATAAGGGTTTATTTTTTGCGCTTAAAAAAATAATTTTAGTGGGTATTTAGCTTCTTGATGAGATTTTATTAACTCTTTACGTGTGGAGGAAAATAAAATCATTAATTCTGGTTGATAAAAAAGTTTTTCGTTTTTTTTTTTTTTTTACCACGTTCACCAAGCAGGTCCAATTTTGATTATGATTTATTGTACAGATTGTTACCAATTAAGTGGGTTTTTTGTGATTTAGTGGTTTTTGTACTTTATTACTTGTGTATAGGGAACTGTGGTGTTTGGAGGACTTTCACTTTCTATTATTATCTATATATTTTTGTAAAAAACTTTTTTTTATTTTAGTGACATGTTGGCTTGAACAAGTGATCTTCCGATCACTTGTTCAAGCTCAAGTAGAGTTTACACAGTGCAATAAAGTTTACACATGCTAGGAGGCAGGGACCCGGCTCCCGGAAGAAATCGCGCAACCCTGGTGCACTGGCAGACCCCGAGGTAGCCAGTGGAGAATCGGACCCCCCGGTAAGCCCCTTACACGCCGTAACACCTGAAATCAGAGGAATCTCCAATCGTGGGAGTTACAGACGGATGTTTTCCTTGAGGGAATTGGTTTCCAAAAGAGGGTCACTTTTTAGGGGTTTCTCTTTTTGTGGTATCTTCGAGGCTCAGCACATGCTACATGGTGCCTGGAGCTTCTTTTTTTTCTTTTTACATAAAAAAAATTGGTTAGTTTGTCGAAAAAACATCATTTTCTTGTGGGTTCCGCTTTTACAGCTTTAAAGGGAACCTGTCATCAGAAATTGACATAATAAACCACTACCACGCAGTCATGCAGTTGAGAAGCTTCTAGATGATGTTTCATGGCCCAGTGTGGTGACATCATCCAGAAAATCAACTTTGAAGTGAGATGTAAGTTAGATGTATAAAGTCATGGAGGCGGAGAGTTAAACACTGAAGTCACGCTCTCCCTGTCTCTGAACACCTCCTCACATGTAGTTAACATCGTTCACCGGATTTCAGCAGATGTAATCAATGAGGGAGTGTTCTAAAACAGGGAAAGCTTGACATCATTGTTTAACTTTCCGCCTCCTTGACTTCATAAAACCAATTTATTCAAAGTTTATTTTCTGGATGATGCCACAACAGGACATGGAAGAAATATCACCTAGACACTGTTTAGCTGATTGACAACCTACTGCTTATGGTGTGACAGGTTCCCTTTAACTGTGCGCTCCAGATGACACCTTAAATGTATTCTTTGGTTGGTACGATCACATTGATAGCAAATTTATTATATAGATTTTTTTAAAAATAAAAACCTAATGTCTAATTTGTGTTTGTGTTTAACCCCTTACCGACGTGTGCTGCAATAGTATGGCGCGCGTTGGGTCCCAGTGCATGGAGAGGGCTCACACGCTGAGTCCTCTCCATAGCCGGTAAGTCTTTGCTGCATATATCGCCGATTTCTTTCCGTGGCGGCTTCAAATAGATGGCAGCAATCCATCGCCATTACAGCCTTGGGTCTTCCAAAGACCCGAGTCTGTCTCGTTTTAACACTATCATCACAATGTGCTATCAGCACATTGTAATAAATAAGGAGGAAAATCCCCATATAGTATGTATACTGCATACACTGCCATAACACCACCCACAGCATCAGAAGATGGCAAAATCAAAATGAAAAAAAAAAATGTACATGTATGAAAACATTATAAAACCGTTCATTCACCATTTTCACTGCATTTGGAATGTTTTTCCCGCTTCCCAGTACACGGCATGGAATAGTAAATACCATCTCTATGAAGTGGAATTTATTACACAGAAAACAAGCCGTCACAGAGCTCTTCCCGTGTAAAAATTGTTCATGTTATCCTGAATGAAGAATGATAGAAAAAAAATTAAAAACTTTTGGAGAAAAAAAAGATTATGCCAGTTTCTGGAGCTTCATCCTACATGGTGTGCAGAGCTATGTGTGGTGTCAATTTTGTGGGATGATGATGTTGATTACTTTTTATTCAAAATTTTATATAATGCAAATTGGCGTTATGGGTTCACCACTTGGAATAATCGCTTTTATAATTCGATAGATCAGGAAATATGGGACACGGTGATACCTAACATGTTTATGATTTTACTTTTTATTTATTTTTATTTCAGTTCTTGGGGATGCGGGCAATTTAAACTTTTAGTATTTTTGTAATTTTTTTAATTTTACATTCACATTTAAAAAGTTTATTTTACATAGTATTTTACAGTGTTTTTAGTGCCCTTAGGTTTTAGTTACTTAAACCCTAGGGTGTCTGATCACTTTATACCACAATACCACCGTATTGCAGTAGATGGTGATTTTGCAGTGCGTCTGTATCTGACTGTTAGTTGATCCACTCTATGGGTTAGGAGGAAATTTTTCTCTACTTTGAGTGTTGTGTTGTCTTTTACCCAAATAGATGAGTTTCAGAACAGCAGCTGCGTTTCACCATGGCTGTACTTAAACTGGTGGTGCCGGTCGATACTGGCTGGATGAGGAGACAGGGGAAGAGGAAGTGGAATAGGCAAGCAAAAGCAAGGAGTGATGTCCCAGAGATTCCACATGTTCCACAGGGATTCCTACCTTAGCCTAAGCCTCCACTACAAAAGCAGTGGGAAGTTAGAGATTCAACGTCCCTGCCCATGGACACTTGTTAGGACCAGGCCTTGTAGGTGAGATTGGTCAAACTTCTGCTTACTCTTCTTAGTTTGGGGGATAAAAAGCTGAACCCTTCCTGGGGAAGCTCAGATTGTTGCTTGCGTCAGGGATAGTTGGCACAGCATGCCTTTTGTTTTCTCCACAACCCTCCAATTTATGATGTCCTAACAGCAACCACAGCAATTAATGTCCCTTACAATTCCCCAAGAAATTCATAGCCCCCAAAGCCCACCAGCAATTCATGTCCTCCTCCACAATGAGTGCCCACCCGCAGCCCCTCAACAATGGATGTGCCCTCACCCCAGCAATTGATGTTGCCCCCAGACCACACCCAGCAATTTATGTGCCCATGGACCCCCATCAACTGCTATTCCCCCTCTCCGAGCCAGCAATTGATGTCTCCCACAGCCCCCCAGAGATTAATATTCCTATTGGCACCCCAGCAATAGACAACCTCCCCAGACTGAGTAATGGATGTTATCCACACTTCTCCAACCCCAAGAAATTAATATTCCACCCCAGCCACCCCGCAGAGCAATGGGTGTCAACCTCACACCCACAGAAATTAAATTTAAGTTAATTGATGTCCCCAAGCCCCCGTCCCCTGAGTAAATGGATGTCCCCCTAGCTACTTCTTACATTGCAAAGTTAAAAAAAAAAAATTATACTCACCTGCCTTCCTTTCCCGCTTTGCTCCTCTTCTACTCGGTGTGCCGGACAAGACGCGGTGACATCATAACACCACGTCTCTGTGGTGGTAGCAGGAGACCCGGTTTAATGACGTCACCCTGTCTCCTGCTATTTGTAGCAAAGGACGGAGCTGACTGCTCCATTCTCCACCACATTACTCATCTCTGTCTGCGTCCAGAGGGGATGCAGAGAGCAGTAAGAGTGGGCAAAGTGGCCCGGACAGCACAACAAGAGTCCCACTGAACTGGGGCACAGGCCAAGAGATCCAGGGCACGAGCCACGGATCATTTAGCCTAAGGACTACCTTGCCCAGAACCCTATATCTGGTGCAGAATATGACTGTTGTAAGGTTGGATAAATATAAGTTTATGCACCAGGGGACTAATAATCCACTTGCAACATATGTCCTTGTGGGAGAAAATCTTGGAGAGTCCCTTGTTGAGAAGGACCTGGGTGACTAGTAGATTATAGATTAAATAATAGCACAATGTCAATCAGTCTGGACTCTGGGGATAGGGATGTAATATTACCACTGTACAGGGCATTGATTTGGCCTCACCTGGAATATGCTGTCCAGTTGTGGTCATCAGTCCAAGAAAAGGAGGCGCTGGAGCTGGAGAAGGGACAATGAAGAACCACAAAAATGATAAGGGGTAAGGAGGGTCTCAGTTATGAGAAAAAATGAAAAAAACATATTTATTTAGTCTTTGAATTAGGCGACTATGGGAGGGCGGCAAGGTTAAATGTTCAGAGGACATAAGGTTTATTTACTGTGTAGAACTGTGGAATAGCCAAGCTCAAGAGCAAAGTAAAGCAGGGACAGCAGAGAGGTTCAATAAGGATCCAGATGCTTTTTTACATCAAAATAACATTGAAGTTTATGTTATAATATATAATAATGTTCCATTACATCCATTGATGGTCTTTTTTCCCACCACATTAACTATGTCACTATGTAACATGACCCATAAACTGTCTAGAATTATTATGGTGGGTCCGGACAATGTAGACATCGGTACATACTGTATACAATACAGGAAACAAAGAGTTAAAGGGCCTCAATGTTAACCTATGAAAGTTTGAATATTAATTGCTCATTCTCCACCACACATCGGTTGATGTGCTACATAAAAACCTACTGTATAATCAGATCTGATCAGCTTACAAAAGTAATTTTGTAATGTTTGCTTGCCATTTCTATATAGGGGGCAGTGATTGGAAACATTCCCCGGTATAGAAGGGACTTTATTTGGATTTAACAATTGATTTCAGGTTGTGAAAAGCCTCTTTAAAGTTGTTGTTCCTCAAGGTGTATATTATGGGGTTAAGCAGTGGGGTCAGCACCGTATACATTAGGGAGAGGATCTTACTAAGTGTTGTGGATTCTCCCCCTGATGGAAACATATAAGCAATCATTAATGTCCCATAAAACATGGAGACCACAATGAGGTGGGAGCTACAGGTGGAGAAGGCTTTATGTCTTCCGGTAGTGGATGGGATCTTCAGAATGGTGATGACAATGTACACGTAGGACGTCACTATTATTATGAAAGGTATAACAACTATTAAAGATCCCATCAGCAATTTATGGAGAATAGATATATGAGCGCAGAAGAGATGCATCATGGGCTCAATATCACAGTAGAAATGGTCAATGACATGTCGTCCACAGAGATACACATTATACGTAACGGTGATATTTACCGATGCTACAATAACACCCACCAGACAAATCATGCTGACTGATGTCACACAAACTCCATGACTCATGATACAGTGATAACGGAGGGGGTTACAGATGGCCACATACCGGTCATAGGACATCACCGACAAGAGAAGGCATTCTGAAGATTCCGATGTAGCAAAGAAAAAGTACTGAATGAAGCATCCAATGAGAGTGATAGAACTTCCTCCATACAGGACAGTGTGAAGAAGGACGGGGACAATGTCTGTGGTCAGCAGGAGGTCACACAATGACAGCTGTGTAATGAAGAAGTACATGGGGGACTGAAGGGTTTTACTCACTAGATACAAGACCATGATAAGAAGGTTTCCTGATATTGTCCCACAGAAGATAAGAACCAGGAGGGAGAAGAAGAGGAATGTGAAGTTCTGAAGATTGGGAAATCCCAGAAGAAAGATAATGGTGACATTGTTTGTGAGAACCATCTGAACAAAAGAAAAAAATAAATGAATGGAGTAATGGTAATATTGTTTGTGAAAGTTTTATTTAAAGGACATCTACCACCACATTTAGACGTGTGTACTGTCCCCAAACATATGCTTGTTACCTTAGATGTGACAGGGGACTGTTGCTGGAATGCTCTGGGCTGTCTACTATACCGAAATATGCAGTTATAAAGTTTATAAAATGAGCCTGAGGTGCTTACGTTAGGCTAGCCGAGCACCTCCTGGCTCTGTCGGAACATAATTTCTGCACGCCTCCCCTCATCAAAATACATCCTCAGCGCCGGCGGAAAGGGCTGCAGACTGCCGGTGATGTACCTTCCTTGCCAGCTGAGCAAGGAATGCAGTTGCCGCACATGAGCAAGATTAGCAGACAGCCATGTGACATTACCAGCTGTCGGCAGCGCTTTCCACCGACGCCGAGGATGTATATAGATCAGGGGGCATGCATAAATTATGTTCCGACAGAGCCAGGAAGCGCTTGGCTAGCAGCAGAATAGTGAGTGCTGCTCTGGAGTCTTCCACCAGGAGTCGTAGCAGTGCGACTCCTACTCCTATTGGGTCTAGTGTGAAGCGGCACAGCAAGAACCTGGATGTCCATGACGGTGCGGGTGAGAGCGGTCCTTCCGGAAAGCGGAGTGCTCACAGAGGTAAGGCTGACCATGCGGGGAAAGGCTGGACGGTGCAGGGATCCCAGGAGTCTTTGTCCACCTATACCTCCCGGGTCCAGAGCACGAAGAGTATGACTAAGACCATCAGGAGGCTCCGGGAGGAGCTGCGATGTGCCCGCGCCAGGACGAACACGGCACCAAAGAAAAAAATATGGAAATTAATGGAGAAACGTATCGTCTAAAAGCAGAGATTGATAAGTTGAATAAAAGAAAGAACTTTATATGTGAAAACAGTGGACCATTTAAGGAAAAACTGATTAATGATGATAGATTTGCTCAAATGGCTAATAACAGAGAGCAAAGGCTGATGGGGTTGCAGCCTGCGAGCCAGGTGGAGGAGGATGACGATGATGATGATGAGCAGCAGGACACACCTGGCGGCCTGCAGGAAGATCAGCAGGCCTCATGCAGTGGGCCCCCTGCAGGACAGTCAGCAGTAACACCTCGCTCGGGGGAGGACAGTGACGCCGGCAGCCAGGGAGGGGCGCTCATGGCGCAGATCCGGCTGCTCCAGTCCCCAGTGTGCATGGAGAACTTTTCTTTTGGTGATGATCTCCCAGAGGAAGCCACTGGGGAGAGCGGCCGGAGGAAGGCTAAAAAGATCAGGCCAAAACAGCAAGAAGAGGTACGTTTCATCTTTACCCCCCTCCCTGTAAACACCCCGAGCAAAGTGCAGGGTCAGCTCACTGTGCAAGCCCTGCTAACCAAACCCCCCCCCCGAGTTCTGCTGTGGACCTGGTGCAAAGGTGTAGGGAGATTACAGGTGTGACATCTGATGTGTCGATGGGCTCCGTCTCTGTTTGTGGTAACAGTGGGGGAGCAGGGCAGGTATCGGACGCATTGGACAGTTAGGGCAGCGCAGCAGTGGTGATGCCATCTAAATCCAGTGCTGTAGTGAGTCCCCCAGTGGGAGGGTGATATCCCGGCACTGGTGGCAGCCCCAGTGGTGGCCCCCATTAAGAGCTATACCAGTGTCGCTGCTGGGGGAAGTAGGGCTCCATCATCCTCATCTCTGGGCTCTGTGAACGGCTTTTTGCAACGGCGCCTCCTGCAGGCCTTACAGAAGGGAGAAAGGACGATCAATGTAGCGGGGCAGGAGGTTGATTTGTCGTTTTGGATAGAGAGGCACGGCCTGTCTGCCTTCCGAGAGCAAAGAGGCAGGGAGACATCATAGTCGCTCCCCACAACCGGGCCAGCTGCTAACCGTAGGAATGTGGTCCGTCTTCGGTGGTGTGGCAGTGATGTGTGTCCCCCTCGGGCACGGGTAGTTGAGCTGTTGCTGAAGATGGACTTCAAGGTGGCTGACTTCTTTGCCTTGATCCATCCCTATGGTACATCTGAGTTTGATGTCAGCTCTGTTTGGCCGGAGGGGCTTGAGCTCTTCTGGTCCAACTATGAGCTGAGATACAACAGGTGTTCCAGTCCCTGGTGGCCCGAGAGTCATCAGAAGTGAAGGAAGTGTGAAGGAAAGCTGAAACCCAGATGCTGATGGGACCTGGATGCTGGGAGAAAGGGTGTGCCTGCCTGGAGCCCTGCACCCGACAGTAAGTCAAGGATGGCCATGCTAGTGCTCATAAACCGCCAGTGGTTTGCCCGGGGCATTACTACCGCTGTCCCTAGACTAGTGACTGCAGATGGATTTCATCCAGCTACCAAAAAGTGGTACACAGGAATACGTGTTTGTGTGCTTTGCCCTTTTCAGGGTGGCCAGAAGCTTTTCCCATGACCAAGGCTACTGTCAGGCTTTCTGCAGGTTTTGGACTCCAAGAGTCCACAGAGTCCGGTCACAGAACCCACTTCACTGGGCAGATAAAGATCTGAAACCTTGTCCCTCCTGGGTGTAGAACAGGCCCTGCACACCCCTTACCTTTTCCAAGTTAGTGGTGGGATTGAGAAACAAAACAGCACTCTTAAGTTAGAGATTGGGAAGGCCGAGAAAGTAACAGGGAAACCATGGCCCAACTGCCCTCTATTCAGTTAGGACCACCGTCAACAGAAAGATGGGATTGCCCCCTTTGAGATACTTGAGAACTCAAGAGAAACTCAGGAGCAGATGCTATATTCTTCACTTTGTGGTTGGGGGATTGGAAGGGTTTGCTTTAAGTGGGGGTTGATATTAGGGGATTGTGATTTTACTATTGTAATTTATTGCGTGTTATGTGGTCCCCCTCATCAAGTCCACCAAGTATCATGGGTATCAGTAGTTAGACAAGCCAAAGACCCCTTACCTAAATTTGAATAATGATGGTATCCCTCTGAGATCAACCACCCCTGAAACATATCAAACAGCCCCCTGGAGTAGGGAAAAGTAGAGTCTAGATTAGATTCCCATATGTCAAAGTCCACTAAATAGGGGCATACCCAACAGGTGTCTGCTGTCATCCAACTGGTTAAGAGGAGAGCGATGCACGTATGGGCAGATCTGTAGGTCTAGACTAAGAGTAGCTGAGAGAAATTCCAGGATTTAGAGGGGACTGTTAAGGTAAACCTAGCTGATAGATCAAATCCTGTCATTTCTACTTGTCTTATTTTCCTAAAATATTCTGTAATAGAAACAAAGAACTCAAGATGGCACTGAGATCTTAGACCGCACCTCAAAGTTTTGAATCAAAGAAATGCAGACGTGATGTCAATGTGCGACAGCAGGGAAGTTCTCCGATCAAGAGACTTCATAAGTTGAGAACTCTCCTCCCTCTTATGCTTCCTTCCTATTTTTCTATATAGACAGATAGAACAAATAAAGCTTGTGCAGTGCTGATTTGCCCCAGGCAATGGCAGAATTGAGACTTGAATCAGCAGTAATCTGAATCATTCTTTACAAGATGCTTATTGATTAGAAACACGCAGCCAACGCACACTAAAAGAGGATATCTTAAATCCTACCCTAACAAGAGCTCTTCTGGTTGAAATAAGAGCTGCCAAAGAACGAGCCCGCCTGGCGACATTTTGCTGTGCAAGCAGTGTCTCGCCGAAATGCAGTCAAGAAAGAGACCGTTTTGATCCGTAATGAGTCACTTTCATGTATGGACATCATGAGTTGGCAAATTCGTTATGGTGAAGTACTTCAGGTAATTGGTCTGGGGCTTTGGCCTTCATGGCTGAGATGAAGTGTTCAGGCGGCACAGTTGCCCACATTCCTTCTTCAGCCTTTCTAGTGCGGGACAGAATTCCGATCTTCTGAGTCTGAGTCTCTATCCTTTGGGGAGGCTGGGTCCTCAGAGTCGGGAGACAACGACGAAAGAGAGGGTGGTCCGAGTAGGTCCTTGGGGGACAATAATGCTATGGACACAGAAATAGAGAAAATAATATCACTATGACCGGAGCTCCCAATATTATTCTTCTTATTTGTTATTCCATCTTAAACCACCGATGAACAGCACCAATCCTCAGTTTCTCCTGCTGAAAGTATGTCACCATTCAGACTAGTACCATCGCATTCTCATCATCCTCCTTTAATTATATTGTAGCTGGAAGAAAATATGCAGGCAGGTGTGTTACGTTCCAACAAAGTTAAAATTTATTTCAGTTCATCATACTCACAAGAATCAATCACAAGTTCAAATAACGTGACGCTAGCTTTCCTTTCCCAGGGCGTTGTGATATGCACATTTTTAATTGACTCTTGTGACTATGATGAACTGAAATAAATTTAGATTTTCTCGGTTGTGTTGAAGCCAACATTTTATTATTGCAGGAGACCAGGCTGCCAGATATGGCACCAGAGTTTAACCCCTTATCACCGACACTAGTTTTCAGCTCAATGACCAGACTCGATTTTTCAAATCTGACATGTCTCACGATAATTGGTTATAACTTCGGAACGCTTTAACATATCCGGGTGATTTTGAGGTTGTTTTCTCGTGACACATTGTACTTCATGTTAGTTTTAAAATTTAAGTGATAAGTTTTGCGTTTCGTTCTGAAAAAAAGTGAAAATTTGGCAAAAGTTTGTAAAAATTCTTCATTTACCAAGTCTGAAATGTTCTGGTTTCCAGAAAAGATGTAAAACTACCCAAAAAGTTTGATAATTAACATTTACAGAATATCTGCTTTATGTTGGGATGATATTTTATGCTTCCGGTCATTTTTCTAGGATGTTATGAGGTGCAGAACTTTAGGTACGATTTTTCTTATTTTCATGAAAATTGCCAAAACTCACATTTTGAGGGACAACTCAGCTTTCAAGTGACTTTGAGAGGCCTAAATAATCGTAAAACCCCATAAATTACCCCACTATAGAAAGTTCACCCCTCAACATATGTAAAACAACTTCTTTTAAGTCTATTAACCCTTTAAGTGTTTCAAATGGGTTAAAAAATATGGACCTGCGATTTAGAAACTATAGAATTTTTTGGGAAAATACATTCATTTAGGCCAAAACTGACATTTTCAGAATAAATTAAATGATGAAACGCGCTGCAACGTTTAATGCCCAATTCCTCCCGAGTTTACTGATACCCCATATGTGGTGGTAAACTTCTGTACGGGCGCACGGCTGAGTATAGAATGAATGGAGGCGCCATTCACAGCAGATTTGTATTGTCACATTGTACGACCTATAATTTTTTTTTTTTTTTTGGTAATGCGAACATATGAGGGCTTATTATGTACGGGATGATATAAAATGTATAGATAATTTATTTTGGGAGTCTAAAGCTAATTCATGAGATTTTATTAACTATTTCAAGGGGGACATAAACAAAATCATCAATTTTTATTTTGGATTGTTAGCATTTTTTTTCCCCCGCTCACTGTAACGTAAAAATAATATTTTATCTTTATTCTCTGGTTCACTACGATTGCTGTGATACCTCATTTATATAGTTTTTATTATTTTTGCTCAATTTTCCTGAGCAAAACCAATATTGGAGAAAATCGCATTGTTTTTACTATTGATAACTTTTCAGGGGCATAACTTCTGTATTGTTCTGTTGTCAGATCTGGTTGATGGCTTATTTTTTGTGAAAACAGTTGTTCTTTTCAGTCGTATCATATTAGGGAACGTAACTTTTTTTGATCACTTTTTAGAACATTTTTTGTGATGGTGTTTGATGAAAAATTGTATATTATGGGAAGTTTTTCGAGTTTTTTTTTACGTAGTTCACCGAGTGGGTTCAATATTGATTTAGATTTATTGTACAGATTAATACGGACGCGGTGATACCAAATATGTATGTGTTTTTGTGTTTTATTTATTTTATTTGCATTTTATGTGTTACTGGGGAGATTATGGGACTTTTATTATATCATCCGATCGCTTATTCAAGCCTTTACACTGCAATACACTTGTAACCCGGGGCTGAGGCAGGAGGTGCCTGATCCTGGATGTCCTCATGAAGGGACAAGAACTTTGTCTGATTAACATCAATGGTTCCCAGTCCAAGTGTCTCTTTATGAGGATCAAGCCCTAAATTTTTACAAGTCGGCAGGTGGTCTTTGGAGGGGAATTCAATGCTGTCACGAGGCCCCAAGATAGGGGAGGTTCCAGAGACAAGCTGATTTATGACATCCGGCACACCCCTGGCTATGAAGGGTACATCTAATATAGCGGTAGCTGCAGGTCTAGAATAGATAGATTCTATTTAAAGGAGGAAGCCATTTCTTCAGCAATGTCCGTTTTTGAGGTAGAGTTTTCCGACCACTGTCTAATTTTGTGTTCTCTGAATATTACAGAGACCCCCGGATGGGAAGAGGCTACTGGAAGTTCAATTTGTCTCTCCTAGAAGAAGCAAAGATCAGACAATGGGAGATGTTCGAGAAAAGAGTGGCGAGATTCTTCAGCCAGCTCTCGAAGCCCCAGGAGTCTGGACAGGTATCGCCTGTATCATGGCCTGAGGAGTAAACTCGAGCATGCTGTTTTGACTGGAGGTAGTCGTGAGGACATCTCCAGAGTGAAACTTTGCTGAAGAGGTGTCAGTGCGATAGACACGCATCTTTGGATTTTGAGAGGGAATAGAGAAAATACCGCTCGCCCGACCCTTACAGAAACTGCAAGATGTCAGTGAGTGGTAAAGTTGTCACAGGACTGGTTGACGGTACAGGATCCCTGAAAAGGTGCAGATCAGGGATTCTGGAAGGTGTGAGATCCCTCTAATCACACCTCTTGGGCACATCTAAATTGGGATGTGATGTCGGCTTTCCTGGCTGAAACTGTCCTTGAGCCAATCAGCCAGGCGATTGAAAGGCTTGCACTCAAGAAATCACCGGGTCCGGATGGCTTAACATCTGAGTTTTATAAGACCTTTAAAGGCGCCTTGGTTCCTCTCTTGACTGAGGTATTCAATGAGTGTCTTTGCTCGTCGCTCTGCCAAAGTCAATGAAGAGGTCTGCCCTGATAATCCTGCAAAAGGTTAAGGACCAATCTCGGCTTGAGAACTTGCGACCCAAAACGCTTCTCAATACGGACAGAAAGGTTTTGGTAAAGGTGCTGTTTTATCGGCTGGTGCGGCTTGCACACCCGGCTCCTTTTGTGGTCACAGAATTACCCTGTTCTGGGCGGCAGTGCATTTAGTAACCATTAATACCTCTGGTCTGTCCTCCTGAGGTATGGTTATACTGGGCGGGTTTGTCAATTGGCTAAAGGTTTTGTATTCAGGCAGAGAGTTTCCCACTTGTGAACAGTTGGATTTGCTGCTACTTTGAGGTTGGGTGTGGTGTTCTCCAGGGTTGTACTCTGAGCTCACTGTTGCATGTGTTCGCTATCGACCCATTCTTTAGGAGGGTTGATCGTGGGCCACTGGTGGGTGTCAGGATGACACTGGAAGCCACTCTAAGAGTGGTAGCATTAGCCAATGATGTCACTGTTTCTGTGTCCTCGCGAGGGGAGGTGCAATGGGTGATGTCAGAGGTTGACCGCTACTCAGAGGCTTCTGGGTCCAAGATCAATCGGGATAAGTGTGAGGGTCTCTGGTTGGGAGAGGGAGATCCAGGCTTGGATCTCCCAGACACTCTTCCAGGGCCATAAGACTCTGACAAAATTCTTGCCATGGGGGATTACCCCATGCAAAACTGGGCAGCAGGCTTAAGATTGCCGCTCAGAAGGTGGACCAGTGGAAGGATTAAAACTTACATGCTCCTGCTGCTGATTTATCTGGACAGTGTATGCATCTTGCCAGAACCCCTCTGGACTCGGGTGTTCAGTCTGTTCTTTCAGCTGTTATGGGGGAATAGGCTTAACGTGTCTCTGCACGAGGAGACAAGGAGGGTTGTGTGTGGTCAACCCTGTAATATTCCTAGTGAATACCTTTCTTAAGATCAATATTGAAAACCTTTGGAAAGAGAGGAAACTCCTTGACAAAAGGGTTCTGTTTGCCCATTTCCAGAAGCATCTGGCCCTCAGGGATTGCCCAAGCCAGAATCTTGAGGTGGGTTTAGGTCTTTTTAAATCTATCAGCATCTTGAAATTTGGGGTTTTGGCTTGGTGCTGCTTCCATGGAAAGCTGTGTGTTAGGGACAATTTGGTGCTCTGAAGAAAGGGGTGGTCCCCGGTCGGAGTACGGTGGCCTGCTGGAGAGCATGGACCACTTCCTGTTTCAGTGCCCCTTTAACACTCCAATGCAGAGTGGGCCTATGGAGCATTCAGAACCCTGGTTGGCCGGGACCACTGCACTATTATTCCTCATTGGTCTAGTGGTCAAGTACTTCATGTGGAACGCACGGTGCTTAGTTTTGACGCAGCATAAAATCCTTCTAGTGGATGAGGTGGTTAGAAACATTCTGGGTGACCTGGTGAAGGTGCAGTCTCTGGAGTATGAGAGGCTGGGCACGGGGAGGGCCACTCTCCTTTGGAGGGGGTTCTCCTTTAGTGTCCCTTAGTCTGTCATCTCCTCTCCTGGTGTTGGGCTGATGCTGCACTGTAGATTTTTGTTTTGTGTTCTGAGCATGTAGTGATGTAGGGCTTCCACGCGCCAACCCTGGGCTTTATGTGGTTTGAATTTTTTTAGTGATTTGATGTGTGTTATAGTGTATTTTTTTTCTATAGATTGTTATAGTATTGTGTATATAAATTGGTTTGGTGTGTAGGGATTAGGTTGGGAGGGGGGTGTATGGGATTTGGACACTATGGGGCTTATTTAGTAAGGGTTTCCCGACTTTTCGTGCATCACGCAGGGGATTGAGTTGCGTACGATGGGATTGTGTCACGATCGCACTGGGGGGGCGGGCCGTCGGACGATCCGACGGATTCGGCCTAAGCGCGGGATTTACAATGAAAGTTCGTGTCAGCAGTTTAGACCACTTGGAGATTTGCGCTGGAATACTTTTTTATTTTCTCTTCAAGCGCGGGATTTAGCATTTAAATTTATGTTGCAAGCCAAGCACTTACATGCATCAGGAGGATGGTGGTGAACTCCGGTGGACCTGAGCGGGGAAGCATCAGATGCAGGAAATCTGGAGCATGATCTTCTTGAATCACGCCAGACGTGCATTCTGGTGGACATTCTGGATCGGGGATTGCGCAGGACCGGATAAGTAAATTTGGCGCTATGATCCTGGGCACTGGTCTGGACTACTCAACGCAAACTTTGGACTTTTTTTTTACCTGTTTATATGTATTTTGCTGTGTATTATTTAGTTATTTAGTAGAAGAAAAAAAAATAAATAGAAAAAAAAATAAAAAAATAAATAAATTGAATAAATAACATTTTTTAGGTGGTGGGATTGGGTGAAGTTTTTTGTTATAATGCTGAGTGTCAACATAGGATGATTAGGATCAGCCAATGATACAGAGACAAAAATATAGTTGCCCCCACAAGGGGCACCCTTTCCCAAGGTGTAGACCATACATTCAACCAACAATTCACACGTCACACATACTGAACTTTTCCTCCTCCTCTCCCGAAGCAGTCTGAGCTGTCACCCACACATCCTAGATCAATGAGAAACAATCCGGAGTACCTCTAGCAGCGTAAGTGAAATTATAAACAGGGAGTTCTGCATTAATCAGCTAGATCTATTTAGTGTAGGGCATTTAGGAGGCTTCCAATTCAGCAAGATAACCTTCCTACCATAGAACAGAAGGAGTCTAAACAGAGCCCTCTGAAATGAAGCCTGAAGAAGGTCCCCGACCAGGCCCAGAAGACACATCCGAGGGGAGCAGACACCCGGGAGAACCAGACGCTCATTAATGTAAGAATATATGTCCATCCAATAAACCTGAATGGGGTGGCATTCCCAAACCATGTGAAAGAAGCTAGTGCTCAAATCTGAGGGGAGTCTATACATATAACGCAAGCGCAGAGGGGTCAGGTATACTTGATGCAGCCACTTAACCTGTATCAACTAGTCTCTGGCACTGATTACTGTTGACCACCAGTTGTATATGATTTCCTTGAGATGATGGCCCTCCAGGTCAGGGATATCTCATTGCCATATGAAAGCTTCTCACAGGTGAGGGCTGGGAATCCATCAATTGCTTATAAAAGATGGAAGTAGGCTTCTCAAGGTTCTGGCAATGGCTTCTATAGGACTGTGTGTTCTCTTAATTTCCTCCCTCCCAAACTAGATCCCCATACCTATAGAAAGCTGTAAGAGCTAGATTAAACTCTTGACTAAGGAATTTAAATGTCCTGAGGATCCCATTCTGGTACAACTGAACCAGATATTTAATCCTCTTGACTGCCCAAGTGCTAAATATATATTTGACCTGCATTCCAATGCTTTGATCCCATAGAACCTAATGTTTATTTAAAAGGAAGAAACATATTGCAGTCTAAACACAAATTTATCATCTCATATATTATTAGTGTTGATTCTGCACCAATCAATTATAGATTATTGTCTCCTTCCATTTCTTTTGGGTGGATTTTCCTTACTCACATTGAATAATTATTGTACACCCCGGGGCACTTACCTCAGTGTCATCTGTATATTCCACGTTATCCACAATACAATTCTTGTTTCTAGGAATATGTGCACATGTCGGCTGCTGAGTACAACAGTTGTATGAAACTCCAGAATAAGAGCATTTTATATCCTAATGTGAGGAGCGATCAACACCTGCAGATTCCAGAGAGACTCCGACGGTCTCCCCCAAGTACAGACAGAAATAATGTCTAATTAATTAATGAACATAAAACCTTTAGCATCTATTTTAGGTTCCCATTCATTATTAAAGGGAGCCTGTATAATGAAACTACTACCACCTATTTTACGTGAATCATAAAACTGCTCTTCTCAGTGAATAGTGCATAGTCATTCCATTGATCATGAAAGTTTTCTTAGTGATTAGCGTGCACTGGATCAAGAAAGTGTTGTTGTCAGTAAATATCATGCAGACACCATTTCACATAGCAGGTATAGCTAGGGAGAGCTTGCTGCTCGTCATAGGGTGACTCAGCTAGGCAGGGAGTTCTGAAAAATGAGCAATTTTCCTTTTCAGGGAACCTTAATTTATAGAAGATGTTTTTGTTTTTAGGCACAGATGAACATCTGAAATGATTGCCCTTATTAGGGTACTGTGCGGGAATACTTTTACTGATTATACTGGATTATTGTCAGCACCTGCCCAGCAACTGCGCAACCACCACCACTATATAAAGGGTTAAGACTGAACTAGATATCACAGGGGACTGAAACTAGAGATCTAGAGATCACAGGAGACAGAAAGATAACCAGTAAGGAGTCCAGGCTAAACTGGGCACTGATAGGAAACTAGGTACTGCCTCAGCTGGAAGGAGCAACCAATTACAGGTCCAGAGTATTAACTCTTGCAGGACAGAATCTGAGGTGTGTGGCAGACACAAACATTAAGGCACAGTTCACACACATATTACCACCACCTACGGATAGTGCAGTGTTTTGGCACGGACGTGACCATTATGCAGCAATAGATGTAAAGGTCAAACAAGAATATTCTCATTCAGCAAGTATTTAAAGCTCCTGTCTCTGTAAAGTATTTTGTTATAGAAAAATCGATTGATTGTAAAGTTACTACTATCAGAGAACAGTGTGCATGAATAAAGTGTGCATAATTATATGTGGTTAGAATTGCTCATCATCATGATTAGTTTGCATTAATATGTGGATTATAAAAATTTTTTTGTACATGAATAGTGAATATGTATATCATAAATGTCCTGTTGTCCTTTAATAGCTTTCAGTTATACCTTGATCATAAAGATGCTGTCAGTATAATTAGGTACTGCTTTTTTTCAAAAAGAGAAAAGCAGAAATTAGGGTACAATGGTTCTGGAGGGAGAAGAGGTTTTCCATCTCTGCCTGCTACAAGTTCCTCTGGTGCACGCAGGTGCCAGGGTGTGAAGCTTGTATTGTAAACAAAGTGTAGGCATAGGTCAATGACATGGCAGACAGTGCACAAACTTATGTAAGATTTGCCATAACTTCTGTAAATTTGTAGCTGCTTCAGATGGAGCCAAGTTGCCGTTTATCCAATGTATTGAGCATGCGCTCAACTTCGTGGTGAAAAGGTTCCTGGCCATCTATGCAGACCTGCCGGAACTTCTGCCTGGAGTGTGCTGTGTTTTCACATTGTCAACGTATACAACCTGCTGTTATTGGCCCATCTGCACTGCAAAGGAACTTTGGCCTGACCACCCATTGTAATTCCACTTTAAGCATTCTGTGAAGGGCAGCAGCAGGCAATTTGGAATTCCAGTTTTAGAAAGTCCACGTAAGTAGAAGTAGTAACCACGAGAACTTCACCAACAACGACTGGGTCTCCATGATGGACATTTGTTTAGTGCTACACTGCTTCCAATATGCCACCAATATGGTCAGCGCTGACAACACCATCATCCGCTCTACCATCCATTTCAGACCATAATGGAGGATGTAATGGTGACAGAAGAGGAAGAAGAGGAACATGTGCCAGGTGCATTGTTGGGGAGATGTATATGAGAAGGAGCCACCTCTTCCTGAGGAAAGCTTCTCCTTGACTCCTGGCAGCCTGGCCCAGAGCCATATGCTCCAGTGCGTGTGAATTGACCACTGAGTAGGCCATATCCCCAACAGTGCCGGATGCTGGGTGACTGCCCTGCTGGATCCATGCTTCATTCCAATAATAAATAGTGATACTAAAATGAGTAAGTACAAGCGTACTTTGGTGCAGGGACTACTACCATAGTTTCAATTTGGAACTCATTGGCAGTAAGGGGAGGAGGAAGTTAATAATGCAAAAGGAAGACCACCAAGGCCACAATGTAGAACGCTATGTAAACTTCTTCTCAACCTCCATCTTCAGATGGGGCACATAGTACCAGAGGGCAGAATGTGATATGGTGAAGGATTATTTGTCCACACACCTGACTGAAGTTTGCCCCCCAACTTGTTTAAATCTAACAAAAATTTCAGCTGCACAAACCAGCACAAATGTAGCACAAACATTTGACATCAATTTTGTTTGTGCCACTATCATTTTTAAGATATTAATAAAAGTTTCTAGAGGTCATCAGAAGTCAACCAGCCCCCCCACATTATTCAAATCACACTCAATCAAATCACAATTTGTGCTGCTCAAATTTTTGTTTGTGCTGCTTTTATTTTGACGATGTAAAGTTCAAAAGGTTAGCCACACCCCCACATTAACCGAATCAAACAAAAGTGGAGTCAAACGTTTGTGCTGGTTTGTTCAGCAAAAATTTTCATTTCTAATTTTTGTTTTTAATGTATTGATCATTTTTTCCAGAGGTCATCAGAGTTCATTGCTTACAAAGTACAATGTGCTTGCTAGCTACCTCCGGTGATCAAAACAAGTATCACTAGGTTTGTTTGTTTTTAGCAGTTCATCCTAAACTCCTTAACTTATTTAAACATCTAAACATACCTTAATAACAATAGCGGCACAAATGAAAATTTTTGCTGCACAAACCAGCACAAACATTGGGGGGCGGGCTGACCTTTTGAACTTTACAATTTAGTTAATATCTTCAAAACAAAAGCAGCACAAACAAAAATTTTAGCAGAATTGATTGGCAACAGTTTATTTTGCTTTGGGTAATGTGGGGGGGGGGAAAGCTGGTTGACCTCTGATGACCTCTGGAATATTTTATAAATATTATAAAATGATAGCGGCCAAATGATGCTGGTATGCTGCACAAACCAGCAAATACACTCACCGGCCACTTTATTAGGTACACCATGCTAGTAACGGGTTGGACCCTCTTTTGCCTTCAGAACTGCCTCAATAATTTGTGGCATAGATTCAACAAGGTGCTGGAAGCATTCCTCAGAGATTTTGGTCCATATTGACATGACGGCATCACACAGTTGCCGCAGATTTGTCGGCTGCACATCCATGATGCGAATCTCCCGTTCCACCACATCCCAAAGATGCTCTATTGGATTGAGATCTGGTGACCGTGGAGGCCATTTGAGTACAGTGACCTCATTGTCATGTTCCAGAAACCAGTCTGAGATGATTCCAGCTTTATGACATGGCGCATTATCCTGCTGAAAGTAGCCATCAGATGTTGGGTACATTGTGGTCATAAAGGGATGGACATGGTCAGCAACAATACTCAGGTAGGCTGTGGCGTTGCAACAATGCTCAATTGGTACCAAGGGGCCCAAAGAGTGGCAAGAAAATATTCCCCACACCATGACACCACCACCACCAGCCTGAGCCGCTGATACAAGGCAGGATGGATCCATGCTTTTTATGTTGTTGACGCCAAATTCTGACCCTACCATCCAAATGTCGCAGCAGAAATCAAGACTCATCAGACCAGGCAACGTTTTTCCAATCTTCTACTGTCCAATTTCGATGAGCTTGTGCAAATTGTAGCCTCAGTTTCCTGTTCTTAGCTGGAAGGAGTGGCACCCGGTGTGGTCTTCTGCTGCTGTAGCCCATCTGCCTCAAAGTTCGACGTACTGTGCCCAAAGAGTGCCAAGAAAATATTCCCCACACCATGACACCACCACCAGCCTGAACCGTTGATACAAGGCAGGATGGATCCATGCTTTCACATTGTTGACGCCAAATTCTGACCCTACCATCCGAATGTCGCAGCAGAAGCCTAAATGCACTGAGTTGCCGCCATGTGATTGGCTGATTAGAAATTGAGTGTTAACGAGCAGTTGGACAGGTGTACCTAATAAAGTGGCCAGTGAGTGTATGTAGCACAAAAGTTTGACACCAATTTATTTAGATTTGAACAAGGTGGGGGTGGGGGGAAACTTCACTCAGGTTGTCCACACCTCTCCTGTTACTAAAGAATGGGTCCTCCCAGTTCAACTTCCCGGTACGAAAATTGGACTTGTGGCCAGAGCATGCCCTCTATGCTGTCCTGCATCTGATATGTCATCCCTGAGAAGAGGATTCATCTCTCTACAACCAACATGGACATCCAAGCAGTTATTAGAATAAATTAAACATGGACCAGATTTAGTTTTGCCAGTATCAGAGTAAGTTCTGCATTCATGGAACTTCAATTTTATATTATTCAATTCTGTATACATGGATCTTCCATTTCAAATTTTCCCAATTCTCATATTTAAAATTTTAATAACCAGGTCTGAATACTCAAAACACCTTTATCCACAGTGAGAGGAAGGATTTGTGGTTTTCCCATTGCTTCTTTAATCCTCTAAGCACTCCCCGAAGAAGTGTGAATAAAATGAGTGTTGGGAAGTCTGGAGCCTTTCTACACCATTATAGATAAGACACTTGTGTTTCTACCTTCCTTCCCTTCTCTGTGTGTCATTCTACTTCTATCATCTTTGATAAAATATAATTAAGAATATGCCTGTATTTTGTTTGGGAAAACCCTTAATATGGCTTTACATTGTTTATCATAGTGGCTTCAGATTTAGTGTATTGGTTTCAATTAATATTATGGATAATGTTATTTATTTTTAAAATAACTACTGTATATACTCGAGTATAAGCCGTCCTGAGTATAAGCCGAGGCCCCTAATTTTACCAACAAAAACTGGGAAAACCTATTGACTCAAGTAAAAGCCGAGGGTGGGAAATGCATTGGTCAGAGGCTCCCAGTATATAGCCAGCAAGTCCCCAGTAGTATAAAGCCAGTCCCTTTTGTAGTATACAGCCAGCCAGCCCCCAGTAGTATACAGCCAGTCCCTGTTAGTATATAGCCAGCCCACTTTAGTATATAGCCAGCCACCTTTATTAGCCAGCCAGCCCCCTTTAGTATACAGCCTGCCAGCCCTCTGTAGTATACAGCCAGCCACCTTTATTAGCCAGGCAGCCCCCTTTAGTATACAGTCAGCCCCAAATTTGCCCAGCACTTTAAAAAAATTAACTTACATACTCACCTAATTTTCCTTCCTCTTGTCCATTCATCTTAAACATACTTGTATTCGATGGATTTATTTGTCTATCACTAGGGCCACAATCAGAATATTTATTTGTACATGCATCCAGATGTTAGTTTGTGACCTACTTAAGCCTAAATCCTGCTACCAGCCTCCCCGGTAAGTCCTATATTTTGGTTGGATATATTCCCTTTTATAGTACTATGCTCTCTGCATATAATTTGATACCATTCTAATAATTCCATTTATAAACTTTCATCTCTATCAAGCTTACAATTCTTATATCTCCCCAATCCCCCTACTACTAAACGTATAGCTCCTATGTATTCTTATATCCCCTTATTTACATTACTCGTGTACTGTCCCCCATCATCCCACCATATGCTCTCCTATTTATTGTCCATTATTTTATAAATGTATGGATTCTGTTATCTATTAATGAACTTAGGAATTTTAGTCTAATTTTTGATCCACATTATACCCTAATGTATGTACATACATCACTTCTTGTTTTTTACATATGTATACTGTAGCTATGCATTTTTATTACATGTATTTTGCTTTTATCACATTGTGTACACCATGTTTCCTACTCTTTTTACATATGACTACTATTCGATCATATAGGATTTGATGAAGAGGGATGTCCTCCCTCGAAATGCGTCATTCTCATATTAATAAATAAATTATTCTGTCTATGGGGAAGTGGCGCCTTGGAGTCCGATTTTTGTTTTCCGAAGTTCATGCTGCTTTGTTTGGCTCAGTCTGTACCACCAGATCCAACTCACCAGGACCCCCGTCTCCCCACCAAGAAAGGATATTCCACCACCACGCCCATCACCAGTAGCACCACCATCACAACCCACACTATCCGTTCAGGTCTCCATCCTCCAAATCATGGAGAGAAAGCAGAGGTTTGGGGATGTCACACACAAGCTCTTTTCCTGCATAGGGGCATTCAGCTGCTGCAAAGGGACAGCTTTTTAGATCTCATGGGTTGTCTCACAGTATGACATTTTATCTTGATATGTAAAGTGAAGCCTCTGGTCTTTTACCTCATCAGCGAGACATTCCTGTCCATAAAATGGCTGCAGATGGAGCGTCATGTGACCTCTAATGTCCATGAAAAATCACCTTAATATTATATTCATGAATAGAAGATTGAGATTCTGGCCGGGAGATTGTTCATGGACAGTTAGAGATCACATGACCCTCCATCTGCGGCCAATTTATGGTCAGGAATGTCTCACCGATGAGGTAAAAGACAGGAGGCTTCACTTTATAAATCAACAAAGTGAAGCAGAACTTTCAATAGTTGTATAGTGGTAAATCACCTTATATCCTGCCCCCTCCCCCCACTTACACACAAAAAATATGAGGTAAAGTGGCCATGTCAGCAATTAAATGTTAATGTTTGTGTGATGAAAAGTCAAACAATTTTCCAATATACTTTCTGTATCTATTCCTCTTGGTTTTCTAGATCTGTGCTTGCTGTAATTCTAGAGAAAGCTTCTATGCTTACGACCAGTGGACAGAAATCTGACCCTGGTCACAGAGGTGCACGGCTCGGTATATCACACAGCTCCGATTATTCTCTATAATAGTAACGAGCCGTGCACCTGGGTCAGATTTCTGTCCACTGGAGTAAATGTAAAAGCTTCTATGGAAAGACAGCAAGCAGAGATCTAGAAAGCCGTGAGGAATTGATAGAGTATTTTGGAAAATTGTATCAATTTTCATCATATAAACAATAACATTAATTTGACGAAATGAGACCACTCCTTTAAGCCTGGTAGAGTTTCTATGACTAGTGTGGGTGACAAGCGTGCAGATGAGCTTCCATGAGATGGTCTTGGTCACTTTGTACAGAAATTTTTTGGCTGGTCTCCTACAATCTTTGGAGATGGTGATGGTGGATGTGGAGGTCTTGGGCTGATGTGACTACACATGGTCTGTGGTTGTGAGACCGATCAGATGCACAACCAAATTCTTTGAAATGCCTTCGGAGTTGGATTATGATAGAGAAATGAACTTTGAATTCGCAAGCAAAAACTCTGGTGGACATTCCTGTAGTCACCCTGCAATTTACATGCTCCCCTAAAACTTGTGACATTTGTATCATTGTGCTATGATTGTGTTATGTGATTACACTAGACTTTTCTGCTTTTTATTACGGCTCAGGCACTCCAGTCCAGCGTGTGTCTAAGCGCCATCTTGATAGTCCATCCCTTCCCTGGTTTGACCTATCTCCAAAAAGGAGTAGCGCTCAATAACACAGATTTAGACAAACTTGTGAACAACATTTGACTGAAAAAGAGCATTTAGTGTAGTAGAAACGTCTACAATCCTTAAATTCAGTTCACAAATGTTTAAGGTTATCTTTTTCCTATTTATAATTGAGCAGCTTGCTTACAGTTTGTATATATGGTAATCAGCCATCAGGAGGCAATCAGCCATTAGGAGGAATCATCCAATGTTCACCCACCAGGGCCAGACTTTGGTGTGGGGGCATCACATTCCCAGGTAACTGAGGTTCATAGTTTCATAGTTTATACGGTTGAAAAAAGACACTTGTCCATCAAGTTCAACCAAGGAAATGAAGGGATTGGATGAGGAAGGTATTTAGGGGAAACAATTCTATATAACATAACCATCAATGTTATTTAGGTGTAAAAAGGCATCTAGACCCTTCTTGAAGCTCTCTGCTGTCCCTGCTGTGACCAGCGCCTGAGGCAGGCTATTCCACAGATTGACAGTTCTCATAGTAAAAAAGCCCTGTCGCCTCCGGTGATTAAACCTTGATTTCTAAAGACAGAGACAGTGCCCCCTCGTCTTTTGATTTGATCTAATCTGAAACAACTTACCACCATATTTTTTGTATGGAGTTGCTGGCTTGTAGTGTAGCCCAGTGCCAGAGGCGTGTCATAGGTGGTTTGGTCCTGGTTAACAGGCCTCTTCCACACCCATCAGGGCTAGTGTGGGGATGCAAGAAGAGGGGGGAAGCAGAAAAGTAGTGGAAGATCCCACCTGTGACACTCCTGTTTGCATTTAGTGTAGGATCCATGAGCACAAGATGAATGGGAGGCCCATGATATTATCAGCAGTAGCCAGAGGTCACACATGGAGACATGGATGATGAACTCATCATTCTCATCAGTCTCTTTATTCAGCAGACAAACCAATGTAGCAGTAGATAACAGTCTGAGATGGACTAGAAAATCATTAACCTTGCAATGAGATTCCTTATATAAACTTTAGCAGAAGATCATTGTAGGGTATACTGGGCTTACCAACCAATTACTGGCCCTGGCTGCAGGGGTCAATAACTTCAGGATATATTTGAACAAGAACACTTAGAACCTTAATCCCTCTTACACAGGCATATCACACATCAGCGGTATTACCCCAGAAAGTCATTAGGTAGCATAGGATCAGGAATGTATCCATTAGCAATAGATAAATTGACCTAGCTTGGCTTAACAGAGTTGGCTAGGCTCTAGTAACTTGCCAGGAGGCCAACTGAAGTGAAATGGTTCGTAATGACCCGTCCTGTGGGTCATTTCATATACAACACCCTTTAATCTGATTTGACAAACAATTTCAATTTAAAATAAGCAACTTTAAAATCTTTGTTCCTCAGGGTGTATATTATAGGGTTAAGCAGTGGGGTCATCACAGTATTCAGCAGAGACAAGATCTTACCAAGGTTCAGAGAATCTCCTCTTGTTGGAAACATATAAACAATGATTAATGTTCCATAAAATATCGAAACGACAGTGAGGTGGGAGCTACAGGTAGAGAAGGCTTTATGTCTTCCGATAGTGGACGGGATCTTCAGAATGGTGATGAAAATGTACACGTAGGATATTACTATTATTACAAATGGGAAAACTGTAAATAAGGATCCCATAAACAACTTATGAAGTACAGATATATGAGAGCAATAGAGCTGCAATATGGGATCATAGTCACAGTAGAAATGGTCAATTATGTGGAGTCCACAAAAATGCAGATTATACGTAAGAAGGACATTAACCAATGCAACAATAAAACCCATTAACCAAATAATACTGACTGATGTCACACAAAATTTATGATTCATAATAGAGTGATAACGGAGGGGGTCACAGATGGCCACATACCGGTCATAGGACATCACCGACAGGAGAAGACATTCCGAAGACTCAGAGGCAGCAAAGAATGAAAACTGAGAAAAGCATCCAAAGAGGGTCATGGTAGTTCCACCATACAGGACAGTGTGAAGAAGGACGGGGACAATGTCTGTAGACACCACAAGGTCACACAATGACAGCTGTGTAATGAAGAAGTACATGGGGGACTGAAGGGTTTTACTCACTAGATACAAGACCATGATAAGAAGGTTTCCTGATATTGTCCCACAGAAGACAAGAACCAGGAGGGAGAAGAAGAGAAATGTCATGTTTTGAATATTAGGAAATCCCAGAAGAAAAATGGAGGTGACATTATTAGTCATGATCATCTAGAAAAGAAAAATGGTTGATTGTTGGTTAAAGAATCTTTTTGTATTTACAAGAGTTTTACTTGTAAATTTGAAATATTTGGTTGACCTGTCCATTGTTTTCACTGATCTCCAACTTTCATCAGGTGAAATAAGAATTAAAAATGTCACCAAATTTCTAAATAAATGTATTATTAATGATGTAATAGATGTAAAATGTTTGCAAGATATAACCCAACCAACAACCCCTCCAAACCGTACAAGTAAAACATAAATGCATCCATGCGATTTGTGTAATAATAATAAACGACAGAGGCAAAAGGTTTTATAGACATGAAATAAGAGAGGGGCAAAAAACAATGACACCAGCTAAAATCTATCAGTAATTATAAAGAAATCCTTCTACTTCATGAAACAAAATATCCGCTGGGTCATCTGATGGCCTTCAAAAAAGTGTCTCATTACCAAGGACCTTACCTTCACACAAGGTTCTCATGATGGGTAAGACCAGTGAGCTCGACACAACCTCAGTGTTGCAAAATTTAAGAAAATAATTTCATAACTATTGATAGTTATACTAAGTGCCGCTGTTGTCATATTCTGGACCTGGAAAGAACATTATTTCACTGGCCATAGAGGAGTGATAAGAATTACTGAGGGACTAGGACCAGCTGTGGTTATCTAGAGAAAGACCTGGAATTAGGCCGTACAATGGAAATTCATTGACCCCCCCAGGTGCATGAAATGCCGGGGAAATACAGTCTGGTCAGATAGATAGACCAAAATTGAACACTTGGATGCCACAATGCACACCTTGTTTGGAGGACAAAGGGCACAGCATATTATGTAATTAAAGGAAGGGTGAACGGATGAATGTACAAAAAAATCTCAATAGAAATGTGCTGTGAAATAAAATTAAGGTGGACATTGACACAAAACAGCCATTCTGTAATAAGGGGAAATCAGACATAGACTAGGCAAGGAACCATGACAATGAACTCTAAACAAGCCCCGCCTGCTGGCCTCTACATATGGTAAGGGATAAGAGACAACAAGAAAACAATCCCTCCCTAGGACAAGGTGAAAACACAATACACAAGGACAACAAAACAAAAAGATAAGGAAAGTCATCAAAAGAAGAGTCACAACAGAGAGGGAAGCGCATCACAGAATCACCAGACAAAGGGAAGGTCCGAGAAAACAAGCTGAAGAACATAAAGTACATAAAGATCTAATTGGAAACTCGCGGACACCCATTTCACATATACCAACCACAAAGCCCAGGAAACTTTCAATGAATTTCAGTACACCAGCAGCAGAATAGTGAGCGCAGCTTTTGGCTAAAATACAGGATGTGTTTAGTACTGTATGCTTTGTCAGGTATTTACCTAGTGTTTGTACTAGAAGGGTTGTATGTGCTCAACATATGATATAAAAGCTGCATTCCAATGTTTTTATCCTGTAGAGCTGAATGTTTTTTTTAAGATGCTCAAGAAACATATTACAGTGTGAAATATTCAGAAACATAGATTTATCTCCTCTTATATTCCCCTGATCCTCATTCAATGTCCCCCATAAATACTTCACTACAATTTCACTCTCCTATTATAGACTGTTCTCTGCTTCTTCCATTTCTTTTGGGTGGATTTTCCTTCTTCACTTGGCAGAATTCTTGTTCACCCCCCAGGGCACTTACCTCAGTGTCCTCTATATACTGCAGGTTCTCCACAATACTGGGCATTGTTTCTAAGAATCTCAGAATGATAGAATATGTGCACATGTCGGCTGCCGGGTACAACAGTTGTATAAAACTGCAGAATAAGAGGATTTTATACCCTCAGGTGGGAAGCGATCAGCAAGCTGCAGATCCCAGAGAGACTCCGACGTTCTCCCCCAAGTACAGACAGAAATAACGTCTAATTAACCAATTAACTTTAAAACTTTGGTATCTATTTTAGGTTCCTATTTAGTAGTGAAGTTCCTTAAAGGGGATCTGTGTAATAAATCATCTCCCCTTATCTTTTATGCAAAGACAAAGGCAAAAATCAATAGGGCAGATTTATCATTAGGTAAATGTAAAATGTTACTCCAGTTTTTAGAGTGACGGTAGATCTTATCATCTCAGTATCATAGTTTAAACGGTTGAAAAAAGATACTTGTCCGTCAAGTTCATCCAAGGAAGGGAAGGGATTGGATGATGAAGAGACTCATTGAAAAAAATTCTATATAACATTTCCGTCAATGTTATTTAGGTGTAAAAAGGCATCTAGACCCTTCTTGAAGCTCTCCGCTGTCCCTGCTGTGACCAGCGCCTGAGGCTGGCTATTCCACAGATTGACAGTTCTCATAGTAAAGAAGCCCTGTCGTCCCCGGTGATTAAACCTTGTTTTCACCAGATGGAGACAGTGCCCCCTCGTCTTTTGATTTGATTTAATCTGGAACAATTTACCACCATATTTTTTATATGGGCCATTCCTATATTTATATAAATGAATCATGTCCCCTCGTAGTCGTCTCTTTTCCAGACTAAATAAATCCAGTTGTTTCAATCTTTCCTCATAACTGAGACCCTCCATACCCCTTATCATTTTTGTGGTTCTAACTGATTCTTCCCGCTGCCAGAATCCTTCCTCAACCATTTTGCAATCTTTATTTAAAATATAGTTTGTTTGCTAGGTAGGTGTCAATATATTGTTGTTCTATGAACCATTAGAAACTGGCAGTACATGCAGTGGATGTATGTGAAAAAGACTCAGGTTGTAACATCCATGCCAGTCCGCAGAATGCAGCTTTGGAGGTGTTTACTTTCCTCCAACTTTTGCTGTATGAACTGTGGCTAATGCTCCTGGCTGCCCTGTGGCTTATTACACCACATCCAGTTTCTCTTCAGCTCATCTCTGGTCCAGCAACAGTTAACTAGCTGGGATGGACAGACCTCTGATGCGGTCACCTGGGGCAGGGTTTCTTGTACCATCTATATCGATTCCTTTCACAGCTAATAAAATGCTGGTCATATTTCTATCTTAGCTGATTGTTAGTTGTGCTTTTCCTTTACTTCTGATTATCCTGGTATTTTGATCTTGGCTCTTTTAATTTTAGACTATGCCTATTACCTCCAATTTGTGAGATTTTTGCTATCTTCATTGTGACCTGGACACCTGACCTTGCTTTGATTTTTGAGTTTTCTATTATGTCTAGACGGTGACCTAAGGAGGTATGTCGTCGTAGTTGCCTTGTTTCACTAAGGATATGCTGAGGCAAGTAGGCAGAAGACAGTTTGTGTAGCTTAGTTTTGGGCTTACTGTCCTGTCTGTCCATTTCACAGGTTCCACATGACATTAATGCACAAGGGAGCAGAGGCCAGCAGCAGCAGTAGAATTAAGGAATAGGTTGTATTATTGTGGTAGCAGTGAGTATCTCTATGGGATTATGATTGGCTGTTTCAAAGCATAATTTAAGATTAATGTCCCTTAATAATAATGTCCTTATTAAATATTTGTCTTGTATGTTTTCTAATGTTTGACAACAAATAATGTACTTTCTGTATGTTGAATTTTTATTTCAATAAGGGGCTTTTATAGACCTAATTACCATATAGGGCACAGAGTTTCTATCTTTAGCTAAAAGAGTAAATACAATCCAAATCCAATGTCACGAGAGATTAGAAGTAATTAGAAATGTTTGTGAATTGTGTCCTCTGTGGCTTTCTTGATATCTGTATTTCTAAAACTGTATATGATGGGATTGACCAATGGAGTGAACACAGTATAGAGAAGGGAGAGGATCTTATTAACATCGGATGTTTGTACTTTTGGTGGACGAACATAAACACTAACTATGGTCCAGTAGAATATGGAGACCACAATGAGGTGGGAGCTGCAGGTGGAGAAGGCTTTCTGTCTTCTGATATTATATGGAATCCGTAAGATGGTCCGGATAATATTCACATAAGAAATAACAATTATACTGGGCACGATCAGTAATGGGATGCCTAGTAAAAACATTTGTAGTTTTCAAGGAAATGTACCAGAACAGGCAATTTTCTGTAAAGGAACAGGATCACACAACAATGATATTTTGGCCACAGAACTTCAGCCTCGATGTTGTTTTGGTTTCAAGGAATGAAACAGAAAAACCAAGTAACCAAGAACTGACGGACAATCTTATACAATAATTGCGTGTCATAATGGAGGTGTACCGGAGGGGGCTACAGATGGCCACATATCTGTCATAGGTCATCACTGTGAGGAGGAGACATTCAAAGGTTTCTGATGTAGAGAAGAAATAAAATTGAGAGCCGCTATATGTTATGGTCCCCCCATTATTCATTAAGACGTGAAGCATAGTAGGGACAATATCTGTGGTGAATAAGACAGCACTGATGGACAGCTGTGAGAGGAAGAAGTACATGGGAATGTGGAGACACCTATTTATAGACACCAATGCGATGATCAGGAGGTTCCTACATATTGTAACTCAGAATTTTACAAAAATCAGACTAATAATTAATATTCTTAGCTGGGGACTGCCCAGAAAACCCAAGAGTAGAGATTCCACAACATCAGTCAAGTTGTTAACCTATATTCAGTAAAAGATAAGAAAACCTCACTTACTGAATATCGGGGGTGAAGTACCACAATCTAACGGACAATAATATGTCGGATGACATTATAGGATTTTCTCATCTTCTGTTGTCTACTAGTTTTTGATAATGTCCATGCTATTTGTGCATTCATTTTCAATATATTGAAGAACATTTTAGTAATGCTGACATCTTTAACCCTAGAATGTGTATTGGGAACATTTATGGCCCATGTTTACTTTCTTTTCTATTATCTGCAAAAATACTTTAGTTAGAATTTTGAAACTCTAGCTATTTCTCATGTTGTTGTTGTTAATGTCCTGTTGTTCATATATTTTTTGATTTTGGTGTGAAAATGCTGTTTTGGTGAAAACCAAATCAGCACGGAACGGGGCTATTTTTATCATCTACTCAGCAAGTGTTTGGGTTTTAAGTTACTTTATTTGTAGTCACGGTTGCTGGAGAAGGGGCCGGGGGATGGCCTCTGGGAGTGATAAAGCCATGATATCATTGCAGGGCCTACTATGAAGCCAAACCAACGAGAAATTCCTCATGTAATGCAATGCAATCACTTTATGAGAGTGTCTCTGGTTTCAACAAGTAAGAACGGTGAGAAGGGAAGACCAGAAAGCATGTACAGAGTAGTATTATTCAAGAAAATTAGATATAATCTAGGTGAGGCCATAGTGGAGAGGCTCACAGATATGGTTGTGCTTATTCCAGGCACAACTCTAATGGGAAGCATTAGGGAATACCATACGGTGCTTCCAGTAGACAGGATCATCAGAGCGCATTTGCCATACCGGTCTGGAGCATGTATATGGCATTACAGGGAGGTTGTCTGTACGGCACACACAGTTATTCATGGGGATTCAGAGTTTTCTTCATACAGAACTGTTTATTAATGCCTTGGTAACACAACATGTTTCGGAATCTTATGAAATTCCTTTTTCAAGTGGAAAGAGACTAAAAATATATATATATACACACACACACACATAAAATAGGTGAATGGATAAATTAATGAATAAACTAATTTATAAATGCATAGAAAAACAAAACAATTAGGTGAAACCTAGAAGGCACAGAGTCAGGTGATCTGATATAAAAAGGGGTAAAATATATCCTACCAAACTAACCACCCTTCAGGTCCAGTCCACTCTGGCCACACCTTCCATCTAGTCTGTATCCAACCATTTTCTCCGGGCCCCCTCCCCTCCAAGTGTTCTCAAACCCTCAAATTTTTCACTCTATCCTCCAACTCTCCCCCAGTTGACAATTCAATCTTTAACACTTTCCCACTCAATCTCCCACCTACAACCTTTGCAATAGTAATGGAACCCACAATATCCCCTGATCCTTTTTTTGGCTCACCAACAGCCACTCCGGTCACACTCAATGACTCTGTACTTAAAATTCACCATACTCCTCTATCCTTCTCTAAGATAACCAATCTGACAGTTAACCACAGGATCATCCCTTAGACCAGTGACCACTACCAAAATAGTCTAGATTTTTTTCAGTGGTGCTCAATCAAGAGCCAAAAAAGAAAAAACCTTGATGAGGCACCCAAGGTACATACAGACCTACAGAAGCCACCAGGGAGGCCAATAATTTCAGATATATCACCAATTGTTTGCAACCTGTCCCATTATGACGATACCCTTCTCCAAAGATATGTCATGCAATTCAAATCATACCTTCGAGATTTCACCAGTGTTCTTGTTGATCTAAAAGACATCTGTTGGAAACCCATGTACCAATGTGGCCCCAAGGTTAGCCCTCAAGGTCTCAAGTTTACTTGAATGTCCCTCACGACAAAGGGATCCACACAAAGGGATCTAGGAGGGTAGGGGAACAAGAGGGGGGCAAACGGGGGTTCAGATGCAGACAGGTACACACACTAACTCAGGACAAAATAATTAGGGTATTAATATAATCGGGGAAACTAGTAAATAAACTAAACCTATAACCTATAGAGCTATATTCAAAGCCCACGACAATAGAAGGGAGGTGTATATCACATGTGCAGGCTAGCTGAACACGCTACCCTAAATGGAGAGAAGCCTATCTATCTACCTATCTATCTGGCAAGTTCTTGTCCAAGGCTCCTGCGCTATTTAGAGTGCATTTGTAACTATCATCAACAGGTGTAACCCAGCAAACCAAATAATAATGCTTTATGAAACATCAAAAAGAGAAAACAAGTTGTTAATAATGTTTTGTGAAACAGTCAATATGTAATCAAAGAATATTGTGCACTGTAGGTCAGGACCATTTTGGCTCTCAGGCCCGAGGATCATTCGGTCCCCTAGGGCCATTTCCTGCTCCACTGCGGAGTGGGCATTGAGTGGGCATGGCCCCTGTGCCCCTGGGGTCGGCATTGTTGGCCAGCATTGTGGGTGAGGGTTGAACCTAAATACCAAACCTGTAGTCCCGGTTTAGGAACTTTCTGTTATAATAATTTGTCCAATGATTTTTGAGCACACAATTATCCGTAATCAAGTAATAATTAAATCAAAACAGAGATGTAGAACAAAATCATCTTGTATCAAAATTCTAGGGAACGTTTTCTTTTTCATTTTTTTTTTTTTTTTTTACACTTTACTATGATTGGGATAAATGAAAACCTGTACGAGGAGCGTCATCTTTTATACTCTCGTACATCTGGTGTTTTCGTGTTCTTGTTACTGTAAATCTTCATCTTAATAAAATCTTTAGAACATATTGAAGTTTCTGTTAAAAATACAAAAACGACAACATGACTCCCAGAACACGTCCAGTGTTTATTCTCCCTGAATTTCCCTCTATGGGCTTCTTGTTTTTGTGCCTCCAGTCTCCTGTGGATAAGTTCATAGAGAAATCTAGAAATAATGATCGGCTTCTCCCAGAGCTCAGCTCATTGATTTCAGTAATAAATAAAATAAAGAAAAAATTATGAAGCAGAAGAAAAATGAATATGTTTATCATTTCATTAGTAAAACATAGTGAAATATTATTTGTGTCTTTTACAAATCAAAATCCATCATTTTGAATCAAAGACACTCACCCATAGCTCCAGGCACCGTAACCTTCTTATATTTGTTATCTATGACCTTCTTTTAGTATTATGCTAATAATCCATAAGGACTGTGGGGGCTATGGGGGCGTTATCAGAGCCCCTCCTTGCTTTAGCTTCACATGCTGTTTCACTGTGCAAGAGCACTTCCTTCTCTCACTGTGTGAGACTACAGCAGGTAGAGGGAGAAGTGCTGAGGGGGCAGTGAGTGGGGGAAGACAGATTAACAGCCTTTGAAGCTTCAGCATGGAGGGGCTCTGTACCTCAATAGCCGTCATGGTGCCTGGATTTATGAGTTAGAGTAAGTGTCTCTGGTTTATGATGTTTGATTTTGATTGGTTTTCCTTTAAGGGCAGGTTCCTCCATAGAAAACTGTTTGATCATGGAAATTCCATTTTTGATCCTACGAAGGAGCCCTGTTGTGTAATACTTGTATTTATCCTCAGCTTGTTGCCTGAATCTGACCCTGTTTTGTTTTAATATTTTATGGTATTGCACAAATCCAGACCACATCACTATTCATCGCTTTGATGACATCTCTTGACTTACCTGTGTCATCTGTCTCTAGCAAGGGACTACTTCAAGAGTTAGAAACCTGATGGATTCCTTGTAATGAGTATGAAAGATCATTCTCCTGTTTAATTCCTCTCCTATGACCTTCAGTTACCCAGAGAAAGGCTTTGAAGGTTTGGGGGGCGGGAGTGATTGCTATGTACCAGAAATTTTGTGCATGGCTATAGTTTATTGTTTGGTTGCTGCTGGTAGTAGCAGGCCTGATTCCAGCCTCCTGGAATAAACTTACATATATCCCCCCCCACCACAGTCTATATACAGCCCCACAGTTTATACACATTGCACTGAGTTTATAAAGATTCCCCATCCAAAATTTATAAACATCTCCCACAGTCCTTTCAGAGCTCACCCAAGTTTATACAGTTCCTTTAGTCTATATACTGCCCCCTGTATATGTATAGCTCTCTTCACATTTACATAGGCCCCCCTCCCAGTTTATACACACTCCTCCCTGCGCAAAAACTACAGAAATTTTGACCAAGTGGGAGGAGGAATGAAATGTCCACAGCAGATGCCCCCCTTTCATAAAATGTAATCATAGGGCAAACCTCTTTACATAAATGTCCACAGCAGAGATCCACCCCCTCCCCATTAATAAAAAGTACACAGCAGAGCCCTCTTAAAAAAAAACCCTCTATAATCACCCATGGCTCCTCCCCACCGTGAATCTGTCATCACCTCGCGGAACCGTCTTTTTCTCTTCTTGCCCTCGCGAGCACGCAAGCCTTATGATGCCGTATGGCCATTGCATCATAATGTATGCTCACGGGCAGGAAGAATAGTAAACGGAGAAGGAGCCTGGAAAGTGGGTACAGAATTTTTTTTATAACTGATCTTTATCTTGGGCTCGGTGTCAGGAACTGTGGGTTTCCGCTGTATGTTGCACCCACCTATAAGATTTCTCTGATCGTGGGTGTTAACCATTTACATGCCACAGTCAAGCATGACCACAGCATGTAAAGGCCTTCGGAAGGGGAGTTTTGAAGTCCATCTAATTTTCCAGGAAAAAGCCCTTATATCTCCAAATTGCAAAATATATATACAGACAGTCCCTGGGCTAAGTGCAAGATAGGGTCCATAGGTTAGTTCTTAAGTTGAATTTGTATGTAAGTCAAAACTGTATATTTTATCATTGTAGTTCCAGACAATTTTTTTTTTTTTTGCCCCAGTGACAATTGGAGTATCAAAATTTTTACAGTAATAGGACCAAAGATTATCAATAAAGCTTCATTACAGACACCTCACAGCTGATTATTGCAGTCTCTAGTAAAGCATCTAGAGATCTTCAACAGGGGGCAGAAGGTTCTGTATTTAACTGTAAGTTGGGTGTCCTTAAGTAGGGGATCGTCTGTATCAAAAATATTTTGAAAAATATATTCATTTAGCCAAAACATTACAGTTTAAAATGGCACCTGATTTTGTTTTAATCCCTGTGAAACAATTAAATGGTTAATAGACTTGTAGTTACATTGTAGTTTCTATAATGGGGTAATGGGGTAAAAAGTCTGATGTTTTTATGGAAATGTGAAAAATCGCACCTAAAGTTCTTATCCTCATAACATCCTGAAAAAAATGAGAAAAAGCATTAAAAAATATGTCACAATAAAGTTTACGGCACTTTTTTCGGGGCTAAAATGGCTTGCACAGGTATGTTAGAAGTGTGTTCGCTGGGATTGTGGGCACAATCCATGCAATACAATTTAGGGGGCTTGTAGTCGGACGGTCCAACTGATTTGGACAGAGCGGCTTATTTAACTTTCAAATTGTGTTGCAAGCCCAATGATAAAGATGCACCACAAAAAAAGATGGTGAACTCCGGGGACCTGAGTGGGGAAGCGACACATGCAGAATATCGGGCGCACAATCTTAGTAACTCCCCGCACAGTGCATTATACACAGACAATGTCCTTTCAGTGAACTCCAGTGACTGGGTAAGTAAATGTGTCCCCATGTGTCTGAAAAGTAGAAAAAAAATTGAATTTAGAAAAAACTATTTTTTTTCCAAATATCCGTTTTTTTCATTACTAACGCAAAACATATCACCCAAATTCTTCAACTAACACCCAGTACCATATGTACGGAGAGAAAAATCTTAAAATCACCTGGATATATTAAAGCGTTCCAAAGTTACAACCACTTATAGTGACACATATCAGATTTGAAAAAATAGGCTGTATGAGGAAGAAGAAAAATAGAAAAGTTGTTAAGGGGTTAATCTCATCAAGAATGCAACAATTAGTTGGTAGTTGTCAACAATCTTTAGTTAAAGTTAAAAAAAGAGAAATTCTGGATGTGTACACATAGCCACCAATAATGATGGACACATCGGGGCACATTTACTAAGGGTCCAGGGGCCACACTTTCGTCGGATATTCTGACGATTTCCGTTTTGCGCCGCATTTAAAAGAGGATTGTGTCGCAAGTGATTGGATTTTGGTGCATCAGAACCGGCTTTCATGTGACAGAAATCAGGGGGGTGGGCCGACTGATTCGGACTAAGCGTGGGATTTAACTTTGAAATTGTGTCGCAAGCCAAGCACTTACATACACCAGGAAAAAGAAGGTGAACTCCGGCTGGCCTGATGGGGGAAGTGACACATGCAGGATATTGGGCGCAAGATCTTCATGAATCGCAGCAGAGGTCATCCTCGTCGGGGATCGTGCAGGGACTGGGCAAGTAAATGTGCCCCATTTTGTAGATCTCCAAGTTAAACCCTTGCCCTCGGTGAACTTTTTACAGTTTTCATTCCTGCATTTTGCTCCTTACCAATTCTACTTCCTAGTGACTGTATTTTATTTCCCACGCCTTGTACTGGGAAGCAGGAAAAATATACCAAATATGGTGAAATCGACAAGAAAACACATTTGCTCCATATTCTTGTCGCTCTGTTTTTCTGGGTTTATCTGAGGGCTCTAAATGACATCTCTTCATTATTGTTTTGGTCGATAAGATTATGATCAAAAATGATCAAAAATAAAATTCAGGGTTTTTTTTGCGGACATCCTTCCCCAGCGGGGAAACGCGTCAGGTCAAATCTGACAAAGTGGTTACATTTAGGGCTCCTATTCCTCGGTTCAAATTTACACTTGGACTGAGAACAGTTAGCCCTTGTGTAGTAGCTATTGGGTATTTACACTTCCAGACAAGAGTATTCGTATGAGAATCTTGTGTTAGTGAATAAATCAAAGGGACAGACTGCGACACCAACCAGTTGAATGTTGTCTTCCCGGTATTTGAACCATGATCTCCTTGTATCTTGGAGTGAATGAAGCCCAGCCTGTATCTGAGCTTAGTTATTGTCCAGTAAGCTTGTGTACCCCGCAGACTTTGTTTTAAAAATACTTTAATAAAAATTGGTTTTAAATGTCCAATTGTGCAGGCAGAATTTAGACTATAATTAATTGGGACATAAACATTGAAAAGTCACTTCACTTTATTTTGGTTCTCACCATCCACGCTTCAAAGTGGCGCTCATGGCAGAAAATCAACAAAAATGTGTGTAAAGGGGCTTTTTACATGCCTTGTCTACCAAAAAACTGTCGGACAAGGCAAGTTAAATTCTATTCACGATGTCCTGCAGATAACAAGCCTCATACAGCCAAGAAAAAGGGAAAATAAAATACGTATGGATTTTGGAAGAAGGGGAGTAAAAAAATGAAACCTAAAAATTGAAAAGAGCTGTGATGTTAAAAGTTTAAGAGATTACAATCTGATTAATTAGCGTCCAAACACTAGAACACCTACACATTACAAGATATCCCTCATTATGCAACAACAGGTGGAGTATGTGTCCTGCTGCTGAATTCATTCTCAAAGAGATGTGATTGGCTATTTCTGGTAGTCTCAAAGACATGGTATAGGGCACATGATGTACCTGTTACTTCATGAATTATTGTGATTTAGCCCCAAATTGGTGGCATCCACAGAAGTCAAACCCCTACAATAGAATTGTTGTTGATTCCATTTAAACATGTAAATAAAAAACCTTTACAAAGGTGAACAACTCATGTACAGACAGTCCCCTACTTAAGAAAACCTGACTAACAGACGACCCCAGGTTACAAACAGACCTCTGGTAATTGGTAATTTACTGTATTTTAAACCTAGGCTACAATAAACATCTATAACAGTCATTAAAGGTCTCGGCAATTACCGTAAGATTTATACTTAATTCTGGTTCTTATGACAATCTAACATTTTTAAAATCCAATTGTCACAGAGACCAAAAAAAATTTGTCTGGAGTTACAATTATAAAATATACAGTTCTCACTTACATACAAATTCAACTTAAGACCAAACCTACAGAACCTATCTTGAATGTAACCCAGGGACTGCCTGTACTGTAACTTAATACTTTAATAATGTTTATAATAATAATAATAATTCCTTTATTTATATAGCACACACAGATTATGCAGAGCTACACAGAGAGCTTGCCAAATTGGTAAAGTATTTTGTTTTTGCTGATGTGTTTTAAAATACCCATTTCTCCAACTTGATACCTAGAACCGCACCTATTGGTTCAGCTCTGTCATAAGGTCAAAGTGCAGTCTACTTTAATTTGAATAAAGCTGATAGTAGCATTGATGTGTACGGTGTATTCTTTATGAATTGTATATTCTTCTTGTCATGACAGGAAAAATGTACAAGCCTTGTTCTTCCAACAGCCTCTGTCCCTACAGTAAATCACAGGTGACAACTGGGCGATGGTCCCTACTGTAGGTTCGGGCACAGAACAGAAAGACTGAAAAAAACACAAGAAAGGCAACTGGAAGAAGTCAGACAAATTGGGCTAAAACCAAGATGGCTGCAAAGTACCAAATCTGAGAGAGAAGAGTAGTCTAGTTACAGGTACAATGTTTATAACAGCAAATTCAAAGCAGAGTAAGGAGAATCTAAAGAGCAAAAGACTTGTCTATCAAGCCCTGGGTGTATTCACACGAGTTTAAATGGAGTGCATGACACCTTGTTGTGACCTTGATTTGGACTTTGACTATTCTCTGGTTTGAGATTTTGTTTTGATGTATGCTCCTGGTGTTGTCTCAGTTCACAACAATGTTTATCTCCCCTTATCCCTATTCTTCATCATATTTAGTGTAGGTAACGTCGGCAAGGTGGAGGCTGTCAGTTGTCAAGTAGATAGCGACAGATGGGTTAAATTAGTATTATGACTCACTCCCTCTTCTAACATCCTTTGCTACTGAGGTACGTCTCTGAGGAAGTTGGCATGGAACAAGTTTGTTTTAGTTTATTTATACAAATATAGACTTTATTTTTCTTAAGGAATAAGACTTGGGACCTTGTGTTCAATCAGAAAATTTCCTGAAGATCTATTTTCCCTCATGGTCTCAGTGGAGGGAGGCACAGGAGAGACAGAAACAGAGCCAATCACAAGCCAGGAGACTCTGCACTCCACCCAGCATGACGTGGTACCCTTACACGTCGATAGCAGTGGTTGGCTGGCCAGATCAGGTGACCCTGGAATAGACTAGCCCCTGCCCGCGCTGCTCGGATCATTCTGTGTCTGGATGCCGCTAGGGAGAGAGCTGCTGCTGGTCAGGGAAAGCGTTAGGCTGTTCTATTAGAATAGTGTTAGGCAGGAGTGATTCTCCAAGAACCCAACAGCCCTTCTTAGGGCTACAATTACGTTATACATTTTTTTTTTTATTTGCTTGTGGCTGGGCTTGCTGGCACTAATAGTGCAGCTAGTACCATATTGTTAAGAATTTGCAGGGGGACTTGCTACCGTTGTGTTTAGCTCTTAGTGACACACATATCCATCTCAAACACCAAAGTGGGACAATTTATTAGGGGTTTGATTGAAATTAGGCACAGTCTGCCATTTACTTTTTATTTTACGTTTATTTTTTCATAACTCAGCGTCATCTCATCTGGCATAGCAGTGTGCTTTCATAGTTGGCTAGAAAATAGCCATAGCAATAGGATAGCATCGTTTGGTTTTAAAAACTAAAAAACACAAAAAAAACAAAAAAAAAACACAAAAAAAAAGTAAAAAAAAAATTAAAGTTATAACTTTCATTTTCAAAATGTTTAACCCGAGGGCTAGGGGTAGAGGACGAGGGCGGGGACGTGGGCGTCCAACTACTGCAGGGGTCAGAGGCCGTGGTCCTGGGCGGGGTGAGACACCACCTGCTGATGAGGGAGCAGGGGAACGCCGCAGAGCTACACTCCCTAGGTTCATGTCTGAAGTTACTGGGACTCGTGGTAGAGCACTGTTGAGGCCAGAACAGTGCGAACAGGTGATGTCGTGGATTGCTGACAATGCTTCGAGCAATTTGTCCACCACCAGTCAGTCTTCCACGCAGTCCACCCATGTCACCGAAATCCCCACTCCTCCAGCTCCTGCACCTCAGCATCCTCCCCCCCAGTCTGCCCCCTCCCAGGAAAATTTGGCATTTGAACCGGCATACTCTGAGGAACTGTTTTCTGGACCCTTCCCACAGTCACAAACCACTTGTCCGGTTGCTGCTGAGCAATTTTCCGATGCCCAGGTTTTCCACCAGTCACAGTCTGTGGGTGATGATGACCTTCTTGACGTAGTGGAAGTGTGTAAAGAGGTGTCCGACGATGAGGAGACACGGTTGTCAGACAGTGGGGAAGTTGTTGTCAGGGCAGGAAGTCCGAGGGGGGAGCAGACTGAGGGATCGGAGGATGATGAGGTGACAGACCCAAGCTGGGTTGAGAGGCCGGGTGAACACAGTGCTTCTGAGACGGAGGAGAGTCCTCGACCAGAACAGGTTGGAAGAGGCAGTGGTGGGGCCAGACGGAGAGGCAGGGCCAGAGCTGGTGCATCAGCGCCAAATGTGTCACGTAGTGAAGCTCCCGTGGCGAGGGCTCCCGCGGCGAGGGCTAGATTTTCAGAAGTCTGGAGGTTCTTTAAGGAAACACCGGATGACCGACGGACTGTGGTGTGCAACCTTTGCCAAACCAGGATCAGCAGGGGTTCCACCACTACTAGCTTAACTACCACCAGTATGCGCAGGCATACTCCGGCCGTGCACACCACTGCTCCTTCCCCTATGTCAGCTGATAGTCAGCCCCCTGCCCAGGACCCTGGCCCAAAAACCCCATCGTCGCCTCCACGATCCTCCACAGCATCCACCAGCGTTCAGCTCTCCATACCCCAGACGCTGGAGCGGAAAAGGAAATATAGTGCAACCCACCCGCACGCCCAAGCCCTCAATGTCCACATCTCCAGATTGCTTAGCCTGGAGATGCTGCCCTATAGGCTGGTAGAGACCGAGGCCTTTCGCAACCTCATGGCGGCGGCCGCCCCTCGGTATTCGGTCCCCAGCCGCCACTACTTTTCCCGATGTGCCGTCCCAGCCCTGCACCAGCACGTGTCAGACAACATCATCCATGCCCTGACCAACGCCGTTTCTGACAAGGTCCACCTGACCACGGACACGTGGACGAGTGCTGCCGGGCAGGGCCACTATATATCTCTAACGGCACATTGGGTTAACTTGGTGGAGGCTGGGACCGAGTCTGACCCTGGGGCTGGTCATATACTGCCGACGCCGAGGATTGCAGGGCCCACCTCGGTCCAGGTCTTTCAGGCCTACTATGCCTCCTCCTCCTCCCACCCCTCCTCCACCTCCTCCTCCGAACTACCATCCGTGGGCATGGCGCCATCAGTCGCTAGCTCTAGGCACAGCAGCAGTGCCGTCGCTAAGCGACAGCAGGCGGTGCTCAAACTGCTGAGCCTAGGCGATAAAAGGCACACCGCCCAAGAACTATTACAGGGCATCACGGCGCAGACTGATCTGTGGCTGGCACCGCTGAACCTGAAGCCAGGCATGGTTGTGTGTGACAACGGCCGTAACCTGGTGGCGGCTCTGCAACTCGGCAGACTGACATATGTGCCATGCCTGGCCCATGTGTTAAATCTGATAGTTCAGCGGTTCCTCAAGACATACCCCAATCTGTCTGATTTGCTCACGAAGGTGCGCCGCATCTGTGCGCATTTCAGGAAGTCCAGCACAGATGCTGCCACTCTCAGGACAGCGCAGCGCCGCCTCCAACTGCCCGCTCACCAACTGTTGTGCGACGTGCCCACGAGGTGGAATTCAACATTAACCATGTTATCCGGAGTTTACCAGCAGCGCAGAGCGATTGTAGACTGCCAGATGTCAACTTCCACCAGAACTGGTAGTCAGGTCAGTCAGCTTCCTCAAGTCTACAATGAGGAGTGGACGTGGATGTCTGATATCTGTCAGGTGCTGAGTAACTTTGAGGAGTCAACACAGATGGTCAGTGGCGATGCCGCCATCATCAGCCTCACCATCCCGCTGCTTGGCCTGTTGAAAAACTCTCTGGTCAGCATGAAGTCGGAAGCTTTGCGCTCGTCACAAGAGACGGGGGAAGAATATTCCCTTGTTGATAGCCAAAGCACCCTGAGGTCTGTTTCTCAGCGCATATCGGAGGAGGTGGAGGTGGAGGAGGATGAGGAGGAAGAGGAGGAGAATGTTGGCGAGACACAAGAGGGGACCATTGTTGAGTCCTTCACTGTTCAGCGTGTATGGGCAGAAGAAGAGGAGTTGGAGGAGTTGGAGGAGGAGGAAATGGACAGTCAGGCCAGTGAGGGGAGTGAATTCTTACGCGTTGGTACTCTGGCGCATATGGCAGATTTCATGCTAGGCTGCCTATCCCGTGACCCTCGCGTTCAAAGAATTTATTCCAGCACCGATTACTGGGTGTTCACTCTCCTGGACCCACGGTACAAGCAAAATCTTTCCACTCTCATCCCTGCAGAGGAAAGGAGTGTGAGAATGCATGAATACCAGCAGGCCCTGGTGCACAAGCTGAAACAGTATTTCCCTTCTGACAGCGCTAGCGGCAGAGTGCGTAGTTCTGCGGGACAAGTAGCGAGGGAGAGTAGGCGAGCAGGCAGCTTGTCCAGCACTGGCAAGGGTACGCTTTACAAGGCTTTTGCCAGCTTTATGTCACCCCAGCAAGACACTGTCACCTGTCCCCAGTCTCGGCAGAGTAGGGCTGATCTTTACAGAAAGATGGTGAGGGAGTACGTAGCTGACCATACCATCGTCCTAAATGATCACACAGCTCCCTACAACTACTGGGTTTCAAAGCTGGACATGTGGCACGAACTGGCGCTGTACGCCTTGGAGCTTCTTGCCTGCCCTGCCGCTAGCGTGTTGTCCGAGCGGGTTTTCAGTGCAGCTGGTGGCATCATCACCGATAAGCGTACACGCCTGTCGACTGACAGCGCTGACAGGCTGACGCTTATTAAGATGAATAAAGCCTGGATTTCTCATAATTTCCAATCTTTACCAGGAGAAGGAAGCTTAACCTGAATAATTTATGCACTCCTCCTCCTCCTCATTTTCCTCCTTCTCCTCCTCTTTGTACAGTAAAGCAGAGGAAACTGGCTATTTTTTGACAGGGCCCACTGGCTCTAGCTATAGTACTTTATGCATTTAATTTTTCTGGAGGGCCACCTACCCGGTCCTCTGTTTTAAACAATTTTTGGGAGTGCCACATACAGGCACTCAATCTATTCAATTTTTCTACACTGAAAGCACACTGGTTTGCAATATGACTTTGAGCTATAAAAAGAAATAAAGGTAAAAAAAAATAAATCAGCAGACTCTGCCTAATTCTAATCAAACCCCTAATAAATTGTCCCACTTCGGTGTTTGAGGTGGATATGTGTGTCACTAAGAGCTAAACACAACGGTAGCAAGTCTCCCTGCAAATTCCTCACAATATGGTACTAGCTGCACTACTAATGCCAGCAAGCCCAGCCACAGGCAAACCAAAAAAAAGGAAAATATAACGCTATTGTAGCCCTAAGAAGGGCTGTTGGGTTCTTGTAGAATCACTCCTGCCTAACACTATTCTAATAGAACAGCCTAACGCTTTCCCTGACCAGCAGCAGCTCTCTCCCTAGCGGCATCCAGACACAGAATGATCCGAGCAGCGCAGGCAGGGGCTAGTCTATTCCAGGGTCACCTGATCTGGCCAGCCAACCACTGCTATCGACGTGTAATACACTTGATCTTATACAAAAGGTTCTTAGAAGTGCTGTTTGGGGAGTAGCCTAGAGACAGGGGCTTGGATTGGCGAAAGCTCGCCTCACCCGCCATATCCTAAACTTATAAGAACGCTACTACACTTGATCTTATACAAAAGGTTCTTAGAAGTGCTGTTTGGGGAGTAGCCTAGAGACAGGGGCTTGGATTGGCGAAAGCTCGCCTAGCAGCGGAGCGCCAGCTCCATGCGCATCATGCGCTTCTTGCGCATCTGTTTACATTCCCCTCACCCGCCATATCCCAAACTTATAAGAACGCTACTACAATTAACTTGGTGCAGGCTGGGACCGAGTCTGACCCTGGGGCTGGTCATTAAGGTACCGGAGTCATGCTGGGTTGAGTGCAGAGTTCCTGGCTGGTGATTGGCTCTGTTCTGGCCGCCAAAAAAGCAAAACGGCGGAGATGCCATTTTCTTCGAGCTGGGGCGAAATACTTGTCCGAGCAGACGAGCAGTTTCGAGTACGGCTATTGCTCCGAAGAGCATCAGCTCGGACAGTTATGTTCGACTCATCTCGTATTTTTAGATCTTTCTTGTCCTGAAGGAACTCTCTGACAAGACGAGAACTTCTAGGCTAGTATCTCTAACTCAGACAGCAAAGCGCTGTGGTCAGGCAAATTTCTGAATGAATGAGCTGCAGGGCAACAGTTGTCTGGCCTCTCCTTGAATTAGTGATAAGGGGATTGTCTCGTGATCATGGTGGTTTTTTAGTATGTAAGGCATTCAGATAGTGGGATTAACGACTCAAAGACTTGATACATCCCATTCACCATAATGTCCCACTAACACTTCCGTTGTTACACTTTGATTGTGTTATAAATAGTGACCATGGAAAGTGGGGATTGTAGAGCTGTCAAATTGATTACCAAAAAAAGTGCAGCCATCTGTTGCTGATTTTGTTCAAATCTAGATTTCCTGCTAGATTTTTGAATTGATTTGTCTTTTTCCTCCCATGCAATAATAAAAAAAAACAAATCCCAATAAACAATTTTATCCCTTTTTCTTTGTTTTATGGTTGGCATTGTGCAGCCAATGTTTTTCTAAATTCTGGAACATTGCAGATTTTTTTTTCTTTCATCATGCAATCATCCTCCCTACAAATTCAACTGCAATGATAGAATAATTTAATGTTTTTTCTCTTTCCGTTATATTGTGAACCATTGATAACAATTTGTATTTCCTTCCACCTTCCGCTACACCCTCTTGATTGATATATGAGCGACAAATACAAAAAAAAATCCTCCATAAGACTTTACACTGTGAGGTTTCTGCCTTTCCTCCATCAAATCTATTTCCTTTTTTAATGCATCGCATTCATTTTACTGAGATTATCTCGTCATGGTTGATAAGGCATATTTACTGTGGCCTGCTTCTGAATATGGAGCAGGCTCAGACTGGGGGTTGTTCGGACTACGGCAATGATAGAGCAAGATAGAAACTATAAACATTCTAGAAATAAGGTTGAATTATATCCATGACAAGATTTCTGTATGCTGTAAAGATATATCAAACGAAGAGAAATAGTCCATTGAATGTGTAGAGGTCATCTATAGATCTCATTCATGTATGCAGCATGTCATTTCTCCATACAATCTCTGAAATGTACAAGCTTGGATGTACCCCTATAGAATGGTATTGGTCACACATGACTCCATATGAGATAATGCTACCATTGCTAGGGGATTTTTTTTTTTAAGGCACCATTAATTCTTGGTGCTGTACATTCAATAAGGGTTCCCATACATTACATAAGACAAGAATAAATGCATATACACTACAGAGACCACTCCGACATACTAAATTTGAAAAACCCCTCCCTGTCCCCATATGTTCCCTGTGCTTTCCCCCTCAGGACGTTATAGATGTCTGCCAATTCTTGGCTCCTTCTCGCTCCTTCTTGCTGACTGCGTCAGGATAGGATCCTTACACACGAGTGTGGTCACATCTGCGCAGATAAGCAGTGTCGGCCGCTTAGTCTTCGCATTCCTCTTGATGTTGCTAGGGTAGTAGGTGCCGGGAGTATGCAACCCTGCTCTGGGTTTCATGCTGCGCATACTGCTCCCAAGTGTCTCGACAAGCGCCAGGGCGCAAGAATTGGCTGACGCAAACGTATCTTTTTACAAAGAAACCACGTTTTACTTAACATAGTTTTCTCAGCATGTGTACACATTGCAGGCCTTCCTCTTCTCTGGTGGCATGTGAGTGCATTGATCTGCAGACACAAAGAGTTCTACAATCTCCGTTTAGTCCGAATAACGTCGCGGTTGTCCAACGGCCTGGCACCCCCATGTCTGTGCATCAAGACCGGCCTGCTGCAGCGGAAGAAATCAAAAAAAAGGGCTAAACTCAGCCTCAGGCGCCAGGGCAAGTCGGCGGCAAACGGAAATATTTGGAGAAAACCGACGAAGAGTGCTCCGGTTCAGCACCCTTAGTACATGAGGCCCCACTGTGGGCTCACTGCACCGCAATCACTTGCCATGACCTCAGGGGGCCTGTGATCTGACTGCAATTGGACAGACAGATCACAGTGCATAGGTCGACTTAAGAGGGCCTTACCACTGTACAGGGAAGTTGAGTAGTTGTGGGTCTGTCAGAATGAGTTGTCGAATTGACTTTGGTCTAAATCTGAATACACTATTACAGCCGATCACTCTCTTTCATTTTTTACATCAAAGTGCATTTTAAAATTGGGTTAAAAATAGCCGCAGTTGCAAGAAGTGGTGCGCCATAAACAGCACTCATTTAAGGGTCGTGAAACACCAAGCCCTGTGGCATGGCTCTCCAACAAGGCATGGGTGATTGTTTATTAAATGATAGCCTTTTCTGCATGCGTTTTTTAAATCATTCATCTGAAGGATAGGCAAAATGGGTGTCATGTGACATATTAAAGAATTTTGCCTCAATTTTCAATAATTTTGTAAAGTGAGTTGTCAAGATTGCTTTCTTCACTTCATGGACCTTTAAGGTTAGCAACGTCTGAGCTCACCTGTTTCACCCTGTGGTCGATGCCAACGTACACAACTCTGTCCATATTGAAATACCCTGTTCCCATTAAGGTTGGTCCACACCAGCGTAACGCGCCCAACACACCGCCTCACGCGTCAATGATAGAATCAGGGTCTTCAATTATAGCCAGTATTCAATTGGCACAGTTTGGGCTTAAGGTTTATCACTTGTTACCCTTCTATTGGAGAAAATCTTTGTAATTATACCAACAATAAAACAGATATAATGTGTCAAAATATGAACTTTGACAAGGATTCAGTAGCTTTAACCTTCATCATATGGGTGTGCCTTCTGCTGTCACAACACTTAACAAATCATTAAGTTGAAGACTAGTTTTTAGGTAAATGATTCATATAATCAGGATCAAAGCCGTGGAAATAGTTTGTACAGCAAGGCTTCTATAGAGGGCATTAATAGTACTACCCGAGCTAAACAAGGGGAAAAAAGTTTGTAAATAAAAAGTTTCTCTTCGGGAAAATATGGAATAAAAAGGTCTTTGCAACCTGATAACTGCTTTATCTGTTGCCAGGGTGACCATTGTTTTGGGTTTTTGCCCAATCGATCTGAATGGGAAAAAAAATAATAAGAAACAACATTGCAAATAACCTGCGTACCATTTGGCTAATTACGGCTGTAGTGTCAGATATAGGGATAACAATAGTCCCTTTAACGGGCTTGCCTGTGAGAAATGCTCAAATGGGAATGCCCCCTAGTGATGTTTGGCACAATAGAGATAATGTAAATAGACCCCTTGAAGGTATAATTTTACCTCAGTTTTCATGTGCTGTTGGACTTGAAGATCTGGAAGTGATGGTCGTGATGGCAACCTTTTAGCGTGCCCACACAACAGAAGCCCCACCACATTGTTTTCACAAAGGGGCATCAAAATTTACGCAGTACTTATGCGCCCCCTGCTCTGATCACAGGTTTAAAAATTGTATTGGCAAAACCTGAGGACACCAAGACGATTAGAAGAAGGAGAAGTTTCGATTAGCATTGTAGCTGTCTTCCAGGTCCAGGATGCAAGCAATAGCTTGAGAAGTCCTGTCTGGCGAACCGTGTGCTCTGGTGATGTGCACATTGCCCATAGAGAGTCTCTTGAGGCCCACCCTCCGGGACCGCATGGCCATAGGTTAGCCACTGTTCTAGCAGTTGGGCTAGGGCCTCTCTAAGCAGGATACCTCTGATTCCTCTGTGTAGTTGAAATGTGACTTGATAACACTTCACTTGAGCCACTGAACATTGTTATATAAGTACTGACAGAAAGAGAGAAACAGATCATAGATGACGCGTGGCTGAGATCCGGAGATAGCTATTCCACAGACATTCTAAGCTCTGCTATACAGCCATGATAGCACCGGTCGAACTGCTATGCACTCCTGTCCCCCTCCACGGTAAACACTTGCTGCGCTGTAGCTTTACTCTCTTCCTCACAATGTGTTGCTTGCCCGGAAGGAGCTCGGTGTGAGCTCATCCTGGAATTGAAGAGCGGTGGCTGGAGTACAGAGAGAGCTGTGCTCGATGGCCCCCGCCTCCTCCCGGCCGGCAAGAGATTGACGCCCACACGATCACAAGAATAGGTGCCCCATTCTCACGAGTAACTGGATTCCAGTACACAGTGTAGCATTCTCTGGATGGAGATACACTGAACTGGTACAAACTCCTTTAAACAGCTTATCCAATATGAGTCACCGAGCCTAAACATCAAAGAATAGCCCTTTAATCATACCTGTATACTACCCGTATTGGCAGTTGAGCAATTAGGAGGGAGCCACATATCTTCCCGTTTCGACGGAGCCTGCAACTGGAGTTGTGAAATTCCATCCTAACAGAATGGCTGACTGGGTACAAACGTATATACGATAAGAAGTGTGTTTTGAAACTGTAATTGTCTATGAACGCTGGCTGTTCCGGTGCCATACTCCTTGCGGGTTCCATAGAGCACTAATATTCTACCTATCCTAGGTCGCTTTCTGGCTGAGTTTCAAACCGGGATGGATTTTCGAAGGCATGTTATAGACAGGGAAGGAGGAAGAGAGATAGGAATTGAGAAGGATCCCTTCATGGTGCATGCCATCTATGGAACATTATAAGTCTGGTGTCTCTGGTGGCGGTGGGGTTAAGATTCCCCCAACAATCGCTCGCCATACGAGCGTAAATGATTTTTTTATTCCACCTTCTTGAGGATTCCATAAATATAATTGTCAGATGAACCAACAAAAGATCATCTTTATGCGAAGCAGGATGAATTTAGGCGTTCAGTGTTTTTTGCCTCCTGCAGTTAGTCGCGGATGTTCACTTGATTGCTAATTTCAGATGATATTTTTAATGGGCAGTGTAATTATTAGTAATTGTGGACTCGTTTCTTACTGCATGCGCTCGCTTCTAGCGAAAGAAGCAGTTTTAAAAGAAATGATATGATGATCTCTGAGGTGGAATTTGATGAAATGGAACAATTCCCTAATATAATAAATGGCAAATGCAACTGGAAGGCTTTAAGTGTTTTACTGTCACACAATTTTAACTGGAATGATAGCACAATTTGTCTTGGAAACCCCTGAGGGCGAGGGAAATGAGGAATGGCCACACATATTGGGAGATGCCAGCCAATATTCCAAAAAACCATACCAAAGTGGTTTGGCAGACAGTCCTAATTGTATTAAGACAGCCTTGCAGAACGACGCGGGGAACACAAATCATTGGCCACAACCTTCTATCGGTCAACTCCTGCCAAATGTGGTGACGATATTCTTTTTTTGCCCCGACAGTCGTAGGCTCACTCAGAACAAGGTACATATATTTAAATGATTTAAGCTTCCTATTTTACCTGACGTGCAGCCAGAGGGTTTTATGCAGTAGGACACGAAACCCTCCTTTCATCTAAAATGTGAACTGCCCAGCAGTTGTAATGACATCAAACATTGATCACTCATAGAATTCCAAGGGGAATAAGGGTAGAGCAGAATTAGGTATTGTTCACCCAACATTACAGGGGTTTCCCTGAATGTACACATTATCTGGAGGGTCTGTGGTATGAGCCATGATTAGTGACCAGTGGGGATTCAAGGCGAAGCAGTTTGCGCAACGTCACAATCATATAGTCCCTAGAGATGAGCGAACTGCTCGTCGAGCTGAGTGCTCGGTCACGCATATAGGGTACTCGAACTGGCTCGTTACTCGACTGAATATTCGTCGCACGCTCGAGAAAATGGCGCTCCCGTCCGTTGCTTTTTGGCGGCCAGAACAAAGCCAATCACAAGCCAGGAGACTCTGCAACCTCCACCCAGCATGACGTGGTACCCTTACACTTCGATAGCAGTGGTTGGCTGGCCAGATCAGGTGCAACCTGGGTACTAGCCCTGCCGCGCTGCTCGATATCTGCTCTGATGCCGCTAGGGAGAGAGCTGCGCTGGTCAGGGAAAGCGTTAGGGTGTTCATTAGGACTTATCTGTTAGGCAGAGGATCCAAAGAACCCAACAGCCCTCTAGGGCTACAATAGACGTTCTACGTTTTGTATTTTAATTGCATCCTTTACCATTTTGTGAGGAATTAGCAGGGGGACTTGCTACCGTTGTGTTTAGCTCTTAGTGGCACACATACCATAGCAAAACCGAGTGGGAAAATTCAGTAGGGGTTGGATTTCGATTAGGCAATTATCTCCAGTGTCATCTCATCTGGCCGTAGTGTGCTTTCCTTGATACTTGGCTAGAAATAGCCATAGGAGAATACAAACGCTTCTTGAAGCCTACAGTAGCGTTTCTATATATGATGGAGGTCTGGTTGATCTCTGGTTGGCGTAGTTTCTGCATGTGCATGTACTTGGCAAATAGCTGAGCGAGAATTTGTGTATGAGAACTTGCTACCGATCTTGTGTTTGGCGCTTAGTGTGCGCACATATCCACTAGCAAAGGAGCCGAAGTGGGCAAAAGATTCAGTAGTTGGTTTTATTTCTATTAGCATAACGCAGTTCGATTCATCTGCATAGGTAGTTGTCTCCTTTGATCTGGCTGGAAAATAGACCATAGATAATACAAACAGCTTCTTGAGCCTAGCATGGGCGTTCTATATATTTGATTTCTGTTTGATCTGCTGGGGCTGTAGGTCTGCGGCTTAGCTTCCAATTGCTGAGGCAATGTGTGGATGAGACTTGCGACCAGCTGTGTTCTCGGCTTAGTGGCGCACAGAGCCATAGGGCAAGGCCGAAGTGACAAAATTCAGAGGGGTTGGATTTCTATTAGGCAATACTCAGTGTCTCCATCTTGGCATAGAGTTGCTTCCTTTGATACGGACTGAAGAAAATAGGCCATATGGACAACAACAGCTGCTTGGAACCTACAGGAGCGTTCTAATATTTGATTTCTGGTTGATCTGCCGGGTGCGTATTTCTCGCAGTGGCATGTACTTGCCAATTCTGAGCAATTTGAGTGAGACTTGCGACCCGGTTCTGCGCTTAGAGTGGCGCACATATCCATGCATAAAGGCCCGAATGGCAAAATTCAGTGGGGGTTGGTTTCTATTAGGCATAACTCATTGTCATCTCATCTTGGCATAGGGTGTGCTTCCTTTGATACTTGGCTAGAAAATAGAGCCATAGGAGAATACAACACTTCTTGAGCCGTACATAGCGTCGGTAATAAATATTTTGATTTCTGGTTATGCTCTGGTCGGGGCTGTAGGGTTCTGCAGTGCATGTACTTGCCAATTCTGGAGCATTTGTAGTGACGTGTGCGACCCGCGGTTGCTGCCTTAGCGTGTGCGTTCACATATCCATAGCAAAGCCAAGTGGGAAAATGTCAGTAGGGTTGATTTCTAATAGGCAATAACTCGGCACTCATCTGGCACTAGTAGTGCTTCTGACCTTTGACTTGGCTAGAAAATAGCCAGAGGAGAATCAAACAGCTTCTTGACAGCCTACCAGTAGCGTTCTAATATCTTGATTTTGGTGGTGACTGCTGGTGTGCTGTAGTTTCTTGCAGGGGCATGACTTGCCAATTCGAGCAATTTGTATGAGACTTGCGACCCAGCTGTGTTCTGCGCTTAGTGGCTCACATTCCTACAAAGGCCGAAGTGGCACAAATTCAGTAGTGGTTGGATTCTGCTATTAGGCACTACTCAGTGTCATCCTCATCTGGTCAGAGTAGTTGCTTCCTTTGATACTTGGCTAAAATGCCTAGGGAATACAAACAGCTTCTTGAAGCCTAACATTAGCGTTCTATAGATAGGATTTCTGGATGCTGCTGGTGGCTGTAGTTTTCGGCAGTGCATGTCACTTGTCCAATTCTGAGCAATCTGTGTGAGACTTGCGACTCGCTGTGTTCTGCGCTTAGTGGCGCACATATCCATACAAATGCCGAATGTGCAAATTCAGTAGGGGTTGGATTTCTTTAGGCACACTAAAGCTAAGTGTCCATCCCTCAGCTGGCATCGTAGTGTGCTGTCCTTGATACTTGGCTAGAAAAAGGCTAGCCATAGCAATAGGATATAGAATTGTTTGTTTTGGAAAACTCAAAAAAACAACACAAAACACAAAAAAAAAAAAAAACACAGCCAAAAAAAAACAAGAAGTAATAAAAAAAAAAAAAGTTATAAACTCTCATTTTAAAATGTTGTAACAAAGGGCAGGGTAAGGAGAGTGCGGGGACGTGGCGTCCAACTACTGCAGGGGTCAAGGGTGGTCCTGGGCGGCGGTGTGAGACCCCCACCTGCGATGAGGGTAGCAGGGAACGCCGCAAGCTACACTCCCTAGTTCATTTTCTAAATTACTGGGACTCGTGGTGAGCACTTTGAGGCAGAACAGTGCGAACAGTGAAGTCGTTGGATTGCTGACAATCCTTCGAGCAATTTGTCCACCACCAGGCAGTCTTTCACGCATTCCACCCTCATCCCGAAATCACCGATAGACCTCCAGCTCCGGCACCTCAGCACAAATCCCCCCCATCCTGCGCCCCCTAGCCCAGGAATGTGGGCATTTTGAACGCGGCATACTCTGAGGAACCTGTTTTCTGTGACCCTTCCCACAGTCACAAACCCTTGATCCGGTTGGCTTGACGCAATTTTCCGATGGCCCAGGTTGTCCACATCAAACAGCTGTGGGTGATGATAACCGTCTTGACGAGGAAGTGTTGTAAGATAGAGTGTCCGACGATGAGATGACACGGTTGTCTGACAGTGGGAAGTTGTTGTTCAGGGCAGGAGGTCGAGGGGAGACGACTAGGGATCGGAGATGATAGTGAAGACCCGCAAGCGGGTGAGAGGCCGGTTAACCACAGTCTTCTGAGACGGGGAAGCGCCTCGCGACCTGCACAGGTTGGAATGATGGTGTGTGGCCATGACGGAGAGGCATGGGCAAGAGCTGGTGCAGCAGCACCACTTTCACTAGTGACGCTCCCGTGGTAGGCGCTTGCGGCGATGGCTAGATCTCCGGAAGTTTGATCTTTCGAAGGAAAACACCGGTGTGACCGACTGACTGTGTGTTCAACATTGGCCCAAGCCAGCTACATTACAGGGGTTCCACCACGTCACTAGCTTAACTACCACCATAGCGCAGCTATGAATGCTAAGACACCCCTCATTGGCAACAACTTCACCTCCGGCCTTGCACAACCACTGCTCGATTCCGCTGTGTCTCTGCTTTCTAGTCGCCCCCTGCGCCAGGACCCTGGCACAAAACCCCATCGGCGCCTCCACGACCCCACGCCATCCACCACGTTCCTCTCTCATACCCCAGACTATGGAGGGAAACGCAATATAGTGCAACCCACCCCGCACGCCAAAGCCCTTAGAGTGCAAAGGCACAGGGGGGCTTAAGCCTGAGATGCTGCCTATAGGCTAGTAAACCCGAGCCTTTTCGCAACTCATGCTGCGGCCGCCCCCTCGTGCCGTAGTCTCCCCAGGTCCACTACTTGTCCCGAGTGTGCCGTCCAGTCCCTGCACCACGGTAAACAACATCGGTGTCCTAGACAACATCATCTCGGCCCCTGACCAACGCCATTTCTGACAAGGTCCACCTGACCACGACACGTGTACGAGTGCTGCCGGCAGGGCCCCTATATATCGCCTGACGGCACAATTGGGTTAACTTGTGTAGGCTGGGGCCGAATCTGACCCGGGCTGCTCCATATCTGGACGCCGAGATTGCGGGCCCACCTCGGGTCCAGGGTTTCAGGCCTACATTCCCTCCTCCTCCCACCCCTCCCTGCCACCTCCTCTCCCAACTACCATCCGTGGGCACGGCGCCATCAGTCGCCTAGCTCTAGGCACAGCAGCATGCGTCGCTAATCGACAGCAGGCGGTGCTCAAACTGCTGAAGCCTAGCGACAAAAGGCACACCTTCCTCAAGAGCTATTATCAGGGCATCACGGCGCAGACTGATCTGTGGCTGGCACCGCTGAACCTCAAGCCGGACTGGTTGTGTGTACAACGACCGTACCTGGTGGCGGCTCTGCACTCGCATACTGACATGTTCCCATCGCTGCCCATGTGTTAAATCTGATAGTGCAGCGTTTCCTCCTCAAGACATACCCCAATCTGTCTGATTTGGACGCAGGGCGGTGGCCGCGCGCATCTGTGCGCATTTCAGGAAGTCAGCCCAGATGCTGCGGGACCGAGTCTGACCCTGGGGCTGGTCATATACTGCCGACGCAGAGAATTGCGGGGCCTACCTCGGTCCAGGTCTCAAAGGCCTACTATACCTCCTCCCACCCCTCCTCCACCTCCTCCTCCTCCGAATTACCATCCGTGGGCATGGCGCCATCAGTCGGTAGCTCTAGGCACAGCAGCAGTGCCGTCGCTAAGCGACAGCAGGCGGTGCTGAAACTGCTGAGCCTAGGCGATAAAAGGCACACCGCCCAAGAGCTATTACAGGGCATTCCACATCAAACTTGTTAACTTTGTCGCCACCCTGCTGTCCTCCTCCGAATTACCATCCGTGGGCATGGCGCCATCAGTCGGTAGCTCTAGGCACAGCAGCAGTGCCGTCGCTAAGCGACAGCAGGCGGTGCTGAAACTGCTGAGCCTAGGCGATAAAAGGCACACCGCCCAAGAGCTATTACAGGGCATTCCACATCAAACTTGTTAACTTTGTCGCCACCCTGCTGTGTAATCCACAAAATATACTGGCAAACTTTTAGCATTTACCGATATTATTTCAGCGCTTCTTGCGCATCTGTTTACATTCCCCTCACCCGCCATATCCTAAACTTATAAGAACGCTACTACACTTGATCTTATACAAAAGGTTCTTAGAAGTGCTGTTTGGGGAGTAGCCTAGAGACAGGGGCTTGGATTGGCGAAAGCTTTTATCATTTACCGATATTATTTCAGCGCTTCTTGCGCATCTGTTTACATTCCCCTCACCCGCCATATCCTAAACTTATAAGAACGCTACTACACTTGATCTTATACAAAAGGTTCTTAGAAGTGCTGTTTGGGGAGTAGCCTAGAGACAGGGGCTTGGATTGGCGAAAGCTCACCTGGCAGCGGAGCGTCAGCTCTATCCCAAGATCCAACTAACATAGTTTTAACTGCAGCACCTTTAATCTACTACTAGTTCACTGCCTCCATACATGGTCCCCTTATCAAACGAGCTGTGTCAGGCAGAATTTTGGGTTGTTTTCATGGCTTCCATGTTAACTTTGTCGCCACCCTGCTGTGTAATCCACAAAATATACTGGCAAACTTTTATCATGTACCGATATTATTTGAGCGCTTCTTGCTCACCTCCTTTGGTTCCTCTCTGCCACCCATTGGTTTGAAGCCTGAGTCCATTTAGGGTATGTCGCCATGACACTCTCTAGCCTGCTGCCGCTGCCTCTGCATGCCGTCCCCTATAGTGTCAGGGTCGAACTAGTAGTAGATTAAAGGTGCTGCAGTTAAAACTATGTTAGTTTTAACTGCAGCACCTTTAATCTACTACTAGTTCACTGCCTCCATACATGGTCCCCTTATCAAACGAGCTGTGTCAGGCAGAATTTTGGGTTGTTTTCATGGCTTCCATGTTAACTTTGTCGCCACCCTGCTGTGTAATCCACAAAATATACTGGCAAACTTTTATCATGTACCGATATTATTTGAGCGCAAACTTTTATCATTTACCGATATTATTTCAGCGCTTCTTGCGCATCTGTTTACATTCCCCTCACCCGCCATATCCTAAACTTATAAGAACGCTACTACACTTGATCTTATACAAAAGGTTCTTAGTAGAGATGAGCGAACATGCTCGTCCGAGCTTGATGCTCGGTCGAGCAGAGACTCTCTAGCCTGCCACTGCTGCCGCTGCCTCTGCATGCCGTCCCCTATAGTGTCAGGGTCAATTATTGGATGTTTTACATGCTATCTAGCTTCATTCTGTCACTCTGTCATGGCCATGCTGTTGCGGCATAATGGTGCGATTAAGCAGCCTCAGAGGCATCCATGCATGCTGCCCCGGCTGTTTCCTGTCCATTTCCGTGGTGTTTCCTTCCTTTTCTGAGGTTCCCAGGTGTTTGGCCAAGCTTCCCTGTGCAGAGCCTTGGTCCCCTTGAAAAATGCTCGAGAAATGCATCGGGAAAAGTTTGTCTCGAATAACGAGTACCCGAGCATTTTAGAGAGTCTCCCATTGACTTCAATGGGGTTCGTTATTCGAGACGAGCACTCGAGCATCGGGAAAAGTTCGTCTCGAATAACGAGTACACGCCGGGCAGTTTAATATGGCATCACTACTGGGGAGAGGTTTTTTTTTGCTCGCCTGGTTCTGGGATTTCCTTGGTTTAGAGATATTTGTGTAACTAGAAATGGGAGAGACAGATTAGATTTATTAGTGATCACCAATATCACCCGCTATTCCACATCCCTGATCCAAAGACGTGCATTAACCCACCCTATACCCCAATAATAAATAAAGCCATTACCTCAATACAAAATCTGAGTAAACAAAATAATAGTCAATTTCTTCCCACATAAATGAAATACAAATTTTCTTTTAAAGGGAGCCTGTCACCAGGGATCTAATTTTCACTATAGAAAGGCAGATTTGCACTGCAGCTGTAATGGACTTCTGTAACCTGTCTATTTTCTATTGTAACGCAAATACAACTTACCTTGCATCCTGACAGAATCATCTGTGTAGTCCCAGGGGTTGGGCTTTGGTTTGGATGCATTTAAAAAAAACAACATGTGACTTGTCAGTGCTGCAGACTCCTCAGCTCTCAGCCATCACCTTTATGCTTCTGTATAGCTCCACCCTCTCCCACTGATGTAACCTCAGCAATTTGTGACCTCTGAAGGAGCTGTACAGGAGCACAATGGTGGGGGCCAGGAGTCTGCAGAATAGAAAAGTCACATCATTTTATAAATGCATCCAAACCAATGCCCAACCCCTGGGACTACACAGAGGATTCTGTCAGGATGCAAGGTAACTTGTATTTGCATTACAATATAATTGTGTTACAATAGAAAATAGACAGGTTACAGAAGTCCGTTACAGCTGCAGTGCAAATCTGCCTTTCTATAGTGAAAATTAGATCCCTTGTGACGCGGCCCAAGGGCTGCATTGTCATGCCTCTACCATTCAGGGGGCCGCACTATTAACAAAAACCCTGGATGCGCCAAAAACCATAGTACAGACTACATATCCCCCAGAAACCACAACTGCATAATTCTGTATTTGTATAATAAGTAACATAGACCTCAGAGTAGACTACAATACAGGGCACAAACAAGACAATATTAATGATTGTGAAAAATTGTCTGAACCCATGCAGCAGGTAATTGCTAATAACTGGCTGCACGCAGGGGCTCTGGTAGACCCCAGTATTGTGCCCTCCCTGCAAACAAACCAGGTATTCATACTTATCTGCTGCACAGGGCCAATTGTAGCCTTTTTTCTGCTATAATACTGCCCCCCCCCCATGTACAAGAATATAGCTGCTATAATACTGTCCCCTCCCCGCAGACACCTCGACCCTCCTGCCCCCCGCTCCACCCTTCTCCCCCCAGTTCTTGGTGTCCCCCCTGCTGCTCCCCCTCCTCCTGGTACCTCACTGTGAGCACTGAGCAGCTCTGTCTTGCAGGAGGGTATATAGGGGAGAAGCCGGAGGGTCACGTGATGATGACATCACAGGTCCTTCAGCTTCCCCTCCATTCAGCAGGGACAGTCCTGCAGTGCTGTGCGCTTATTGCACAGTTATATACCGCGTTTGCCGCGAATCGCGGCAAAAACGGAATGAAATATCGGGCTTGCTGCACTAGAATCTGCAGGCAGCAGGGCGGGGGCTGTAACCTGATGGTCGGCGGGCGTTGTGCACCCCTGGCTTAGGGGTCCGTGGCTTGTACTTTTTATCCTGTGGTATGGTATATTTACTACCTCCTCTAGGCTATAGATTTGGCTATGTGAATACATAACCTTTCTTTTCTTTTGTCTTGTCCGTATGCCTCATCTTACTATGGATTGTACAACCTACCTTTAAGCCTCTTTTCCTTGGCTATTACTCGCTTACAAGTCACTTTTTAACCCTTGTCTTTTGGTCCACTCATTATTGCACGTATTTTATATGTTACTTCATTGTGATTAATAAAGATTATATTTGTAATACTTATTAGAATATACTTTTTGCCATTTTTTGGTTCAAACATTTGGTGGTTCTTAGAGAAAGCAGAAAGGTTTATTTGCACTGCAGCTGTAATAAGCTTCTGTAACCTGTCTTTAGTGAAAATTATGTCCCTGGTGACAGGTTCCTTCTAAACATTGCGTCCAGTGGAGAATATTGTGCCATATAAATGTAATATGGCACCAGGCTAAACTGGCTATAATACACTCGCCAGCCACTTTATTAGGTACACATCAGTCAGTAGAACCTTTGAGGTTTTTCAAACTTTTAGACAGGTGTCTGGATTATCTATAAATTGGAAGAAATCAACTTATATTCCATTAGATGATAAGGGATGTAAGCCAAGGGATGTGCTGGTGATAGAGGGGGGTAAAACGATTAAATATCTGGGAAAATAAAGACTTGGAAAGCAATTTCACTTAACATGATAGGGAGGATAGCTCTATTAAAGATGGTTATCTTGCCAGCAGTGCTATACGTTTTATATGCCTCTCCTGTATATATCTCTAAAAAAAAATTTTTAAATAATTGAAAGTCTTTTTCGGGACCTGGTGTGGTGTGGGAAACAGCCTAGCATCAAGCTCGAGGTTTTAAAATTACCGCTTTGTCACGGAGGCTTGGCTGCCCCGGATATGAGATTATACTACATAGCAGCCCAAGCTCAATATTTATTTAATTGGGACAAGTGTTCGCATAGTCAAATGTTGGCAGCATTATTTGGGGGTTAAGAGAATAAAGTATAACATCCTAGAAATTCTGGAATTGGGAGTAGGGAGTCTCGGAAAGAGACAATACCCCAATGAGATCTGTAAAATGATGTATATGATATGGTTGGAAATCAGGAAAATAGGCAAAGTAAAGGGTTACCTGGAATTTAGACCATTATGGGGAAATAATGCACTGAATTCACTTGGAGAAGTGATGCAGAGCAAGTGGATAAGGTATGATATAAAATACATGAAACAGATCTTGGAAGGAGGAAAGCTTAACCCCTTAACGCTCTGTGCCGTATCTCTACGGTGCAGAGGTATAAGGGATGTATGAAGAGGGCTCACGGGCTGAGTCCTCTTCATACAAGGGTGGGGTTTTTTGCATATTGCAGAAAACCCCCAACGCTAATAACCGCGGTCAGTGCTTGCACCGATCGCGGCTATTAACTATGTCAAAAAGATAAATGTAGCTTTGTTGAAACTCCCCCATTGATTCAAATGCTATATGGAGCAGTGCTGTCAGGTTCGCTAGGGAAAATACTGGGACTTCTGGTTCTTCTGGAGGTGCCAGCAGCGTTCTCCGAACCCCGGCGCGTATCCGCGCAAACTCCACCTCTCGTCCCGGGCAGCGGCTGCTAAGATCTCGCGCTGTCTAGGAGTTGTGTTCGGAACTGCTGGGACTTGTGGTACCTCTGCATGGTGCCTGGTTGTTCTGCACCATGAGGGGTTAATTCCCAGAAGCTGTCCAGCTCCTATCAGGTTCTGGAGGTGGGGTTCTGGCTGCATAAATTGCAGCTCCACTAGTCACCTGTGCCAGTGTTTGAAATCCCTTCTCCACTCGCTCTCAGCATTAGGTTTGACTTGCTCTGTATCTGTATCTGTATCTGTATTTCGAGTCTTCAAGTAGTCGCCCCACGGTTTAGCGTGGGGGGACTATAGGAAGGGACAGAGGTTGGGGCAAGCTCAGGGCACACTATCCCCTGTCTTTTGTGTTACCCAATCTTAACAAGTGCTCTCTAAAATCAGAATTGCCAAAATTTATAAGATACTTAATAACAGCTTTAGAGAGATAAGTATAGACGAGATACACAAAAAATGGGATAAGGTAATACCTGGGATGGAAAGGGATACTTGGGAGTCACTTCAAAGAGATTACTCAAAAGGTTTTTTCACTCCCAGTCAAAAAAAAATGCAATTCTTCATTGCTTATCGATTATATTATTCCCCCAAGAAGCTATCCCAATTTTACAGGTCAAAAGATTCTAGATGTAAACGATGCAACATGGAGGAAGCTGATGACGTACATATATTATGGCTATGTGAAAAAACCAAAGGTTTTCGGGGCAAGGTGGTACAGGAGATAACTGATTTATATAAAATATATGGTATCTTTAAATTCGAAACTTGTATCCTGGGGATAATGGGCAACAACAAGTCCTTCAGTAATATAGACATCGCGGTGAAGAAGCTATTAACCCCTTCCCGATGCGCGCTGTACTAGTATTGCAGCAAAGGCTTACCGGTAACACCCGCGATCGGTGCTAGCACCGATCGCGGGTGCTTTCACGGCGATCGCCGCCGGCAATGCGGTGATCCGTTGCCATGACAGCTTCGGGTCTCACGAAGGCCCGAAGAAGTCTCGTTTTAACCCATTCATTACAATGTGCTATTAGGGGAGTAAAATCCACATATACTGTCATACTGTAGTTGGAATTTTTTTCCCGCTTCCCAGTACGCGCCTTGGAATATTGAATACCGTCACTACGAAGTGCAATTTGTTGCGCAGAAAATAAGCCATAACACAGCTCTTTATGTGGAAAAATAAAAAAAGTTATAGATTTTTGAAGGTGGGGAGTGAAAAATGGAAGTGAAAAAACTAAAAAAGGCCAAGTCGTTAAGGGGTTAATGACTGCTAGATACTGTATTGTTAGAAACTGGATAATGGAAGATCCACCTACAAAAGAAATGTGGATTAGTATGACAAACAAAACGCTGCAGATTGAAAGGTTTTCGTTGTATCAAAGGAGAAGTAAAAAGTTACAAAGATTTGACTGCGCATGGAAGATATGGGAAGATAGGAATTTTCCTAACAAAGATATATTTTGGTAAAGGGATGATACCAGGCGTGGAATAGTAAAAGAGAAGGGGAGCAAGGAAGGGATTTTTTTTTTTTGGGGGGGGGGGGGGGTTGGGGGGGGGTGGAATATATTGACAGTATAGGTACAAGGAGAGAAGATGGAAATTTGTGGATGGGGTGCAACGGCCAGTTTTAAGAGTATTTGTCAATTTAAGTGTTTATATGAACAGTAGAAAACATTGTCTAAGATATGCAATGATTAAGTATTGTAACTCATCGAAAGTAATGTGTCAATGTATTTCTTTTTAAAAGAGAAAAGTTGCTAAAAATTATTAAAAAAAAAAAAAAAACTATAAAAAGGAAGGCAACAATATATCGTGCTGTAACTTAAATGATTATTACAGGAAGGATATAATTTGCATAAAAACCTCAACAGATTCCCAATGTTTTTTTAAAAGCAAAAAATATTGGTAAGAGAAAACAAAGAACAAACACTGGGGCTCATTTACTAAGGGTCCGAATCGCGCATTTTCGTCTGGTTTCCAGAATATTTCCGTTTTGCGAACAGTTCCCAAACTTCCATTTGTTACACTTCAGCTCTCTTGACAGCGCAGAGCCCTCTACCTCATTCCTCTTAAAAACAATAAACCCATCTTAGCCACAAGTCATGGGGCAGTTATTAATGCCTCTCCTAGTTGGGAATCCATGGCCATCCACCCGACTGTGTCTCAGTTGCAGACATGACTATCACCATCTTAAGGATCCCCTCCAATATCAGTAGACAGAAAGCCTTCTCCACCTGTAGCTCCCACCTCATCGTGGTCTCCATATTCTACTGGACCATATTCAGTGTTTATGTTGTCCCAACAAAGGGACAATCATCAACCATCAGTAAAATCCTCTCCCTCCTGTTTACTGTGTTTACTCCACTGATCAACCCCATTATATACAGTCTGAGGAATAAGGACATTAAAAAAGCCTTTCACGAGACGCTTCTTAAGTACAAACATAGTAAACTTAGGTAGACCTGAAGGTAATATACTTAGAAGCAACAAACCCATTATCGCCATAAAGAACAAACACAAATGGGGTTTTCCTGCACAAAAAAAAAAGTTTGCAACTGGCTTTTGAAATCTTACCATTTTCCTTTAAAATTCCACCATCTTACGTGAGTCTATAGTCCCTAGTTTCTGGACTGGAGACTTCTCTAAAACAGATGGAAAGGCTCCCCCATTCTGCTAATCTGTGAAGCCTCGTAATATTTTAGGGTCTCATTTGCATAAAAGCCTCAATAGATTAGCAATGTTCTTTACAAGCAAAAAATATTGGTAGGAGAAAACCAAGAAAAAACACTTTCTTTCAACTAGGGACAGATAAGGTGGCAATGTCCCTCTTGCCACTGCAATATCTATAATCTGACTGGTGCTCAGCATAAGAACAATAGGAATTGCAGATTCCAAGTCTTGAGTAAACATCCGGTTTTGAATATTAGTGATCTTGAATATCTTATTTCTAGGTCATTAATATAAAAAAATCTGGAAAACAAAGAGAGGGTTTGTTTTTTTTAGTAATCAATAGTGATGAGCAGACCAGAATTGCAATGTCTGGGTCAGTGTCAAACTTTGCGAGTTTGGATCCCGGAACCCGAAGATGAACTTCAGCATCACAGTCTGGCTTCGGGTTCAGCATTTGGTAAAACTCAGACTCGCTGGTTGATTTAGTTTTGAGCAGCCAAATTAACCAGCTTTCAGCCATTATCAGTATGGGCATGCTGGGATTGACCATGGGAGACATTAGACCCTGCTGTTTAAAAGGGAGGTTCACATGTCCGCATGCTATTTCAGAGAGGAGACAGAGAGGGAAAGGCTGAGGTAGAGATAGAGACAGAAAAGAAAAGAGTTAGGTGCAATAATTAATAATTGCCCTTTTGAGTGCAGGAAAGAGGGCTGTGAAGGACTGATGTAAATAATTGCCCTTTTCAGGGCAGTCTGTAGAACATGCTTTAATAAGATAACTTAATACATCTGAATATTCCTACAATGCATTGTCAGTCTTAACTGCATTTATATACTCATAAGATCCTAAGTGCAGTGTGAAGAACTGCTGGTGTTTTAAAAGGAGGAAAGCAGAATTCCAGTGACAGGACATTGCCGTGGTTCTGCAGGTGGTGCTACAACTTCCTTTGGTCATTTCATTTTAGACAGTGCCCAAACTTCCATTTGTTACTCTTAAGCTCTCTTAAAAACAGTAAACCTATCTTAGCCACAAGTCATGGGGCAGTTATTAATGTTCTATGATACCTCTCCTAGTTGGGAATACATGGCAATCCAACCGACTATGTTGGGTTACTACGGGTCCCACGGCCGCATTGGGTTTTTCAACTTTTTCGGGGATTGCGCCTTCTGGGACAGGTATTTAGCAGGCGATTGTGTCACATGAGTTCGGATTTAGTTGAAATTGTGCCAGCTTTCATGCAACACAAATCGGGGGTAGGCCGTCGGATGTTCAGAAGCATTCAGATAAACCGCAGGATTTAACTTAAAAATTGTGTCGCGAGCCATACACTTACATACACTGAGTAGAAGATGGTGAATTCCTGTAGACCTGATCAGGGAAGCGACAAATTCAGGAAATCGTGCGCATGATCTTAATGAATCAAGGCACAGTGGATTGTTGTCCGACAATGCACTTTCAGGAACTCCTCCGCACCGGGCTAGTAAAAGTTCCCCATAGAGTTGCAATTCCCAATAACTTGTGTTGGAAGTTGAGGGTGTCTACAGCAAACCATCACAATATATTTCAATTGATCATGAAATCCACTTCTTTGGCTTTCTGCAATGTGCCGACTGAAAAAGAGGACAGTGGTATGGCGCCAGAGATAGAAGATGCAAAGGGTGATGATGATGTCCTAGACCCAGGGTGTTGATAGTTCGGTCAATTGGACAGCTTTAAGGATCTTCTCAAAGTGACTCATGTAAATCCCAGCCACTTTACTTTTTTCAGCAGGCTGTAAACAAAAGAAGGTTTTCAATACCATTAATCTTAAGGTGAACCTCATAACTGACATGTAGACAAGTAATCAATCATGGGCAAGGATATTACATCTCCTTACCTGCCCACTGGGTTAATGTAGTGGCTTCCCCCTCTTGATGTATGGGGGCAGCCGACTGTGCAGAATTTATTCTACACCAGGCAGGGCCTATGTACCTGTGCTGCCCATCCTGACCTGCTGCCTGTCCCCGACTACGAGATTGCCTGCCGTTCCCGTACCTCAACCTTGCCTGCCACCTCGGACAAGTCACGCCTATGGAATAACCTGATGGTACCCTGTCGCAGCAAGACCATCCTGTATTGCTTTGGGCTCTGGTAAAAGCCGGGTGCCACTTAGACTCCCGTCCCAGGTGTTGGCTTGTGTCATCGTCCGCGGTGGTTCAGAGGATCCTCTACCTCTGAGCCTGACAACATCCTTTGCTACAGAGGTGCATCTCTGAGGAAATTGGCATGGAAAGGGTTATATTTTGTGTATTTATACAAATATGGACTTTATTTTTTTAAGGAATAAGACTTGGGATCTTGTGTACCATCAGAAAATTTCCTGCAGATCTATTTTCCTTCATGGTCTCAGTGGAGGGAGGCACAGGAGAGACAAATCTCCACAGCTCACCTCTAGTCATCCGCTGTATATATAGAGGTGCTCTTGTTCTATGAAATGTTTCCATGTCTGGAGACCCCTCATCATCTCAAACAACGTGGAGTCATCAGAAGGAGAAATTCGATGAATACAGATTCATTGTTCAGAAAAACATGGAAATATTTGATGTAAGTCCGAGCACAGACCTCTTAATAGGCGTCACTGTGATCTGTGGTCTGGCTTATAGGAAGTTCCTCCCTGGGTTTCTGGAATCTGCTGTCTCATTGCTCACATCATGAAGGGGGACACTTTGTGTCACAAGAAATTGAAACTAATTCTTAATAAAATAAAAGTTCTGTTCATTGTGTGTGAGCTGGTAATACCGGATATTGTGGTTATTTCTCCTGTTAGATGAGGAGATGGACGCCTCCCAATGTCACATAGTTGGATTTTGTAGTCACCTTTCCCTTTAGTTTTCTACTTTTGGTAAATGCAATCCTTCACAAAGAAAATAACTGAAATATTTGTTTGGGTAATATGTGCTAGAGACCTAACAGACTCATATCCAAGTGGTTCCCTATTTAAGGACACTCGACTTACAGACGGACCCCTCTGCCCCATGTGACCTCTGGTGAAGCTCTCTGGATGTGACTATAGTCCCAGGCTGCAATGATCAGCTGTAAGGTGTCTGTAATGAAGCTTTATTGATAATCTTTGGTCCCATTACAGCAAAAAATTTTGAAAATTCAATTGTCACTGGGACAAAAACATTTTTTGTCTGTAATTACAATTATAAAATATACATTTCCAACTTACACATAAATTGAACTTAAGAATAAACCTAAAAATATATCCTGTACATAACCCTGTACAGCATCAGCACCAATCTGTGATCTAACAGACTCATATACAGCATCAGCACCAATCTGTGATCTAACCGACTCATATACAGCATCAGCACCAATCTGTGATCTAACCGACTCATATACAGCATCAGCACCAATCTGTGATCTAACCGACTCATATACAGCATCAGCACCAATCTGTGACCTCAGGTTTGTTATAAATGTTCCCCGTAATTCAAATATCCTCTTTATGTCAGCATTAGCCATAGTGCCCAGGCTTCACATAGTCATTCATTTATAGGGTTATCACCCGCGATTTGGATACTCGAATCAAACTTTTTGTTCGGGTGAGCTCAATGAACCAGAACTTGAACGTGTAGTAATGACACATCACACAACGGGGTCCCCCCCCGACATCTCTGTGTACACTATTTCATCTACATACATAGAATGAGGATAAATGAAAAAATATAATTTTTTGCAACAACATTCAATAATAATTCTATAATATTTAAATACATTAAGAATTTAGTGACCCTCTGTACTTGGATTATAATTTCGCGTGGTCTTTTTTGTTTCCCCTACGATTTATTTATGGGCTGCAAAACTGAATTTTATGTTTATTCATTTATTTTTTGCATTAGGTCATTTTTATATTAGTTCATTTTCCAGCTATAGATATTTATATCCTTCTAAACAAATATTATGATTAGAGATGAGCGAGTATACTGCTGGGTGGAGTATTAGCATACTCGGACCGGCTCGTTACTCGGACGAGTATCTCGCCGGCTCTAGTTCGAGCATTAAATTAATAAAAGACAGTGAAGAACAGTGTTACACTGTTCTTCAACACATTACACATGTTTACAGATGTTTCCAGATGTTTTGCTTGTAAGAACACATTGAAATAACACTATTCTTCACATTCCAGATGTGCGTGCACATCTCCGAACTTAGCGAGAGACACGCGCGCACACCTGCAATGTGAAGAAAAGTGTTATTTCAATGTGTTCTTACAAGCAAAACATCTGGAAACATCTGTAATGTGTTCTGTTACACTGTTCTTTTAATGTGTTCTGTCAGTGAAAAAATGCTTGGGTCTCCCATTGACTTTAATAAGGTTCGTTATTCGGTACGAGCACTCGAGCATCGGGAAAAGTTCGTACCGAATAACGAGCACCCGAGCATTTTAGTGCTCGCTCATCTCTAATTATGATCTGTTTTTGCGAGTCTAAATATATTTACCTCTATATTTACCTTAACTATAAATATACATTATAGAATATAATTGTAAATGAATAATTTCCGAATATTTAATAATGTGTATTAAGGACATAATTTGTTCTGTGTTTGGTCTCATGTTTTAAGCTTTTTTCACACTGAAAATATATAATGTAATATGTAATATTTAGTTATCATTTATATATATATATACATTAAAGTGCCCTCTTCATGGCCCCATCCAGAAGTATTGAAATTTCGAAATTAAAAGACTGTGGTTTTTTTTGTAACCTTCTAGCCCTAGTAAAGCCAAAAACGTTACCCCCAGAGATTTATTATAAGTCACATACTTCTTTATTGCTGGAGCGCTGTGGATACATTGGGTGTGTAGTTTCGAGGAGTTGTACCACTTAATAATTGATAATTGCTGGTAGCACTATTTGGCCTATATGTATAAATTTCCTCTGTGGAGTGTTAAAGCAATTGTAGAAAAATAATTTTTTTAAGAGATTTTCCACTGACCATCGGTTTTCTTGGTGTTAAAGAAAATCTAGCATCAGAATCCATCCTGATAAACCAGGGACTAGAGATGAGCGAGTATACTGCTTGGTGGAGTATTAGCATACTCAGACCGGCTCGTTACTCGGACTCGTTACTCGATCGCGATCGAGCATTAAATTAAGTGAAGAACAGTGTTTTTATTGTTTAATAAAATATTACAGATGTTTCCTGATGTTTTGCTTGTAAGAACACACTGAAATAACACTATTCCTCACTTTGCAGGTGTGCGCGCGTGTCTCCCGCTAGGTTCGGAGATGTTCGGAACATCTGGAATGTGAAGAATAGTGTTATTTCAATGTGTTCTGCACTTAAATTGTCCTGTATTCACTGTTTTTAATGTTTTAATTCTATTCTTCACATTGCAGGTGTTGGTGTGTGCCTTCCGATAGGTTCGGAGACACGCGCGCACATCTGCAAAGTGAAGAATAGTGTTTTTTCAATGTGTTCTAACAAGCAAAACATCAGGAAACATCTGGAATATTTAATTAAGCACTGTGTTCTTTTACTGTTCTGTTTTAGCAAAAAAATGCTCGAGTCTCCCATTGACTTCAATGGAGCTCGTTATTCGAGACGAGCACTCGAGCATCTAGAAAAGTTTGTCTCGAATAACGAGCACCCGAGCATTTTAGTGCTCGCTTATCTGTACCAGGGACATTACTCATAGATCCAGGTGCCAAGACTGTAGTATCTTCTTATAGCTGTAATCCATGGCCTCCTCCCTTCTAAAATGAATTTTTAAAACAAGCATATATTTCATAACAGTGTTATGGACCGTTGTAGACTTCAATGTGGTTTATGGTAAAGTGTACATTTTCCTGTAGACAAATACTCACGACCCTCCACCCCCGCCGAATGTATATCTAAGATCAGGGAAGAATTTACTTTTCTTTTTTTTTTAAAGTATCACTAATTTGAAAAATCAGAGACGTATTTTAAGATTAATTATGGTAGAGAACATCCATCATTACCTGAATACTTCAAGTCTTATCATTTTCTCCAATGTATTTTCACTCACAGTAACGCCCTCGCCATAATAATTGAGCTCCTCATTATTCACTGACTTCTTTATTTTCTTATTTCAGTTGCAGACAAATCAGACTGTGGTGAGACGCTTCTTAAGTACAAACATAGTAAACCTAGGTAGACCTGAAGGAAATATAGATGGAAGCAACAACCCCCATTATCACCATTCTATGTTGGGATTAAACAAGTTTTTTCAAGTTACAAATTCTGTTGCTGTATCTCTACGAGGGTTTATATTTTATGGCAGTGATGGCGAACCTTTTAGAGCCTGAGTGCCCAAACTACAACTAAAAGCCACTTATTTATTGCAAAGTGCCAGCACAGCAATATAAGCAGTAATTTATTTCTCCTTGTTATTTGACAATTTTCAATCCTTCAGCCTCCTAAGGACACCAACGCAGTTGAAAGGAGGAGGGCAAATTCATCTATCATTGTAGGAATATTCTGTAGGAAGATTCTTTGAGTACTGTCTGGTGAACTTCATTCTGGGGTGATGGCCTGGGTGCCCACAGAGAGGGCTCAGAGTGCCGCCTCTGGCACCAGTGCCATAGATTCGTCACCACTGTTTTATGGTATAAACTGTAGTTTTCAATAATAATAATAATAAAAAGAAAAAAAAGCACAAATGGGGTTTTCCTGCACCTAGCTTTTGAAACCTTAACACTTTCCTTTAAAATTCCAACATCTTACGTGAGTCTATAGTCCCTAGTTTCTGGACTGGAAACTTCTCTAAAAACAGAAGGAATTGCTTCCCCATTCTGCTAATCTTATGCTGCTCCTGTGAGGCCTCGTAATATTTTATAATGTGTCCTTGTTTTGAATCTAGTAACTATAAAAAGGAAGGCAACAATATATTGTACTGTAACTTAAATGATTATTACAGGAAGGATATAATTTGCATAAAAACCTCAACAGATTCCCAATGTTTTTTTAAAAGCAAAGAATATTGGTACGAGAAAACAAAGAACAAACACTGGGGCTCATTTACTAAGGGTCCGAATCGCGCATTTTCGTCTGATTTCCAGAATATTTCCGATTTGCGCCAAACAAACAGTTCCCAAACTTCCATTTTTACACTTCAGCTCTCTTGACAGCGCAGAGCCCTCTACCTCATTCCTCTTAAAAACACTAAACTTATGGTGTCGGGGCAGTTATGGGGCAGTTATTAATGCTCTATGATACCTCTCCTAGCTGGGAATCCATGGCCATCCACCCGACTGTGTCTCAGTTGCAGACATGGGAGCTTATTTACTAAGGGTCCCATGGCCGCATTTCTGTTGGGTTTTCCAAACTTTTCGGGGATTGTGCCTGCTGGGACAGGTATGTAGCAGGCGATTGTGTCACACACAATCGCTCCAGCTTTCATGAAACACAAATCGGGGGCAGGCCGTTGGACGTTCAAATGCATTCGGACAAAACACTGGATTTAACTTAAAAATTGTGGTGGGCTCTGGTGAGAGCCAGGTGCCACTTAGACTTCTGCCCCAGGTGTTCACTTGTGTCATGGTCCGCGGTGGTTCAGAGGATCCACTACCTCTGAGCCTGACAACATTCTTTGCTACTGAGGTGCGTCTCTGAGGATCTTGGCATGGAAAAGGTTAGTTTTAGCTTATTTTTACAAATATGAACTTTATTTTTCTTAAGGAATAAGACTTGGGATCTTGTGTACAATCTGATAATTTCCTGCAGATCTATTTTCCCTCATGGTCTCAGTGGAGGGAGGCACAGGAGAGACAAATCTCCACAGCTCACCTCTAGTCATCCGCTGTATATATAGAGGTGCTCTTGTTCTATGAAATGTTTCTGCATCTGGAGACCCCTCATCATCTTACACAACGTGGAGTCATCAGCAGAAGAAATTCCATGAATACAGATTCATTGTTTAGAAAAACATGGAAATATTTGATGTAAGTCCGAGCACAGACATCTTAATAGGCGTCATTGTGATCTGTGGTCTGGCTTATAGGAAGTTCCTCTCTGGGTTTCTGGAATCTGCTGTCTCATTGCTCACATCATGAAGGGGGACACTTTGTGTCGCAAGAAATTTAAACTAATTCTTAATAAAATAAAAGTTCTGTTCATTGTGTGTGAGCTGGTAATACCGGATATTGTGATTATTTCTCCTATTAGATGAGGAGATGGACGCCTCCCAATGTCACATAGTTGGATTTTGTAGTCACCCTTCCCTTTAGGTTTCTACTTTTGGTAAATGCATCATATGTCATTTTTACAAAGGAAATAATTGTAATATTTTTTTGGTAATATGTGATAGAGACCTAACAGACTCATTTACAGCATCAGCACCAATCTGTGATCTAACCGACTCATATACAGCATCAGCACCAATCTGTGATCTAACCGACTCATGTACAGCATCAGCACCAATCTGTGATCTAACTGACTCATATACAGCATCAGCAAAAATCTGTGACCTCAAGTGTGTTATAAATGTTCCTCTTAATTCAATTATCCTCTTTATCTCAGCATTAACTATAGTGCTCAGGCATCATATACTCATTCATTTATAGGGTTATCACCCTCGATTCGGGTACCCAAAGTCCTATTTTTTTAATTCTTTTTAAATATATATATATATATATATATATATATTTTAGTGCCCTCCTCATGGCCCCTTGCAGAAGGGAAGAGAAGTTTTCTACAAAGAGCCCAAATGTATTGAAATTTCAAAATAATTTTTCATGACTGTTTTTTTTATTATTTTGTAACCTTCTAGCCCTAGTAAAGCCAAAAATGTTACCCCCAGAGATTTATTATAAACCACATACTTCTTTGTTGCTGGAGTGCTGTGGGTACATTGGGTGTGTAGTTAGGGGGAGTTGTAATTGATAATTACTGGTAGCACTATTTGGCCTAATTAAAGGGTAAGTATAAATTTCATCTGTGGAGTGTTAAAGCAATTTTAATAGAGATGAGCGAGCACTAAAATGCTTGAGTGCTCGTTACTCAGCTCAAACTTTTCCCGATGCTCGAGTGCTCGTATGGATTAACAAACCCTATTGAAGTCGATGGGAGACTTGAGCATTTTTCACTGAAAGAACACATTGAAAGAACACAGTGAAGAACACATTGCAGATGTTCCGTACATCTGCTAACTTATCAGAAGACACACATGCCGAACAGTGTTCTTCACAATAGTATGTGAAGAAATATATGTGTGAAGAACACATTGAAGATGTTTCCATAAATCTGCAATGTGTTCTTCACACTATTGTGAAGAACACCGTTCAGCACGCGTGTCTTCCGATCAGTTAGCAGATGTACGGAACATCTGCAATGTGTTCTTCACTGTGTTCTTTCAATCTGTTCTTCACTTAAATGATCCTGTGTTCACTGTGTTCACTGTTTTAATTGTATTCTTCACTGTTCTTCACTGTGTTTCGGTAAGTAAATGCTCGATCTCGAACCGACTCGTCCGAGCAACAAGCTGTTTTGAGTACTCTAATACTCGAACGAGCATCAAGCTCGGACGAGTATGCTCGCTCATCTCTAAATTGTAGCAATTTATTTTTTAGAGGTTTTCAACTTACTGAAGGTTTTCTTAAAAGGAATGAATAGTGTTAAAGAAAATCTCCCATCCGATTCCATCCTGATAAACCAGGGACATTACTCATAGATCCAGGCACCATGACTGTAGTATCTTCTTATATTTGTTATCTATGACCTCCTTCCTTTTAAAATCAACTTGTAAAACTATGCTAACAAGCCACAAGTGCTCTGGGGGCAGTCCCTTCCATGCTGAAGCTTCACAGGTTGTTACACTGTGCAGCAGCACTTCCTCCCTCCCACTGTATGAGATTACAGCAGGCAGAGTAAGGAGAGAATTACTGAGGGAGCAGTACTTAGCATATATTTCACAAGAGAGATATGGACTGTCATAGACTTCAGTATGGTTTATGTTAAGTTGTACATTTTTCTGTAGACAAATACTCAGGAACCTCCACCCCCGCCGAACGTGGATGTCTGTCTTATCTGCGTTACCTGAATACTTCTAGTCTTATCATTTCCTCCAATGTATGTGAGGTCATTTCACTCTCAGTAACGCCCTCGCCATAATAATTGAGCTCCTCATTATTCACCGACTTCTTTATTTTCTTATTTCAGTTGCAGACAAATCAGACTGTGGTGAAAGAGTTTTTCCTATCAGGATTTCAAGGAAGTCAACTTCTAAGAAATGTTCTATTCCTTCTTTTTCTTCTTGTATTTGGTGGAACAATATGTGGGAACCTTTTGATCATTGTCCTGGTGGCCACCAGCAGGAGCCTCCACACTCCCATGTACTTCTTCATCTCACAATTGTCCATCAGTGACATCTTATTAACCACAAATATTGTCCCCAAGTTATTTCCCATCTTACTGAATAATGGGGGGACCATTACTTATGTTGGGTGTTTGACGCAGTTTTATTTCTTCTGTGTCTCGGAAGTATTTGAGTGTTTCCTCCTCACAGTGATGTCCTATGACAGATATGTGGCCATCTGTAACCCCCTCCGTTATACTTCTATCATGACAAGTACATATTGTATGAAAATGACTGTGATGTGTTGGTTATTCAGTATTTTCTTTTCATTTATTGACAATATTACAACATCGACAATAAAATTTTGCGGCCAAAATACTATTAACCATTTCTTCTGTGACATTATGCCCTTACAGGAAATTGCTTGTTCTGACACCTTCTTCATCCAGATAATTATGTACATACAAAGTCTTCCTGCGATCATTATTCCAACTATAATAATTATAAAATGTTATGTTTATATCACTATCACCATCTTAAGGATCCCCTCCAATATCAGTAGACAGAAAGCTTTCTCCACCTGTAGCTCCCACCTCATCGTTGTCTCCATATTCTACTGGACCATATTCAGTGTTTATGTTGTTCCAACAAAAGGACAATCATCAACCATCAGTAAAATCCTGTCCCTCCTGTTTACTGTGTTTACCCCACTGATTAACCCCATTATATACAGTCTGAGGAATAAGGACATTAAAAAAGCTTTTCAAGAGACGCTTCTTAAGTACAAACATAGTAAACCTAGGTAGACCTGAAGATAATATACACTCACTTTATTAGGTACACCTGTCTAACTGCTCATTAACACTTAATTTCTAATCAGCCAATCACATGGCGGCAACTCAGTGCATTTAGGCATGTAGACATGGTCAATGCAATCTCCTGCATTTCAAACCGAGCATCAGTATGGGGAAGAAAGGTGATTTGAGTGTCTTTGAACGTGGCATGGTTGTTGCTGCCAGAAGGGCTGGTCTGAGTATTTCAGAAACTGCTGATCTACTGGAATTTTCACGCACAACCATCTCTAGGGTTTACAGAGAATGGTCAGAAAAAGAAAAAACATTCAGTGAGCGGCAGTTCTGTGGGTTGAAATGCCTTGTTGATGCCAGAGGTCAGAGGAGAATGGGCAGACTGGTTCGAGCTGATAGAAAGGCAACAGTGACTCAAATCGCCACCCGTTACAACCAAGGTAGGCAGAAGAGCATCTCTGAATGCACAGTACGTCAAACTTTGAGGCAGATGGGCTACAGCAGCAGAAGACCACACCTGGTGCCACTCCTTTCAGCTAAGAAAAGGAAACTGAGGCTACAATTTGCACAAGCTCATCGAAATTGGACAGTAGAAGATTGGAAAAACGTTGCCTGGTCTGATGAGTCTCGATTTCTGCTGTGACATTCGGATGGTAGGGTTAGAATTTGGCGTCAACAACATGAAAGCATGGATCCATCCTGCCTTGTATCAACGGTTCAGGCTGTTGGTGGTGGTGTCATGGTGTGGGGAATATTTTCTTGGCACTCTTTGGGCCACTTGGTACCAATTGAGCATCGTTGCAACGCCACAGCCTACCTGAGTATTGTTGCTGACCATGTCCATCCCTTTATGAGCACAATGTACCCTGTAACATCTGACGGCTACTTTCAGCAGGATAATGCGCCATGTCATAAAGCTGGAATCATCTCAGACTGGTTTCTTGAACATGACAATGAGGTCACTGTACTCAAATGGCCTCCACAGTCACCAGATCTCAATCCAATAGAGCATCTTTGGGATGTGGTGGAACGGGAGATTCGCATCATCAATGTGCAGCTGACAAATCTGCGGCAACTGTGTGATGCCATCATGTCAATATGGACCAAAATCCCTGAGGAATGCTTCCAGCACCTTGTTGAATCTATGCCATGAAGAATTGAGGCAGTTCTAAAGGCAAAAGGGGGTCCAACCCGTTACTAGCATGGTGTACCTAATAAAGTGGCCGGTGAGTGTAGTTAGAAGCAACAACCCCATTATCACCATTCTATGTTAAACAAGTTTTTACAAGTTAACAATTCTGTTGCTGTATCTCTAAGAGGGTTTGTATTCTCTGGTATAAACTGTAGTTTTCAATAACGGCAAAAAAAAAGAAGAAAAAAGCACAAATGGGGTTTTCCTGCACCCAGCTTTTGAAACCTTAACACTTTTCTTTAAAATTCCAACATCTTACGTGAGTCTATAGTCCCTAGATTTTGGACTGGAGACTTCTCTATTGCTCCCCCATTTTGCTAATCTTATTCTGCTCCTGTGAAGCCTCAAAATGTTTTATAATATGTCCCTGTTTTGATATAAAGCCTCATTAGATTAGCAATGTTCTTATTTACAAGCAAAAAATATTGGTCGGAGAAAACCAAGAACAAACGATGTCTTTCAACTAGGGACAGATAAGGTGGCAATTCCCCTCTCACCACTGCAATATCTTTGCTCTGCCTTGTGCTCAGCATAAAAACATGAGAAATTTCAGATTCCAAGTCTTGAGTAAACATCAGGTTTTGAATATTAGTGATCTTGAATATCTTATTTCTAGGTCATTATTATATAAAAAATCTGGAAATTTCCTTGAAACTTTCAAAAATGTCCTTGCTACTTTCGAGAAGAGAGAATTTCTTTTTGACAGCATACTATTGGTAATCAATAGTGATGAGCAGACCAGAATTGCAAAGACTGGGTCCGTGTCAAACTTTGCGAGTATGGATCCCGGAACCTGAAGCTGAACTTCAGCTACACGGTCTGGCTTTGGGTTCAGCATTTGGTAAAACTCAGACTCGCTGGTTGATTGAGTTTTGAGCAGCCAAATTAACCAGCTTTCAGCCATCACCAGTATGGGCATGCTGTGACTGTTTAAAAGGCAGGGTCACATGTCCCCATGCTATTTCAGAAAGAAGACAGAGAGGGAAAGGCTGCAGGTGGAGATAGGGACAGAAAAGAAAAGAGTTAGGTGTAATAATTTAATAATTGCCCTTTTGAGTGCAGGTAAGAAGACTGTGAAGGACAGATGTAAATAATTGCCCTTTTCAGGGCAGTCTGTAGAATGTGTAGAACATCTGAATATTCCTACAATGCATTGTCAGTCTTAACTGAAATTATATACTCATAAGATCCTAAAGTGCAGTGTGAAGAACTGCTGGTGTTTTAAAAGGAGGAAAGCAGAAATCAAGGGACAGGACATTGCCGTGGTGCTGCAGTTGGTGCTACAATTTCCTTTGGTGCAAGCAGGTGCCAGGGTGTGCAGCATATACTTGTAGACCACAATAGGTCACAAAAAGTTGAAGCATTGGCCAATTCATGATAGACAGTGCCCAAACTTCCATTTGTTATAATTCCTCTTAAAAACAATAAACCCGTCTTAGCCACAAGTCATGGGGCAGTTATTAATGCTCTATGATACCTCTCCTAGTTGGGAATCCATGGCCATCCACCTGACTGTGTCTCAGTTGCAGACATAAAGTTGCACTTCCCAAGAACTTGTGTTGGAAGTTGAGGGTGTCTACAGCAAACCATCACAATATATTTAAATTGATCAAGAAACCCAACGGCTGTGGCTTTCTGCAATGTGCCGACTGAAAAAGAGGACAGTGGTATGGCGCCGGAGATAGACGATGCAAAGGGTGATGATGATGTCCTAGACCCAAGTCACCTAAGACCCAAGGCATTTTGCCCATCTAGTTTGGGCAAAGCATAATAAGGAAGCTCCATGTAGCGGGTAGAAGATAAAATGGATGAAATGATGCTGTGGACCTCCCATAACCTTGATGTTTCCTGCTACTGCCCTCCTCACCGTGGAACAGAGCAAACAAAGGTCGGCCCAGAGCATGTCCAAAGTGTGCCAATTTTTTTTTTGCACAACACTTGTCACACGGTGCTGCAAGTCCATAAAGCACGGTTACAGTGTCAACAATCTGAGCATGTTGTGAACAGGCATCTTTAACGCCTTAAGGACGCAGCCAGTTTATAGCTTAAGGCTCAGCCCCACTTTTTGGATTCTGACTTGCATCGACTAATATGGTTACAACTTTTGAACACTGTCACTTATCAAAGTGATTCTGAGACTGTTTTTTCCCCACATGTTGTGCTTCATTTTAGTGGTAAATTTTGGCTGATAAGTTTTGCGTTTATTTATATAAAAAAAAGATGAATTTTTTGAAAAATTTGCCATTTTCAAAATTCTAAATCATTGCATTTTCAGGCAGATAGATTAATGACCTAAATAACATTTCCAATAACATTTTCATAATTCTTGAAATGTCTGGATAATTTATTTATTTATTTTTTTAAATAAATTTTTATTGGTTTTTCCAACAATACAATCATAAACAAGTGATGGTAGCTACATTACATATAACATGCTTATGACATATGTTAAGTTTATAGCCTTACTATATAAGGATGTATGCTAAGTAAATGCCAGTCAGACCGGCTGAATTTTTATTTGCAAAATTAGAGGAGGAGCCTCTAATATACGTGATACATGGTACAATTCAATCTTTTACAGATCATATAGATTTAACCATCAACGCTAACATACAATTGACAGCATTAACAACATTTAAACTGGAACATACAAACGTTTTGGGCACATAGATGGTACCTGATTGCCTTTACCACACAGATTAGTGAGAAAGGGAAAATTATTAAAAGGATGAGCAGCATCAAACTTTTATATTGTTAAGCCAGGGGACTCAGGGGATAGCGAAGGGAATAGCTTAATCCAGGGGGCCCACATATCCCGGAATTTCTGAGAAATCCCGATTTTATAAGCAATTAATTTTTCATAAGTACAGTGTTCTGCTAATAAATCTTTTAGCTCATGCATCAATGGAGGGGCTTGGCACTTCCACTTCCTAGCAATTAAGAGTTTGGCTGCCATTAATATGTGTCCAATTAGTTTTCATCTGTTTGATGGAATATTTGTGATTCCTACTCCAACCAATGCTAGTGCTTGGTCCATTTTTATACTGGCTGGAGACACTTTTGAGCACAGATCAAATACCCCGCTCCAATAAGTGGAAAGTTTCGGGCATTCCCAAAAGATGCGCGTTAAAGATCCTTCAATCATGCAGCATCTCCAGCACTTACCAGAAGAACCTGGATAAATTTTTGCTAATTTTGCTGGTGTAAAGTACCACCATGTCAGGATTTTCTGATGTACCTCCATCATATTTGCTGAGTGGGACGCCTTAGAGGCCCAATAAAAGGATGCGCTCCATTCTTTATAAGCTATATCTCTTTTCAAGACCTTTTGCCATTTCAAAAGATGGGAGTTCGAGTTGATGAATTCGCTTTTTCGTAATGCTTCGTAAATTAGTTTGGAGGATTTCCATAATTTGTTAGATTTACCTTCCAATATATTTGATAAAGGTTCGGGGAGAGACAAAAATTGGGCTGGGGATTTTATTAGTAAAGCTCTAATTTGGGCGTGAAGAAGAAAATCTTCATCAGAAAGTTGAAATTTCCCCTTTAATGCTTGAAATGGGGATGGAGATTCATCTTCGTATAGGTCGCTAAATGTATGAATGCCTTTAAGAACCCAGTGTTTAACTGTTAGGCTAGGATTAATTATATTCACAACTTCTAATGGGATATTGTTAACTTTGGTTGGGTGGGAGATAGAATGAAGAGAAAGAAGTGATTTCCAGGCGTCTACTGATGTTCTTAGTGTAGGTGTATTTTTTAGGGGAAGGGGAATATCATTCCTTATAGTATGAGCCACAAGAAGAATTTTCAAAGAGTGATTTCCTGCTAGATATTCTTCTATCTCTGGCCAAATAGAGTGGGGATAGACTCCACCGCATGCTCTTAGTTGTTGTGTCACTATTGTTTTGTGGTATAACCATAAATTTGGAACCCCCATACCGCCCCCCAATTTAGGAGAATAAAGGATTTCTTGGGCAACTCTAGGTTTCTGGCCCTTCCAGATGAATCTCAGCATCTGCTTTTGAAATTTTTGTAGTAAAGGTTTAGGGATAGGAATGACCAAAGCCCTCAGAAAATACAAGATCCTCGGGAGGACCAGCATTTTGTACAGAATTATTCTTCCTAGTCACAAAGGTTCAATGTTGCTTAATGCATCTACTTCTTTTTGTAACTCGTTTAGGAGGGGGAGGAAATTTGTCTTTGCTAAGTTAGTGATGGGGGAGCATATTTTTACCCCTAAGTAAGTGATTGCATCATCAACCCATTTGAATGGGAACTTCTCCATTAGTTGTTTACGAAGGAGTTTGGGAATGTTGACCCAATATAAAGGATTTGTCTGCATTGACTTTATAGAAAGAGACCTTTCCAAAGTCATCCAAAATCTGCATAACCTCTTTTAGCGATCTTAAAGGGTCTAACAGCATAAGTACTACATCGTCAGCGAAAAGGCCGATTTTGTGTTGACAATTTGGAGTCTTAATCCCTTTAATTAATTCCCTTTCCCTTATTAAGGATGCCATCGGTTCCATCAGCATAACAAAAATTAAGGGGAACAGGGGGCATCCCTGCCGGGTGCCATTGGTTATTTTTAGCGACTGAGACAGGTACCCAATGGCTAGAATCCGTGCTGTCGGGGATGAATATAAAGCTTGAATAGCTCTCAGGATATTACCATCAAATCCGAATTTCCTTGAGGTGGAAAAGGCGAACCCCCAATGGACCCTGTCGAACGCCTTCTCTGCGTCCAAAGTGAGGAGCAGAGAAGGCATCCGAGAGGACTCCATCACGGATACTATATCTATTATCCTCCGCGTGCCATCGGAGGTCTGGCGTCCCTTGGTAAACCCTGCCTGATCATTTTGAATTATACTAGGGAGGATCTTAAGTATCCTATTGGCTAATATTTTTGCATATATTTTGGTGTCACAGTTTAGTAGGGAAATGGGTCTAAAATTTGGGGGAGAAGTAGGCTCTTTTCCCGGTTTTGGGAGAGTGACAATAGTAGCTTCTAACATTTCAGCGGGCAATATACCCCCTATCATAGCTCTGTTAAAGACCTCCAACAAATAGGGTCCCAATATTTGGTAAAAGGTTTGATAATATTCATTACCGAACCCATCCGCCCCTGGAGCCTTGCCTTTTTAGCTGCTTTTATTGTAACGGTCAGTTCCGTCATAGTGATGGGGGAGTTTAATTCCTCTAATTGGGATTCAGATATTGATGGGAGTTTGACTTTCAACAAAAACTCATCTATTTCTTTCTGATTTGGAACGTGCGTATCCTCAGTGGCTTCTAGGTTGTATAATTTTTCATAAAATGCTTTAAACAAATTGGCTATTTCTTGAGGGTGAGTTTCCCTTATAGGAGGGTTTTTGGACCTATATAGGAAAGGAATAGAAGTCTTTACTCTCCTGGGTTTGGCTCTTATGGCCATCAGTCTGCTAGGCTTATTAAATGATGATTAGTATGATGCTTTATTAGACGTCAACTGCTTATTGTAGCTACTCATAAGGGCCGCTCGAAAGTTTTGTCTAGCTGTTCCTAGCTCAGTATATTTGTTTGCATCAAAACCCCTCTGGAGTTCTTTTTCCAGGAATTGAATTTTCTTAATGCTCTCATCGAATTTCCTATCTTTAGCCTTATTCATCTGAGCGCTTATTTGCATTAATATGCCTCTAACTCCTATTTTGTGGGCAACCCATAATTTTTCTGGAGTTATGCCCTCTGTGTTATTTGTCTTGAAGAATTCCAACAAAGCTCTCTCTATTCTCTCCTTCAACGAGGGAAGATAGTATACATAAGTGGAATTTCTCCACCTCCTAGTGGGGAGAAGTTTGGGGGATAGATAGATTTCTAAGAAGATAGGAGCGTGGTCTGACCAGGTAGCCACACCTATTTCAGATGAGCCTATCCATGGAAGTGTGTCCCTATCTGTCAGGAAGAGATCAATCCTTGTGAATATTTTATGTCTGTTAGAAAAGTAGGAAAATTCTCTAGATGTTGTGTTACAACACCTAAAGCAGTCGAACAAACCCTCATTTATAAGCCATGAACCCAAAGATGGAGGAGATACCCTGCTCTGGTTAGACGAGTCAACCCGGGGGTCTGGGACAAGATTGAAATCGCCGCATAATATCAAGTTGCCTTTCTGAATGCAACAGATCTTTTTCATCAATTTATTTAAAAACCTCTTTTGTGATGAGTTCGGGCAGTAAATGTTTACCAGAGTGAAAATCACCGAATTGATGAAACAAACCAGCGCAAGGAACCTTCCCCCATCATCCATTAACACCTCTTGTACACATAGATTAACATCATCCCTTATTGCAATAAGGACCCCCGCTACTTTTGTATCTGCATTAGCTTGATAACATGTCGGGTATTTAATATTAGAGAATTTCGGACAATTGTTTTTAGCAAAGTGCGTCTCTTGGAGGCAGATGATATCCGCCTTTACCTTGTTCGCATCTCTCCAGACTGAGGATCTTTTAAACGGAGAGTTGAGCCCCTTTACGTTTAATGATAGAATTTTAAGAGACATTTGAATATTTGTGAAGTGCTATTTGTAACCCTTGGATCTTGTAAAGGTTAGCTTGCTCACCTCTGATATGTACATTTCTATGGCCCATAAAATTTAAAACAATAATAACTGGAGGGGACACATTGATCCTGCTGCCATTGCCTGGGATATGCTAGTAAATTGCTAGCAAACAGTGCGTTTATCAAAATCAGAAATACAGGAAAATACAAAACCTGATGATACATGGGGGTTAACAGTCCGCCTGCAGCTTTTCGACTTGCAACCAAACAGCTTACATAAAATATCAACCTTTCCTCCCAATGATTGCACTCATACCGTATCCCAGTCCTTTTGGACCTTCTTCTGCTGCTGAGCATGTTTTATCCTCGGTGGCTCCATCTCTTCGATGCCCCCAGTAAAGACAGTCCATCTTCTGGGCATATGAGAACATGAGTCATCCCTTCTTTACGGACCAATACTTTCAGTGGGAACCCCCATTTATAAGGGATCTTTTGGTTAGGTAGAGTTGCTGTTATCGATCCGAATCTCTTCCTCGCTTGCAAGGTTGCTTGTGACAGGTCTGTGAAAAGCTTTATTTCTGAGAATGGCTCTGGAAGCAATGGATTATTCCTGGATGCGAGCATCAATGCCTTTTTCACATGGTAGAAATGTAGCCTTGCAATCACATCATGTGGTAGGTTCTCAGGGATATTCTTGGGCTTAGGAAGCCTGTGAGCTCTGTCAATCAAGCATTCTGGAGTCGGAGTATCTGGTAGAGTGGAGGATATCAATTGGATCAGATAATCTCTTAATTGGGAGGGGGAGACTGATTCGGGGATACCACGAAATTTGATATTATTTCTCCTTCCCCTGTCCTCCATATCAGCTAACTTAAGTTTCATCGATTCCTCCAAACCATAATGAGCATCAATTAGCTCGTTGTGAGAGCTAGTCAACTCGGACATCTTATTTTCCAAGTGATCAACTCTACCACCTAGGTCATCTATGGAGGTATGTATGGCTGAGGAGAGCTGGGTTAAGTCCTTCTGTATGTACCCTTTGAGTGCCAGTATCATACCTTTTATAAAGGATTCAGAAGCAGGTTGATCTGAGGAGGGAAGATCTTCTAGCCGGTTCTCTGCTTCATTATAGTTTCCCTCTCTGTGTACATCACACCTTCCGGTATATTAGACAGTCTCTGCCTCTGTTTGTCTGGGCTTTGTCCTGGAGTGCAGGGCTCCCTAGATCTGACGGCCGCCATCTTAGATCCTCCATCCCTCTTCTCAGGGGTGTTAGCGTGTCCTCTGGGAGGGAGTACAACAGCCTCTGGGCTTTTACCGGGTGTTCCTGCTATTTCTTCTGAACCCGCCCTGGACGAGGGGGACCCCGGTGAGGAGCCATGCGAGCCAGGAGAAGCTCCATTAGATCGCAGCGGGCCGCCATTTTCTGGCATGCTCGGGACTGCGAAGTCTGTGAGCAGTTTAGGACCACCTTTCGCTCTCTTACCCCTGGTAAGCATGTTAGGGGGTATTCCGGTAGATGATTAAGAGGGAACTGGTGCTTTTCTAGTCGCTGGGAGAAGTTGCTGGCAAGTCTAGAGACGGAGCTCACTCACATGCGTCCGTCTCAGAGCACAGTCAGGCCACGCCCCTGGATAATTTATTTTGATGTTGCGCGGCTTACAAATCGAAATCGATTTTCCATATTTTCAGAATTGACTATTTTGGGGATAAATACTGTTTTGAATGAAATTTTACATAGGTAACATCAAAACCCCCTATATAAACAACAAATTTTAACGTCTACCCCCTTCAAACTATAAGAAACAGCATTTAGGAAGATTGTTAACCCCTTGAGATCTTCATAGTAATTGAATCAAAATGAAGGTGAAATTCAGAATGGTTAAAATTTTGTCCGTTATACGTTTATTTAGCCCTAAAATTTACACATTTCCAAAAGATAAAAAGAGAAAACCCATTTTACAATTTGTATTGCAATTTCTCCCGAGTGCAGAGACCCCCCACATGTGGCTGTTACTTGTTTTATGGGCGCACAGCCAGGTGCAGAAGAAAAGGAGCGCCCTGCAGCTGCCAAGATTTAGTTTTCTCATTGGCCCCTTTTGTAGGCTATAAAATTTTAGATTTTTCATTATTGGGGCCAAGTGATGGCATTTTTTTTGCGGTATGAGATGCTTTTTCCAGTGTTACCATTTGGGGGTTGGTATCCCCTATGGTTGAAAATTCAGGAACATTTTTTGAAGTCAGGAGTAGAAAAGCATCAATTCTGTACTGGATTTTAATTTTTTTTTTGGTGTTCACAGTATAGCCTAATAATCACGTTATCTTTATTCTATGGGTCGATACGATTACGAAGATACCAGACTTGTTTTTTTATCACTTTTTATTGCATTTTTTGTGGGATTCAACAGGTAAAAATCATAATTTTTTTTTTGGTGTTATAGTTTAGTCTCTTTATATGTTATGAGGCTTATGGGAATTTTTATTGATTTTTTACTTTATTTTTTATTGAAAATTTTTTTTTACTTTTTTACTACTTCCACAATGGGACATGAACAAGCAATTAGATGATTGCTTGTTCATGTCCCATGGTGGACATGGCTGACACTGTGCCTTTAAGATGACGTCATAGACGCCATCTTTCAGGCACTGCAAGCAGGCAGCTCTGGGGTTCTAACCGGACCCCAGAACTGCCATAACAACGAGGGGGGGGGGCGATCATGGGGGAAATACCCTGCAAAGGCATGTTAAATGCCTCGGTCGCGGTGACCGCAGCATTTAACGGGTTAAACAACCGCGATTGAAGCTCACTCCAACCGCGGGTGTTACACTGGGGTGGCGGCTATTAGTTATAGCCAGCACCCCGTGTTTCCCCATGCCGGTTCGGCCCAGATCTTCAGCTGGACCGGCATTATCTCAGAGTCCGATATATCGAACGCTGAGCTCTAAGTCGCTAGCTCAGCATCCGATATATCGGACGCTGAGCATCAAGAGGTTAAAGTAAACATGAGTTGCAGTGGATGATAAACCAGGAAAGCCTGAAGACAGCTGAGGCTCCCTCTGCTGCTTCTAGTGTCCAAGTTTCTACCACAGACTCCTGAGAGACATGCCCCCCCGTCTCCTTACAAAGGGAAGATATGAAGCCGCCACTGCCACCAGCAACACTGTCACCACGCCTGGCCAAACCATCCATTTAGATTTTTATCCCTCAAATAATGGGGAGAAAGATGAACTTTGCCTCACCCTTCCCACAGGTTCTGGTTCTGAATAGGAGCATTTCAAAATTTCTGACCTTTGAAATGCCAACATAAAGGCTGTGTGAGATGGACCGCTTTAAAGATCTTCTCACAGTGACCGCATGTAATTCCCAACTGCCAATACGTTTCTCAGCAGGTCATCCCCTCCCTGTACCTGCAGGTTGTAAACAAAATAAGGTGTGCAATACCATTAATCTTAAGGTGAACCCTAGAACTGACAAGTAGACAAGTAATCAGGGACATTACATCTCCTTACCTGCCCACTGGTTTAGTGTAGTGGTGGATGAGCATGAGGCAGGAAGGGCTTTGGCTCATCAGGCAGAACCTTATAGCAGCCTTAGACCTAGCCGGATTGATGCATATCCCTTGCCTTGCACATTTGTTCAAGGTTCCTGACTAGAGATGAGTGAGCACTAAAATGCCCGAGTGCTCGTTACTTGAGTCAAACTTTTCCCGATGCTCGAGTGCTCGTATTGAATAACGAACCCCATTGAAGTCAATGGGAGACTCGAGCATTTTTCAAGGAGACCAAGGCTCTGCAATAAAATGTGTCATGTTATTGAGAAATAAGGACTTCAATCCTGTTTCTTCATTTTTCTTATTCAATGGAATATTCGTGGAACTTCAAAAATGACCCGTGTTAAACATCTGCAATGTGTTCTTCACACATATTGTTCTTTACATACTATTGTGAAGAACACCTTTCTGCACTTGTGTCTTCTGATAAGTTAGCAGATGTATGGAAACATCTGCAATGTGTTCTTCACACAAGAACACATTGCAGATGTTTCCGTACATCTACTAACTTATCTGAAGACACGAGTGCCGAACGGTGTTCTTCACAATAGCATGTTAAGAACAATATGTGTGAAGAACACATTGCAGATGTTTCCATACATCTGCAATGTGTTCTTCACACATATTGTTCTTCATATACTATTGTGAAGAACACTGTTCGGCACTAATGTCTTCGGATAAGTTAGCACATGTACGGAAACATCTGCAATGTGTTCTTCACTGTGTTCTTCACTTAAATGATCCTGTGTCCGCTGTGTTCACTGTTTTCATTGTGTTCTTCACTGTTCTTCACTGTGTTTCCTTAAGTAAAAGCTCAATCTCGAGCCGGCAAAATACTCGTCCGAGCAACGCTAATACTCGAACGAGCATCAAGCTTGGGCGAGTATGCTCGCTCATGTCTATTCCTGACCAATTACATGGAAACATTTGTGGTGCAAAGGTTCTAGGCCAATTACGCAGACATTTGAAGCTTCTGTATAAAGTGCTGCTACTTGCCTATCTTGCCTTACCGTTGTTGAATTTTGCCCTTTCGTCTCACACAAATGTGAGTTACAATCAAACACATTTGTACACTTATATATACACACATTTCTATATTTATATACATACACATATATATATAGCATATACACACAAACAGCATATACATACAGTATACACACCACATATACATACATACAGAATATACACATATACATGCAGTACCATATAGATCATTGCACCATTTACACACACATACAGCAAATACACCTACATACAATACCATATATAGATATATAGCATATATATACACACATACAGCATATCAGACGCTTAATGAGCATTGGCCATATTTAATAATAATGCCGTACGTCACTAATGTGCACAGTGCGTCATTGCGAACAGTGCGAACTAATGCACGTTCTTCAGTAATCCTGCTCATCCTGCATCCGCCATTGGTTTTTGTTTGTGCACTCAGTGTAACAGGTGTGCACTACAATTATATCGGACTTTCAACATAAATGTGGTGCATAGTCCGAATCGGCACCAGAACGCCCCTTAAGGTGCAGAGTTTTATGTGTTGCCGCTACAAACACTTCACAAATACACGTTCAAGCACTTTGCACATATTTTAGATGCCTGTGTTCTCAAAATTTCACCGCATATTTTGTTAATGTAAAAGACAATAAAGGTTACATTTTAACCATTCACTTTGCTTTGGTGGATAAAGAGTGTGATTGGTCCTAGTGCCGGGCGACTATCGGTTGTTTATATATTATATATAAATGGGGTCAAGTAATTTATTCTCCCCTTCTTTGTGCAATGGGGGATTTTGTTTATTAGTAAATAGGGCTCTGTAGGAACCTGCCAGTAGCTGTATTTGTGAAAAATGTCTTGAAAGGTTCCCTTTAACCCCTTCAGGACTCGGCCCTCTTTTGGCCTTTAGGACGCGTTCCCATTTTTCAGATCGGCCCTGTGTCACTATAAGTGGTTATAGCTTTGGAACGCCATGAGATATCCAGGGGATTTTGAGATTGTTTTCTCGTGACACATTGTACTTCAAATTAGTTTAAAAATTTGGATGAAATCGTTTGTGTTTAGTTATGAAAAAAATTTAATTTGGCAAAAATTTGGGAAAATTCTTTATTTTCAAAGTTCTAAATTCTCTACTTTTGATGCAGATAGTCATAGCACCCAAATAAATTCATAACTTACATTTCCTAAATGTCTGCTTTATGTTGGATGGTATTTTAAGATTCCACATATTTTACTAAAATGTTATTAGGCTCAGGATTTGGGGGCCATTTTTCAGATTTTTGGGAAAATCAGCAAAACTAATATTTATAGGGACCTGCTCAACTTTTAATTGACACTGAGAGGCCTAAATAATAGCGAGACACCTTTATGGAAACCACACACCTCATGTATTGTTTGTTCATCCTTGAATTAGAGTCTTGAACCCAGAGATAACTTGTGAATACATTTTCGGAACGCCTGCTTGATATCATTATTTCTTAGACTATAAATAATGGGATTCAACAATGGGGTCCCCACAGTGTACAGAAGAGACAGAGCTTTACTGGCTTTCAAGATTTGTCCATTAGTTGGAAGAACATACGTGCTGGATAGTGTCCCATAAAATATGGAAACCATAGTCAGGTGGGAGCTGCAGGTGGAGAAAGCTTTCTGCCTCTGGGTAAGAGACCGGATGCGTAAGATGGAAGAGATAATACAAATATATGTGGAGATTATAAAAATAAATGGTAGAAATGCCAAAGCAATGCTGTATATGGTAATTTCTAGTTCAACCATTGAAGTTTCAGAACAAGAAAGTTGGATCAAGGGAGAAAAATCACAAAAGAAATGATGAATAATGTTGGGTCCACAGAAGTCCAGCAAGTAGATGGTTACTATTAGCACCCAAACTGCAAAAAAGCTCAGACTCCAGGACACAAAGGCCACACTCTGACAAAACACCTTCTTCATAATGGAAGAATAGTGAAGTGGTAAACAAATGGCCACATACCGGTCAAGTGACATAATGCCAAGAAGAAGACATTCGAAAGACAAAGTAGAAGCAAAAAAGTAATACTGAGCCAAGCAACATCTAAAACACATGATCCCCACCTCCTCCAGTAAGCAATAAAGGGCAGTGGGGACAATATCTGTGATCAACATGATGTCAGAAATGGAGAGATTGGAGATGAAGAAGTACATGGGAGTGTGGAGGTTCTGGCTGGTGGACACCAGGACGATGATCAGGAGGTTCCCACATATTGTCCCACAATAAATCACGAAGAGCAGAGTGAAAAGAATCCATCTGGAGCTTCCAATGTTAGAAAATCCCATGAGAATCACAAAAGATATGTCACTAGTGTTACTTCCAGCTTTATCCATAGAAAATGTCATATGATGAGGTTGAAGAAAGGTCATGGTAAGAAATGATAGATGGAAACATATTGGGTCACAAGAAATATGTCTCTAGTCAGAATCCGGATATCACTGAAGACACATGATCTAGAAATTAAAATCACAATGAATTTTGTGTCGCTAGTTGAATAGGTTGAGGATGAGTAACATTTCACACATGATATATACAGTAAGTCCTGGGGGCTTATTAAATCCTCCTGTATTGACTGAAGAATATCGAGAGATTCCCTTATAATTTCTTATAGAAAAATGAAAGATGAAATAAAGGCAGTCAAATACCTCCCAACTCACCCGCAAGTTATTATACAATGGTCTACTTCCCGAGAAAGATTGTTTTATTGTAGAGAGGTCATCTGTAACCAGGGGTCGCCTGTCGGGTGTTCTAAAGTCGGGGGCCACCTGTACAGAATTTCCTCTAAAATTACAGAAAATGTCTACTTTGCTCATAAAGCGTTGTTTTTTCTTGTTGGTGGGTGCGGAGATGGTAGACTCTTTTTAAATTTCTTTATAAAGATAATTATAAAATTATAAAAAAGAAATTATTATTTTTAAAAAAATTACAGATTTGTCATATTATTTATTAACATATTTGGATATTTCTCTAAAATGCATCTAATGCTGACAGGACCCCATGACGGATTCTGGGTCCTGATAAACTAGAAACAAAGTTTCATCTGCTTCTGGATACAAGCAATTTTGTCCCTTTGAAAATATCTGTAACAGACTTTATGGAGCCAGATCTTCATGAAATGACACAATCGCCCCTGGAGCAGGAGAGGGGGGGGGGGGTTATCAGGGATTTGTTGCCTATTATGTATTCTTTATACTGTTTTTTTCCTATTTTTATGGTCTATCCTCTACAGCAGTTTTGTATCCTGATGTTGGATTCTCTCCTCTCACTTCTCTCCTCTAGATCTTTAGACCTCATTCTTTTCTCAAAAATAGCAGATATTCCTGACGGACAGAAGCGGCAGCGATCATCCTGTAAATTACAATGATCAGACCTCACATTTATACACTGTTACGACACACAACTACTGCGCCAACATGGAAGGTGAAGATGTTGGGGGAATATGATGCTCCCAGTAGAGTGCTCCAGGCTCCTCAGATCACGGCTTCTCTCGAGAATTCACTAAATGAAACCTAAAAAACAAAATACATTATTTTATTTTCTATATGAAGTATAGAAATGGCTTTAAATTTGTGATTAGTAAAGGAGAGACACCGACACTTATTGTTTTTTTAATAAAAGTGACCACAGATCTCATAGTAAAACAGAAATGTCCCATCACATTTTGTTTTTCTTTTACCCTCATATTCAAAAAGCAATACATTTATAAAGGTCGTCTTGCACCCTCCGCTGGTTTTGTAACCCGTGGGCAGAGTGTTGTAGAGAAATTCTCATTGATTTCCACAATATCTTTATTTTTTTTGCCCACTACATCATTTCTGAGAAATTTCTATTTTAATCCATGTGCTTATTATGCCAAGGTCATGTCCTTAGCACCTGAAGCTCTGCTATACCTGCATGAACCATTGCCTTCTCCATCAGATAAGCAGGAAGTTTTCATTGCGGGAAGCATAAGGTGAATGCTGGCACTGAAGCTGGTGACCAGGTGACCTCCAAGTCCTCATGGCTTAAAGGAAACCTACAACTTCGGATCTACCTATTAAGTTATATCCGGTGGTAGGTGCATCTAACGTATGTAAGGATAGCTCTTTTTAGTGCTAATGCTTTACTCCCCTCAATCTTTTCTAATCTTTAATCAGGGAAATAAGCAAATTTTCCAAAGGGTTGTGGAGTAGCCGGAGCTGAGGCTACTCAGTGTGGCTACTCCACACCCCAGTAGCCTCTTGGATTCTCCTACCAAGACCCCTTCAGCACACATCTACAAGCACCTGCGCACACTCATCTGCGAAGCTGGAGTTCTGTGCATGCGCATAACACAGGCCATCGGCTGCGGAATCTTGGATTCAGGGCTGGGGCTACTGCGCATGCTACAAGTAGCTGCACGCTGAAGATATCTGGGTAGGAGGATTGAAGAGGCTACTGAAGTGTGGACCACGCTGAGTGCACCACGGTAGCCGCAGCAAATAACTCCGGGACACTGGAGAACCAAGAGGAGGTAAAACATACTAACGGTCACTATTCAAATGAAACCTCTCAGGAATAGATCTGATGGAAGATTCCTCCCGCCTCTACTGTAATCTGTAATTTAATTATCGGGTCGGGCTCCGGGAGCTAAGATTACTTCACGGCCCAGGAGCCTCAGCAGTTAATTTACATATTACTCAAATAAAGTTTTTAACAAGTTAGGTTCCAGGATTATTAAATTACAGATTAGGGCAGTGGCAGAAGGCATCTACCATCACATTTACTTCTCAAAGTAGGATCCTTATAGTCAGTTTCCTTTAACAGCACGTGCCACTGATTTGTAACTTCTGTGCATATAATTGTGCACATATTGAAGACTTACCATCATAAATCGTGATTATCTATGGCTTCTGGACCTTAAATGTTGCCTGGAATATTTTGTACAATACATGGCATCACTATTTGCCTTCACGAGAGAAAAAACAGACACTTACACCTTTAAACCTTTCCCGCCAAGGCCATTTTTTACTTTTTGTGTTTCCATTTTTACTCCTCACCTTCAAATGTCTCCAACTTTTTTATTTTTCCATGTACAGAGCCGTATGAGGCTTCTTTTCTGCTTAACAAATTGCACTTCATAGTGATGGTATTGAATATTCCATACCATTTACTGGAAAAGGGGAAAGTGCAGTGAAAATGGGGAAAAAACACATTTACGCCAAATTCTTCTGTTATAGAATTTTACACCTTTTGCTGTGCAGCCCAAATGAAATGTCTAATTTATTCTTTGGGTCGGATGCAATTTCACGGTGATACCAAATTAATAATGGTTTTATAATGTTTTCATACATTTGCAAAAATTAAAACCTCCCGTACAAAATAAATTCTTCATTTTGCCATCTTCTGCCGCTAATAATTTTTCATACTTTGGAGGTGGTGTATATTTTTTGCAACTTTTTAATGATGTTTCCAATGCTACATTTTTAGCACAGTATGGGCTTTTGAAAAAAATAAAAATATATATAATATATATTTATATATATATATAGATATAGATATTATATATCACAATCATATATTCACCCCACCAGATACCGGTGTTTACGGTTTTGTTGTTTGCTGCACATTGCAGCAAACACCCACCTTGTATGGAGAGGGCTCAGCCTGTGAGACTCTCCATACACCCGCAGTTGGCATGTGACGTAATACTAATTCACATGTTGATAAGGGGTTAAAAACCTATATACTAAATATACTTGTATTGGACAGAAACCCCTGAATTTCTGTTATACACATAGTACACTCTGTACTCTTTTGGATATAGTTCACTGTATACTGTATACTGTATATGATGTACCTTTCTGTATAACCCTTTGGATACGTTTTGTTTAAACCTGTTTTATGTATATGAATGCAGTGCAAGGAATTCTATCATAACCATCCGATTATCAACCTACATTTATACAATATTAGAGAAACATAAACATTTGAATTAGTTAGTGTTCTAAATCCAAGATGTTTAAAAAAAGTCACAATTTTCTTGCCCAAAAACTGGTGTAGGACAAAGATTAGAGAGGGTTGGTCAAACATTTGCAACTAATTTGTAACTTCAAAAAATGATAGCGAAAAACAGATTTATACAATAAAAATCAAATAAACTCCAACATAACCCCTATAGAGTTCCCCAGTACTTCCAGTATACGACAAGTCATCCAAAGTACTCGACCAGCCTAATGTGGAAAAGGAAAATTAAAAATTTCTAATTTTGTTTGGGTTAGTAAAAAAATTCTGCTGGAAGATGTTAGATTTTGCATAACACATGCGTCCAATAATTAAACATTAATAAAATAATGGGGCAGATTTACTTACCCGGCCCATTCGCGATCCAGCGGCGCGCTCTCTGCGGTGGATTCGGGTCCGGACGGGATTTATGATGGTAGTTCCTCCGCTGTCCACCAGGTGGCGCTGGAATTCACCGAGCTGGACCAAGCGACACATTTTCCGTTTTTAAATGCGGCGGTTTTTCCGAATACGTCGGGTTTTCGTTCGGCCATGCCCCCGATTTCCGCCGCGTGCATGCCGGCGCCGATGCGCCACAATCCGATCACGTGCGCCAAAATCCCGGGGCAATACAGGGGAAATCGGCGCAAATCGGAAATATTCGGGTAACACGTCGGGAAAACGCGAATCGGGCCCTTAGTAAATGACCCCCAATATGTAATAGAAGCAACTATTAGATAAATCCCAGATGTGTAATGTGTACAGGTCCTGACAGCTTCAGGGGTGGTATAACAATCGGTAACATTTTACACTTCTCCCTTAACCAAAGGACAAGAATAACCATTTTTTTTATCTTTGCTAAAATTATGTAAAAACCTTCACTGGATAGGTTCAAATCAAAATCAATTGACCAGAGGCACCAGATCCAGATACCCTGACCGTGGAAATCTTCTTAGATTTGTTATCCAAGGACACTTCCTGAAGAATCAACTATTAAAATTATGTTAATGAGACTGAAGGGCTCTGGACACTTTGCAGAAGCTCTCTGTGTTCTGGCTTCACAAACTGTTAAACTGCAGCAGCACCCCTCATTCTCCGCCTCCCCCCTGCACTTTCTGAGCACACAATCTGCTCACTATAACATACTGTAAAGCTACAGCACGAAGGGTGATTTCGCGTGACTTCCGATCCCTATCATCAGCTGCGGTCTCTAAGCGACTAGACGCTACCTGACTCGTCCCGTTTCGGACCTAATGTATGGGTCTTTGTTGTATAAATTATGGTGAGCATGTTAATCTGTCATTAGTAGTTTAATTATTCTATGAGAAGTTTAAGCTCGTTGTACGTCTGTTACATGTAGGGTTGCCGGGATTTTTGCTTTGTAGGTGGCTTGAAGCATTGTTGTTGAGTTGGAATGAATTTTCTTATGATCAAGTGGACTCTATTACTTCGTTTAAACCATCTGGATGAAGACCAGACTGGGTGTATCCTCTGGCCTTCCCCTGGAGTGTTCAGTGTCTATCCAGTATGTTCTCGGGTAAGTGTGCAATAGGATTGTGACGTTTTTTCACCAGCACTGGATGGTACCTCCAGCGTTGTGTGCGGTGTATTTACCCTTTACTGCACTATTGCCACTTTTTTGCCCAAAGTGTACTTAAGTCCAATATTATGACTATACCATATGTAAATTTTTATTAGATGATATAGACTCTGCACTTACGGGGGTGGCCACTGGTCTCCTGTATTGCCCTCTTTCCATCTAGGGCTACTTGTGTCCCCTTTATATGATATTTACTATTTTTCCCATTTTGGGAGTATATATGCTGTAATTTTGTATTTTCAATAAAGATTATTTAATTTTATATATTCGAATTCATTGCTCCTCTGGTTTTCTTCTTTTTTGGTATTTTGAATGTGTTGTTGCAGAGGCTCTATTTTGGGGTATTTTTTGGTTTTGTGTTGGATGAAGACACTTGAGCCTGTGTATCCAGAAGGATTCCCATTTGTTTCGTTTTTCTTGTCTGTTACTTTCATTGGCTGGGATTTGTTCAATTCCCATAATTTTGATATTGTGAAAGCTCTTGTTGTGTGAAAGATTAAAATGCTTGGAAAGACTTTTCTGTAAGAAACCTTTTTTGGCCAGTGGCCATTGACCCGCATGCACAGAGACTGTGCGTCCCACGTATTGCAGACCACAACTGCATGTTATCAGATATATCACAGACGAGGAATCGCCGGTGTTAAAAGATTTGAAGGAGTATTTTTCTATGTTCTATTATGTTGCAGCATAAACTTTTCTTTTTGAAGCATTTAAATGACCTGATTTAAATGCGGATTCAATACCGTTTCTTTATTTATAGTTTGGGTCTTTTTTATCTTGCTCGGAGCTAGGATATTTTTCAAGGATCCTGCTTTCTTTTGGGAAGGAGGAGGTGTTAGGAAAATCAAAAAAGAGAAAAAATGTCATATAAGAGAGTCGACCCTTGAAAAGTACAACAAGGACACAAATAACGATGGGGATAGAACACAAAACAAAAGAAAATCCACAGTAAAAAGGTTCAATTTGTCCAAAAGAAATGAAACTGAAGACAAAATCTCACTGCTCTCTAAGGGGCTTTACTTTTGCCGAGAGTAAACGACAGACAATTTCGAATTGTTTTTAGATTTAAACAATTTGTCCAGGAAACTTTTTTCTTACTAAAAAATCAGAATACTACCACTATAGAGGTCCCAGACTTTATTGTCCATCAAAAAGTAAAGAAAAAGTCCACCTTCAACCCAATCAATCATAGGGGTCACAACTTAGAGACATTCCCCTCTCTAGTGGCCCAAGAATTTAAATCCATAAAAACGCACCAAAACCACAAAAAAAAAAAATGTATCCAAAAATGAAACAGCTCTAAAAAATCTATAAGAGGATGATCAAATGAAACTTTTAACAAAAGGGAATCATTCCGGATTTATCGTCTAAGAAGTTAATATCCAGATGGATTAAATGAGATGATAGAATCCATTTAGAACAAACTTTTTACCTAAAAAAATGTGTTTTTACATACATTTATTGGCATCCTGTAGTGTCGGCCAATCGCGTATGGATCAGCACATCCCGATACGATACAGACTTTCTTTTTTAAAATCATTATAATAGCACCCCATATAAATTAAGTAGAATCCTTTTAGATTACAAATTAAATAAATGTTTTATATATTGAATATAAATTTTTTAAACTCTAAAAAAAGTTTTATACTCTCACAAAAAAGAAACAAAGGAAATAGAGAAACAATTTCTGGTCCAATTTCTGGACTAAATTCAATTTTAATTTCATTTTTATTTATAGATTCCAAGTTTCCATGGTGTTATTTGGATAGTCAATTTTAATTCTAATTGTACTTGTAGTTTATACTCAATAAAAAACGTCCACCGCCTAAAGCTTTGGTGTGGGTTGAATCAGTCAAATCGATCTGCTGGTGTAGACACTCCACCAACTAAGGCCGTCCAGCGCCCAATATTTGAGCCCCGATTTTTTTCACTATTTTGCATATATGATTTTTAGACATTTGAGAAAGTGGTTCATAAGAAACGAGTCACTCATGAAGATTGGCCAATGTTCTCTCAAGATGGTGTCCAAGAGTTTATGGTTAGTATTGAAAGTAAAAATAAAGATAGATTGTTTCTTTCCATCTTTTTGATTGTCTCTACTTGATGGCATAATCAAAGATAATCCTTTGTTTAGCAGGGAAATGTTGTGCTTTTGTAAGACATAAGCGGAAAGGTTAAATATTTTTAACTCTTTGGCTTTTGGATTACTATTACTTTTGAGTGATATTAGTTTTTTTTTATTTTCAATTTTTTTATTTTCCTCTTCTATGTCAACTTCAATTTTTTTTTTCTTTTTTGGGCCTTTTGGGGGCCCTGATGAAAAAAATGATGACTATTAGTTTGGCGAGTATTGTCATTAATAATAATAACTAGAGTTATGGTGTCTGGGAGGGAAATGAAGGGTGCTGTATCAGGGGTGGGGGTCTATTCAGCATGGATTCTGGAAAGTAGTGGGAGACAAGAACATTTTCTGGCCCAACTCTTTTTATATGTCTCCTACGAGTGAGTTCAGTAAAGTGAGTGGAAGAGTGTAATTGAGGTGATGGTGATATACAAAATATAATGGTTCTTTCCCTTGTCTCAAACCAAGGCCCAGGCTCACGAGTGCTAGTGCAGGGGATAGATAAAACTGGACAGGTAAGATAGTTTGTAAAGCTTTTTCTAGCTTTATCTAGAATCTTCTCAACTTTTGGCTTTCTCAGAATATATGCTTTATTGTTTCCATAACCTCCTGTCACCTCTAGCATTTGTTGGAGACGAAAGGGCAGATTAGAGATAATCTGCTTGGCCTTTCATAACATCTATAGAGCAACTTTTACCTTGTTCCTCAGTGTAATGCACATTTTGATGGGAATCAATGGATAAGTCTGGATCCTCCTCTTAGTGTTTCAGGCACAAGTTGCGGTCCTTATTTAACTTTTCTTGATTGTTCTATACTGTACATCTTGGACATCCCTTTCCTACTCTTACCTTGAAGAATTGTAGTTCAAACACAGGTTTAGTTATTTTAGTGGTCTCGGGAATAGAAGAGACAAAGTGCCTGATCCTACAGTATTTGTAGAATTCATGTTTATTTATCCTAAATGAATTTTGCAGTTCTAAAAATGCTTTAAGATAATCTTTGCTACCGATGCCAGAGTTTATTCTTAACCAGCACCTTTCTGCGATGTCCAGTTCTGCTATGAATTGCGACAGCCATTCACAGCGTAAATCCCAAAGATTTAGTGTGAACAAAGGGTTTTGGATTGAGAATCCTTGCCATAAATGAAGGCCAATGGAAACGGTATTTAGAGGGTAGTTTTAACAGGTATTACAGGGCTAAAGCCAAAATATGAGATGTTATGGGACAATCCATGAAAGCTTCATTTTCTATCTGTAGCCAATGCTTGATGGTATCTAATGGTAACCAATGTCTAGATCTGCTTGTTGGACTTCTTTCCACACATAATGGGGGTCATTTACTAAGGGCCCGATTCGCATTTTCCCGACGTGTTACCCAAATATTTCCAATTTGCGCCAATTTTCCCTGTATTGCCCCGGGATTTTGGCGCACGTGATCGGATTGTGGCGCATCGGCGCCCGCATACAGCGACGGAAATCGGGGGGCGTGGCCGAACGAAAACCTGACAGATTCGGAAAAACCGCCGCATTTAAAAACGAAAAATGTGTCGCGGAGCTTGCACTTACCATCACTCAGCCCGGCTCAGTGTAATCCAGTGCGTTCTGATGCTCTTCAGCGCAGCAGCGACATCTGGTGGACGTCGGAGGAACTACCTTAGTGAATCCCGGCCGGACCCGAATCCACCGCAGAGAAGGCGCCGCTGGATCGCGAATGGGCCGGGTAAGTAAATCTGCCCCAATATCTTGTAGGGCTATTCAGTCCTTTTACATCAATTGAGGTGACCATAGTTAGAAGATGAACATTGTATCTATAGGGCGACCTATTAAAGGAATTGCAGGTCCTGAAAAAGCAGAGAAAACATAATAACAACAAACAAAACAGAAAAAACAGTATAGGTCTAAAGAGTCAATCTCATAATAGATTGTACAGGGGGTAGAGATTGTATTTACTGGGCACATAAAGAGACTAGTAACGCACCAATACCTAACCCTCATCAATAATTGTGCTGCTCATCCACATTGTATAAGGCCCAGCATACAGTAGGATGACGTCCCTGATGAATGTGGGGTCATGCGTGCTGTAACGTTTCCCTTGCTTTTACCACATGTGGCGATGGCCAGGCTTAGTATTGAAGGAATTCTTCCTTTCTGCTTAGGGCCCCCATTTTTTAATCTGCTGCTGTAATTTTCCAGGAGAAGAAATGACAACCTTTTGAGCTTCTGTGACCTCTGTCACCTCCACGTGTGCTGAGCTTCAAATTCACCCCTAAAACTTTGCAGATCTGATTGTCCATCCTGCTATAGGGAAGAACGCAAATAATCCAATAACATGTCCTCTGATACGGGCTTTAAAGAAGAGCATGGTGTCCACATCGTAGTGGATTTGGCATCCTGTAATGTGGCCAAGGTGTGATGAGGCATATGAGCCTGGGCTGACTGCTGGTGAGCCAGATTCCATAACCTGCAAGCCTTGAAACATGTTGTTGAAGCTAATTGCAGAAGAAGACCCCGCTGAAGAGTCAGAGGAAGGTGGGAGCGGGCGGGCCAAAAGAATTCCAATACTATAGCCGGTCCTACATTGTTCCTGGGTTTCCCCACAACAGCCCAAAGGTAAGTGACGGCTCGGGAAAGGATCTGGTAAAAAAAAAAGTCTGGTGGTATTGCTGCTTTGTGCCGCGTCCTTCTCCATGCCGGACCCACTCTTTTAATCTTTGAGCAAAAGAATATAATTTAAAGGCAAAGAGAACAGAGATATCTATGGATTGTGTCCAGTACGGCTTTGTTAATATCTTTGTTTCTAAAACTGTATATAATGGGATTGACCAATGGAGTGAACACAGTATAGAGCAGGGAGAGAATCTTATTAACATCTGATGTTTTGCCTATTTTTGGAAGAGCATAGACACTGAACATTGTCCAGAAGAATATGAAGACCACAGTGAGGTGGGAGCTACAGGTGGAGAAGGCTTTCTGTCTACTGATATTAGCTGGGATTCTTAGCACTTCTGTATACAATTATACAACGGATGATTTCTTAGATGACATGAAATGATTATAACATTTTGTTTGATTAATGACCTTATATACATGTCTGATATTTTATTATTTACATATAGGTATAGTTAATGATCACCAGAAAGTCAGAGGCCAAAGTTTTGTTGATTTTTTAATGGATTCAGAGAAATCTGATATATAATGGAAGGACTTAGTCTTCCTCCTGCTCCATCCATCCCTGGACTTGGCTCAAAATCTGCAAGAAAAAAATCAAGAAAACCTTTTTGTCACTTCAACCTTAACTTGACTTTGTCCGTTGATTTAATTGACAGTTGTCATTATCTTGAATATGATAGCGCCATGTCAGAGCGGTGGCTACAGCAGCGTATTGCGGTCATGGATTCTGATGATGCCATATGAAAAAACCTACATCAGGGGCGTGGTTTGGCCGCTGAAGGGAATGGCCGCATGAGAGAGGAGCTCCGTCTCACCAGCGTGGAAGCCAGCGAATCACCCCTGATACAGCAGACAGAGTGAGCCCAAAACATGCCTGGAACATCACTGGCCACGGCAGGCAGAAAGCGGAACGGTGGAGGAACCGGCAACAAGCTGATCAACGCTTTCTTTCCGGGAGACGGCATGAAGCGCCAAGAACGGCAAGATGGCGGCGCATCACCAGCGTTACCCAGCTCCGGAACCCGAGGCTCTGCGCAGCAACAGCGGAGCAGAAATATGAAGCTGCCGAAAGACGCTGTGGGAGCGGGTAAGCCCTTACAGCAAAACACCTCCACTTCTCCCTTTCCTATTCCCAGTAACTGGAAGGACTCACCTGCACAGCGCTCACCCAATATGGCGCCGTCCCCGCCATTACTCCAAGAGGAGTACAGCATGCCACCGCTAGCCCTCCAGCTACAGGAGAATTCCAACTCCTCATCTAACCACCAGCAGAGGGCGACTAACAGCATAAACTCTCCCTCTACAAGCCCTGCTAAGCAGAGACAAAGAATGTCACAATCTGACAATGCACTAGAAAGTGCCTCTTCATGCTCTCCTGAA
>CM033644.1:3993243-4249781 GCA_019512145.1 Engystomops pustulosus
CAGATATTCCATATTCAGTCCTTAGAGTAGAAGAGGAAAATCATTACCTGTATGATAGAGGCTTCAGCAGGTTTCACAGATTCTGTAGGATGCGGTGACATCAGTTACTGACAGAACAGCTTGAGTAGGACTCCCCGTACATACAGTATATATATATCCTGTGTGATCACCTCTATGTCTGCTACATCTCCTGAGGTCCAGCCCAGAGAGGAATCTAAAGATAACTCTTAACCGGTCCCTGAGATCACACAATTCCCAGATAATGAAAAAAAAAAAATTTAACCCTCCAAACCAAAGGCTCTAACACATTTCCTATAATGGAGAGGGGGGCGGGGTCATTTTAAAATTTAAAGGAGCCGCTGACCCATTTCAATCTCATCATGTAGAGCAACTCACTACAGAAAATGGAGTTGGGAGACTAAGTGTAATGTTTCTGGGCACATCTTACTTTTGTTGTACTTCTGTTTCACTTGGAGATGTCCACTGAAATTATTTCAGCTTACATCCATCATGACAGTCCTAGAAGTATCCCTTCCTTCTACACTTGCATATTAGAGTACCGCTATGACTTGTTTGTATGTTCTGTCCCTATTACAGTATCTTACATATCTGATTGTTAAGCGGAACACAATGTCGTTATGTCCAATGTGTAACTTTGTCAGTACAATCTCTGTCATGTATTGGTTTCATATCTCTTTGTGCGTGTTGAAAAATTAGAAAATTTCAATAAAAATTTATTGGAAGTAGAAAATGGAGTTGGGCCTTTATTTAGCGGGGCTAGATGTGGCTGACAGGTTCCCTCTAAAAGGATATGGGATGGGAGGACATAAAGACAAAAATGTAAGGTGCTGGTTGCAACGTTCAGTAGTAAAAATTGGGTATTGTGGTGCCCATCAGTGGAGGCCTATGATGGTGCCATTACTGTTATGTGTCTTCTGCTGTCAAATGAGCATTTTCTATTTTTATGGCAAGCGTAATAAATGTCCCATTTTCATCTTCTCCATTCCCATTCCAGTAAGGCAGCATTAGCAGATGGGTTTACCCAGCCTAATAATATCTGACTGTGGCTTCCTCGGTGTCACCCATTACTAGATGGCCAGGTGTTGCCTTTCCCCATTACCATACACGGCAGTGGCTACTGGGCTAAAAAGTGAGGTTATATATTTTTAATATAACCTTTGCTGCAATCAGCAGCTAGGTAGGAAGAAGTGCTGGGGGAGGGTGTGGAAAGGGAACCTTCAGAAGAAAGGGATGGGTTCTACCACATCAATCTCTGCAGGCACTCTAATGGTCTTCAGAAATGGAATATCCCAAGGAGGCGTGGCTTACCGCTGGACCCCTGGGTATAAATTTAGTGATAGTATAGGATGCTTGCATTCTTTGTTTGCTTAGCATAATATTCTGCTAAGTATAATATTCTGAGAAGTATGAAACTGCAGTTTGACATTGCAGTTAGACAGGGCAGGAGGCAGGTAAGATGGCAGAGAAAAATGAACAATTATGTTTGTCTCAAAATGTTTTCCATTTTCTCTCTGTTTGCTATGGTTGTTTTACTTGCCCACCGTCCATCTATTCCACCAGTACCAACTATCCATATCAATGCCTCCCTTCTTCACTCGCCTTTCTTTACCACTCACACACTCTATACGTTATGTAACCAGACTAACTTATCACAGTCTTCTGCTGTGAAGCAAGAAATAACTTCTTATAAATAGGTCCTCTCCTCTCAGTGTCGGGGTTCCTCAGGGCTCAGTCCTAGGTCCTCTCCTCTCAGTGTCGGGGTTCCTCAGGGCTCAGTCCTAGGTCCTCTCCTCTTCTCCCTCTATACTGTCCCCATTGGACAAACCATCAGCAGATTTGGTTTCCAGTATCATCTCTCTGCTGATGACCCCCAGCTATATACTCCTCCACGTAACATCACCCCGGCCTTACCCCAGAACACTAGTGACTGTCTCTCTGCTGATGTCCCCAGCTATATACTTCTATATGTAACATCCCCCGGCCTTACCCCAGAACACTAGTGACTGTCTCTCTGCTGTCTCTAACATCACGTCCTCTCTCTTCTTGAAACTTAATCTTTCTAAGACTGAACTTCTTCCACCATCTACTAACCAACCCAACCCTGACCTCTCCATCTCGCTCTGTGGGATCACTATAGCACCGAGGCAGCAGGCCGCTGTCTTGGGGTTGTGCTGGACTCTGACCTCTCCTTCTAAAATGCTAATTGTTGCACTTATTCACTCTCAACTAGACTACTGTAACTCCCTACTAATTGGTCTTCCACTCTCTAAACTCTCTCCTCTTCAATCTATTCTTAATGCAGCAGCCAGGCTCGTCTTTCAGGCCAAACGCTACACAGATGCCTCCAGTTTGTGCCAATCACTGCACTGGCTGCCTGTCTCCTTCCGTATTCACTTTAAAATAATAACCCTCATCCACAACCTATTTTTCCCTTAATCAGTAAGAACCTGCCTTCTGGATCACTCCAGGTCAGTGTATGTGTAAAGGGGACTTGCTTGGATATTAATATGCTCACCCCTCTGGCTGCCCTTGAATAAGTGCTGTGATACATGTGTGGGTAAAGCTTATTTGGGAGTTTAGGTATTTTACCATGTTTAAAGTGAGTTTCTTGCAACATACAGATATCTCCTTTCTATTTTTTGAGTAATGTAAAAACTTGTGACCTCTTTTGAGGTGTATTTAGCCCTCTTACATTAAAAGTGGTTACTTTTATTTCAGCCATTCAACTATTGTGAAGATCGGGGCTACGCGCAATCTCCTCCATCTTATTGACACTAAGGCCAACCAGAGTATAACATTCCAAACAAACAAAGTATGTGACCACAGTAACATTCTGTGGCTTTAACTTAAAGTACGTACTCTTAAAATGAGAGGCATGAGCCTCTTAATTTGAGGGGGGGAACCAGGGTACTACAATCACACATTCGAAAAAAAGGGGGGTAGCGGGGCCCGGGGGGGGGGGGTCTTGCACATGGTGTTGTGTGCCTGATTGGTGTATACAACTCCATTAACCAATAACCAGAATAATGTATCATAAATGGAGGCCCAGATCTTAAGCCTACTTTGATGGGTCTAGTATATCCACCTTTGAGATTAAGCAAACTTGATCACAGTTACAGTATGTCTAGTCCTCTTTAACAATCTGTTATGGGGAAAGTTCCTTGCTATTCCCCGCAGAGTATATCCTGCAAAAAAGGAGACAAGTCACTTTATACTTGCTTTTTCTTTGTTTTTGGTGACTTCCCTTTTCCTGCCGGTGTCCACTTCTCCATGCGAGGCAGAGGAGGAAGATCTGTGTGCTGGTCAGTGACTGGTAGCCACGACGGGATATTCAGGGGTTCAATACCCAGGATTTCCCAGGCCTTGTGGAGGTCGCCCGGAATTTTGATTGTGCATCTTCGGCCTGCAGATTGGAAGGTTAGGCCAAAAGGAAACAGCCATTTAAACATTATGTTATTCTGCCTCAGGTGGTCAGTAAGCGGTTTTAGTAGCCTGCGCTTGAAAAGTGTCGAAGAAGCTATATCCTGGAAAATGGTGACTTGCTGATCTTCTATGGAAATGTCTTTCCTTGTTCTCGCTGCCTTTAGAATGTCTGCGGTATCTTTGTAGCTCAAGAGTCCACATATAACATCCCTCGGTGGGTCTGATCCTTTTGGTGGTGGGCGCAGCGAGCGGTGTATCCACTCGATTGTAATGGCGCTTCCTCTCTCTTTATCTAATAGATCTGCAAAGAGTCTTTGTGCAGTGGCGGGAAGTTGGTCATGTAAGATGGACTCAGGTAAGCCTCTCCGTCTAATGTTTTTCCGCCTGCTGCGGTTTTCCTGGTCCTCTATGAGGAGGAGAGCAGTATTAAGAGCCTCCGACTGTTGTTTGAAGCTGTGTGCTAGAGCCTCACTATGCTCTATGATGTTTATCTGTGAGTCCTCTAGTGCTTCAACTCTTTGGCCTATAGCACATACCTCTTTATGGATGGCTCCTAGTTCCTCCATGACTGGTGTAAGCGCTTGTGTAAGCATCTTTTTCATTGTTATGCTGGATAGAGGAGCTAAGTCTGGCTCTGTCGCATCCTCAGCGTTACTCTCTGCTTCCGAGTCCTCTTGCGGCTCCTCTTCTGCTGCGAGTGCGGTGGCCATTTTACGCAGTTTCGCGGGCGGCGTGGTGAGTTTTTTACGGAGGAATTTCTCCAAGTCCCCTTGTCCTTTTCTTCCTCTGGGAGTCTCGGGTCTTTCCTGTGATCTTTCTTTAAGAGGTTTCCCCATTTTTAATCTGTTCTGGGTCGCTATTCAGGTTCTATTAGAGTTGTATTGCGGGAGCTCACTCCTATGCGTCCACCATGTAGCTCAGTCAGGCTCCGCCCATGGAAATGCCTGTTTTTCAATGTGATTCGTCATGATTTAATTCAGGTTGAATCAAATTTTTTCGAAAAGTTTGGAGAATCGGGACGAACCAAATTTTAACAAATTGGCCCATCTCTACTGATCGCAGTCACTTGGCACCGCAACCTGCTTATGTCTGACTATGATGTGCACCCGACTACCAGTTCCTCCTTAGTTCTCACCACGGCTGATCTCCTCTAAACCCTCCCTACATGGGATCATGACTGATCTCTCCATTTCGCTGCATATTTCATCCTCCTTATATAGAAATTTATCAAATACAACTTCTCCCACTTTCTGTTGAGAACTTTGCCCTTCCAGCTCCAGACCTAGAGCCCCAAACAGAGTACAAAACCAAACTTTCCAGGAAGAAGGTGTGAGATATCATCTCGGTAGTGGCAGCAAAAACATAGTGATCTCTTTAAAGGGATCACTGCACCACATGTTTTGTGTAAAATGTGGGGGGCAGTATATTAGGTAATTTACCAATATAAATCTAATAAAAGTTCTTTGCCTGCTTTCTTGACCCATAACATGAAGGTCCTGGCAGGGCAATTGTTCATGGACAGTTAGAATTCACATGACCATATAGTGTCAATAATTAGAACTGGTGAATACATGGAATAAGCTGATTGACCTAAATACAAGTTTAAAAGTATAATCAGATAGGCAGGCAATGAAAATCATAGATCTAGAAGAAATGTCACAACGCAATAATTTTTGTATCATTTTGTATTTTTGTATATTGCCAGACAATCTTAGAATAACTATTCAGAATTTAAACTACTTACCAACAGGTGACGTCGTACTATGTCTCGAGTTGGCTGCGGGTGAATGGAGAGGATTCACGGGCCGAGCCCTCTCCATAGCCGGTAAGTCTTTGCTGCATATTGCAGCAAACACTTACTGGTAACAGCCGCTATCGGTGCCAGCACCGAATGTGGGTTTTAACATGTCCATCACATGGGCGCCGCCATCTTGGTGAAGATCCTCGCTCTCAGTGACAGCAACAGCTTCTGGAAGAGTTGTGCAGGCTCACCAGATAGATCCTGACAAGGAGAGGCTGCTATTCACAACAACCACCTTGCTTATGCATTGGCAGGGGTGTTACATATAAATTAGCAATGATCAACACCCTACATGTACTGCATGGAGTGCTAAGGGTTTGAAAGGCCCCTCAGCATATTTATACAAAATTAGTGACCCCAAAACCAAACCAGGTTGGTGTGGAATATTATATATAGATTACACTCAATAAAATAAAGGGTTTACCCTAAAACAAAACTAAATTATGGATCACACATAGTCCAAAAATCCTGCAGGTACAGTAGTAGAGCTGATTGCACCCAGGACAGGAACTCCAACAATATCCCCCAAGAGACTTTCCATGTTCTTCCTCTAATGGCTCTGGACTCCTATCTCTCCACTCTCCCCATTGGCTGTTCTGACAGGTATTTAAAGGGGATGTGACATCACAAGGCCTGGCATGCAGATTTTGTTTTCAATAATTTTTATTGAATTTTTAAGATAATAAAACATTTTAAAACATGAAATTTTGTTTGTCAGTTATGTAGCAACATAGATACATTTCTCATAAAGTACACAATATGTATATTCTTATAATTAGCTTAAATAGCCCAGCAAAGACCTCTGAAGCTGAGTCTCTCTAATACATCTAAATCTTTCTGACAATACAGTAAAACCAAAAAGAAAAAGAAAAAAATAAACATAATGAGGGGGGATTGGACGGAAGAAAGGGAAGGGAAATTGGGTACCCCTGGCCTGGGGTGAGAGTCCGAGAAAGGACCTAAAATACCAGAAACATTGCTCATTCAGTAGAGGAATATGTGATCCAGTCTTGCCAAATTTTTCCAAAAAACGCTTCTTTATCATGTAACATACTGAACAACTTATCGTTAATCATAATCCAATTTAACTTAGATTTTACCAAATGCAATGGAACAACAGCTTTTTTCCACGAGGTTGCTATTGCGATCTTAGCTGCTAAGAAAAGGTTAGAAGTAAATCTATGTTGTGCAATCGAGAGGTCTGGTATTGTTCCATTTAAGAGTGCGTAAACAGGAGAAAGCTTAAGATTTATTTGCGTTATGGAATATAACATATTAAATATGCGTCTCCAGAATCGCTTGACCTTAGGACAATGCCACCATATGTGAGCATGAGTACCCTCCATCCCGCACCCTCTAAAACATTGAGGTGATACTGTAGGAAAAATTTTTGACAGGCGAGAGGGCACCATGTACCATCGTGAAAAAACTTTAAAGTTTGCCTCCTGGCATGCAGATTTTGGTTGCTTATCATGTCCTGCACTTTGGCTTTTCTGATTCTTTAAACCACATAAATAGTAACAAATATCCAGGAAATGTGGATTTGTAACAAATGAAACTTCTTCTTCTTCTCCCTCTTCTTCTCCATATTTCCCTTCTCCTTTCATATTTAGGGTTATAGAAGGGGAGGCAGAATAATGCAATATGAAGACGATTTTTATTTTGAGAATTTACCATTTTTATGACTCGTGAAATCTCGGCACTTACACCGATCCATAGAATACATGGGATGTGTGGGGCTTGTAAAGACCCGCTCCAGCTGCTATTGTCTCCCTTCACCACATTTGTAATTTTTTTCTAGCTTCTCAGTACATTGCACATAAGATTGAATGGTGCCACCAGGTCGTACAATATATTACACAGAAACAAGTCTCATCCTGCTCTGTAAACCCATAAAAAGCTTCAGCTTTAAGAACAGGGGAAGTAAAACATGGAATCTCGATAAAGTCATTTTTAATAACTTTTTTCTAGCTTCAAGCTAACATGAAGGTGGACTTGTATTTCTGTATTATTTCCTGTACGCCTTTCTTAATATCTTTATTTCTCAAACTGTAAATCATTGGATTAACCAATGGGGTAAACACTGTGTAAAGCAGGGGGAGGATTTTGTTAATATATGATGTTTGTGCTCGTTTTGGAAGAACATAAACACCAAATATGGTGCAGTAATATATGGAGACCACAATGAGGTGGGAGCCACAGGTGGAGAAGGCTTTCTGTCGACTGATATTAGATGGGATCCGTAGGATGGCCCGGACAATATTCACATAAGAAATAACGATTATTATGCTGGGAACCATCAGTAAGGGAACACTGAATACATATAATTGTAGTTGTATAGGAAATGTATCAGAACAGGAAAGTTCTAGTAATGGAAGAATATCACAGAACACATGGTCAATGACATCCCGTCCACAGAACTTTAAACTTATTAGTCTTATAATGTAAGTGAATCCACAGAAAAATCCAAGTAACCAAATGGTGATGACTAATGTAACACAGCATGTAATCGTCATGATGGAGGTGTAGCGGAGGGGGTCACAGATGGCCACATATCGGTCATAGGACATCACTGTGAGGAGAAGACACTGAGATGATTCTGAAACACAATAGAAGTAACACTGTATCATGCAGCCAATATAAGTAATGGCCCCCCTATCGTTCAGAGTGATATGGAGCATGTTGGGGGTAATATCTGAGGACAGTAAGATGTCACTGATGGACAGTTGTGATATGAAGAAGTACATGGGAGTGTGGAGGTTCCTACTGGTGGACACGAGGGCGATGATCAAGAGGTTCCCACATATTGTCCCACAGAATATTACAAAGAGTAAAGAGAAGAGGGAAATTCTTATCTGGAGGCTTCCTTGAAATCCCAAGAGAATGAACTCCAGCACATCAGTCACATTAATAACCTAAGAAAAAGCTTAAAGCAAAAACAGTATCAATATTTTAAATACCAAGAAACCAAAAAGAATACAGTCTGGGCAATTTATGACTGATGGAGAGACTCCACGTTCATATAGGAAGGTAGACAGAAAGAAAGAAGACAAGCGCAAAAAGATTCAAAGGTAGGAGTACAACAGGCGGTTTTAGGTCATATGATGTGGATGAAATATAAGCTTATGGGACTGATATTCTGTCCTACTTGGTGCTTGCAGATGCTGCTAACCACGAGTTGTCAGCCCGCCAACCCAGAATGACGGGTTCCCAAGGATCAAGTACTTGTACATTTGTGGTTATCTTGTCCGTTTCGCTGCTTCATCCAACAAAGTTTTGGGAGCCGAAACACATTGTGCACCCAATGAATGATCCTTTCATTTATACGAAAGCAATCCAAAACTTTGTTGGATGAAGCACCGAAAAGGACGAGATAACCACACGTGTACAAGTACAAGAATCCAAAAAGAACAAGAACAATTCATCCTAGAACTAAGTTTTAGAAGAAAGAAAAGCATATAAAAAATGCTACAGAAAAAAGGTAGAAAAATAATCATCCTGAATACCTTCCACATCATGTGTCTTTCATGGTCCAGTGCGGTGGCATCATCCAGAAAATGTGAAATTTGAAGTGAGATGGAAATTGGTTGTATAAAGTCAACGGGCATCCAGAGAAATCACTAACCAGATCTCCTGAACTTCAGCTCATTGGGACACATTTACTTACCCTGTCCCGCGGAGTTCACGAAAGTGCGTTGCCTGACGATAATGCACTGTGCCGCGATTCACTAAGATCATGCGCCCGAGTGCATGTGTCGTTTCCGCAATCAGGTCCAACAGAGTTCACCTTCTTCTTCCTGGTGCATGTAAGTGCTTGATCTTTCAACACAATTTGAAAGTTAAATCCAGTCCGAATCAGTTGGATTGTCCGATAGCAACCCCCCCCCCCCCCCGATTTTTGTCGCATGAAAGCCAGCGCAATCGCTTCACAATCCGATCGCGTGTGAACACAATCCCCAGTTAAATGCTTGTCACAGTGACGCAAATCCTAAATACGTCAGAAAATCCAACGAAAGTGTGTCCGTGGACCCTTAGTAAATAAGCGCCATTATGTCCATCACAAGGGAAGAGGGGTTCCGAGAGCTTGATTTCAGTATTAAACTGGAGTGTTGGACTTTATACAACCAATTCACATCTCACTTCAAAGTTGATTTCTTTGATGATGCCACCACACTGTGCCCTTAAAAAAAACAGGATCTAGAAGGTGTTCAGCTGCTTGACAAGAAACTGGTCATAGTTTATTATACCAATTTCTGCTGACAGGTTTCCTTTAAGTCTACTGAAGCTGATCTTTAATCCTTGTCTGAACTGTTGCTAGAATACAAGGGAGGTGAGAGAGCAAGACATCTCCGGATGAGTTAAATATCAGCTGAATTCATGTTTTATTAATATCTTTACAAAATACATGAATAATAAGCTTCAGAAAACATTTCAGGTGAATATAAAGATAAGACTAATCATATTCTCTCTTTCCAGGTGATTGCAGCCAAAACTCACATCATATTTCTCCATAGTCTTTCTATTTTAATTATTAAGCACAAAGGAAGTAAATATTCCCAGCGTCAGCGGATTTTGTGAGATGATGTAAAATTACCATTACTCCAAGAAAAAAACACTGTACGGAGTCTCCCAGTTCATATATATTATGTGCAGTGTCCTCTATGGAGATGTTTGTCTTTGTCTCCATAGCTCTTGAGGTCAAGTCTAGAGAGGAATCTAGAATATGAGGAAGTATAATTAGTCAACAAGAAAAAAATCATCTCAAAGGAAAGTATAAGAAGATATAATAAGAAGAATAAATAAAGAAAACCCATACCCCTCATTTATTCTGATAGTTGACCCGGGACCAAGTGATCTTTGTTCAGGATTTGGGCCTGGTGAAATGCTAAATTGTTTTTATTGACTGCTAAGCAGCAATCAACCAGTCCAGCCCCTTAGCAACCAGGCATGTCCTCTGTAGGGATGTCCTCTTAGGATGTGTGATTCGCAAGCTGGACTGACTTTGCAGTATAGGAGTAGGGTCACATTTAGAAAGCTACACACAAGAAACAGCAGGGGGTTGCTGCTTTTTTAGGTGTCTTTCATATAGGCAGGGGCTATTCAGAGAAGCAAGTTGGCTTTTCAGGGCACAGAATAAATGCCCTTACAGGGACTCTGTGGATCTGCATCTGAAAAAAAAGGTTCTGAATGCAGAACCTCCATATATGACTTGTTTTTACTATAGGAGTAACTTTAAAATTTAACTTTTATTTGTCAACAACTTAAAAAATGAGTACTTGGAGCACTCAAAAATTAGCACATCACAAGATTAGAACTGCCACAAAGGGAAAGTAGGGTTAATCAATGTTTTATTTTTTAATGAATTTTAAGTGAACCAAAACCAGTTACTTTATACTCTTCTACCATAGATGGACTATTACATTAATACCAATTTTCTGGCATATAAGGCGACTTACTGTATATGCCAGACTCAAAAAGTACAGGGTTGTCTCATATGCCAAAAAATACAGTAGATTTACTGAATCAGTTAGAAAGCGAGTAGGAGATAGGAAAGTGATGATTTATATACTTTACACATTACAGTTCAGAGTGTTTGGCGGGGTCGGGTCCCGGTGCAGGGAGACAGCTCACAGACTGAGCCCTCTCCATAGCTGGTAAGTCTTACTGCATAGTGCAGCAAAGGCTTACCGGTTTAAAACCTGCAATTGGTGACAGCACCGATAGTGGGTGTCTTCTTGCTGATCAAAGCGCCGGCGGCTTAAAAAGATGGTGCACATGGGCACGCCATCTTTCTGAGGATCGCGCTCCCCATGATGTCATCGGAAGGGTGATCTGTCGCCATGACAGCTGGGGTTTTCCGAAGACCCAAGGCTACTTCGTGTTAACCCATTTATACATCAGTACATTGTAATGATGAAGAGTAAACCTAACATATATGCCATACTTTAGTATGGCAGTAGTATATGGTGGATCGATCAGACAACCTAGGGTAAAGTACCATAGGGGGTCTGAAAATAGTAAAAATAAAAAAAGTTTAAAAAAATATATAAAAAAAAAACCTAAAAATTCAAATCCCCCCTTTCCCAAACTGCTATAATATAAATAAACAGTAAAAATATAAACACATTAGGTATCACCGTGTCCGGAAATGCCCGCAGAATATCAAAATATAATAAACAATTTTCAATACAGTGTTTAATCTGTACGAAAATAGGCCCAGAGTGAAATATGGCACTTTTTTGCCATTTAAAAAAAAAAAAATTCTATAAAAAGTGATCAAAAGGTCGTACAGTCCTAAAAATAATATCAATGAAAACATCATCAAAAGTTGCAAGAAGATGGCCAAATAAAAAATAAAAATTTACAGGAGGTTTAATTTTTGTAAATGTATGGAAACATATTATAAAACCTATACAAATTTGGTTTGTCCCTGTAATCATTGACCCAAAGAATAAAGTAGACATGTCATTTGGGGGCATAATGGAATCGTAAAATCCAAGCCCACAAGATACGGCACAAATGCGTTTTTCACCATTTCACTGCATTTGGAATTTTTTTCCCGCTTCCAGTACAGGGCAGGGAATATTCAATGCCACCACGTTAAGTGCAATTTGTTATGCAGAAAACAAGCCCTCACTCAGCTCTTACATTTAAAAAAGTTATAGATTTTGAAGGTGGGGGGGATGAAAAATGGAAATGAAAAAACAGGAAAGGGCCCGGTCCTGAACCGGTTCATGACTGGTCTTTGCATGATAGATCAAGTTCTGAAAAGTTACTAAAGATTTGATTAGACAAAGGCGCCACCATGCAGCTGTAGGAATGTCATTCAAGTGAAATTCACTATGGACCTGGGGCCTAATGTGTTGTATACTTGGAGGGAAGGCCACAGTTTGTGGAATATGAACATTGGGCTATATTAGCCATATTTCTCCAATCTGGATAATTAGATATTAGGTCATAAACTAATATTACACCTAATTGAATGAAACAGTGAATGGGTATGATCAAGGGATATTATTACTGCTTATAGAGAATTATACAACAATACTTGAAAAGACCAGACAGGAATATTAGCATTTACTTCATCATCCAGCAAGATCTTGAATGTTCTGTCTTGTCTAGTATTCAGCTCCAGAAAGATTAAAGGTGCTGCTGCTGTCAGTGTGTGGTGTAATTCACATGTTGTAAAGGGTGAATAGTAATAGTGTGCATTGATCCCTGAGATTGTAACCTCATGAATAGTGGGCAGTAATGCTAGACGATAAAGGTGCTGTTGGCAGTGAATAGCATACAGTAATACCTTGTTTTAATTGATTCTGATGTCCTTAAATTGCATGTATCAATACCTAGGTGATAAAGATGCTGCTGTCAGTGAATAAAGTGCATTAATACCTATTTTTAAAGGTTATCATGTAAAAAAGCAAAGTGCAAAAAGTTTTCAGATCAGCAATTGGAGTATAACCTCCTGACAGCATGAGGTGGTTGGATGCCTATATTCCAAAATGTTGGTGCTTGGGTTAACGTCCAAATAAAAAATGTATAGAAAAATAGGATCCAGCACTTTGGTTTGAAAAAATTGTGATAGAGTACATTTTGTTCCTGAAAAAGATTGAAAGATCATAAAAAGAGACCAACAATAACAACCATAACAACAACAAAACATATGACACGGAAGGCCAAAATAGTGGGTGACGCATTTAAGACTATGTAAATCTAATTCCTAATCATACACACTATGCTGCATGGCTGCACGCTGACACTTGAGCGGCTGGATTCAACAGAACCAAATTCTTGAGCACCACCATGCTGGATCCCGTGATACAGGGATATCATGTATCCTTCATTTAATACTAGAGCGTGAGACTGAAATGAGGAGTAACAAGCACAATTGTGGTTCAGACTAGAGATGACGAGCACTAAAATGTCAATTGCTGTTACTCGGGTCAAACTTTTCCCAATGCTTGAGTGCTCGTATGAATAACGAGCCCCATTGAAGTCAATGGGAGACTCGAGCATTTTTCACTGAAAGACACATTGAAAGAACACTAAGAAGAACACATTGCAGATGTTGTAGACGTTTTCACTGAAAGAACACGGTGTTCCATACATCTGCAATGTGTTCTTCACACATAGTTCTTCACATACTATTGTGAAGAACACCTTTCAGCACTCGTGTCTTCGGATAAGTTAGCATATGTACGGAAACATTGCAATGTGTTCTTCACGTGTTCTTCACTTAAATGATCCTGTGTTCACTGTGTTACTGTTTTCATTGTATTTCACTGTTTTTCACGTTTTTGTTAAGTAAATGCTCGATCTCGAGCCGGTGAGATACTCGTCCAAGCAACGAGCCGTTTCGAGTACGCTAATACTCGAATGAGCATCAAGCTCGGACGAGTATACTCGCTCCATCTCTAGTTCAGACACACTGAAGGAGTTCCATCTGGCACTGAGAGCTCAGTGGAGGCACAAAGAGGAGTCGGAAGTCACTAATGCAACAGTAACACTTGAGCGGAGAGATGGGGAGATCTCCCAATTGGAGGGCCATGTTCACTTCTTGAAGGACACAGTTGGTGCTTAGTAGTAAGAGTAACAATAGAAGGTTTTATGCTGAACCAGATTTGTTCAAATTTGTCTAATACTGGACGATAAATCAGATGGAGTACAAAACTGCCAAAATATTTGTATTCTATTTTTTGGATTATTTACTCAAGAAAAAATGCAACAAAATGATGGTGTATTACAAAATTTTAAAAGATCCCCCTTCTTAGAAAGCCATGCAGATATTTCATTAAAATGTGCCTCAAAGTGTCCTAAAAACAACAAAAAAAGTTCCAACCCAAGGTCAGCCAGAATGCTTTATTTACAGAGTTTTTATAGGTTTTTAAGATTGATGTTTATTGACATTATAGACTAGTTTAGAGCCCGTGTTATGTCGTGTCTCATTCCTTAGACTATATATCACAGTTGATGAGATGGATGTGTAATGCAGTATATAGCAAGGTAGGCAAAGAATTTGACTCTAGATTTAAGGTTTGTCCGCAGGTAAAAGATAAACAATCAGTAGAGTCATAAAGAATGATGGAGACCACAGTGAGGTGGGAGATGCAGGTGGAGAAGGCTTTCGTCTTCCAAATCTTAGATTGAAACCGAAGATGGTGCAATATTTGGTATAGAATTAATAATTATTGTAAGAGGAAATGAAAGCCCACGTAATACATATGATATTGACCTCACCTCAATTATTGTAGAATAGCAGGAAATCTCTATCAAAAAGGAACAACATCGCAGAAGAAGTGGTCAATGAATTTGGTAACAAAAAACGTCAACATGGAAATAATAATACTGTAATCAGAGAGAACTTGAGAATCCCAACCCCCAACACCGGCAGCCAATGTCACACAGTGGAAAACACGTCATGGAGGTGTATCGGAAGGGGGTTACAGTGGCCCAATACTGTCATAGGACATTACGTGAGAAGAAGACACTCAAACACTTTGAGGCACCGAAAAAAGAAAAAAAACTGGGTGAAGCCACATATGAAAGTATAGTCCCCCCATTTTCAGTAAGATCTTGAAGCATGTTAGGGGCAATAGCTGTGGTCAACAAGATGTCAAGGTAGAAGGTGGAGAGAAGAAGTACATGGAGGTTGGAGGTTCCGGTGGTGGGACACCACGAGTCGATGATCACGAGGTTTCCCACATATTGTCCCCACGTAAACCCCCGGAGAAGACGAACAGGCATGTTTGATTGGATGGCTGCTTTGAAATCCTAAAAAGGAAGCCCCGGTGCCCACGTCCCATTCCTGCTGAATGAATAGATGTCACATGAATTTTCCGGTTTTTCTTTTCATAGAACTTTTCCTAATATCATAGCAGAGGAGAGTGTAGTACTAATCTCGAGCTTGTGCTCGTTTGAGTATTGGGTACTTGAAACGGCTCGTTGCTAGGCGACGTTCCCCTGTCGAGATCGAACATTAACTGTAACAACACGTGAAAGACCGAAGACAGTGAAGATCACCCCCGACTAAAACAGTGAACAATCAACGTGAACGTGAAACACCGTGAAAAACACAAAGTGAAGCATAGAGTACAGCTGTTCGGCACTCTTGTATGTGGAGATAGCGGACGTTTGCAACCACACAAAGTATGTGAAGAAAAGGATAGGGTACAGTGATTAGGAAAATTAGACTCCACCTTACAACATTTTCTATGACTGTATAATCTCTCTTTACATCTCAATGCCGGTCCATGGTTAATGAGTATCGTACACCACATAGCCCTGCAGTTATTTCTTCTATCAGCGCTCTCTTAGTCGTCTACAGTACTAGGATTTAAAGGGGTTTTCTCATGAAAGAAAATTCTTAAATCTTAATCCCCTAGTGATGTTAACACAATAAAGATCATTTTAACCCCTTACTTTACAATGTTACTCAGTGTTATTTCTGTTTTAGCTCCTATCACTCCCTAGGCTGCTCAGTGCAAAATCCCAGCGTGTGGGTGGGGCCTCTCTGAGCAGACACTACATGATCCATCTAGTTTTGTGGGGAGACAATGTGGTTACATTATCAGGGTACAGGTGTATATGCACTTTCATCTGGATTCTGACATTTTACTAACACACTGACACATAGAGAGAGCGATGAGACAGATTATAAGATGCATGAGATACCTATTACTCAAAGGCTGACAGACTTTACACTGTCAGCTCTTCTACATCTGTCTTCTCACAGATATGTGCCTACCTCCCCTTTCCCCTGGATCACTTATCTCCTTGTAGTTTGTAGTTTGCAGCCTCTCTCTCCTCATGATCTCCTGGCAGGAAATGATCGATCAGTGTCTCTGAGCTCTGTGGATGGGGTGGTGCTACCGTCACAGAGCAGAGAGAGACAGAAATCTTAGCTGCATGGCCTTCACACAGGAATCCAAGATGGCGGCTCAACTCTAAGTTAGAAGTTACATGGTTGTGTCTAGGGGCAACTGAAATTGTGTTCACCAATACTGATAGAGACAGGTTGGACTTATATCTGGCACAGCAGTGTGCTTTCATAGTTGGCTAGAAAATAGCCATAGCAACAGGATAGCATCGTTTGGTTTTAAAAACTAAAAAACACAAAAAAAAAACACAGCACTTGGAGAAGTTACAATCCTGGAGTATAAATCTATATGGCACAGTTCTGGTGCTACTAACAACATACACAAAAGGTATGTTTACACATGTATCTATTAACACTGCCTGCGGAGAGCACAGAGCACAGCAGTGTGAGGACACTCTCCAGTGCACTTGGAGAAGCGTTATTTCACCGGTTTGATTACACATCTCTCCAGGGACCATACCTCCAATGTCTACAGCATGCATAGAGCACAGCAGTTCATGGGAAGGTCCCGGAGATCAGGGTCTAGTGACCGATTTGGGGGAATCTGCTGCTTCCCTATAACTTTGGCATTTTCCCGCTGGTCTTTGCTCCCTCTGATCGTTTGTCTTCCTCGATAACACATCTGCTAGGAGACAGTTGCTATACAGAGGATCCCGAGACACAACTCGCTGTCAGGCCATTAATTGCGTCTCACTTTTCGCTTTTGTAAATGAAACGTTATTTTTATCCTCTCGGGGGTCTCTGAAGAATATAACAAACTCCCAGATTCCTTGTGGTCAGCATCCAGATGTCTTCCACCATGGCGGAGGCGGGGAGGCCGGGCAGGAGACATAACTCCGACCTCACTACATGAAGCAGCAAGAGGGAGGACATATATGAGAAGCTGGTACATCAGGATGATCCTGGTGGGCTAGTGTCAGAATCATAAAATCCATCTCTCTGAGTTCTAAAGTGAAAATCTTCAGGAGAATCTTAATGTAAAATACTATTTAAGAAGTAAAGGAAACCTACCATTTGATGTGATGCATTATGAAGCAAACATACCCTGGGACTGCTGCAGCTACAATGATCCAGAAACATATCTTGGTTAATCCCTGTGCTGAGTGGTTTTGCTGATAGAACAGATATAACATTATGATAATGAAGCTCAGTCCCTTCTATGGCTGCTTCAGCGCTTGCTTTCCCGCTTCTCATAGCAGGAGAGTTTCTCTCTGCAGGAGTTGATGATGCAATCAGTTTTCTCAATGTAAGACAGAATAATCAATTGCTGCACCATCCCCCAGCTGCTGTGTATGAGTGATCCAACTCAGGTATGATTAGTACTTGACTAGTAATGCTTAGTCATGCTTTACTTAGCAGCCATGTGTAATGTGTTACATGCTGACCCAGCTTTCCCAAGGTCCTGAATTTTATAATTGTGTTTTTCAGCAAAACCACTCAGGGATTAACCAAGATATGATCCTGCATCGGCGTAGCTACAGCATTCTCAAGGTATGTTTGCCTCATAATGCATCAAATCAAATGGTAGGTTTCCTTTAAGCCTGACCTCAACCCTTTTTATAACCCCACCCAATTTGAAGGCTAGACACTCCCCTTTATGTTTGGACACGCCCATTTTTAAAGTGTCCATATCAGAAATAAAATGTCTAACGAGGTGACGGATATGGAAAAATTCCTCCAGATCCCGGAGACTTGGCCATTCTTTCAGTGTGCAGAAAATTCCGAAATGTTTGGATTAAGTAAATACTCAAATTGTATATAATGTAACAATTCCGAAGCTTCTTTTCTCCTATAACTCTGCACGGTTACTCTGTTACTCATTACTAACAATCTATGAGACTGACCAGTGGGTGTTACTAGTTGTGGGTAAAGCCCTTCCAATGTCCAATCAGCTAGACTGCGCAGGGACACGCCCCTTTTGACAAAATGGTGACACCCAGTTGTCGATTTCTTCATTCTAGAAGAAATACCTTTTAAGAAAAGTTGCGCTAAATTTATAATTTCACAAGGACATTCAGAAGAGGGGGTGGGGGGGGGAGCCCTCCTTAAAGGGGTTGTATCATTGGCACAACCATTTCATTTGCCCTGAATCACAAAGGGGAAGCCTTTAAAGAGAGTGGGGTCTCTTTCCCAGGACCTCAATATACACCTCAACAGGTATCTTAGAACATTTACATTTAAAACATTTTATGGTGCCCATGGAGGAGGATAAGAAATCTGTCATATATGACCCCATTATGTACCAGTCAACCCAAAAACATAATCTTAAGGGTTTGGGTTGTGTTGTGCACAGGCTTGATGCATATGTAGGCATAACTATGTGTGTACAGGCGGTCCCCTAGTTAAGGAAACTTGACTTACAGACGACCCCTAGTTACAGACGGACCTCTCTGCCCCCCATGACCTCTGGTGACCTCTCTGGATGTTACTATAGTCCCAGGCTGCAATGATCAGCTGTAAGGTGTCTGTAATGAAGCTTTATTGATAATCCTTGGTCCCATTAGAGCAAAAAATTTTGAAAATCCAATTGTCACTGGGGCAAAATAAAATTTGTCTGGAGCTACAATTATAAAATATACAGTTTCGACTTACATACAAATTCAACTTAAGAACAAACTAATGGACCCTATCTTGTATGTAACCCGGGGACTGCGTGTATCCCTTCAAATATAAATCAAATATATAAAAGATGCTAAAAATTCAATGTTTCCCAATTTCCTTGCCAACTGCGGTAGCGACCAAATCCATCAGCGCTCCATCCTAAGACGACGCCAACCAAAATATACAGAATAATAACGGAGTCATGAAACCTAAAAAAAATGCAAGGTATGGCTCCATTATTTTCTGGCCTCCTATTAACCCTTTAAGAGCTGCCACCCTCTGCCCGGAATGTTTTGTAAAATTCCATTATGGGATGAATGTCAGGATTCCAGAGGACGCCCCGGAGGACAATTATATCCAGGCAGAAAAACAGGTGTGTAGCCGATCCCTGGCAGCGGCACAGGGTTTCGCCATCGCTGCCTATAATACGGCGTCGTGACACCCATGTGTGAGAATTCCTCCAGTAGCTGACACCCCGGGGCGTCCCGTATCCGTAGCGGTAGCAGCGAGACAAGGAGTTTATTATCTTAACAGAATCTCCATTACCACCTTCTTATATAACTTTTCTGATTTTCAATTTTGTTGCAATATAATTTTGGTCATTAGGTGTCAGCAGAACCAGAATTCACTCCGGATTAAGAGGGTTTTGCTTTACAACCTGCTGCAAAACTAATTTTTATCATCTTACAGTGGAATAGAATGCTTAAAAGAGGTCGAATAACTACAGGGGTGTCAGAGGTCGTATTTGGGATAGGGTCTGGAGACTGTGGAGCCATACTGAAGGTTTTACTAGAGTGGAATCACCTATGGGTAGCATCCATATTATAACAGTAACCACTGTATATAGAGCTGAGCTGCTGTATCTAAGCTGTCACTATAAATATGTCTACGATAAATAGAGCTGCTACATCTAAGCTTCCAATATAGAAGTATCTACTATACATTGAGCCAAGCAGCTGTATCTAAGCTGCCATTATGAAGGTATCAACTGTATATAGAGTTGAACTGCTGTATCTAAGCCGCCATAATAAAGGTATCTTCAATAAATAGAATTGCTGTATCTAAGCTATCAGTATAAAGGTATCTACCATTTATAGAGCTGAGCATCTGTATCTAAGCTGCCAAAGGTATCTACAATAAACAGAACTGCTGTATCTAAGCTGCCATTAGAAAGGCATCTACAATAAATAGAACTGCTGTATCTAAGCTGCCATTATAAAGGTATCTACAATAAATAGAACTGCTGTATCTAAGATGGCATTTTAAAGGTATAGAGAATTTATAAAGCTGAGCTGTTGTTCGTTATTCGAGACGAGCACTCGAGCATCGGGAAAAGTTTGTCTCGAATAACGAGTACCCGAGCATTTTAGTGCTCGCTCATCTCTAGTTCTAAACAATGTTGGGATGCCCAAAACTAGGCCACCCACAATAAAAACCCTAATTAGCCTATACAGTGACCCCTGATGAGTTATCACACTAATGTTCATGATTAAGTGAGATTCAGTACATTCTTATGAATATCACCAATTTAATAGGGGTATGGATAGTGATGCTAATACTAGCTAAGCATCCAGAAATACCCTGATGGCTGAGGGTTGAATCCTAGCACTGTAGACCAGCTAGAGAGCGCTGCGATGATAGAAATGATTGCAGGGCTATGTGGTGTAGGATACTCCATCCATGGACTGGCAAGAGATTGAGATGTAGAGATAGATTATATACAGGCAGTCCTCTACTTAAGGACATCTGACTTGCAAACCACCCCCAGTTAAAGACGGACCCCTCTGCCCCCTGTGACCTCTGGTGAAGCTCTCTGAATGTTTCTATAGTCTCAGGCTACAATGATCAGCTGTAAGGTGTCTGTAATGAAGCTTTATTGATAATCCTTGGTCCCATTAGAGCAAAAAAAATTTGAAACTCCAATTGTCGCCGGGGCAAAAAGAAAATTTGTCTGGAGCTACCATTATAAAATATACAGTTTCGACTTACATACAAATTCAACTTAAAAACAAACCTATGGACCCTATCTTGTATGTAACCCGGTGACTGTCTGTAGTGGGTCTGCCAGGTCTAATGTTCCCATTGAATGTGCCCTAATCTCTATCACCACGTTTGGTCCAGGTAATTACATTTATGTGTCTTTATGTTTGTCACTGTTTGTGCTAGCAACAGCTAAACACTCAGTTACCAATTTCCAGCACAATTGGAGCCATATCTGTCTGTACCGAATAGATTTGCCCCTACACCTAATTTTTTCAGTTTCACAACTGACAAATATTATATAGTCTTTATTGTCTACATAGAATATTTTTGGATAAAAGACACATTGGGGGTTATTTATCTTCAAATGTATCTTTTTTTCCGGTTACTTTTGCAACTTATTTGGGCAAATTGCATATATTTGTACCTAAATTTGCTAATTTACCACTCGCCTAGCAAAGTTTGCCATGCAAGATTAGTGCAGTGTTGCGGTTGATATATCTTTAAAATTGAGAGGTGAACTAATGAAAAAATTGTCGCAATTTGGACGCAAATCCTGGTTAAATAGTCTCAAATCAACTCCAGTCCTGAGCATACGTAGGAAAACGAAAGAAGAAGTTGCAGAAGAGTTTGAGACCCCATCAACTCAGCTGCTTGATATATCAACCTCTAAGATAAATCAAACAAGACCAAGGGGGTCGTTTATCTTATCTCTGTTTGTTTTGGCTAGTTTTTGCCTGTCTTTTTTCCATCTGCTTCTTTGGTATTTCATCAGTCTCACTTTTTCTTTGTGTTAAATGGATTTTTTTTCAGATCTCTGTTTGAGACATTTATTACAAATATCTCAATAATGTCACACAAATGTCTCAAGTCAATTCTTTCCTTTTTCTAAACTTTCCTTAACTCCTTGTAGAAGGATCCAGCCTCTCCTGGTTTGATATAGAACGCCAATTGATTCATATCTATTTGTTTTTTTTCGTCTGGAGTTTCGTCTGGAGTTTTTTTTTTGTCTGGAGTTTTTTTCAGCAAAAGATTTTGCAAATTTTAGACAATTTAATGATAAAAGTCATTTGCGACATTAAGAACATCTGGAATGGAAGATAAATGTGTCTTACTGATGAAAAAGAAATGTCTGGAAAACATTTCAAAATGTGCCCAAAAATAAGCAAACATTGCAAAAAATGTCTCAGAAAAGACAGAAAAAAACAGGAAGGAAAATAAAGATAAATGACCCCCCCAAAAGGGGGAATAAACAAGAAAAGACACAAATGGATGAAGATAAATGACCCTCATTATGTTACACCATTTCGCTTATGATCATAGTGGTATTATTTTTCCAGCTATATAATGTAAATAACAATGTGGACATTTCATTTAGGACCTTTTATCAAACTCAATCAACTTCATCGTTGGAGATGGAGCTGCGATTCCAGCACAGTTGGATATTCCTACAAACTGTATATACCTACTGGGTGCCATTACCAAAAGTCAGTCTATATTTTTCTACTGCACATGATTTGTATATGTTTCAAATGTGAATTTTACATAAATTTCACGTGCAACTTATACAATCTATTGCAATTATTGGCAGATACAATTTCCTGGTGTTTCTAACATTCACATCTTGTTCTTCTGATATAAATCTCGTATAAAAGTTGTTTCAACAACAGATATTTCTATAAGTTTCAAAAGTGAATTTTATATAATTGATGTTCATCACTTTTCTTCATGTAATGTGTTTACAAGGAGTTAGGAAGGAAACTCCTAGATGCCATCTCACTAGCCAACAATTTAGAAGTCAACGGACACTACTAATTGTGATGGGTGGTCCCGGGTTTGAGTAGAAAACCATGTCCCACCCATCAGATAATTCATTGATGACCCAGGAATGTTGGAAACTAGAGAGAAAAATGATCAAATAATTGGAGCTATTTCTATTCTAGGAGGCAGAATATCAGGACGGCAGTGAAAGGACCTCAAGGAGTTATCTTGTCCCTCAATGGAAAGTAGATGATGAATGGTTTTACCGTGGTAAAATAATCAGATAAAATATGTTTACAAGGTGGTTGTAATAAGATGAAGACCCTCCAAGCCTTTACATCTGGCAGTCTACAATCGCTCTGCGCTGCTGGTAAACTCTGGATAACATGGTTACTGTTGAATTCCACCTGGTGGGCACGTCGCACAACAGTCGGTGAGCGGGCAGTTGGAGGCCGTGCTGCGCTGCTCTGAGAGTGGCAGCATCTGTGCTGGACTTCCTGAAATGCGCACAGATGCGGCGCACCTTCATGAGCAAATCAGACAGATTGGGGTATGTCTTGAGGAAAAGCTGAACTATGAGATTTAACACGTGGAGGCATTGTAGGCCTTTGAGACCTGGACCGAGGTAGGCCCCGCAATCCTCGGCGTCGGCAGTATATGACCAGCCCCAGGGTCAGACTCGGTCCCATCCTCCACCAAGTTAACCCAATGTGCCGTCAGCGATATATAGTGGCCCTGCCCTACAGCACTCGTCCACGTGTCCGTGGTCAGGTGGACCTTGTCAGAAACGGCGTTGGTCAGGGCACGGATGATGTTGTCTGACACGTGCTTGTGCAGGGCTGGGACGGCACATCGGGAAAAGTAGTGGCGGCTGGGGACCGAATACCGAGGGGAGGCCGCCGCCATGAGGTTTCGAAAGGCCTCGGTCTCTACCAGCCTATAGGGCAGCATCTCCAGGCTAAGCAACTTGGAGATGTGGATGTTGAGGGCTTGGGCGCGTGGGTGGGTTGCGCTATACTTCCTTTTGCGCTCCAGCGTCTGGGGTATGGAGAGCTGAACGCTGGTGGATGCTGTGGAGGATCGTGGAGGCGAAGATGGGGTTTTCGCACGGGAGGTGTTTGGGCCGTGGTCCTGGGCAGGGGGCTGACTAGCAGATGACACAGGGGAAGGAGCAGTGGTGTGCCCGGCCGGAGTTGAACGGGCTTGGTGCCATTGAGTGGGGTGTTTAGCAGTCATATGCCTCCGCATACTGGTGGTAGTTAAGCTAGTAGTGGTGGAACCCCTGCTGATCCTGGTTTGGCAAAGGTTGCACACCACAGTTCGTCGGTCATCCGGTGTTTCTTTAAAGAACCTCCAGACTTCTAAAAATCTAGCCCTCGCCACAGGAGCTTGACTACGGGCAACATTTGGCGCTGATGCACCAGCTCTGACCCTGCCTCTCCGTCTGGCCCCACCACTGCCTCTTCCAACCTGTTCTGCTATAGGACTCGCCTCCGTCTCAGAAGCACTGTGTTCACCCGGCCTATCAACCCAGCTTGGGTCTGTCACCTCATCATCCTCTGATCCCTCAGTCTGCTCCCCCCTCGGACTTCCTGCCCTGACAACAACTTCACCACTGTCTGACAACCGTGTCTCCTCATCGTCTGAAACCCTTTTACACACTTCTTCCACTGCGTCAATAATGTCATCATCATCCACAGACTGCGACCGGTGGAAAACCTGGGCATCGGAAAATTGCTCAGCAGCAACCGGACAAGTGGTTTGTGACTGTGGGAAGGGTCCAGAAAACAGTTCCTCAGAGTATGCCGGTTCAAATGCCAAATTTTGCTGGGAGGGGGCAGACTGGGGGGAAGGAGGCTGAGTTGGAGGAACTGGAGGAGTGCTGATTTCGGTGACATGGGTGGACTGCGTGGAAGACTGACTGGTGGACAAATGGCTAGAAGCATTGTCGGCAATCCACGACATCACCTGTTCGCACTGTTCTGGCCTCAACAGTGCTCTACCACGAGTCCCAGTAACTTGAGACATGATGAACCTAGGGAGTGTAGCTCTGCGGCGTTCCCCTGCTCCCTCATCAGCAGGTGGTGTCTAACCCCGCCCCCAGGACCATGGCCTCTGACCCCTGCAGTAGTTGGACGCCCACGTCCTCGTCCTCTACCCCTAGCCCTCGGGTTAAACACTTTCCAAATTAAAGTGTAAACTTTACATTTTTTTTTTGTGTTTTTAATTTATTTTTTTAAACAAAACAATGCTATCCTATTGCTATGGCTAGTTTCTAACCTACACTGACAGCACACAACTGGATTTTGTGCTGTGCCTGATGACTTTGAGCTATAAAAAGAAATAAAGGTAAAAAAAAAAAAATCTGCAGACTCTGCCTAATTCTAATCAAACCCCTAATAAATTGTCCCACTTCGGTGTTTGAGGTGGATATGCGTGTCACTAAGAGCTAAACACAACGGTCGCAAGTCTCCCAGCAAATTCCTCACAATATGGTACTAGCTGCACTACTAGTGCCAGCAAGCCCAGTCACAAGCAAACAAAAAAAAGGAAAATATAACGCTATTGTAGGCCAAAGTAAGCCGTTGGGGTTCTCCTATGGCTATTTTCTAGCCTACAGTGAAAGCACACTGCTTTGCCAGATGACTTTGAGCTATAAAAAGAAATAAAGGTAAAAAAAAATAAATCAGCAGACTGTGCCTAATTCTAATCAAACCCCTAATAAATTGTCCCACTTCGGTGTTTAAGGTGGATATGTGTGTCACTAAGAGCTAAACACAACGGTAGCAAGTCCCCCTGCTAATTCCTCACAATATGGTACTAGCTGCACTACTAATGGCAGCAAGCCCAGCCACAAGCAAACCAAAAAAAGTAAAATAAAATGTTATTGTAGCCCTAAGAAGGGCTGTTGGGTTCTTGTAGAATCACTCCTGCCTAACACTATTCTAATAGAACACCCTAACGCTTTCCCTGACCAGCAGCAGCTCTCTCCCTAGCGGCATCCAGACACAGAATGATCCGAGCAGCGCGGGCAGGGGCTAGTCTATCCCAGGGTCACCTGATCTGGCCAGCCAACCACTGCTATCGACGTGTAAGGGTACCACGTCATGCTGGGTGGAGTGCAGAGTCTCCTGGCTTGTGATTGGCTCTGTTTCTGGCCGCCAAAGAGCAAAACGGCGGGAGATGCCATTTTCTCGAGCGGGCGAAGTACGAGTACGCTAATGCTCGAACGAGCATCAAGCTCGGACGAGTATGTTCGCTCATCTCTAATCTTTAACCATCAGGATATAATTTATAGGCAAGGAGAACAGATCAGAGATATCTAAGGATAGTGTCCTGTATGGCTTTCTTTATATCTTTGTTTCTAAAACTGTAAATGATGGGATTTATCAATGGAGTGATTACTGTATAGAGCAGGGATGTGATCTTGTTAACTTCTGATGTTTTCCCTCTTTTTGGAAGAGCATAAACACTGAATATTGTCCAGAAGAATATGAAGACCACAGTGAGGTGGGATCCACAGGTGGAGAAGGCTTTCTGTCTACTGATATTAGCTGGGATTCTTAAGATGGCCCGGACAATCTTTACATAGGAAATAGTAATTATGATGCTGGGGATGATTATAAATGGAATACTCAGTACATAAATTTGTAGTTTCATCGGAAAAGTATCAGAACAGGAGAGTTCTTGTAATGGAACAAGATCACAAAACACATGGTCAATGATATTCGACCCACAGAACTTCAGCCTTGATGCTGCTAATGTATCAAGGTATGAAGCGCAAAAACTGAGCCACCAGGAGCTGGAGGCCAATCTCACACACAATGCACTGGTCATGATGGAGGTGTACCGGAGGGGGTTACAGATGGCCACATATCTGTCATAGGACATCACTGTGAGGAGAAGACACTCAAATAATTCTGAAAAACAGAAAAAATAAAACTGGGCCATACACCCGATAAAAGTAATGGCCCCTCCATTGTTCAGTAGGAGGTGCAGCAGGTTTGGGGCAATATCTGAGGTCAGTAAGATGTCGCTGATGGACAGTTGTGAGATGAAGAAGTACATGGGAGTGTGGAGGCTCCTGCTAATGGACACCAGGGTGATGATCAGGAGGTTCCCACATATTGTGATCCAGAACACAACACAAAGCAGAACGAAGAGTAAAATTCTTAATTGGGAGCTTCCCTGAAAACCCAGGAGAATGAATTCCATGATAACCGTCTGATTATCAACCTGCATTTATACAGGATAAAAGAAAAAACAAATAAATGTGAAAAAATTTGTGTTCTCAATCACCAAAAACCATACAACACAGACTTGGCTCCTTCTACATTCTCACGTAGTACATTTTGGGTGGACATCGTGCACTTCTGTATACAATTATACAACGGATGATTTCTTAGATGACATGAAATGATTATGACATTTTGTTTGATTAATGACCTTATATACACGTCTGATATTTTATTATTTACATCTAGGTATAGTTAATGATCACCAGAAAGTCAGAGGCCAAAGTTTTGTTGATTTTTTAAGCTAAAGCCATGAATGGATTCAGAGAAATCGGAAATATAATGGAAGGACTTCCTCCTGCTCCATCCATCCCTGGTCTTGGCTCAAAATCTGCAAGAAAAAAATCAAGAAAAACCCTTTTGTCATTTCAACCTTAACTTGACTTTGTCCGTTGATTTAATTGACAGTTGTTATTATCTTGAATATGATAGCGCCATGTCAGAGCGGTGGCTACAGCAGCGTATTGCGGTCATGGATTCTGATGATGCCATATTAAAAGCCTACATCGGATAGGAATCTATCATTAAAGTCACACATGATACTTACTCTTAGATCCAGGCACCGAGACTGTTAAAGTCACACATGATACTTACTCTTAGATCCAGGCACCGAGACTGTTATAATCTTCCTATGTTTGTTATCGATGGCCTTCATCCTTTTAAAATCAACATTTTAAAGTTATGCTAATGAGATGGAAGGGCCATGGGTGAGTTACGGAAGCCCCCTATGCTCTGACTTCATAAGCTGCTACACTGAAGCAGAAGCACCTCTCAGTCTCCCCCGCCTTCCAGTAATCCCAGCAGCAGTATGAATTTTAGAAGAAAAGAGCCCATGGATAACAAGTATAGGAATATTACAGCAGTCCAGGTTCCTGGATCAATGATTAAGTGTCCCTGGTTTATCTTTATAGAAGTTCATGGTAGCTTTACTTTCTGTACAGTTTATGTCTCAAATATTAAAAATGAACCTCAAACCCGATATTTCTAATTCAGTCCTTAGATTAGAAGAGGAAAATCATTACCTGTATGAGAGAGGCTTCAGCAGGTTTCATAGTTTCTGTAGGATGCGGTGACATCAGTTACTATATACATATATATCCTGTGTGATCACCTCTATGGGGAGGCCGTGTCTGTGTCTCCTACGTCTCCTGAGGTCCAGCCCAGAGAGGAATCTAAAGATAACTCATAACATGTCCCTGAGATCACACAATTCCCAGATAATGACAAAAAAGTTAACCCTCCAAACCAAAGGCTCTAACACATTTCCTTTAGTGGGGGGAGGGGGTCATTTTAAAATTTATAGGAGCCGCTGACCCATTTAAATCTCATCATGCTAAGCAACTCACTCCAGAAAATGAAGTAGGGCCTTTGTTTAGGGGGACTAGATGTGGCTCCCTCTAAACATATATGTGAAGGGAGGGCATAAAGACAAATATGGAAGATGCTGGTTGCAAAGTTCAGTAGTAAAAATTGGGTATTGTGGTGCCCGTCAGTGGAGGCCTGTTACCGTGTCATTACTGTTATGTTTCTTCTTCTATCAATTGAGCAGTTTCTATATTTAGGGTTAGAGTAATAAAGGTCCCTTTTTCATCTTCTCCATTCGCATTCCAGTAAGGCAGCATTAGCCAATGGGTTTAGCCGGCCTAATTATATTTGACTGTGGCTTCCTCAGTGTCAGACCATTACTAGATGGCCTGGTATTGGCTTTCCCCATTACCATACAGGGCACTGGTTATGGGGCTGCTAAGTGACGTTGTATATTTTTTAATATAATCTTTGCTAGGTAGGAAAAATTGTTGGGGAGGATGTGGAAAGGGAACATTCAGAAGAAAGGGAAGGGTTCTATCACATCAATCTTATAAGTTAAAAAGTAAGAGTCTGCAGGCCCTCTAATGGTCTTCAGAAATGGAGGATCCCAAGGGGGCGTGGCTTACCGCTGGACCAAGCAGATGTGTTACTGCAGAGCTCTGGGCCATTAATTGTGCTTACTTAGTGGTCTACAGTACTAGGATTTAAAGGGGTTTTCCCATTAAGAAGATTCTCTCATTTCAATCCATTTAAACAATAAAGATCATTTTAACCCCTTACTTTACAATGTTACTCAGCTTTATTGCTGTTATTGTTTTATTCCTATCACTCCCTAGCCTGCTCAGTGCAAAATCCCAGGTTGTCGGCAGTGTCTCTCTGAGCAAACATTACATAATCAATCTAGTTCTGTGGGGTGACATTGTGGTTATATTATCAGGGTACAGGTGTATATACACTTTCATCTAGCTTCTGACATTATACTAACACACTGACACATAGAGAGAGAGATGAGACAGATGATGAGATGCATGAGATACCTATTACACAGAGGCTGACAGACTTTTACACTGTCAACTCTCCTACATCTGTGTCCTTAGATATGTGCCTGCCTCCCCCTTCCCCTGGGTCTTTTATCTCCTTGTAGCTTGTAATTTGCAGCCTCTCTTTCCTCACGATCTCCTGGCAGGATGTGATCAGCGAGTGTCTGTGAGCTCCGGGCAGGAAGCGTGGCAACAGGCACACAGAAGAGAGAGACAGAAATCTCAGCTGCATGGCCGTCACACAGGAATCCAAGATCGTGGCCCTACTCTAAGTCAGAAGGTACAGGGTCATGTCTACGGGCAACTGAAATTGTGTACAGCAGGACTGATAGAGAGGGTGGGAAATGCTGTATTTATGCGTACAGATATGAAACTTGTCTTCATGGGAGGAATACCCCTTCAACTCATCAGGTAATTGCTGCATGCAAGGTGCTGCTCTTAATCTTCAGCCAACGTCATCACATATTATTGTATCCATGCTTTAGGTATTAACCACTACAGCATGGATACAATCAGTGACCAAGCAGAGAGGGCTTGGCATGCCTTCCCAATGTCACTGTCAGGGCTCGGGGTCAGTGAATCCCCTGGACCACCACGGGAGATGGTACTAGCCAACACCTGGGACCGGAATCTAAATGTCACCTGGTCTTCACTAGAGCCCTCCGTAAAGTGTGATGGATCTGTTGCGGCAGGGTGCCGCCAGGTCATTCCACATGTGTGACTAGCCCACGGTGGCTGCCAAGATCAAGGTACACAATCGCCGTCCAGGCTTGAGGTCAGCCGCAGGAAGATATTTGCGGCAGAGATGTACAGTCAGCATACAAGTCCGAGGCCGGCAACAGGAAATCAGGCGTAGAAGAACAGGAACACAGGGAACTCACAAAGAAGCTTTCTCTATGGCTAATGAGCGCAAACATCCAGCGGGGAGCAGGGACGCATGTGTGGCCTAGCCGGGACGAGAGCGTGGAGAGGTCAGTGCAGGCCAGGAGGCGCAGTGCCACGGAGAGAGGCACGGGTGTGCCCGCAATCCGTGACATGGATCGCACCCGTAACAGTTACAACTGATGTGAGGATATGAATCGAGGGGCTCATCGGGTGCTTTTCATTGTTGACAAGATCTGCTTCCATACAATAATGATGGGCTAACCTAGTGTGTGCCATGGTTCTAAACAATGTTGGGGCCCTACACTTGGCCACCAACTCTAATTAGCCAATACAGTGACCCCTGATGAGTTATCACACAAATGAAATGTTTATGATCTAAGTATCTAAGTGGAGACAGCTCAGTACATTCTTATGACTATCACTAATTTAATATTGGTATGGATAGTGATGCTAATACTAGCTAAGCATCCCGAAATATCCTGATGGGTGAGGGATAATTCTTAGCACTTTAGACCACTAGAGAGCGCTGCTATGATAGAAATAATTGCCGGGGCTATAATACTCCATCCATGGACTGGCAAGAGATTGAGATGTAGAGAGAGTCTATATAGCAATGGAATATGTTGTAAGACTAAAACAGGTCTAATGTTCCCATTGAATGTGCCCTAATCCCTGTCAACATGTTTGGTCCTGGTACTTGTCTATACGTTTATTTTTGGATAAAAGACACATTGGAGGTCATTTATTTTCAAATTTTGTCTTTTTTTTTCCTCTTACTTTTGCAACTTTTTTGGGCAAATTTGATATATTTGTACCTAAATTTGCTAATTTTCCATTTGCCAAGCAAAGTTTGCTGTGCAAGAATAGTCCAGTGTTGCGCTTGATATATCTTTAAAATTGAGATGTAAACGTATGAAAAAATTGTCGCAATTTAGGCGCAAATCGCGGTTAAATAGTCACAAATTAACTCAAGTCCTGAGCAGACATAGGAAAAACTAAAGAAGAAGTTGCAGAAGAGTTTGAGACCCAGTGGCGTAACTAGAAGCTGATGGGCCCTAGTGCAAAGACTGTGCCAGGCCCCCGAATATAATGTATGGTATATAGTAATAGTCTTCTCTTATGGGAAAGGGACACCATAAGGGCCCCCTAAATCTCTTGGGCCTGGGTGCGATCGCAACCTCTGCATCCCCTCTAGATAATTCAAACAAGACCAAGGAGGTAATTTATCTTATCTCTGTGTGTTTTGGATAGTTTTTGCTCGTCTGTTTTCCATCTGCTTCTTTGGTAATTATCAGTCTCACTTTTTCTTTGTGTTAAATGGGTTTTTTCAGATCTCTTTTTGAGACATTTATTACAAATATCTCAAAAATGTCACACAAATGTCTCAAGTCATTTCTTTCCATTTTCTAAACTTTCCTTAAGTGTGAATTCTTCTGGAGTTTTTTTTCACCAAAAACTTTGCTAATTTTAGACAATTTAAAATGATAAAAGTCATTTGCGACATTGATAACATCTGGAATAGGAGATAAATGTGTCTTACTGAAGAAAATGAAAAAACATTTCAAAATGTCCCCAGAAAGGAGCAAACATTGCAAAAAAATGTCTCAGAAAAGACAGAAAAAACAGGAAGGAAAATACAGATAAATGACCTCCCATATTGGGAAAGAACAATAAAAGACGCAAATGTCCTGGCTGGAGATAAATGACCCCCATTATGTTACACCATTACATTTATGTTCATCATATTCCTCAGGTATTATTTTTTCAGCTATATAATATAAATAACAACGAGGACATTTCATGGTAATTACACGTTGGAGGATCCTCATCTACAGGTCATTTCATTTACAGCTTTTATAATTTACTTGACCTGTTTAGGATGCAATTTGTTTTTGTTTTATACAGGGAATTTAACTTCAACAGTTTACATGGTACCTGTGTAATATATCCCCTACTTAAGGACACCCAACTTACAGACGACCCCTAGTTACAGACCCCCCTACCCACTGTGACCTCTGGTGAAGCTCTTTGGATGCTTTACTATGGTCCCAGACTGCAATGAAGTTGGACTTGGTTTCTGGTGTTTTTATTATAGAAAATGTTACATAATTTTTGCAATGTCATATTTCACAAGATAAAATAAAGTTATCGCTCTTTGTCACAATTATGTAAATAGTTCAAAGTCAACATATGCTTGGCCACTCCCACGGAAGTGTCTGAGGAGAGCAGTAGATCTGTGGCCCCACTTGAAAGCAAAAGGAATTGTAGCAGTTTTAGGACCTTTGATCAACCTCAATCAACTCCAACTCTCTCCTTGGGGAGTAATGTTTGAGTTGATTGGAGTTGTGATTCCAGCACAGTTGGATATTCCTATATACTGTATATACCTTTATTTTTCTACTTCACATCAATCATTTATGTTTCAAATGTGAATTTTATATACAGGCAGTTCTTAAGTTGAATTTGTATGTAAGTCAAAACTGTATATTTTATAATTGTAGATCCAGACAAATTTTTTTTTTCCCCCAGTGACAATCGGAGTTTTACATTTTCTAGCTGTAATGAGGCCTAGGATTATCAATAAAGCTTCATTACAGACACCTCACAGCTGATTATTGCAGTCTGGGACTAAAAGAAAGCATCCAGAGAGGTCACAGGGGGCAGAGAGGTCCGTCTATAACTAGGGGTCATCTGTAAGTCGGGTGTCCTTAAGTAGAGGACCGCCTGTAAACGATATTCATCGTTTTTGTTCTATTCATGTAATGATTAAGGAAGGAAACTCCTAGATGCCATCTCACTAGCCAACAATTAAACGCACACTACTAATTGTGATGGGTGGTTCTAGGTTTGAGTAGAAAACCATGTCCCACCATCAGATAATTCATTGATGACTCAGGAATGTTGTAAACTTGAGTGAAAAATGACCAAATAATTGGAACAATTTCTATTATAGGAGGCAGAATATCGGGATAGTGAAGGCAGTGAAAGGAACTCGAGGAGTTACCTTGTTCCTTAAAGGACACCTGTCATCAGGTCTGTGCCACTTGTCCTGTCACTACTACCCGTTGGAGCAGCTCACAAGGATCCCATCCCAGCCTTTATCTAGTTATTTCATACATTATTCATTTCTTTATTATGTAAATGAGGCTGGTCACATGGTCAGAGGCAGTGATGTCGCTGCTGTTCCCCCTCCCCTCTCCTCCCCCTGCTCGTGTCTGTGTGTAATGTATAGTAAAGCATTGCTGCTGTCTGTGCTGCATCCTCCTAATACACAGATATCTATGAATAGTGTCCTGTGTGGCTTTCTTTATATCTTTGTTTCTAAAACTGTATATAATGGGATTGACCATTGGAGTGAATACAGTGTAGAGAAGGGAGAGGATCTTATTAACATCCAATGTTTTCCCTCTTTTTTGTGGAAGAGCATAAACACCAAATATGGTCCAGTAGAATAAGAAGATCACAGTGAGGTGGGATCCACAAGTGGAGAAGGCTTTATGTCTACTGATATTGGTTGGAATCTGTAGGATGGCCCGGACAATTTTTACATAAGAAATAACAATTATGATGCTGGGGATGATTATAAATGGAAAACTCAGTACATACAATTGTAGTTTCATGGGAAATGTATCAGAACAAGCAATTTCCTGTAAGGGAACCGGATCGCAAAGCAAATGGTCAATGATATTTGACCCACAGAACTTCAGCCTTGATGCTGCTAAGGTGTTGGCCAATGCAGTGCACAAACTGAGCCACCAGGAGCTGGAGGCCAATCTCACACACAATGTACTGGTCATGATGGAGGTGTACCGGAGGGGATTACAGATGGCCACATATCTGTCATAAGACATCACTGTGAGGAGAAGACATTCATACAACCGATAAAAGTAATGGTTCCTCCATTATTCAGTAAGATGTGGAGCACTGATGGACAGGTGTGAGATGAAGAAGTACATGGGATTGTGGAGACTCCTGTGTATAGACACCAGGCCGATGATCAGGAGGTTTCCGAATATTGTGATCCAAAACACAACACAAAGCAGAATGAAGAGTAAAATTCTTAGCTGGAAGCTTCCCTGAAAACCCAGGAGAATGAATTCCATGATAATCGTCTGATTATCAACCTTTTATACAGTATTAAAGAAAAAAGCAAAAAGATATAAATAAATTGGTGTTCTATATCAAACCAGGAGAGGCTGGATCCTTCTACATTCTCACTGAGTACATTTTGGGTTTACAATAGACACTTCTGCATTCAATACATAAGATTGACAATTTTTTAGATGTCATGGAATGATTATAACATTTTGTTTGATTAATGACCTTATAGAGTTTGTAAATGTCATCAGCGTCATCCTCGGTCCTTGGTGTGCATCTGAGAAGGTGCTGATTTTAACTCCATACCCTCCTTGTTATTTGTATCCTATATTTTTATGCACTCTGGCTTGTGTTTTCTACCTCTCTTCTATTTTGTGATTTTGTATTGTGCTTCCCTATCTATTTTGACCTGACTCTGTCTAGTCCTCTTATTTATTTGTCTGTATTCTTTTGTCCCTGTATGCTTGTTTTACATTATGGTGTAGGGAGCTACTGCCTGCTACCTGTCCCATACCGCCTAGGGTACATTACGGGCCCCGGGTAGGGCCTTTGGTAAGTTCATTATCTGTCTTGCTTTATTTGTGTCCCGTTTTACACTTCCTCCAACATCCGTTTCTGGTCTTGGCTCAAAATCTGCAACAAGAAGAGAAAGAAAACTCATTTCAACTATAACTTTACTTTTCTATTGCTTTTAATGTCTTTATCTTGAATACGATAGTGCTGTGTCATTGTGGAGGGATGCATCTCCATATTGTGGTGAAATATTCTAATTATTTCATTACTTTCTGCTCTGTAAAAAAAAATCAATATACTGAAAATTACTTTTTACAATATATTTACAAAGCTTTTGGAATATCGTTGCCCTTGAGAGGAGGAAGACGAGAGTGGCACAGTGTCACAAGGTAATGAGCTGCGATGGAATGACCCTCGCCTTGTTTTGTTGTGCAGAAGAGCCCAACAGGAGATAGCACTTGTCTGGATGAATGGCTACAGGTTCTGGGGAGGCTTCTGCTTGGGATTCCCATGGAGCCGGTAGTAGAGAGGATTGATATCTGTTACTCCCGACCACAATGCACCGCAAACACCACGATCCGGTTTAATCTAAAAATCATTTTTATTGAAATAAAATGCTCTAAAAAACGTATTTCAAGCCCGTACTGGGCTATTTATCAGTATAAAGGTTGTTAAGTCTTAATAGAATTTAAATCGATCTAAATGGCGGGAACAGTCTGAAGTCATTACTATGTAAACATAAAACTTCATTCATAGAAAGGCATGCATACTGAAAGTCATATTCAAAAAATGCATTACTCCACATACAACATCAAAACACTTTGCTAAAATTTCACTAAAATAAGCTAATACCAAAACAAATTGGATACATTGGTCTGGGTTATACATTAAAGATGACAATGTCACTGCCGGCACTGGCACAATGGAAGCCATATTGGATGCAAAGAGGAACGAGCGGATGAAGGGAGCTAAATTTTAGAACTTTCTTTCATGGGCAAACGCCTTTAAGTATTTTATTATTATAGAACACAATTGTAGCTTAGAAGTATGTATGTAAATTAGATCCACCGATAAGATGTCACAACATCTTTCCCTTCAAACAACTTAACTTCTTCGCTCAAAACGATGTCCGTGGAACTTCTGTTGTTTCCAGATTATTTTACTATTTTTCCATGTTTTTCCTTTTCCGCCTTCTGTTTCAAACTTATTACACTTAACTTATGAATATCTTTCCCATCCTCAGTCATCGCAGACATAACACCCTAAGGCCCCTTTCACACTTGCGTTTTTCACGCACGTTTTCTGCGCGTGCTTTGAACGCGCAGAACTTGCATCGCACTCTGACCCATTGTAACCAATGGGTCTTTTCAGACTTGCATTTTTTTTTTACGCAGACACGTGCGTTTTTTTTAATGGGCGTTTAAATCTCGACATGCTCTACTTTTGCAAGACACGCGCGTGAAAAACCCACCATACAAGTCTATGGAAATGCAACAAAAACGCATCGCACTCTGAGACACTTGCAAGTCCAATGCAAGTGCAATGCGTTTTTCATGCATCAATTGCCATAGAAAAGATAGAGCTCAGCCCTGAGTCCATTTCACGCGCATTATCTGCGCGTGAAAAATGCATTGAAATTGCATTGAAAACGCGCGTGAAAAACTGAGACACTGAACAAACTCTGACTGAAAACTGATTGCACTCTGATGCAAAATGTGCGTTTTTCACTGACCAAACCCTGATCGCACCCTGATCAAACTCTGACGTGATCTGCAACGCAAGTGTGGAAGGGGCCTTAGACTCTGACGTTTATCATTTTGATCCACCCCCATTTCCATAGTGTCAGTGCCGCCAGGGACATTGTCAACTTTCATTTACAAACCAGAACTATATATCCAATTTGTTTTGGTATTAGCTTATTTTCGTTACATTACATTTCAGCAAAGTGTTTTAATGTTGTATGGGCACCAATACATTCTAATAATATGACTTTCAGTATGCATGCTTTTATATGAATTAAGCTTTATGTTTACATAGTGATGATGGCTACCGATTATTACCCCCCCATTCAGATCTATTAAATTTTGTTAAAATAGAACAAGCTTTAAAGGGCCCAGCACGGGCTTCAAACACATTTTTAGAGCATTTTATCTCGATAAAGAAGATTTTTAGATTAAACCAGACTGTGGTGTGTGTGGTGCATTGAAAATGGGGGTAACAAATCCCAATTCCCAATATATACAGAGAGGGAATATAGGGAGTCATTTATCTCAGTCTTTCTTAAAGGAAACCTACCACTGCTCTCATGATGAAATTATGGAGCAGACCATCCTATAGGCTATTTAATCCTGATGCCGGCACATACTTTGGTTAGGCACGGCGATATTTAGTTTAGCTAAAAAAACGATTAACTTACATATGTAAATTAGCCCTCCGGTGCTACCCCTATGTCATCAGTTGTCTGTTGATGGCTACCGATTATTAATTATTCACGCCTCCTTCTTTCTGCCTGTGGCGTCACCGAGCTCTCGGCCCTAAACACGCATGCGCAGAGACTAACTCTCGCACAGCCGGCCGGCCGAGAGCTTGGTTACGTCACGAGAAGAAAGAAGGAGGCGTGAATAATTAATAATCGGAATCCATCGACAGACAACTGATGACATAGGGGTAGCACCGGAGGGCTAATTTATATATGTAAGTTAATCTTTTTTTAGCTAAACTAAAGATCGCCAAAGTGTGTGCTGTCATCAGGATTAAATAGCCTACAGGGTGGTGTGCTCGCATGATTTCATCATGAGAGCAGTGGTAGGTTTCCCTTAACTTATTTGCTGGCATAGGAAAAAGTTGAGTTGCTCAAGAATTTGTGACTTTTGTGCAACTTAAAAAAATTGCAACATATCAACGGTCTCATGTGTCAGATTTATCACCCTCTAAAAGAAATCAGTTAAGCCCCCCCAACCCCACACACACAAAAAGGTCGGGTGTTAACACGCAATGCTTGTTAACCCGCTTTAAAAAAATGGCGGTGAGGATCATCGCTCCACGTGACGTCATCTGGGAGCGGCGATCCGTCTCCATGACAACCTTGGCTCTACCGAAGACCCGAGCCTGTCTCTTTTTAAAGGGGTATTCTCATCTGGGCATTTACTTCAGTTTTATTAATCTGCCACATATAAACATTTCTTCAATTGGATGTTATTAAAAAAAATGTTCCTGTGTGAGGATAATTTCTCATAAATGCAGCCATGTCGTCCCTTAGAAACGAGAAAGCATCATTGGTTATGACCACCTCACACTCTGGCAGCGGTGGCCAGACATGCGCTATTGAGCCCTGCCTGACCACATGGCTTCAGCGTTCATTACCACAGGACGGCTGCGGGACCTGCAGTAACTCCCGGACATTTCAGATACAAAAAACTTATGTTTATGTGTGCAATCCTTCCAGCAGAGGTGGTCGTATCCAGGGACACAGTCTGGTTTCTAAGGGACCAGATGACTACATTTATGAGAAATTATCTTCACACAGGAACATTTTTTTTTATAACATCTAATTGAAGAAAAGTTTATATGTGGCAGATTAATGAAACTGAATGTGAATGCCCAGGTGAGAATACCCCTTTAACCCTTTTATTACAACGTGCAATCAGCACATTGTAATGAATGAGGAGGAAAATCCCCATATACTGCCATACCATAGGGAGTCTGAAAAATAGTAAAAATAAAAAAAGTTTTAAAAAAATATAATAAAGAAACCTAAAAATTCAAATCACCCCCCTTTCCCTAAAATTGATATAAATATAATTAAACAGTAAAAATCATAAACACATTAGGTATCACCGTGTACAAAAATGCCCAATCTATCAAAATTTAATAAGGATTTTTCACTGCGTTTAACCCCGTAACAGATAATAGCGCCAAAAAGGTCGAAAATAGCACCTTTTTCCATTAAAAAAAATATTTTAAAAATCTATAAAAAGTGATCAAAATGTCTTACGGTCCGTAAAATGGTACCATTGAAAACATCATCAAAAGTCAAACAAAATTGACACCACCTATAGCTCCGTACACAGAAGTATTAAAAAGTGCCAAAAGATATTTATATATATTTGTACAGGAGGTTTTTTTAATTTTTGCAAATGTATGAAAACATTATAAAACCTATACCAATGCGGTACCCCCATAATTTTACCAACCCAAAGAATAGAGTAGACATGTCATTTGGGGCATACAGTGAGAGCCGTAAAATCCAAGCCCACAACTGCATTTTTTCACCAATTTCACTGTATCTGGAATTTTTTCCCATTTCCCAATACACGGCATGGAACATTAACCCTTTCAGGACCTGGCCCGTTTTTGTTTTTTCATTTTCATTTTTTACTCCCCATGATCAAAAATCCATAACTTTTTTATTTCTCCATGTAAAGAGCTGTGTTATGGCTTATTTTCTGCGTAACAAATTGCACTTCATAGAGATGGTATTGAATATTCCATGCCGTGTACTAGGAAGCGGGAAAAAAATTCCAAATGCAGTGAAATTGGTAAAAAAACGCATTTGTGCCGTCTTCTTGTGGGCTTGGATCTTACGGATTTCACTGTGCGCCCAAAATGACATGTCTACTTTATTCTTTGGGTCTGTGGGATCACGGGGATACCAAATTTATATAGGTTTTATAATGTTTTCATACATTTAAAAAAATTAAAACCTCCTGTACAAAACATTTTTTGGGGATTTTGCCATCTTCTGGCGCTAATAACTTTTTTATACTTTGGTTTACAGAGCTGTGGGGGGGGGTGGTTTTTTGCGGATTTTGATGACGTTTACAATGTTATCAATTTTAGGACTGTTTGACCTTGAGATCACTTTTTATAGAATTTTTACATTTTTTTAAATGACAAAAAAAGTGCCATTTTCGACTTTGGGTGCAATTTTCCGTTACGGGATTAAACGCAGTGAAAAAACGTTATCATATTTTGATAGATCGGGCATTTTTGGACGCGGCGATACCTAATGTGTTTATGATTTTTAATCTTAGTATATATATTATCGTTCTGGAAAAGGTTATGGGATGGTGAGTAGGGGTGATGTGAGTTTTTAGGGTTTTTATTATAATTTTTTTTTAACTTTTTTTTTTTTATTTTTAGTATTTTTCAGACTCCCTAGGGTACTTTACCCTAGGGTGTCTGACCGATCCTATCATATACTTCCATACTACAGTATGGCAGTATATGGGGATTTTACTCCTTATTCATTACAATGTGCTGATAGCACATTGTAATGCATGGGTTAACCCGAAGTAGCCTCGGGTCTTCGTGAGACCCGAGGTTACCATGGCGACGGATCGCCGCCCCAGATGACGTCACGAAGAGTGGCGATCCTCGAAAAGATGGCGGCGCCCATGCGCCGCAATCCTTTTGAAGCCGCCGGCAGCTTTGCCGGCGGCGATCAGCGGGAAAACACCCGCGATCGGTGCTGGCACCGATCGCGGGTGTTACCGGTAAGCCTTTGCTGCAATATGCAGCAAAGATTCACCGGCTATGGAGAGGGCTCAGCGCGTGAGCCCTCTCCATGCACCCGCGGCCGACCCGTGACGTGCTATTACGTCACGGGTCGTGAACAGGTTAAATACCACTTTTTTGAAGTGCCATTTGTTGTGCAGAAAACAAGTCATCATCCCGTGATGGCTGCAATGGGAAGGGGTTGAATACCAGTGCAAGCAGCTTGCACGCATGAGAATGGTTAAGAGACTATGGGGGTCATTTACTAAGGGCCCGATTCACGTTTTCCCGAAGTGTTACCCGAATATTTCCGATGTGCGCCAATTTCCCCTGAATTGCCCCGGGATTTTGGCGCACACAATCGGATTGTGGCGCATCTGCGCTGGCATGCACACGACGGAAATCGGGGGGGCGTGGCCGAACGAAAACCCGACGGATTCGGAAAAACCGCCGCATTTAAAAAAAAAAAAGTGGAGCTTGCACTTACCTTCATTAGGAATAGGCCGGTGAACTTCAGTGCATTCCGGGGAACTTCAGCGCAGCAGCGCCACCTGGTGGACGTCGGAGGAACTGCCTTAATGAATCCCGGCCGGACCCGAATCCACTGCAGAGAACGCGCTGCTGGATTGCGAATGGACCGGGTAAGTAAATCTGCCCCATTGTCCATAGTCATAAGGGGTTTTGAGAACCTTCAGTTGCTTCATTTTCTCTTTGGATCCAATGCTTACTATACCTTGCATTAACCATTTTCTGGCTTTTTCAAGGATAACTGCTGGATAATAGTTGGATAGTTTCGGGAAACCCAAACCCTCTTTATTAGCGGCATATAATATATATATAATTATTCGCTGCTGTACATGGTTTTTCTTTCAACCAAACATCACCATTTAGAGTCTCTCTAAGTTATTAATAAATGTTTTAGATAATGGGATCAGGACATTTCTAAAAATATATATAAAATCTTACATGGAACCGTCATTTTTATACCTACCCGTGATAATTGTCACTTTACATAGTGTTTTAAGTCAGATTCAACTTGTGACACAAAAGGGACAAAATTGTGGTGAAACAATATGGAGGGGGATATTTTAGCTAAATTCCCAAGTATGGTAAAGGACGACTTACAGATGACCCATAGTTAAAGACAGGCCCCTCTGCCCACCATGACCTCTGGTGAAGTATTCTGGATGCTTTGGTATAGTCCCAGGCTGCAATGATCAGCTGTAAGGTGTCTGTAATGAAGCTTTATTGATAATCCTTGGTCCCATTACAGCAAATAATTTTGAAATTCAAGTTGTCATTGGGGCAAATTTTTTTTTTCTGGATCTACCATTATAAAATATACAGTTTCGGCTTCCATACAAATTCAACTATTGACCCTATCTTGTATGTAACCTGGGGACTGCCTGTATATGGGTAAGACAATTGTATGAATACACGCATGGGATCAGGAATATTAATTCCCAGAAGAAGGAACTTTCCAGCTTTGAGTTTGTAGTAAGAAACTCTATTAAATTGGTCAAAACTAGAGATGAGCGAGTATACTCGTCCGAGCTTGATGCTCGTTCGAGTATTAGAGTATTCGGAACGGTTCGTTGCTCGGACGAGTATTTCCCCTGCATTTAATTAAGAGCATTACGAACACAGTGAACACAGGATCATTTAAGTGAAGAACACAGTGAAAGACACAGTGAGGAATAGATTACAGATGTTCCGAACATCTGCTTACTTAGCTGAAGACACGAGCGCAGACGAAGGATCAGGCATGCAGGAGCGGAGGCTGATGTGGAGCGGAGCGGGGCTGGAGCGGGCATCACCGAGCAGGTATGGAGGAGCGGAGCGAGCGGCCATGCAGGATCGGAGCAGGCCTGGAGGAGCGGGCATCACGGAATGGAGCGGGGCTGGAGCGGGCATCACGGAGCGGAGCTGCATCACGGAACTGAGCAGGGCTTGGAGCGGGCGTCATGGAGTGGAGCGGGCATCACGGAAAGGAGCGGGGCTGGAGCAGGCATCACGGAGAGGAGCGGGGCTGGAGCGGGCATCACGGAGTTGAGCGGGGCTGGAGCGGAGCGGGGCTGGCGCTGGCATGGAGAATCAGAGCGGGCATCACAGAGCAGAGTGGGCATCACGGAACGGGGCTGGAGCGGGCATCAAGGAACGGAGTGGGGATGGAGCAGGCATCACGGAGCAGAGTGGGCATCAGGGAACGGAGCGGGGATGGGGCGGGCATCACGGAGTGGAGTGGGGCTGGAGCGGGCATCACAGAGTTGACCGGGGCTGGAGCGGAGCGGGGCTGGAGCATGCATGGGGAATCGGAGCGGGCATGGAGGAGCGGGCATCACGGAGCGGAGCGGGCATCACGGAACGGACCCAGTAACAAGAACAAGTCATGAATAATATGTGTGAAGAACAACTTGCAGATGTTTGGAAACATCTGCAAGTTGTTCTCTACACATATTGTTCTTCAAATACTATTGCGGAGAACACCGATCTGCACGCGTGTCTCCGGAACAGATCTCAGATGTTCATGAACATCTGCAATCTGTTCTGCACTGTGTTCTTTCACTGTGCTCGTTCAGTTTGTAATTTTACTGAAAAATGCTCGGGTCTCCCATTGATTTCAATGGGGCTCGTTACTCGAAACGAGCACTCGAGCATCGGGAAATGTTCGGCTCGAGTAACGAGCACCCGAGCATTTTAATGCTCGATCATCTCTAGTCAAAACTGATAGAATTTTGTCCTAGTAATGGCTATAATGTCAAAGTCAGCAAATAAACTGCTTTAATGATGTGCCCTCCCTACTGTAAAACCCGAAATTTGAGTAGAAGATCTTATGAGTGAAGCCAACTGTTCCATAATCAGAGTGAAGATGAGAGGGGAAAGTGGACACCCCTGCCTATTTCCATTCTTGATATCAAACATCTTGGAAGCTTGGCTAGATGTGAGAACAAAGGTGGATGGAGCAGAATATACCACTTATACCACCTATACCACGTATAGCACCCTCCAAGACACAAAATCTAGACAGCACCATAAGAAAGTACCCCCAGTGGATCGAATACCTTCTCTGCATCCAAAGAGAAAAGCAGAGAAGGCAGCAGAGAAGGCATCTGTTTTCACTCCACATATTGAATCTGGTCTACAAACATGCCTAGCCCTGGGTGTATGAACCTCAGCAGAAGAAGGGCCAAGCGGTCAGCTATAATTTTATAATGGAATTTAGGGTCTGTGTTTAACATCGAAATTAACAAAAGTTAGCGTGGCAAGTCCCTGCCCCCGTGACGTACTACTATGTCAAATGTTGGGAAGGAGTTAAAGGCAAGACAAAAAGATCAGAGATATCTATGGATTGTGTCCTGTACGGCTTTGTTAATATCTTTGTTTCTAAAACTGTATATAATAGGATTAACCAATGGAGTAAATACAGTATAGAGCAGGGAGATGATCTTATTAACATCTGATGTGTTCCTTCTTTTTGGAAGAACATAAACACCAAATATGGTCCAGTAGAATATGAAGACCACAATGAGGTGGGAGCTACAGGTGGAGAAGGCTTTCTGTCTACTGATATTGGTTGGAATCTGTAGGATGGCCCGGACAATTTTTACATAAGAAATAACAATTATGATGCTGGGGATGACTATAAATGGAACACTTAGTATGTACAGTTGTAGCTTCAAAGGGAAGGTATCAGAACAAGCAAGTTCCTGTAAGGGAACGAGATCACAGAGCAAATGGTCAATGATATTTGACCCACAGAACTTCAGCCCTGATGCTGCTAAGGTGTTGGCCAATGCAGTGCACAAACTGAGCCACCAAGAGCTGGAGGCCAATCTCACACACAATGTACTGGTCATGATGGAGGTGTACAGGAGGGGGTTACAGATGGCCACATATCTGTCATAGGACATCACTGTGAGGAGAAGACATTCAAATATTTCTGAAACACAGAAGAAATAAAACTGGGTCATACAACCGATAAAAGTGATGGTTCCTCCATTATTCAGAAGGATGTAGAGCAGGTTTGGGGCAATATCTGAGGTCAGTAAGATGTCGCTGATGGACAGGTGTGAGATGAAGAAGTACATGGGAGTGTGGAGGTTCCTGTGTATAGACACCAGGGCGATGATCAGGAGGTTTCCGAATATTGTGATCCAGAACACAACACATAGCAGAATGAAGAGTAAAATTCTTAGTTGGAAGCTTCCTTGAAAACCCAGGAGAACAAATTCCATGATAACTGTCTGATTATCAACCTGCATTTATACAGGATTTAGCAAAAAGCTAATAAATGTGAAAAAATTTGTGTTCTCAATCACCAAAAATATAGGAACCACCAACGATATAGGAAGCCTCCAACTACATTCTCACTTAGTACATTTTGGGTGAGCATCATGCACTGCTGCATTCAGTTAGTCTACAGATGTTTGCTTGGATGATGTGGATTAATTATCATATCTATGAACACATTCAAAGCTTTGCTGATTTTTAGAGTTAAAAATATGCAATTAATTCGAAGGAAATAGAACATATATTGAAAGGAATCAGTGTAACATCTGCGTCAGCGTTATATTCGGCCTGTGGTGTGCGTCTAAGGAGGCGCCGATTCTCTGTATCTTGCTTATGATCTATGCTGTGAAAATGAGTTTATTGTTTGATGTTCAGATTGATTTAGCAACTTTTCTTGTGAGCTACATATCCTTATTGTTACCTATACCCTGACTTTTATTTGTTTTTCTACCCCTCTCCTGTTTTGGGATTTTGTACTGCGCTACCCTATCTATTGTGACCCGGCTTTGTCTGCTCCTCTTATTTATTTATATTGTTTCTTCCCTGTATTCTTGTTTTGCACTTCGGTATAGGGAGGGACTGCCTTCTAGTTGTCCTGTACTGCCTTGGGTTCGTAAGGTGAGCAGGAAAGGCATTTGATGGGCTCACTGTCTTCTGTGTTCCTTATCTGCTCCCCGCATTTCACTTAGACTTCTTCCTGCTGGATCTATTCCAGGACGTGGCTCGAAATCTGCAACAAAAATAATTTATCATTATCATTTCCCCTTTAACTTGACGATTTCTATTACTCTTATTGTCTTTAACTTGAATACAATAGTACCATGTCTGAGTGGAGGGCTACATCTCTACATTGTGGTTATATATTCTGCTGTTGTCATCACTTTGCGATTATATGACCCATGTACCCTCCCCCCCAAAAAAAAAAATTAAAAAAAGTTTCTATATATTTTCATAACAATTTCATTTTATACTTCATTTATCATAGAGAGAAAGTATAGGGAGTCAACTTTTGTGCAAATAGATTACAACAAACCAATGGACTCCCATAGTGTTCACCATACCATCGTCTGCATGCATGCCACATGGTCATCCATTGTACTGGACTTCCGGATTGGAAAAAATTCAAATTTCTTACTTTATTTAGGTAATTTTAAAAAATTCTGTAAGACATGGACTTTTGGATTATTATAGAATAACAGGGAGACAGGCACTTTGGATCCATGCCTATTCCACTGTGGTGATTGATGACATGTTTCGAGAAACAACTACCTAAGAAAACACAGATGTGTAATGTCTCCAGGTACTGACAGCTTCATGGGGTGGATGGAACTAGAACCAATAGAATGTTTTATATCTGCCAAAAGTAAAGAACAGGAACCTGACACCGGCTGCAGACATTTACAAGACAAGAGATGACATGTTTTGCTTAAATTTTTTGCTACACTGGATAGGTTGAAGGACAATTTAGGTCTCACATATTGAAAAAAAACCTCACTCTAGATAATTCCATCCTAAATCCTTGTTCAATCCTTAGTTTAGAAAAGAAAAATCATTACCTGTATGAGGGAGATTGTAGCAGGTTTCACAGATTCTGTAGGATGCGGTGACATCAGTTACCAACAGAACAGTTTGAGTAGGACTCCCCGTACATATATATCCCGTGTTATCACCTCTATGGGGAGGCCGTGTCTGTGTCTCCAGAGCTCCAGCCCAGAGAGGAATCTAAAGATATCATAGATTAATGAAGATGAAACAATTGTAGCTTTCTTTAAAACGTTAATAAACTTTTCTTTAAAAAATGGATAATCCAATGTAAGGATGAAAATTTCCTTTGAGAGCCTGAGGAACGCTTGAACCCTGGACACGGTTTGTCCTTCTGTGAATTGAACACTTTCCATTTATTGTCAGTATCTCTTTTCCGGTCTCCTCCATTCTCAGACTGTTACTGCTCTCTCAAAATCCTCTAATAACTCTGCCAGATGGGGGAAGAACAGGGGAAAGGACAGAGCACCCTGTGGGCTCCTGCTGCTGCCGCCACCTCCACACTCTATCATTGGACCACTCAGTTGCTCTCCATGTTGCTGCCAACTGGGGCTCCTGCTGCTGCTTTTGTTGCCGCCACCTCCACACTTTTAGCATTGTGCCACTTTGTGGCCTCCTGTTGCTGCTGCTAATGCTGCTGCCGCCACCTCCACATGCTGTCATTGGACCGCTCTGTGGCTTTCCATGTTGCTGCCACCATGTTGCTGCCACCTGTGGGCTCCTGTTGATGCCATCTTCACACTATATCATTGTGCCACTGTGTGGCTTTCCATGTTCATGCCAACTGACCGCTGTCTCCCTGGAACACCCTGTGATTTCCATAATGCTGCTTTCACCCTCCATCGCTCTATGACGTTGCCACTATGTTTGGTTTTCCTCTTCATTTCATCTGTCAGAAGGAATGAAAAGCTTCAGGATTGATAGCCAAAAGCAGGAGTGGATACAGAACACAGAGGACATGCAAGTATCCCATTTACTGCTCATCTCTGTTTTGGATAAACTCCTGTTTGTTTTTCGCTTTAGCAATACTGATGGATAATTGACTGATTGAAAGAGGACACTGACGCGTGAAAAGAAGGGCAAAATGCTCAGTGACGTCAATGCAAAATTACTTCTGACACCTGCTGCACTCTTTTGGGGGGTTTCTACATGTATCCGCGTTTAACAGAACAGGTTCTGTCATAATCTATGGAATCATCTGATGTCAGTGTAAAAAGAGTGCACTCTGTGATGTTATAGCGGGATCTTGGCCCTCTGCTCGGTCCTTTCGAGCTGGCACAAACGTTACCTTGTCAGGCTGCGTTCCCGCTTCGCTTATTTGGGGAAGTTGGCCTCTGTAAGTGTCCATGGAAGTGAAGCGTGAAGCGATTCTAAGAGCGGCGGCTATCATGTGCGTGTCATACTAAAACACAGCATTGTTTGAAGACCAAACCACGCTCCCTATGCATATTTAAGCAAGGCACAACGTTCTACATCACCCTGCAGGCTCTCTGCAGCCAGGAAATGCCTGTTTTTCTTATTTAAATCTTTTATTTATTATTTTCTCCAGTAAACACGTACATAAGCAAAAAAAAAAAATACAGAAAAATTCCTTATACAGGTACAACGCAAATAAATGACATCTTAATTAAGTTTCATTTTTTCTGGACACAGTAGTTGTACTTTGTCATTTATAAATCTAGGTACGTATTTATTAGTGGGGGTGGGGGTAAGGTTGGGAAGGGGCAAGGTTGGGAGGAGAGGGGGGGAATGGGGGGGGTTTACAGAGGGGCATCTGTGTATCAGTCTCCTGATATATGTAAGGCGAAGACTTACATATGTCTAAGTGTTTAGAAAGGATGGGTGGGGGGAAAGGGGAAGGGAAAGTGGATTGAGGGGAGGTGATCTTGTATTACAATAATAACATAACAACTTAATATAATCTATACTATGAACAAAAAACTCTGGTTCTGGTTGGTAGTGCCTTTTCATTTTCCTTTGTCTTCACTAGAGGAGGTCAGGTTTACACGTAGGTGATCAGGTAGAAGTACTACTGTATTTGTTTGTTAAGGGGTCTATATGTTCTTGTCTACTGCGGTGAGGTCTTATATCTTTTTGTGCACGAACTTATAGCTTATCTCTAAATTTTGACCATGGTTCCCATATCTTAGAGAACTTGTTGTGCGATCTAGTCTCCCAATGAGCTAACTCTTCCATGCGGTATATGTTATCAACCCTATCTATCCATTCAGATGCTTTTGGTGGATCAGTTTGTAGCCATCTGGGGGGTATTGTTAGTTTGGCTGCTTGCACTAACAGTGTTGTTAAGTCGTGTTTTTTCGGCCTCCATGAGGTGTTAGGCAGCGAAAGTAAGACCGAGTCTGCTGATAGTTTGATCCTGGTATTAGATATTTTGTTTATTGTTTTCTCTACTTCAGCCCAGTAGGGTTTTAGTGCAGTGCATGACCAGTAGATATGCAATAATGATGCTTTGGGGGAACCACATCTCCAGCATTCATCTGTATGTACTAGTCCCTTCTCTTTTAGAACTACTGGTGTGTTGTACCATCTAGTCATGATTTTGTACGAGTTTTCTTGGGTTTTGACACATCTGGAGAACCCGTGTGAGTTATTGTGAATTAGCCTAATTTGCTTATCTGTTATTGTCATCCCTAGATCTTTTTCCCACTGTCCTATATATGAAGGCTTTATCTCCTTGTCTCTAGAGACCAGGATGTCATAAAAAATCGATATCATCTTAGGTTGTATGGTCGGCCTTAAAATCCAATTTTCGAGCCATGAGGGGTCTTTCAATAGTTTATGTTGTTTGTGAAGCTCTTTCTTAGCTAGCTTAATTTCTGCTTCATGTATAAATGTGATAGGTGTGCTGGAATGCCTATGGTTTTTTAAGAAGTCTGTTATTTCCATTTTAAAGAAAGTGTGCAAAGGTATTCCGCTGAACTGTTTCCACAAGTTATGAGTAGGGTTTGCTTTGGGGTTTAAATAATAAGACACCGTGCTGGTGGGTAATAAGCTCGGTGGGTTGGTTAGGCCCGCCATATTTGCGCTTATCCATTTGATGACTTTTATCGTTCCTCTAGTTACTGGATTTGAGATTTGAATTGGGGTTTTGATGTTCCATAGTTGTGCTATTGTTTCATTATTCGCTGAGGCAATTTCCAGTTCTGTGCCTAGCGTTGCATAAATGGGCTTAAATAATTGCACCCATCTTTTCAGATGTATTGCTCTATGATATGCTAGAGGATCAGGGAGCCCGAAACCCCCTAAGTTTTTCTTTTTGACTAGTCTATCATATTTTATCCCTGGTTTCTTGCTCTTCCAGAGAAAGTTAATAAAGAGAGATCGTAAGGATTTGAAGTAGGTGGAGGGAATATCTATAGGGACCATCTGTAATGTGTATAATAGGGTAGGCATAATGAATGATTTTAAAAGGTTTTTCCTGCCTATCCAAGACACAAACGGTATGTCGAGTGATTGAAGTTGTTTCCGGATCTGGGCTAAAAGTTTCATAAAGTTAGCCTGGAACAATTCCTTAGGTGACTTTGTGATTTGAATGCCCAGATATGTAATTTGTTTGCCTTCCCATTGAAATTGCATTTCCTTTTTTAAGTCTTGTACAACTGTCTGAGGGGCAGAAACATTCATAGCTTCTGACTTTGCGTAGTTTATTTTAAAATTGGGGACTTCACTAAAGGCCTCAAAGACTTCAATTACATGTTTAAATGACATTGAGGGGACTGTCAGCATAAGCAATAAGTCATCCGCAAATGCTGCATTTAAATGAGTCAAGCCTCCTAGTTCCAGACCTTTGATTTTAGGGTGTTGTCTAAGAGCCTGGAGTAAAGTCTCCATTATCAAGATAAATAGAGTGGGGGAGAGGGGACATCCTTGGCGAATGCCGTTTTGTATCCGGAAAGTGTCTGATAGGGTCTCGTTTAGGCTAATTCTAGCACTTGGATCACTATATAGTGACATTATAGCTCCTATGAATTTTTTTGGGAAGCCAAATTTAACTAAAGTTTCTGTCATATAACTCCAGCTTACCCTATCGAAAGCCTTCTCAGCATCTGTGCTGAGAAGGACTAATGGGATTTTAGTGTCAAGTGCGTATTGTATGGCATTTAAAATTCTAACCGAATTATGGTTTCCCTCTCTACCCGGCACAAAACCTGTTTGCTCTCTATTTATTAGACCTGGTAAAAGCTTGCTTATTCTTGTGGCTAAAATTTTAGCCCAAATTTTTAGGTCCACATTTAATAAAGATATGGGCCTGTAGCTGCCACATTCTTCAGGGTTCTTGCCGGGTTTGGGTATTACCGTAATTATGGCTTCTAGTGTTTGTCTGGGTAGCTGTTTTCCCTCTAGAAGGGCGTTGCACCAATTAGTTATTTGTGGAATAAGAATTTCTTTCATTTTTTTATAGTAACCTATGGGGAAGCCGTCTGGCCCAGGGCTTTTCCCTAGAGGCATTGAGGTGATGATGTCCCCGACTTCTTTTTGTGTGATAGTCGTGGTTAGGAGATAGCTTTGTTCTGCTGATAAAGTAGGTAAATTTAGGGGGTCAAGGAAGTTTTTGCTTCCATTTGTTGGGTTACTTTGTTGCTTTGGTAAGTTATATAGTTTTTGATAAAATTTCCTCATCTCTTCTGCAATATTCTTTGTGTCTGTTGTTTTAGTACCTTCTGTCGTAGTGATGGTATGTATGAAATTTTTTTCTTTATCTTTGTGTAATAATTGTGACATTAATTTGTTTGCTTTATCCCCATGTGCATAGTATTTGAATTTTGCTCTTTGATAGTTTTTTGCTGCCTTTATATTCAACAAATCCTTTACTTTCCTCCTGAGGCAGGTTAGTTCTTCTATTTCTGTATTTGTGACTATTTGCTTATTTTTAGCTTCATGCCTACTTATGTCACTTAGTAGTTTATGTAGCTCCTGTGTTCTTTTTTTTTTAACCCAGGCCCCTAAGGCCATTAGCTCACCTCTAATATAGACTTTGTGTGCTTCCCATGCATAGGGCAGTGTGAGTTCTTTTAAATTTTTAAATTTAGGTCTGAAAAGTATTTTTTAAGTTTCTCTTTTATGTTTAGACAGTCCTTCTCTGAATCTAGAAGCATTTCGTTTAATCTCCATATGTTGGTTTTCTCTGGCAAGTTTAGAAAGCATAGTGATGTTGTAACCGGTGAGTGGTCAGAGATTGTGATTTGCCCTATTTGTGAGCTCCTTAGCATACTGGTCATTGACCTGTCTAATAAAATATGGTCTAATCTGTGCGTTTTCGAGAAATAGGAATAGTCTCTTTTTGATGCGTTACAGATTCTCCAAGAGTCTACTAAGTCAAATTGGGTCAATGTCTTACGGAAGGAGTTTAATGCTGTTTTTGAATGCGTGGATTTACCTGTGGAGGAATCCAACAATGGATTTAGGACTATATTAATGTCTCCTCCTATAATTTTCAAGCCTTCGCTTAGTGTGTTAGACTCGCTTATGATATTTTTTAGCCAGCTTATTTGACCCGTGTTTGGAGCATATAAAGCCACTAGGGTGATTGCTACTGTTCCTATTTTTCCCTTAATCAGTAAGAACCTGCCTTCTGGATCACTCCACAACAGAGCAGACAGAGACCAGTCCCTCATGTTGCTCATAAAACAATTAATATAGGAGAACTTAACACTGTGGAGTCAAGTTCGAACAGAGAGAAAAACACTCATTGAGGGCAGAGATGAACACTTAATGCATGTAGGACAGAAAAGGGTCAAATTAGTTAGAGACAAGAAACGAGACAATGTCACATACCTAGGGTCAATCAGAGATATATCCATTGCAGAAAGTGAGACTGGATTTAAAGACAACATAATGGGTGAAAAATGATAGCAATCAGAGATACTATACCTATGGAAGAGAAGAGGTTTGATGTAATCCATTCAATGTCCAACGCAGTTTCAATACTTGTCAGAATATATTATACTAAGCAATTACTAAGCTACACAAAGAATGGCAAGCAACCTGGAATGACACTCACCGGTTACAACTCACTTTGCTTTCCTAATTGCCAAGAAAACCAACACTATGGAATTAACGAAACGCTTCTAGATCGAAGGAGGACTGTCTAAACTATAAAAGAGAAAACCTTAAAAAAAATACTTTACAGCCCAAATTAAAAGAACTCACACTGACCATACAAGGGGAAGCACCACAAAGTCTATATTAGAGTGAGCTAAGGGCCTTAGCGGGCCTGGTTCAAAAAAAAAAGAAATCACAGGAGGCTATCAAATTACTAAGTGACATAAGTAAGGCATGAAGCTAACAAATAGGCAAACGTCACAAATACAGAAAAGCTAAGAACTAACCTGCCTCAGATTTGGGGGTAAAGTAAAGGATTGTTAAATTATAAGGCAGCCAAACATCAAAAGAGCCAAAATCAAATCCTATGACAGCATGGATAAAGCACACAAATTATGTCACAATATTAACACAAAGATGAAAGAAAAAAATTCATAACATGACATCACTACGACAGAGGTACTTGAAAAACAACAGCACAACAGAAATTGCAGAAGAGATGAGAAAATTTTTCAAAAACTATCATATAACTTACCCCCCGACAACAAAGTAACCCACACAAATGGAAGCAAAAACTTCTTGACCCCCCCCCTAATTACCTACTTTATCAGCAGTAACAAAGTATCTCCTCAACTACCTATCCCACAACAAAAAAAGTCGGGAGATATAACCTCAATGCCTCAGGAAAAAAAAGCCCGTGCCAGACGGCCTCCCCAGGTAGTTTACTATAAAAAAAATGAAAGAAAGTTCTTATTTCCACAATAAACTAATGGGTGCAACGCCCTTCTAGAGGGAAACAGCTACCCATACAAACAACTAGACAGCTAATACTGGTAAAATACCAAACCCGCAAGAACCCCTGAAGAATGTGGCGCTACCGCACCATATCTTTATTAAATGTGGACCATAAAATTTGGGGCTAAAATTTTACCACAAGAATAGACAAGCTTTTACAGGTCCTAATAAATAAGAGCAAACGGTTTTGTGCCGGGTAGAGAGGGGAAACCATAATTCGTTAGAATTTAATGCCATACAATACGCTTGACAATAATCCCATTAGTTCCTTCTCAGCACAGATGCTGAGAGGGCTTTCGATAGGGTAAGCTGGAGTTATATGGACAGAAACTTTAGGGTAAATTTGGCTTCCCAAAACAAAATTCATGGATCTATAATGTCACTAATAGTGATCCAAGTGCTAGAATTTACCTAAAACTAGGACCCTATCAGACACTTTCCCGGATACAAACGGCATTCCACAGGATGTCCCTTCCCCCACTCTATTTATCTTGAAAGGAGACCTTTACTCGCAGGCTCTTAGACAACACCCTAAAAATCAAGGTTCTGGAATAGAGATTGATCATTAAATGCAGCATTGTGCGAGATGACTTATTGCTTATGTGACAGTCCCCCAAGTCATGTAAAACAGTAATGAAAGTCTTTGAGGGTCCTTTAGTGAAGTCCCCAATTTTAAACATAAACTACGCAAGTCAGAAGCTATGAATGTTTCTCCCCCTCAGAACAGTAGTACAAGACTTAAAAAAGGAAATGCAGTTCATGGGAAGGCAAAACACATACGATATCTGGCATTTCAACTCACCAATTCACCATAAGGAATGTTCAGGTAACTTTATGAAACTTTTAGGCCCAGTCCGGAACAACTTCAATCACTCCGACATATACCGTTTGTGTCTGGATAGGCAGGAAAAACTTTTAAATAATCATTCATTATGCCTACCCTATTATACACACTTACAGATGGTCCATAGATATTCCCTCACACCTACTTTCAAACCTTACGATCTCCTTTATTAACTTTCTCTTGAAGAGCAAGAACCAGGGAAAAATATCGATAGACTAGTCAAAAAGACAAAATTAGGGGGTTTCGGGCTCCCATCCTCTAGCATATCATAGCAATACGATCTGAAAAGCATGGGTGCAATTATTTAAGGCCCATTGTATGCACGCTAGGCACAGAACTGGGAAATGCATCACGAATAATGAAACAATAGCACAACCTATGAACATCACAATACCCCAATTCAAATCTCAAATCCAGTAACAGAGGAACGATAAAATAACTCATTCAAATGGTATAAGCGCAAATATGCGGACCTAACCAACCCACCGAGCTTATTACCCCCACACGGGTCTTATTATTTAAAACCCCAAAGCAAACCTACTCATAAACTTGGAAACATTCAGCGGAATACCTTTGCACATCTTTTCTTTAAAATGGAAAATAACAGACTCTTAAAAACATGAGCTTCCAGCACACTCATCACATCCCTTTAGCATAGCACAGAATTAAGCTAGCTAGAAAGAGATTAACAAACAACATAACTATTTGAAGACCCCTCAATGCTACGAAAATGGATTTAAGGCCGAACCATCAAACCAAGATGATATTGATTTATATTACGACATCCTGGTCTCTGAGACAAGGAGATAAAGCCGTCTCAAATAGGTACGTGGGGAAAGATCTAGGGAGTCTATACAATAACACCTAAGCCCAATTTGCTAATTCCATAACTCACAACGGGGTTCTCCAGATGTTGTTCAAACCCAAGAAAACCTGGACAAATCATGCGATGGTACAACACACCAGTAGTTTCTAAAAGAGAAGGAACTGTACATACAGATGATGCTGGAGATGTGGTTCCCCCAAAGCATCATTTTGCATATATACTGGTCATCACTGCACTAAAAACCACTGGGCTGAAGTAGAGAAAACAATAACAAAATATCTAATACCAGGACAAACTATCAGCAGACTCGCTCGTTACTTTCCGCATATCCTAACACATCATGAGGACCGCAAAAACACGACTAACAACACTGGTAGTGCAACGCAGCCACAACTAACAATTACCCCCCAGCATGGCTACAAACTGATCCACACAAAGCATACTGAAGGATAAGTAGGGTGATAACAGTATACCGCATGGAAGAAGTTTTTAGCTATGTGGAGACTAGATCGCACAACAAAGTTCCACGTATGGGAACATGGTCCAAAATAGAGATAAGCTATAGTTCGTGCCACAAAAGATAAAGCTCACCGCAGTAGACAATAACATATAGACCCCTAACAAACAAGATACATAGTACTGCTAACCTCTACCGATCACCTCGTGTAATACCTGACCTCCTCGAGGAAGACAAGGAAACATTAAAGGACGTAATACCAACCAGAACCAAGTTTTTGATTCATAGTATAGATTAAAATAAGTTGTTATGTTAGTTAGTGTACATCCAGATCACCTCCCCTCAATCCACCTTCCCTTCCCCTTTCCCCCCCCCACCCCATCCTTTCTAAAACACTTAGACATATGTAGTCTTTCGCCTTACATATTCGAGAATAGATACACAGACCCCCTCTGTAACCCCCCCCACCTTCCCCTCCCCCCTTCCTCCCAACCTTGCACCCTTCCCACCTGTACCCCCACCCCCACTAAAAATACGTACCTAGATTTTATAAATTGACCACGAAGACAACTACTGTGCCAGAAACATGAAACATTACAGTAGATGTGTCATTTATTTGCGCTTTGTAACACTGTATAAGGGAATTTTCCTGTATTTTTTTTTTTTGTATGTACGTGTTTACTGAGAAAAATAATAAATAAAAATTTTAAATACGAAAACAGGCATTTCCTGGCTGCAGAGAGCTGCAGGTGATGTAGCACGTGTGCCTTGCTTAAATATGCATAGGGAGCGTGGTTTGGTCTTCAAACATGCTGTTGTTTTAGTATGACAACGCCACATGATAGCCGCCCGCCTTAGAATCGCTTCACGTTCACTTCCATGGACCTTACAGAGGGCAACTCCCAAATAAGCGAAAGCGAGGAACGCAGCGACAAAGGTAAACGTGTGCCAGCTCGAAGAGACAACGAGCAGATGGACCAAGATCCGCTAACACATCACAGAGTGCACTCTTTTTACACTGACCATCAGGTGATTCCATAGAGGGTTATAGAAGAACCTGTTCTGTTAAAACGCGGATACATGTACAAACCCCCAAAGAGGCAGAAGGTGTCAGAAGTTAATGTTGCATATATTCACTGGAGCATTTGCCCATTCTTTCACGCGTCAGTGTCCATTTCAACAGTCATATCCATCAGTATTGCTAAAGCAAAACAAAAAGGAGTTATCCAAAACAGGAAATGATCAGTAATAGGGATCATCATGCATGTCCTCTGTGTTCTGTTATCCACTCTTCTTTTGGCTATCAATCCTGAAAGCTTTTTCATCCTTCTGACGATGAACATGCAAGAGGGAAAAGCCAAAACACAGTTGCAACCATTGAGCAGAGAGGTGTGAAAGCGCATTATGGAATCACAGTCGGGCGTTTGTGTCCGGGAACACGGTCAGTTGGCATGAACATGGGAAGCCACAGCAGTGGCACAATAGATATAGTGTGAGATGGCGTCACAAAAGGAGCCCGACAGGTGGCAGCAAACTGTGGCACAACATGGAAAGCCACAGAGCGGTCCAGATGGACAGATGTGGAGGTGGCCACGGCATGCAAGCGCTTGCAGCACAGCAACACAGGAGGGCCGACAATAGTGGCACAATGCTAACAAGTGTGGAGGGATGGCGACCAACAAAAGCAAGCAGAAGCCCACAGTTGGCAGCAAGCACTGGAGAGAACTGATGGTGTCCAATGATAGAGTGTGGACGGTGCGGCGGCAGCAGCGATCCCACAGGGGTGCTCTAGTCCTTTTCACCTGTTTCTCCCCCATCTGGGCATAGTTATTAGTGGATTTTGAAGAGCAGTAACAGGCTAGAAATGGGAGGAGACCGGAAAAGAGATACTGACACTAAATGAAAGGTTCAATGACAGCGTACAAACCGTGTCCCAGTTCAATCAATGCGTTCCCAGGCTCTCAAAGGATTTTCATCCTTAATTGGATTTCCATTTTTTAAAGAAAAGTTATTAAGTTTAAAGAAAGCTACAATTGTTTCATTCTTATTATTCTACTGATATCTAGATTTCTCTCTCGGGCGTGGAGCTCTTGAGACACGACACGCCTCCCCATAGAGAGTGATAACACACGGGATATATTGTACGTGGGAGTCCTTACTCTCAAACTGTTCTGTTGGTAACTGATGTCAGCCGACCATCTACAGAATCTTGAAAACCTGCTACAATCTCTCTCTCACGAGGTAATGATTTTTCTTTTCTAAACTAAGGATGAACAAGGATTTAGGTATGAATTATCTAGAGTGACTGTTTTGTTTCAATATGGTGAAGACCTAAATTGCTTCAACCTATCCAGTGTAGTCAAAAAATTTAGAACAACCTGTATCTCTTGTCTTGGTAAATGTCGGCAGCCGGTGAGCGGTCAGGTTTCCGTCTCTTACTTTTGGCATATAAAAACAGTCTATGTTCTAGTTGCCATCCACCCCATGACGCTTCAGTACCGGGAGACATTACACATCTGTGTTGTTCTTAGTAGTTGTTTTCTCGAACATGTCATCATCACACAGTGGAATAGGCATGGATCCAAAGTGCCTGTCTCCCTGTTATTCTATAATAATCCAAAAGTCCATGTCTTACAGAATTTTTTAAATTACATAAATCAAATAGAAATTGAATTTTTTACCAAACACGGAAGGTTCAGTACATGGGGATGACCATTGTGCATGCATGCCAGACGATGTATGTACACTATGGGAGTCCATTGGTTGTTGTAATCTTTTGCAAAAAAGTTGACTCCCATACTTCTCTCTATGATAACATGAAGATTAAAAGAATTGTTATGAAAATAACTAGAAGTTTTTTTAATTTTTTTGTTTTGGGGGGAGGGTACATTGGGTCATATAACGCAAAGTGATGACAACAGCAGAATATATAACCACATGTGAGATGTAGCATCACTCACGCACATGGGTACTAGTGTAATTCAAGTTAAAGACAATAAGAGTAATAGAATCGTCAAGTTAACGGGAGGAAATGATTAATGATAAGTTATTTTTGAGTTTCAGAGTTCGAGCCACGTCCCTGAATAGATACCAGCAGGAAGAAGTCTAAGTGAAATGCGGGAGAGCTTAAGGAACACAGCAGACCAGTGAGCGCCCATCAAACTGCCTTTCTGCTCACCTACGAACCCATGCAGTACAGACAAACTAGAAGGCGAGTGCCCTCGACCTTACGAAGGCAAAACAAGAATACAGGAAGAAACAATATAAATAAATAAGGAGGGCAGCAGGACAAGCCGGGTCACAATAGATAGGGTACGGCAGTACAAATCCCAAAATCAGAGAGTGGGTTGAAAACCAAATAAAAGTCAGGTGTATAGGTAAACAATAGGATATGTAGCTCACAAAAAAGTGCTAATCAATTAACAATCATAAGAATTAAACTCATTTGCACAGCATAAGATAAGCAGATACCAGAGAATCGCGCTCCTTAGAGACCCACCCACAGGCCGAATATAACCGACGTCAGATGTTACCCTGATTCCTTCATATATGTTCTATTTCCTTCGAATATTGCATATGTTTACACTCTAAAAATCAGACCAAGCTTTGAATGCTTCATAGCAAATATAATTAATCCACATCATCCAAGCAAACATCTGTAGACTAATGAAGCAGCAGTGGCATGATGCTCACCCAATTGTCTAAGTGAGAATGTAGTTGGAGGCGTCCATATCGTTGGGGTTCCTAATATTTTGGTGATTGAGAAACAACAATTTTTTCACATGTATAGCTTTTGCAAATCCTTTAAAGCAGGTATGATAATCAGACAGTTATCATGGAATTTTGTTCTCTGGGTTTTCAAGGAAGCTTCCAACCTAAGAATGTGTCTCTTCGTTCTGACTTTGTTTGTGTTCTGGATCACATATGTGGAACCTCGACAATCGCCTGGTGTCTATACAAGAGGAGCCTCCCACTCCCATGTACTTCGTTTATCTCACCACCTGTCCATCAGCGACATCTACTGACCCAATATGCCTCCAAACACTGCTCTACACACCTTCTGAATAAGGAGGAACTTAACTGTATCGTTGTATGGCCGTGTTAATTCTTCTGTGTTTCAGAAATACTTGAGTGTCTTCTCCTCACGGTGATGTCTGATGACGTAGTATATGTGGCCATCTGTAACCCCCTCGCGGTACCCCCATCTAACCAGTGCATTGTGTGTGCGATTGCCCAGCTCTGGTGGCTCAGTTTGTGCCATCATGCATTGGCACCCCTTGCAGCATCAGGCTGAAGTTCTGTGTGGTCCAAATATCATGACCATTGCTTTGTTGATCCGTGTTCCCTTCAGGAACTGTGCTGTTCTGATAGCTGTTCCCTGTTGAAAGCTACAACTTATCATACTTAGTAAGTGTCGCAATTTAATAGTCATCCCCCAGCATATAATTGTTATTTTTATGTAAATTGTCCGGGCCTCCTACAGATTCCACCAATACATTAGACGAAAGCCTCTACCACCTGTAGCTCCAACACTCATTGTGGTCTTTCATTTCTACTGCGACCATATGGTAGTTTATGTCTTCCAAAAAGAAGAGACACATCAATGTTAATAAGATCATCTCCCTGTCTATTACTGGTACATTACCTCCATTGGTTAATCTATTATAATAAAGTTTATAAACAAAGATATTAACAAAAGCCGTACAGAGACACAATACATAGAGATCCTCTGATTTCTTTCGTCTTGCCTTTAACTCCTTCCCAACCATTGAATAGAGTATACTCACGGTGGCAGGACTTGCCAGCTAACTGTGGTAATCTTTCGATGTTAAACACAGACCCCTAAATCCATTAATAAAATTATAGCTGACCGCTTGGCCCTTCGTCTGCTGAGGTTCATACACCCCGGCTAGGCATGTTTGGTAACCAGATTCAATATGATGGGATGAAAACAGATGCCTTCTCTGCTGCTTCTCGTTTTCTCTCTTTGGATGGGGGAACCAGAGAACAGATGCTAGAAGTATTCGATCCACGGGGTACTGTGATTTAGGTGGTGCGTGTCTCAGATTTTGTGTCTTGGAGGGGCTATCGTGATTAGGGGGTTATAAGTGGTGATATGCTGCCTCCACCCCTTTGTTCTCACACTCTAGCCAAAGCTTCCAAGATGTTTGTTATCAGAATGGAATAGGCAGGGGTCCACTTTCCCCTCTCATTCTTCACTCTTGATTATGAACAGTTGGCTTCCACTCATACGATCTTCTATCTCAAATTTCGGGTTTTACCGTTAGGAAGGGACACTCATTAAAGTTTATTTGAGCTGCTACTTTGACTTATGACGCCATTACTAGGACAAAATTCTATCAGTTTTTGACTAGAGATGATCGAGCATTAAATGCTCGGGTGGCTCAGTTACTCGAGTCCGAACATTTCCTCGATGCCGCGATGTTCCTCGTTTCGAGTAACGCATCCCCAATTGAAATCAACTGGAGAACCGCGATTTTCCAGTAAAAGTGACAAACTGAACGGCAAGTGAAAGAACACAGTGCGAACAGAGTTTCAGATGTTTCATGAACTCTGAGATTGTTCCTGAGGGATCACCGCGTGCAGTACGGTTCTCCGCAATACGTATTTGAAGAACAAATTGTAGACGAACAACTTTGCAGATGTTCCAAATCTGCAAGTTGTTCTTCACACATATTATTCATTACTTTGTTCTTGTTAGTGGTCGTTCACGTATGTTTTGGCCCCGATCCGCTCCGGATGCCCGCTCCTCCATGACCGACGCTCCGATTCCCCAGCATGCTCCGCCCCTTCCGCTCCGACCCCGGTCAAGCTCGTGATGCCCGCTCCAGCCCCCACTCCACTCCGGATGCCCCGCCCCATCACCGCTCCGTCTTCCCTGATGCCCACTCTGCTCCGTATTGCCGCTCCATCACCATCCCGTTCCTTGATGTCCCTCTCCACCCCGTTCCGGTGATGCCCACTCGCTGCGTGATGCCCCGCTTCTGATTCTCCAGCCCAGCGCAGCCCCGCTCGCTCAGCCCCGCACTCAACCCTGAGATCCCGATCCAGCCCGCTCCTCTCCGTGTCCTGCTCCGCCCCGCTCCAATTACGTGATGCAAGCATGCTAGACTAGATTGATGCCCGCTGCAGCCCCGCTCCGTGTAGCGTGATGCTCCGCCCACTCCGTGAATGCCCCCCTCCTCCAGGCGGAGTACGATCCTCCATGGCCGCTCTGGCCGCTCCTCCAGCTCCTCTACTGTCGGATGACCGCTCCAGCCGCCGATCCGCTACCACATCAGCCTCAGACTCCTGCATGCCTGATCTCGTCGTCTCGCGCTCGTGTCTTCAGCTAAGTAAGCAGATGTCCATCTGGAAACTTATCTATGCCTATGTCTTCACGTTTCTTCATGTTTCACTTAAATGACTACTGTGGTTCACTGTGTTCGTATGCTGCTTAATTAAATGCAGGGGAAATACTCCGTCGGAGCAACGAAACCGTGTCCTAATACTCTAATACTACGAACGAGCATCATGCTCGGACGAGTTACTCGACCTCATCTTAGTTGGACCAATTTAATAGAGTTTCTACGACAAACTCAAAGCTGGAAAAGTCCTTCTTCTGGGGATTAATGATTCTGATGCCCAGCGTGTATGTCTACATAGGGTTCTTACCCAACAGCAGTCCCCCCAGGTTACCAAAAGATACGGGTCAATATAGGTGAATTTGTATGGAAGCCGAAAACGTTATTTTATAATGGTAGATCCAAAGAAAAAAAAATTTGCCCCAGATGACAACTTGAAGTCAAAAGTTTTGCGTGTATGGGACCAAGGACTTATCTAATAAAGCTTCATTAACAGAAACCTTACAGCGTGATCATTGCAGCCTGGACTCTCTACCACAAGCATCCATGAATACTTCACCAGCAGGTACATGAGGGCAAAGGGCTGTCGTTAACTATGGGTCATCTTAAGTCGTCCTTTACCATACTGGAATTTAGCTAGTAATATCCCCCTACCATATTGTTTACACTCACAATTGTCCCTTTTGTTGTCACAAGTTGATCTGCACTTTAACACTATGTAAAGTGACAATTATCCCGGGTAGGGTATACAAATGACGGTTCCATGTAAGATTTATATATCTATTTTTAGAAATGTCTGACCATATCTAAACTTTATTAATAACTTAGAGAGACTACTAACAGGTGAGGTTTGTTGAAAGAAAACCATGGTACGCAGCGAATAATTTACTATATTATATAGCCGCAATAAAGAGGGTTTGGGTTTCCCTAAACTACCAAATTATCCAGCAGTTATCTGAAAAAGCCGAGACAATGGTTAATGCAAGTGGATATAGTCAGCATTGGATCCAAGAAAATGGAAGCAATGAAGGTTCTTTCAAAACCCCTTATGGCTATGGAACATGGGCGGCAGATTTATTACTCCGGTCCATTCAGCAATCCAGCCGAGGTTCCTCTGCAGTGGATTCGGTCCGTCCGGGATTATTAAGCCAGTTCCTCCGACGTCCACCAGGTGGCGCTGCTGCGCTGAACGTTTCCCCCGGAGAGCACTGAAGTTCACCGCCTATTCGAGAAGAAGTGAAGCTCCCTTTTTTTTTTTATAAATGCCGCTGGTTTTCCGAATCCGTCGGGTTTTCGTCGGCCCACGCCCCACCGATTTCCGTCGTGTGCATGCCAGCGCAGATGCGCCACAATCCGATTGTGTGTGACGCCAAAATCGCCGGCATTCGAGGTGGAAATTGGTCGCACATCGGAAATATTCTCGGGTAACCACCTTCGGGGAAAAGTGAAAAAAAAATGAATCGGGCCCACCTAGTAAAAGTACCCCATGTCGTCTTAAACCATTCTCAGAATGCGGCACAGCCTGGCTTGCACTGGGTATCTACCCCTTCCCATTGCAGCCATCACGGGTATGATGACTTGTTTTCTGCACACAAATGGCACTTCAAAAAAGTGGTATTTAACCTGTTCACGACAGCTGACGAATAGCACGTCAAGGTCGGCCAGCGGGTGCAAGGAGAGGCTCAGCGCCTTAAGCCCTCTCCATAGCCGGTGCAATCTTGCTGTCATATTGCAGCAAAGGATTACCGGTAACACACACGCGATCGTGCCAGCACGAATAGCGCGGTGTTTTCCCGCTGATCGCCGCCGGCAAATACCTGCCGGCGGGCTTGCAAAAGTGATTGCGGGTGCTGGGCGCCGCCATCTTTTCGAGGATCGCCACTCTTCTGACGTCATCTGGGGGCGATCCGTCGCACTGGTACCTCGGTGCTCACGAAGCCCGAGGCTACTCTTTTCGGTAACCCATCATTACAATGTTGCTATCAGCCATTTGTAAGAGACTAAGGAGTTAACATCCCCATAATACTGCCAACTGTTAGTATGAGAAGTATAATGATAAGGATCGGTCAGAACACCCTAGGGGTAAAGTACCCTAGGGGGTCTGAAAAATCCTAAAATAAGAAAACAAAAAAAAAGTAAAAAAAAAATTATATAAAAAGAAACCCTAAACTACCAAATCACCCCCTTTGCCCTAGAAACGATTATATATATATAAATAAGGAGTAAAATACATAAACACATAGGTATCGCCGCTTCCAAAATGCTCCGATCTATCAAAATAATAACGTTTTTTCACTGCGTTAATCCCCGTACGCGAAGTTCATTGCACCCAAGTCGACAAATGACACCACGGACACTTTTTGTATTTATAAAAATGTAAAAATTCTATAAAGTGTCAATCTCAGGTCATAAACATCTAAAATTGATAACATTGTACAACGCATCAAAATCCGCAACAAAACCACCCCCCCACAGTTGTAAACCAATATAAATACAAGTTATTAGCGCCAGAAGATGGCAAAATCCCCAAAAATGTTTTGTCAGCGGTTTTATATTAATTTAAATGTATGAAACTTATAAACCTATATAAATTGGTATCCCCACGTGATCCCACAGACCCATAAGAATAAAGTAGACAGTGCATTTTGGGCTGCACAGTGAAACAGTTAAGACCAAGCCCACAAGAAGACGGACAAATGCGTTTTTTAACCCATTCACTGCATTTGGAATTTTTCTCCCGCTTCCTGTTTACACGGCACTGGAATATTCAAGACCATCTCTAAACTGTGGTCACTTTGGTTACGCAAAAATAATCCATGAACACAGCTGGTTTACATGAGAAATAAAAAAGTTATGGGATTTTTGATCATGGGGAGTAAAAATGAAAATGAAAACCAAAAACAAAACGGGCCAGTCCTGAAAGCGGTAATGTTTCCATGCGGGTATTGGCAAATGGGAAAAAATTCCAGGAACAGTGAATTGGTGAAAATGCAGTTGTGGACTTGGATGTTTACGGCTCCTCATGTAATGCCCCAAACTGACATGTCTCTCTAATTCTTTGGTTGGAAGTAAATTATGGGGTACCGCATTGGTATAGTTTCTATACATGTTTTCATACATTTGGCAACAAATTAAAAAAACCTACTGTACAAAATATATTAAATATATTTTGGCACTTTTTAAACTTCTGTACGGAGATATAGGTGGGTGGTCAATTTTGTTTGACTTTTGAATGATGTTTTCATGGTCCAGTTTTTACGGACCGTGACATTTTGATCCAATTTTTATAGATTTTTAAATATTTTTTTATGGAAAAAGGTGCATTTTCGGACCTTTTGGCGCTATTATCTGTTACGGGGTTTAACGCATGAAAAGCCTTATTAATTTTGATTGATTGGGGGGGGGACCATTGTTTTTGTACACGGTGATACTAATGTGTTTTGATTTTTACTGTTTAATTATATTTATATACATTTAGGGAACGTGGTGGTTGATTGAATTTTTTTTAGGTTTCTTTATTATATTTTTTAAACTTTTTTTTATTTTACTATTTTTCAGACTCCCTATGGTATGGCAGTATAGGGGTTTCATCCGCATGTCATATACATGTTGTCGAGCAGTTGTAATAAAAGGGTTTTTAGTTTAAGGGGTATCTCACCTGGGCATTCACATACAGTTTCATTAATCTGCACATATAAAACTTTTCCTTTTCTCAAATTAGATGTTATAAAAAAAAGTTCCGTGTGAAGTAAGTTTTCTCATAAACTGTAGTCACCATCTGGTCCCTTAGAAACAGACTGTGTCACTGGTACGACCACCTTGCTGTGAAGGATCTTCACACATAAACAAAGTTTTTTGATCTGAAATGTCGCGGGAGTACTGCAGAGTCCCGCAACGCCCTGTGGTAATGACGCTGAAGCCATGTGGTCAGCAGGGCTCAATAGCCATGTCTGCCACCGCTGCCAGAGTGTGAGGGTGGGTCATAACCAATGAGTGCTTTCCGTTTCATAAGGCGGAACATGGCTGCATTATTAGAAAATGATCCTCACACAGGAACATTTTTTTTAATAAACCTCCAATTGAGAATAGAAATGTTTATATGTGGCGATTGATAAACTGCAACTAATAAAGCCAGATGAGAATACCCCTTTAAAAAGAGACAGGACTGGGTCTTGACGGTGAGAGCCAGAGATGTCATGGAGACGGATCGCCGTCTCCCGAATGACGTTCACGTGAGCGTGATCCCTCACCGCCATTTTTTTAAGCGGGTTAACAAGCAGGCGTGTTAACAACCCGACCTTTTTGTGTGTGTGGGGTTGGGGGGGGCTTAACTGTTCTTTTTAGAGGGTATAAATCTGACACATGAAAACCGTTGATATGTTTGCAATTTTTTGTAAGGTTGCATCAAAAGTCACAAAATTCTTGAGCACTCACTTTTCTAGCCAGGCAAATAAGTTAAAGGGAAACCTCCACTGCTCTCATGATGAAAATCATGCGAGCACACCCCCTGTAGGCTATTATCCTGATGACAGACACACTTTGGCGTATCATTTAGTTTAGCTAAAAAAAGATTTAACTCCTACATAAATTACCCTCCGGTGACCCCTATGTCATCAGGTGTTCTGTCGATGGATTCCGATTATTATATTATTCACGCCTCCTTCTTTCTTCTCGGGACGTAACCAACGTCTGGCCGGGCACGGCTATGCGAGAGGTTGTCCTCTGCGCATGCGTGGTTAGGGCCGAAGCCTCGGTGTGACCGCCACAGGCAAAAGAAAGGCTGTGAATAATTAATAATCGTAGCCATCAAACAGACAAAACTGCATGACATAGGGTAGTCACCGAGGGCTAATTTCATATGTAAGTAATCGTTGTTTCTTAGCTAAACTAAAATATCTCAGTGCCTAACCACAAGTATGTGCCGGCATCAGGATTTTAAATACCCCTATAGGAATGGTCTGCTCCATAAGTTCAATCATGAGAGAGCCATGGTTAGGTTTTCCTTTAAGAAAGACTGACGATAAATGACTCCCCATATTCCTCTCTGTAATATTGGGATGGATTTAGTTACCCCGCATTTCAATGCACCACACACACACAGTCCTGGTTATCAAAAATATTCTTTATCGAGATTACAAATGACTCTAAAAAGTGTGTTGTTGAAGCCCGTGCTGGGGCCCTGTAAAGCTTGTTCTATTTTAACAAAATTTAATATATCTGAATGGGGGGGGGGGGGGGGCAGTCTGACGTCATTACTATGTAAAACATAAAGCTTAATTATATAAAGGCTGCGTTATGAAAGTCATGATTATTAGAATGTATTGGTTGCCCATACACATTACAAACACTTTGCTGAATGTAATGTAACGAAAATAAGTCTCATACCAAAACAAAAATGGATCTATAGTTCAAATGGTTTGTAATGAAAGTTGGACAAATGTCCATGCGGCACTACACTATGGAAATGGGGGTGGATCAAAATATAAACGTCAGGAGTCTAAGGCCCTTCCACACTGGCGTGCAGATCACGTCGAGAGTTTGGATCAGGGTGCGATCAGGGTTTGGTTCAGTGAAAACGCACATTTGGATCAGAGATGCAATCAGTTTTCAGTCAGAGTTGTTCAGATGTCTCAGTTTTCACGCGCGTTTTCAATGCAATTTCAATGCATTGTTTCACGCGCAGATAAATACGCGTGAAATGGACTCAGGTGTGAGCTTCGATCTTTCTATGGCATGCATGATAAAAACGCATTGCACTGCATGGACTTGGCAATTGTCTCAGAGGTGCGACGGCTTTTTTGTTGCTTTCATAGACTTGTATGGGGGGCTGTCTTTTCACGCGCGTGTCTGTCAAAAGATAGGAGTTCGAGATTTAAACGCCCATTAAAAAAAACGCCGTGTCTGCGTAAAAAAAAAATGTGCAAGTCCTGAAAAGACCATTGGTTTACAATGGGATCAATGCGATTGCAAGGTTGACTGCGCGTTCAAAGCACGCGGTCAGAAAACGTTGCCGTGAACAACCGCAAGTGTGAAAGGGCCTAGGGTGTTTATGGTCAGTGCGATACCTGAGGATGGCGAGAAGAGATTCATAAGTACATGTACATAAAGTTTGAAACAAAGGCTGAAAAGGAAACATGGAAAATATAAACATAAGCTGGAAAACAAACAGAAGTTCCACGGACATCGTTTGAGTCGAAAGAAGTTAAGAGTTTTGAAGGGAAAGAGTTGTGACATCTAATCGGTTGGACTAATTTACATCATACTTGCTAAGCTACAATTGTTTCTATATAATAAAATAGACTAAAGGCGTTTTGCCCATGAAAGAGTTTCTAAAAATTTGAGCTCACCCTTCATACTCGCTCGTTCCTCTTTGCATCCAATACTGCTTCCATTGTGCCAGTGCCGCCCGCAGTGACCTTGTCATCTTAATGTATAAACCAGACCAATGTATCCAATTTGTTTGGTATTGCTTATTTTAGTGGAAATTTTAGCAAAGTGTTTGTGATGTTTTGTTTGGAGTAATTCATTTTTGAAATGACTTCAAGTAGCGCCTTTCTTGAATGAAGTTTTATGTTTACCATATAATGACTCAGACTGTTCCCGCCCCATTAGACAGATGATTTAAATTCTATTAGAGCTTAACAACCTTTACTACTAAACTAGCCCAGTACCGTGGCTTGAAATCGTTTGTTAGAGCATTTTATTTTTAGAATAAAAATGAGTTTTTCGAATTAAAACCGATGTGGTGTTTGCGTTTGGCATTGTGTCTCGGAAGTAACAGTTCAATCTCCTACTGACTACCGGCTCCATGGGAATCCCAACATAAGCTCCCCAAACCTGTAGCCATTCACTCCAGACAGTGCTATCTCCTGTTGGTCTTTCTGCACAACCAAAACAAGGGGCAAGGGTCGTCCATCGCAGCTCATCACCTATGTACCAACTGTGCCACTCCGTCTTCCTACCTCCAGGGTGCAACGCATATGCACCAAAGCTTTGGGTAATCAATTGTGCAAAAGAACTTTTTCAGTATTGATTTTGTTTTACAGAGCAGAAAGGTAATGAAATAATTAGAATATTTCACCACACACATATGGAAATGCCATCCCTCCACATGACACAGCACTATCGTATTTCAAGATAAAGACATTAAAAGCAATAGGAAAGTAACGTTATAGTTTTGAAATGAGTTTTCTTTCTCTGATTGTTGGACAGATTTTGAGCCAAGACCAGAACGCGATTTGGAGGAAGTGTAAAACGGCGACCAAATAAAGCAAGGACAGATAATGAACTTACACAAGGCCTCACCGGGGCCCGTAATGTACCCTAGGCCGGTTATGGCAGGTCGACAGGGCATAGCTTCCCTACACCATAATGATAAAACAAGCATACCAGGAAAAAGATCAGTACAATAAATAAGAGGACTGACAGAGTCCAGGCAAAAAATACGGGAAGCACCAATACAAACACAAAAATAGAACGAAGGTAGAAAACACAAGCCGAGTGCATAAAAATAAGGATACGCATACAAGAGGGGTATGGAGTTAAAATCAGCACCTTCTCAAGCACACCAAGGACCGAGGATGAACGCTGATGCACTTTACAAAACTCTATAAGGTCTTAATCAAACAAATGTTATAATCTATTCCATGACATCTAAAAAACTTGTCAATCTTTAGTTTGAGAATGCAGAAGTGGTCTATGTAAACCAAAATATACTCAGTGAGAATGTCAGAAGGATCCCAGCCTCTCCTGGTTTGTATATAGAACACCAATTTATTATATCTTTTTCTTTTTCTTTAACATAGTAAAAGTTGATAATCAGACGAGTATCATGAATATCATTCTCCGTTTTCAGGGCAGAACTTCCCCGCTAAGAATGTTACTCTTCATTCTGCCTTGTGTTGTGTTTTGTATCACAAATTTCGGAAAACCCTTACTGATTCATCGGCCTGGTGTAATACACAGTAGTCTCACAATCCATGGTCTTCTTCATCTCACACCTGTCCATCAGTGCTCCCATTTTTACGGAATATAATGGAGGAACCATACTTTTATCGGTTTGTATTGTAATTCTTCTCTTCCTGCAGCAGTGAACTGTCTCATGGACAGATATGTGGGCCATCTTAATCCCCCCCTCGGGCACCTCCATCATGACCAGTAATCTGTGTGTGAGATTGGCCCCAATCCTGGTGGCTCAGTTTTGCACTGCATGGGCCACACATTAGCAGCACAAGGTTGAAGTTCTGGTGGTGTCAACCATATCACTGTACCATTTTGCTGTGGCGATCCGGTTCCCTTACACGGAAATTGCTTGTCTGATACATCGCCCATGAAAGTACAATTGTATGGACTGAGTTTGTCCATTATAATCATCCCCGACATCATTAATTGTTATTTCTTATGTAAGAAATTGCCCGAGGCCATCACTAAAACGATTCCAACCGAATATCAGTAGAACATTAAGCTTCTCTCCCCTATGGATTACCACCTCACGGTGATCTTCTTATTCTACTGGGACCATACTTGGTTTATGCTCCTCCACAAAAAAATAGGGAGATAACATGGATGTTAATAAGATCCTCTCCCTCTATACACTGTATTCACATCCAATGTGTCAATCCCATTCTATCCCGGTTTAGAAACAAAGTAAAAGAAAGCCACCACAGGAACTATTCGATGATCTGTGTATTAGGAGGAGTGCCGCACAGACAGCACAACTGCGTTACTATACATTAATTACACACAGCACACGAGCAGGTGGGAAGAGAGGGGAGGGGGAACACGCAGCGACAACATGCACTCGTGCTCTGACCATGTGTGACCAGCCTCCTTTACCATAATAAAGAATGTAATTAGTATGAGAATAACTAGTAATAACGGCTGTGGATGGACCTTGTAGCGCTCACAACGGGTAGTAGTGACAGGACAAGTGGCCCAGACCGGATGACAGGTTGTCCTTTAACGGAACAAGGGTAACTCCGCTCGAGTTCCTGTTCACTGCCTTCATTTTCCCGTATATTGTCTGTCTCCTCCTATAATAGAAATTGTCCAATTATGTTGGGTCATTTTTTCACTCAAGTTACAACATCCGGGTTCACAATGAATTATCTGAGGTGGGACATGGTTTCTACTCAAACCTGAAGCCACTCCATCCACATATTAGTTAGTGGCGTTAATTGTTGGCTAGTGAGTATGGCAGTCTAGGAGTTTCCTGCCTTAATTCAGATTACATGAATTAGCACAAAAAACGATTGATAGAATCGTTTTTGTAAGTATCCAGAGGTACTGACAGCTAGGGGGTGGATTGGAACTGAACCAATAGAATGTTTTATATCTGCCAAAAAAGTAAAGAACAGGAACCTGACACGGCTGGCAGAATTTACAAGGACAAGAACGATGACATGTGTTTGCTTACATTTTTTGCCTACCCTGGCTCGTTGAAGACCATTTAGGTTCACATATTGAAAAAAAAAACCTTCACTCACTCGCTAATTCCATCTAAATCCTTGTTCAATACTTAGTTTAGAAAGAAAAATCATTACCCACAGTATAGAGGGAGATTGTAGCAGGTTCAAAGATTCTGTAGTATTAGGATGCAGGTGAATCAGTACCAACAGAAACGTTTGAGTAGGACATCCCCGTACATAATATCTATAGTTGTATCACCTTCTATGGGAGGCCGTGTTGTCTGTGTCTCCAGAGATCCAGCCCAGAGAGGAATCTAAAGATATCATAAGATTAATGAAGATGAACAATTGTAGCTTTCTTAAAACGTATAAACTTTTCTTTAAAAATGGATAATCCCAGTATTAAGGATGAAAAATTTCCTTTATGAGAGCACTGAGGAGAGGAAAAAGCGCTTGAACCCTGGACACGGTTTTTTGTAATCTGTCAATTTGAACACTTCAATTTATTGTCAGTCTCTCTTTTCCGGTTCTCCTCCATCTCAGACGTTACTGCTCTCTCAAAATCCTCTAAATAACTCTGCCAGATGGGGGAAGGAACAGGGGAGGAAAAGACAGATGTGTCACATGTGGGCTCACTGCTGTACGCTGCCGACACCTCCAACTCTATATCATTGGACACCAGTTGCACTCTCCAGTTGCTCACAAACTGGGGCCTCATGCTGCTGCTTTGTGCCGCCACCTCCAAACTTTAGCATTGTGCCACTTTGTGGGCCTCCTGTGCTGCTGCTATGATGATGCCGCAACCGCAACATGCTGTCATTGGGACCGCTCTGTGGCTTTCCGAGTTGCTGCCACATGTTGCTGCACCTGTGGGCTCTGTTGTGATGCCATCTTCACACTAGATCATTGTGTACACGTTGTGCTTTCCATGTTCATGCCAACTGAACGCTCTGTCTCCCCGGAACACCCTGTGATCCATAATTGCTGATTAGAAAAAAAAGAGAAGAGGAAGGGGAAAAGAGGGGGGGAGGACGGGTGTTCTTTGCCTGGATCTCCTCTTCATTCATCTGTCAGAAGGAATGAAAGCTTCAGGATTGATAGCCAAAAGCAGGAGTGGATACAGAACACAGAGGGACATGCAAGATCCGCATTTACTGACTCATCCTCTGTTTTGGATGATAAACTCCTGTTGTTTTCGCTTAGCAATACTGATGGGGATATGAATGAGTTGAAAGATGACACTGACGGTGAAGAGATAGGGCAAAACATGCGCAGTGGCGTCAATGCAAATTACTTCTGACACCTGCCTGCACTCTTTTGGGGGGTTTCTAATGTATCCGCGTTTAACAGACACAGGTTCTGTCATTAATCTCTGGAAGATCATCTATCTGTTCAGTGTAAAAAGAGTGCACTACTGTGATGTTATAGCAGGGATATTGGCCCTCTGCTCGGGTCCTTTCGAGTGGAACAAAACGTGTTACGCTCTTGTCAGGCTGCGTTCCCGCCTCGCTTATTTGGGCAGGTGGCTCTGTAAGGGTCCATGGAAGTGAGAGCTGTGAATGCCGATTCTAAGAGCGGCGCGCACTATCCTTGTGCGGTCATACTAAAACCCAGCATTGTTTGAAGACAAACCACGCTCCTATGATATATTAAGCAAGGCACAACGTTCTTCTACACACGCCGGCAGCTCTCTGCAGCCAGGGAGGAAGCTGTTTATTGATTTAAATCTTTTATTTATTATTTTTACTCCAGTAAACACGATACATAAGCAAAATGAAAAAAAAATCACAGAAAAATACCTTATACAGGTACAACGCAAGAATAAATGAACATCTTAATTAAGTTCCTTTTGCTGGGACACTATGTGAGTGTACTTGTCAGTTTAGAACAATCTAGGTATCGTTAGTTATTGAGTGGGAGGGGGGGTTAAGGTTGGGAAGGCAAAGGTTGGGAGGAGAGGGGGGGAAGGGGGGGGTTACAGAGGGGCATCTGTGTATCAGTCTACGATATAGTGATAAGGCGAAGACTACATATGTTGCTAAAGTGTTAGAAAGGATGTTTCGGGGTGCGGAGGGGAAGGGGAAGGGAAAGTGGATGAGGGGAGGGGAGGTGATCTTGTATTACAATAATAACATCTACAACCTTAAATTAATCATATAACTATGAACGAAAAAAACTCGGTTCATGTTGGTCGTGCCGTTTCATATTCCTTTGTCTTCACAGGGAGGTAGGTTTACCTCGGTGATAGGTAGAAGTACTACGTATTTGTTGGTAATGGTCTATATGTTGTCTTGTCTACTGCGGTTGAAGGTCTTATGATGTCTTTTTGTTTGACACGAGACTTAGTAGCTATCTCTACTGTTTTGATCTAATGTGGTTCCCATATCTTAGTATGAACTGTGTTTTGTGCTGATCTAGTATCACTAATGAGAATAAGATCTTCCGATGGCGGGTATATGTTATCAAACCCCTATCACTCGATGGAGCTTTGTCGCGCGTAGGAATCAGTTGGAAGCCATCTGAGAGGCCACGGTATTGTTAGGTTTGGGGGCCTTCCGTGGCACATTGGCGCGGACTAACCGTAGTTGGTTAAGGTAGGTGTCCTGTTGTTGTCGTTCAGGCCCCATGAAGGGTGTAGGCAGCGAAAGTCAGTACTTGGTGATTTTCTTCCCCAGAATGCTATGAGATCTTGATATTGTGCCTGATCCTGGTATTAGACTATTTTGTTTATTGTTTGTCACTCTAGGTTTCGCACTAGTAGGGACTGCGCATGAGAGGGTTTTAGTGCAAGGGCTAACATTAACTGGACCTCTCGATTATACCCATAGTAAATGCCATGCTGATTGTCCGTGTGGAGGGAAATCACATCGTTGTGTCGTAGGAAGAGCTTATGGGTAGTTAGATATGCAATAATGATTGCTTTTGGCGAGCGCAGGGGCGCGAGGAACGGGACTACCACAGAGCCAGCATTCATCTGTAGGCTTGTTCATAGTCCCTTCTCTTTCTAGTAGAGACTATGGTGTGTTGGTGTTGGTACCATACTAGTCATGATTTTTGTAACGAGTGTTTCTTGTGGGTTTGACCACATCTGGAGAAAACCCACGTGTGTGAGTTGTTGTTTGTGAGTTGTGATGTTAATTGGATATTACGCGCTCGTGTTTCGGCCTATTTGTTACTTATGTGGTTGTTTTCCATCTGCCATCCCTAGATAGCTTTTTCCCCATGTCCTATATATGAAGGCCTATTGTAATACTCCTTGTCTCTACGGAGGAGACCCGAGTGCAGGCGATGTCGTTTAAATAAAAAATAAATTTTAAGAATTATATTTAATAAATAAAAATCAATACATATTAGGTTTTATGTATGTTCGGCCTTACTTCCTTTATCTTTTTTCGGCCTTTTTAACTGTCCTTCAGCCTTTTAAATTCCCTCAATTTTCGAGCCATGAGGGGCTTGCAATAGTTTATGTTTGTTTGTGGTTTGTTTTTGTGAATCTCTTTCTTAGATTAGCTTTTAATTTCTGTTCTCAGTATTATAAATGTGATAGGTGGCTGGTGGAATGCCTATGGTTTTTTTATAAAAAAGAAGTACTGTTAGTTCATTTTAAAGAGAAAAAGTGTGGCAAAGGGGAGGCCGTTGTGGTTAGATTCTGAACTGTTTACACAAGGTTATGAGTCAGGGTTTCTTGCTTTGGGGTTAATTTGTGCTAAATAATTAAGGGACACCGTGCTGGCTGTGTGGTGGTATCTGGTAAAAGGTAATAATAGCCATCGGGGGGGGCTGTGGTTTGGTTAGGACCCTCCCCCTCGCCCGCAATATTCTGCGCGCTTATCACCATTTGAGACTTTACGTCCTTATACGTTACTGGATTTGAGATTTGAATTGGGGGTTGATTGTTCCATAGTGTGCTATTGTTTCATTATTCGCGGAGGCCAAATGGAATTTCCAGAGTTCGTGCCTAGCGTTGCATAAAGGGCTTATTAAATATTGCACCCATCTTTCGATGTATTGCTCTATGACTATGCTAGTGAGGATCAGGGAGCCGCCGAAACCTAATTCCGCTAAGTTTTCTCTTTTGCTAGTCTATCATATTTTATACATGGTTTCTTGCTCTTCCAGGAAAAGTTCAAAAGAGAGCATCGTAAGGAGTAGTGTACAGGTAGGTGTTGAGGGAATATCTTAGGAGACCATCTGTATGTGTATAATAGGGTAGGCATAATGGGAATGACTTTTAAAAGGTTTTTTTTCCTGACTATCCAAGACAACAAACGTGTTTCGAGTGATTGAAGTTTTAAGATATTGCAGGTTCCGGAACTCTGGGCTAAATTTCATAAGTTACCTGAACAATTCCTTAGGTGACTTTGTTGATTTGAATGCACGATATTAATTTGTTTGCCTCCCTTGAGAAATTGCATTTCCTTTTTTTTAGTCTGTACAACTGTCCGGGGCAGAAACATTCATAGCTTTCTGAACTTTTGCGTAGTTTTATTTTAAATTGAGGGGACTTCACTAAAGCCTCAAAGACTTCAAATACTGTTTAAAATGACATTGTAAGGGGACTGTCAGCAGAAAGCATAAGTCATCCGCACAAATGCTTGCATTTAAATGAGCAAGCCTCCTAGTTCCAGACCTTGTTGATTTGTAGGGATGTTGTCTAAGAGTCCTGAGTAAAGTCTCCTTATCAAGATAAATAGAAGTGGGGGGGAGATAGGGGACATTACTTGCGCGATGCAGTGTTTTGGTATCGCGAGAAAGTGTCTGCGAGGGTTCGTTAGACCTTAAATCTAGCTCTTGGATCACTAACTACGTGACATTATAGCTCCTACATGTGAATTTTTTTTGGAAGCCAAATTTACGTAAAGTCTTCTCGTCAATACTCCACAAGCTTACCACTAATCGAAAGCCTTCTCAGCCATCTGTGCTGAGAATGACTAATGGGATTTTAGTGTTAAGTGCCGATTATTGTATCGCATTTCAGAATTGCTAACCGAATTATGTTTTCCCTCTCTTTGACTTGCCACGCACAAAACCTGTTTGCTTCTCTCTGTTATTAGACCTGGTAAAAGCTTTGCTTATTCTTGTGGCTAAATTTTAGCCCAAATTTTTAGGTCCACATTATATGAAAGCATACATGGGCCTGTAGCTAGCGCACAATTCTCACGGGTGTTTGCCGGGTTGTTGGGTAGTATCAAGCGCTAAATTATGGCACTAGTGTTTGATGTGGGTAGCTGTTATTTTCCCTCTAGAAGTGGCGTTGCAGCCACCATCTAGTTGATTTTGGACAGAAGTGTTCTATTCATTTTTTTTTATAGTAAACCTATGGGGAAGCCGTCGGCCGGGCTGTTTTCCCTAGAGGCATTGAGGTGAGTGAATCTCCCTGACTACTCTTTTGTGGTGCTTTAGGCGTAGTTAGGAGTAGCTTTGTTGTCTGCTGATAAAGGTAGGTAAAGTTTTAGGAGGGGGTCAGGAAGTTTTTGCTTCCATGTTGTTGGGATTAATTGCTTGCTTGCCCTGAACGGGTAAGTAAGTTTTGTAAAATTTCCTCCGTCATCTCTTGCTGCATAGTTCTTTGTGCTGATTCATGTTGTTTTAGTACCTTCTGTCGTGGAGATGGGCAGGGTATGAAATTTTTTTCTCTTTATCTTTGTGTAATAAATTGTGATATCTTATTAATTGTTTGCTTTATCCCCATGTGCATCAGGATTTGATTGTTTGCCTTTGATAGTTTTTGCTTTTGGTTTGCTCCTTATATTCAACGATAATCATCTTACTTTACTTCTCTGATTGCATTAGGATTAGTTCTCTTTATGTTTCTGTATTTGCTACCTGTTGCTTGATATTTTTTCTTCATGCCTCCACCTTACAGTCACTTAGTAATTTATTGTAGCAAGTCCTGTGTTCTTTTTTTTTAACCGGCCCCTAAGGCCATTAGCGTCACCTCTAATATAGACTTTGTGTGCTTCCCATTTATAGGGCAGTGTGAGTTCTTTTAAATTTGGGTCTGTAAATATAAAGTATTTTTTAAGTTTCTCCTTTAATGTTTAGACAGTCCCTCCTCTGAATCTAGAAGCGTTTCGTTTAATCTCCATTATGTTGGCTTTCTCTCTGGCAAGTTTTAGAAAGCAAAGTGATGTTTGTAACCGTGAGAGTGTCATTCCAGGTTGCTTGCATTCTTTGTTTTTTGCTTAGCTATATTTGCTAGTATAATATATTCTGACAAGTATGAAACGCTGCAGTTTGACATTGATTGAATGGATATAACATCAAACTCTCTTCTCTTCCATAGGTATATATCCTGATGTGCTGAATCATTTTTCACCCATCTACTGTGTCCTTAAATCCAGTCTCACTCTCTGCATGGTGAATATCTCTGATTTGCTCTAGTAATTGCATGTGTCTGTTGTTTTCTTCTTAACATTTGAACCCTTTTCTGTCCTACCTGATTTAATGTTCATCTCCTGTCCCTCAATGAGTTTGTTTTTCTCTGTTCAGAACTTGATCCACATGTTTAATCTCCTAGATTAATTGTTTTCACTAGGAACTAATGAGGGCGCCTGGTCTCTTGTCTTCTCTGGGTATAAATTTAGTGATGGTATAGGATGCTTGCATTTCTTGTTTGCTTAGCTAAATATTCTGCTAAGATAATACATATTCTGAGAAGTATAAACTGCAGTTTGACATTGCAGTTAGACAGGGCAGGAGGCAGGTAAGATGGCAGAAGAAAAATGAACATTCTGTTTGTCTCAAAATGTTTTCCATTTTCTCCTGCTTTGCACAGGTTGTTTTACTTGCCCACCGTATCTATTCCACCAGTACCAACTATCCATATCAATGCCTCACTTCTTCACTGCCTTTCTTTACCACTCAACACCTCTATACGTTATGTAACCAGACTAACTTATCACAGTCTTCTGCCATGAAGCAAGAATTAACTTCTTATAAATATCTGCAGCATTTTTGTTCTCTTCTTTCTTCTTTCTCCTTCTGCTTGCTGCAGGAGGACGTCCTCTCCTAACCCAGGGCCCACCTTCTGCTGTATTTTAACACCTTCACCAGAAACCCCTGCTAACATTATAAAGATTCAGTATCCCCTCTTCTCTTTCTCAACCGTAACCCTTTTAATGTGCCCTATGGAACGCCCCGTCTGTGTGTAATAAACTAGAATCAGTTCATGACCTCTTCTTTCTAAGTCTTTGACCGCTGCCATTACGGAAAAATGGATCCAGCAGGATGAACTCTGCCTCCGTTGCAGCATTGTTATGGCGGTTTACACTTTTGCGCTCGTTCCAGACCAGAGAATAGGCTGGGAGGTGGGGTTGGCATACTCCTCTCTCCACAATGCACCTTCAGGTCATTCTCCTGTCCCCTCTCTACTTCCCATCTTTTGAGGTCCACACCCTCAGACTTCGCCATTCTCTCTTCGGTGGCTGTAGTATTACCGTCCTCCTGGCTCACCCTATCAGTTCCTTGAACACTTTGCCTCTTGGCTCTCTCATTTTATCCTGTGACATTCCAACCATCATCATGGAGACTCAAACATCCCTGTTAACCACTCCCATTATCCCTTCGGCCTCTCAGCTCTTAGCACTGACTATTCTCTCGGTCTTTCATCCAATCTGCGATCCCCCACTCATATGTGAGGGAAAATCCTCGATTGGTCTTCTCTTCTCACCACGACATCTCATATCTGATTTTACCAATTCCTCCTTTCCACTTTCAGACCATAATCTCCTTCTTTTACTTCAATAATCCTTCTCATTCTCAAAGCCTTCCACCCATCACTCATCCGGAACCCCCGTGCATAGATACTCATAAACTCACAGAAAACTTACAGACTGCACTGCTCCCATCTCCTCTTCACCTGTCCAAACCTGGCTACTAACACTAATCACACTGTCAGAGCGCGCATAGATGAGATGGCACCACTCACTATCCGAAATTTTCACAACACACGCAGGCAACCTTGGCACACTGAACAACACTGTTTCCTTCGGCAGTGCTCCAGGATTGCTGAACGTCTGTGGAGAAATCGCGCACATCTGCCGACTTTCTAAACTTCAAATTTATGCTAAAACTTATAACTCTGCCCTTCACCTCGCTAAACAGGTCTATTTTACTAATCTCATCCTTCTCTCTCACACACCCCAAAAAGGCTCTTTGATACCCTTCACTCCTTACTAACACCAAGGTGCAGCACCTGTCACAGACCTTGGGCTGAAGATCTGGCCGCCTATTTTAAGGTAAAAATGATTGTATCCGCCAGGAAATAATTGCCCAATCACTCACCCCTCCAATCCCCTTCCCTCCCATACCTTATCTTGTTCACTCTCTTCCTTTGAGCCAGTCACAGAGGAAGAAGTGTCTAGGCTCCTTTCCTCTGCTCGCCCCACTACCTGCATCAGTGACCCCATCCCCTCAATCTGGTACAGTCTCTTCCCCAGCAGTCACTTTTCACTCCTACACTAAAATTTTCATCTCTCTCTCTCTCTTTGGGGGTGTCCCCTCTTTCTTTCAAGCATGCTATTGTTACCCCTTTACTAAAGAAACCTGCACTGGACCCATCCAATGCCTACTAACTACCGACCAGTTTCTAACCTCCTTTCATCCAAACTCCTGGACTAGCTCTGCTTGTGTCTATTCTCGACTACCACGCTATCTATCAGTAACTCCTCTTGACCCCTGCAAATCTCGGTTCCGCTCTAGTATTCCACTGAAACTGCTCTTTCTAAAGTCTCCAATGATCTCCTCACTGCAAAATCCAAAGGTGACTATTCTCTCCTTATTCTCTGGATCTATCGGCAGCGTTCGATACTGTGGACCACCACCAGTCCCTTAGGATGCTTCACTCCATTGGCCTAAAGACACTGCCTCTCTTGGTTTTCTTTCCTATCTCTCTGACCCGCATTTCAGTGTCTCCTTTTCTGGATCTTTCTCTTCTTGTCTTCTCTCAGTGTCGGGGTTCCTCAGGGATCAGTCCTAGGAGCCCTCTCCTCTTCTCTCTCTAATACTGCCCCCATTGGACAAAACATCAGCAGATTTGGTTTCCAGATTCATCTTTATGCTGATGACACCCAGCTATATACCTCAGCACGTAACATCACCCCTGCCTAACCCAGGACAATAGTGATTGTCTCTCTGCTGTCTCTAAAATCATGTCCTCCTCTCTTGAAACTTAATCTTTCTAAGACTGAACTTCTTGTCTTTCCACCATCTACTAACCAAACCACCCTGACCTCTCCATCTCGGTCTGTGGGATCACTATGCACCGAGGCAGCAGGCGCTGTCTTGGGGTTGTGCGGGACTCTGACCTCTTCCTTTTTACCATACATCCAATCTTTGATCGCTCTTGCCTGATGCATCTCAGAACATCTCCAGAATCCGGGCCGTTTCTGACATTTGAAACTTCTAAATGATGCTAATTGTGCTGACTTATTACTCTCGACTAGACTACGTAACTCCTATGGTCTTCCCACTCTCTAAACTCTCTCTCTCTTCAATCTATCTTAATGCAGCAGCCAGGCTCGTCTTTCAGGCCAAACGCTACACGGATGCCTAGTTGTGCCAATCACTGCACTGGCTACCTGTCTCCTTCCGTTTCACTTTAAAATAATAACCCTCATCCACAAAGCTCTGAAATGTGCACCTCCCTATCTCTCTTTCTCTCATCTCAGTCTATTCGCACCTTCCCGTGCTCTTGATCTGCCAGTGACAATAGATTAACCTCTACCTTAATCGAACCCCTCCCAAGCACGTATCCAAGGACTTCTCCCGAGTTGCACCAATTCTTGGAATGCCCTTCCCCAGACTCTGAGACTAATACCCCCACCCTCCAAAGCTTCAAACGTTGCTCTTAAAACCCATCTCTTTAGGGCAATCCTATCACACTCGCTAACTGCATGAAATGTCCAACTCTTCTTTACTAATCCATTCTATGTACTATCCTATCTGTTATCTGGCAAACAGCTGATATATACCAAGCTCCAGGCTTCTCTGCAGTCTTTTTCACCTAGGACCCTGTAAATAAGATGGCGGCTGATGGCTGGTTCAAACAGCAAAAAACGTTGTTAGTAAATTATTATTAAATTATTTTATATGTTCCCTTATAAAGAATGGGCTGGACCATTTTACAACCTCTTGTGTCACCCCCTCATCCTCATAGTCTGTTAAGCTCTTGTGATAGGCGCCCTCATCCATTGTTCCATATGACTGTTTGTTCTTTGTATGTAAGTAATAGTTGTATATGTCCCCTATGATTGTTTTAAAGCGCTACGGATAATTTGATGGCGCTATAAATAAGATATATATTATATATTATATATGAAGTGGTCAGAGATTGTGATTTGCCCTATTTGTGAGCTCTTAACATACTGGTCATTGACCGCTGCTAATAAAATATGGTCTAATCTTTGATAGGGTCTGTGCGTTTTCGAGAAATAGGAATAGTCTCGTTTTGATGCGTTAAAGATTCTCCAAGAGTCTACTAAGTCAATTGGGTCAATGTCTTACGGAGGAGTTTAATGCTGTGTTTTGAATGCGTGGATTTACTGTGGAGGAATCCACAATGGATTTAGAGCAGCATATTAAAGTGCGCCTATAATTTTTCAAGCCTTCGCTTAGTGTGTGAGACTCGCTTATGATGATATTTTTTAGCCAGTTAATGACCCGTGTGGAGCAGATATAAAGCACTAGGGTTGATTGCTTGTTCCTATTTTCCCTTAATCAGTAAGAACCTGCCTTTGGACACTCAGGTCAGGTTATGTGTAAGGGGACTTGCTTGGATATTAATATGCTCACCACCCTCTGGTGCCCTTGAATAAGTGCTGTGATACATGTGTGGGTAAAGCTTATTGGGAGTTTAGGTATTTTACCATGTTAAAGTGAGTTTCTTGCCACATACAGATATCTCCTTTCATTTGATGTAGAATGTAAAAACTTGTGACTCTTTGAGGTGTATTTAGCCCTCTTACATTAAAAGTGGTTACTTTTTATTCACAGCCATTACAACTATTGTGAAAGATCGGGGGTACGCGCAATCTCCTCCATCTTATTGACACTAAGGCCAACCGAGAGTATAACATTCCAAACAACAAAGTATGTGACCACAGTAACATTCTGTGGCTAACTTAAAGACGTACTCTTAAATGAGAGGCATGAGCCTCTTAATTTGAGGGGGGAACCAGGGTACTACAATCACACATCTAAACAAAGCGTGGTAGCAGGGGCCCTGGGGGGGGGGGGTCTTGCACATGGTGTTGTGTGCCTGATTGGTGTATAAACACTCCATTAACCAATAACCAAATAATGTATCATAAATGGAGGCCCAGATCTTAAGCCTGCTTTGATGGGTCTAGTAAATCCACCTTCGAGATTAAGCAAACTTGAACCATTTAAAGGATGTCTAGTCCTCTTTACACATCTGTTATGGGAAAGTTCCTTGCTATTCCCTGCAGAGAGTATATCCTGCAAAAAAGGAGACAGAGTCAACTCTATACTTGCTTTTTCTTGTGTTTTGGTGACTTCCCTTTTCCTGCGGTGTCCACTTCTCCTGCGACGGCAGAGGAGGAAGATCTGTGTGCTGGTCAGTGACTGGTAGCCACGACGGGATATTCAGGGTGTTCTAACCAGGATTTCCCAGGCCTTGTGGAGGTTGCCCGGAATTTTGATTGTGCATCTTCGGCCTGCAGATTGGAAGAGTTAGGCCAAAAGGAAACAGCCATTTATAAACATTATGTTATTCTGCCTAGGTGGTCAGTAAGCGGTTTTAGTAGCCTGCGCTTGAAAAGTGTCGAGAGAAGCTATATCCTGGAAATGGTGACTTGCTGATCTTCTATGGAAATGTCTTTCCTTGTCTCGCTGCCTTTAGAATGTCTGGCGGTATCTTTGTAGCTCAAGAGTCCACATATAAATCCCTCGGTGGTGGGTCTGATCCTTTGGTGGTGGGCGCAGCGAGCGGTGTATCCACTCGATTGTAATGGCGCTTCCTCTCTCTTTATCTAAAGATCTGCAAAGAGTCTTTGTGCAGTGGCGGGAAGTTGGTCATGTAAGATGGACTCAGGTAAGCCCTCCGTCGTCTAATGTTTTAGTCCGCCGCTGCGGTTTTCTGGTCCTCTTGAGGATGAGAGCAGTATTAAGAGCCTCCGACTGTTGTTTTTGAAGCTGTGTGCTAGAGCCTCACTATGCTCTATGATGTTATCTGTGAGCTCATCTTAGTGCTCAACCTCTGGCCTATAGCACTACCTCTTATGGAGGCTCCTAGTTCCTCCATGGACTGGTGTATAGCGCTTGTGTAAGCCTTTTCATTGTTATGCTGGATAGAGGAGCTAAGTCTGGCTCTGTCGCATCCTCAGCGTTACTCTCTTCCGAGTCCTCTGCGGCTCCTCTTCTGCTGCGAGGGCGGTGGCCATTTTACGCAGGTTCGCGGGCGGCGGTGCGGTGAGTTTTTTACGCGAGGAATTTCTCCAAGTCCCCTTGTCCTTTCTCTTCCTGGGCAGTCTCTGGGTCTCTTTCCTGTGATCTTCTTTTAAGAGGTTCTCACCTCGTTTTAATCTGTTTGTGTCGCTATTCAGGTTCTATTAGGTTGATTGGCGGGAGCTCACTCCTATGCGTCACCATGTAGCTCAGTCGGCTCCGCCCATGGAAATGCCTGTTTTTCAATGATTCGTGTCAGATTGTATTTAGGTTGAATCAAATTTTTTTCGAAAAGTTTGGAGAATCGGGACGAACCAAATTTTAAACAAATTGGCCCATCTCTACTGATCGCAGTCACTTGGCACCGCAACCTGCTTATGTCTGACTATGAGTGTGCACCCGACTACCAGTTTCCTCCTTAGTTCTCACCACGGCTGATCTCCTCTAAACCCTCCCTACATGGGATCATGACTGATCTCTCCATTTCGCTGCATATTTCATCCTCCTTATATAGAAATTTATCAAATACAACTTCTCCACTTTCTGTTGAGAACTTTGCCCTTCCAGCTCCAGACACTAGACGCCCACCAAACAGGTACAAAACCAAACTTTCCAGGAAGAAGGTGTGAGATATCATCTCTGGTAGTGGCAGCAAAAACATAGTGATCTCTTTAAAGGGATCACTGCACCACATGTTTTGTGTATAAATGTGGGGGGCAGTATATTAGGTAATTTCCAATAAACTAATAAAAGTTCTTGCCTGCTTTCTTGACCCAAACATGAAGGTCCTGGCAGGGCAATTGTTCATGGACAGTTAGAATTCACATGACCTATTAGTGTCAATAATTAGAAACTGGGAATACATGGAATAAGCTGATTGACATAAATACAAGTTTTAAAAGTAAATCAGATAGGCAGGCAATGAAAATCATAGATCTAGAAGAAATGTCACAACGCAATAATTTTGTATCATTTTGTATTTTTGATATTGCCAGAACAATCTTAGAATAACTATTCAGAATTAAACTACTTACCAACAGGTGAGTCGTACTATGTCTCGAGTTGGCTGGGGTGAATGGAGAGGATTCACGGGCTGAGCCCTCCTCATAGCCGGTTAAGTCTTTGCTGCATATTGCAGCAAACATTACTGGTAACAGCCGCTATCGGTGCCAGACGAATTGTGGGTTTTAACATGTCCATCACATGGGCGCCGCCATTTGGTGAAGATCCTCGCTCTCAGGACAGCAACAGCTTTGGAGAGTTGTGCAGGCTCACCAGATAGATCCGACAAGAGAGGTAGAGGCTGCTATTCACAACAACCACCTTGCTATGCATTGGCAGGGGTGTTACATATAATTAGCAATGATCAACACCCTACCTGTACTGCATGGAGTGCTAAGGGTTTGAAAGGCCCCTCAGCATATTTATACAAAATTAGTGACCCAAAACCAAACCAGGTTGGTGTGGAATTATATATATAGATTACACTCCATAAAATAAGGGTTTACCCTAAAACAAAACTAAATTATGGATCACACATAGTCCAAAAATCCTGCAGGTACAGTAGTAGAGCTGATTGCACCCGGACAGGAACTCCAACAATATCCCCAAGAGACTTTCCATGTTCTCTCTAATGGCTCTGGACTCCTATCTCTCCACTCTCCCCATTGGCTGTTCTGACAGGTATTTAAAGGGGATGTGACATCACAAGGCCTGGCATGCAGAATTTTGTTTTCAATATTTTATTGAATTTTTAAGATAATAAAACATTTTAAAACATGAAATTTGTTTGTCATGATGTAGCAAATAGATACATTTCTCATAAAGTACACAATATGTTATTCTTATAATAGCTTAATAGCCAGCAAAGACCTCTGAAGCTGAGTCTCTCTAATACATCTAAATCTTTCTGACAATACAGTAACCAAAAAAGAAAAAGAAAAAAAAATAAACATAATGAGGGGGATTGGAAGGAAGAAAGGGAAAGGGAAATTGTGGTACCCTGGCCTGGGGTGAGAGTCCGAGAAAGGACCTAAAATACCAGAAACATTGCTCATCAGTAGAGGAATAGTGATCCAGTCCTTGCCAAATTTTTCCAAAAAACGCTTCTTATCATGTAACATACGAACAAAACTTATCGTTAATCATAATCCAATTTAACTTAGATTTACACAAATGCAATGGAACAACAGCTTTTTTCCACGGGTTGCTATGCGATCTTAGCTGCTAAGAAAGGTTAGAAGTAAATCTATGTGTGTCAATCGAGAGGTCGGTATTGTTCCATTTAGAGTGCGTAAACAGGAGAAAAGCTTAAGATTTATTTGCGTTATGGAATATAACATATTAAATATGCGTCTCCAGAATCGCTTGACCTTAGGACAATGCCACCATATGTGAGCATGAGTACACCTCCATCCCGCACCCTCTAAAACATTGAGGTGATACTGTAGGAAAATTTTGACAGGCGAGGGGCGGCACCATGTACCATCGTGAAAAAAAACTTTAAAGTTTGCCCTCCTGGCATGCAGATTTTGGTTGCTTATCATGTCCTGCTTTGGCTTTCTGATTCTTTAAACCACATAAATAGTAACAAATATCAGGAAATGTGGATTGTAACAAATGAAACTTCTTCTTCTTCTCCCTCTTTCTTTCCATATTTCCCTTCTCCTTTCATATTTAGGGTTATAGAAGGGGAGGCAGAATAATGCAATATGAAGACGATTTTATTTGAGAATTTACCATTTTTATGACTCGTGAAATCTCGGCCACTTACACCGATCCATAGAATACATGGGATGTGTGGGGCTTGTAAAGACCCTCTCCAGCTGCTATTGTCTCTCTTCACACAGTTGTAATTTTTTTCTAGCTTCTCAGTACATTGCACATAAGATTGAATGGTGCCACCAGGTCCGTACAATATATTACACAGAAACAAGTCTCATCCTGCTCTGTAAACCATAAAAAGCTTCAGCTTTAAGAACAGGGGAGTAAAACATGGAATCTCGAATAAAAGTCATTTTAATAACTTTTTTCTAGCTTCAAGCTAACATGAAGGTGGACTTGTATTCTGTTATTTCTGTACGCCCTTCTTAATATCTTTATTTCTCAAACTGTAAATCATTGGATTAACCAAGGGGTAAACACTGTGAAAGCGGGGGAGGATTTTGTTATATATGATGTTTGTGCTCGTTTTGGAAGAACATAAACACCAAATATGGTTGCAGTAATATATGGAGACCACAATGAGGTGGGGAGCCACAGTGGAGAGAGGCTTTCTGTCTGACTGATATTAGATGGGATCCGTAGGATGGCGCCGGACAAATTCACATAAGAAATAACGATTATTATGCTGGAACCATCAGTAAGGGACACTGAATCATATAATTGTAGTTGTATAGAAATAGTATCAGAACAGGAAAGTTCTTAGAAGGAAAGATATCACAGAACACATGGTCTGATCATCCCGTCCACAGAACTTTAAACTTATTATAGTCTTTAAATGAAGCGAATCCACAGAAAAACCAAGTAACCAAATGGTGATGACTAATGTACCACAGCATGGATATCGTCATGATGGAGGTGTAGCGGAGGGGGTTACAGATGGCCACATATCGGTCATATGGACATCACTGTGAGGAGAAGACACTGAGATGATTCTGAAACACAATAGAAGTAACACTGTATCATGCAGGCAATATAAGTAATGCCCCCCCTCTCCAGAGTGATATGGAGCATGTTGGGGGTAATATCTGAGGACAGTAAGATGTCACTAAAGGACAGTTGTGAGATGAAGAAGTACATGGGAGTGTGGAGGTTCTGTGGGTACACCAGGGCGATGATCAGAGGTTCCCGCTTATTGTGCACAGAATGTTACAAAGAGTAAAGGAGAGAGTGTGAAATTAATTATCTTGAGGTTCCTGAAAATCCCAAGAGAATGAACTCCAGGACATCAGTCACATTAATAACCTAAGAAAAAAGGTTAAAACAAGAACAGTTCAATCAGTATCAATATTTTAAATACCAAGAAACCTAAAAGGATACAGTCTGGGAAAGTTATGATTGATGGAGAGACTCCACGTTCATATAGGAAGGTAGACAGAAAGAAGGAAGACAAGTACAAAAAGATTCAAGTGTAGGAGTACAGCAGGCAGTTTTAGGTCATATGAGGTGGATGAAATAAAAGCTTATGGGACTGATATTCTGTCCTACTTGGTGCTTGCAGATGCTGCTAACCATGAATTGTAAGGCCGCCAACCCAGAATGACGGGTTTCCAAGGATCAAGTACTTGTACCCATGTGTGGTTATCTTGTCTGTTTCAGTGCTTCATCCAACTAAGTTTCGGGAGCTGAAACGCGTTGTGCACCCAATGAATGATCCTTTCATTTATATGAACGCAATCCGAAAAGTACAAGAAACCAAAAAAAACAAGAACAATTCATCCTAGAACTAAGTTTTAGAAGAAAGAAAAGCATATAAAAAATGCTCGCTACAGAAAAAGGTAGAAAAATAATCATCCTGAATACCTTCCACATCATGTGCTTTCAGGTCCAGTGTGTCGCATCACCAGAAAATGTGATTGAAGTGGATGGAAATGTTGGTTGTATAAAGTCAACGGGCATCCAGAGAAATCACTAACCAGATCTCCTGAACTTCAGCTCATTGGGACATTTACTACCCGGCCCGCGGAGTTCACGAAAAGTGCGTGCCTGCGATAATGCACTGTGCGCGATTCACTAAGATCATGCGCCCGAGATGCATGTGTCGTTTCCGCCAGGTCCCGAGTTCACCTTCTCTTCCTGGTGCATGTAAGTGCTTGATCTTTCAACACAATTTGAAAGTTAAATCCCAGTCGAATCAGTTGGATGTCCGATAGCATGCCCCCCCTCCCCGATTTCTGTCGCATGAAAGCCAGCGCAGTCGTTTCACAATCCGATTGCGTGTGAACACAATCCCCAGTTTAATGCTTGTCACAGTGACGCAAATCCTGAATACGTCAGAAAATCCAACAAAAGTGCGTCCGTGGACCCTTAGTAAATGAGCGCCATTATGTCCATCACAAGGTAAGAGGGGTTCAGAGAGCTTGATTTCAGTAATAAACTGGAGTGTTGGACATTTATACAACCAATTCACATCTCACTGCAAAGTTGATTCTTTGATGAGGCACCACCCTGTGCCCTTGAAGAAAAGATAAACAGGATGTAGAAGGTGTTCAGCTTCTTGACAAGAAACGGGTAATAGCTTATTATGCCAATTCTTTAAGTCTACTGAACCTGATCTTTAAACCTCGTCTGAACTGTTCCTACAATACAAGGGAGGTGAGAGAGTAAGACATCTCCGGATGAGTTAAATATCAGCTGAATTCATGCTTTATTAATATCTTTACACAATACACCAATAATAAGCTTCAGAAAACATTTCAGGTGACTATAAAGATAATACTGATCATATTCCCTTTTTTCAGGTGATTGCAGCCAAAACTCACATCATATTTCTCCATAGTCTTTCTATTTTAATTATTAAGCACAAAGGAAGTAAATATTCCCAGCGTCAGCGGATTTTGTGAGATGATGTAAAATTATCAGACCCATCAACATTTACTCCAAGAAAAAACACTATACGGAGCCTCCCAGTTCATATATATTATGTGCAGTGTCCTCTATGGAGATGGTTTGTCTTTGTCTCCAATAGTCTCCTGAGGTCAAGTCTAGAGAGGAATCTAGAAATATGAGGATTAGTAATTAGTCAGTAAGAAAAAAAATCATCTCAAAGGAAAGTATAAGAAGATATAAATAAAGAAAACCCATAACCCTCATTTATTCTTGATTAGTTGACCCGCTGTTTAGGATACTTTTGTTCAGGATTTGGACCCTTGGTGAAATGCTAAATTGTTTTATTGACTGCTAAGCAGCCAATCAACCAGAGTCCAGCCCCTTAGCAACCACAGGCATGTCCTCTGTAGGTATGTCCTCTTTAGGCATGCCTGTGATTGGCCAAGCTGGACATGTGACTTTGCAGTATAGGAGTAGGGTCACATTTAGGAAACCGTTACACACAAGAAACATGGAGGGTTTGCTGCTTTTATTAGGGTCTTTCATATAGGCAGGGGCTATTCAGGAAGCACCAGTTGGCCTTTTCAGGGCACAATGAATAAATGCCCTTACTAGGGAACTCTGTGGATCTGCATCTGTAAAAATAAAAAGGTTCTGAATGCAGAACCTCTATATATGACTTGTTTTTACTATAGGAGTAACTTTAAAATTTAACTTTTATTTGTCAACAACTTAAAAAATGAGTACTTGGAGCACTCAAAAAGATACTGCCACAAAGGGAAAGTAGGGTTAATCAATGTTTTTTATTTTTTAATGAATTTTAAGTGAACCAAACACCAGTTACTTTATACTCTTCTACCATAGATAGGACTATTACATTAATACCATATTTTCTGGCATATAAGGCGACTTACTGTATATGCCAGACTCAAAAAGTACAGGGTAGTCTCATATGCCAAAAAATACAGTAGATTTACTGAATACAGTTAGAAAGCGAGTAGAGATAGGAAAGTGATGATTTATATACTATTACACATTAACCAGTTCAGTGGCGGTCGGGTCCCGGTGCAGGGAGACGGCTCACAGACTGAGCCCTCTCCATAGCTGGTAAGTCTTTACTGCATAGTGCAGCAAAGGCTTACCGGTAAAACCTGCAATTGGTGACAGCACCGATAGTGGGTGTCTTCTTGCTGATACAAAGTGACTGGCGGCTTCAAAAAGATGGCTGCACATGGGCACCGCCATCTTTCTGAGGATCGTCACTCCCAATGACGTCATCGGAAAGTGGCTATCTGTCTCCATGGCAGCCTGGGGTTTTCCGAAGACCCAAGGCTACTTCGTGTTAACCCATTCATTACATCAGTACATTGTAATGAATAAAGAGTAAAATCCCCATATACTGCCATACTTTAGTATGGCAGTATATGGTTGGATCGATCAGACAACCTAGGGTTAAAGTACCATAGGGGGTCTGAAAAATAGTAAAAATAGAAAAAAAGTTTTAAAAAAATTATAACAAAAAAGACCTAAAAATTCAAATCCCCCCTTTCCCTCAAACTGCTATAAATATAAGTAAACAGTAAAAATCATAAACACATTAGGTATCACCGTGTCCGGAAATGCCCGATATATCAAAATATAATAACAATTTTCAACAGTGTTTAATCCTGTAATGGAAAATCGCGCCCAGAGTGAAATATGGCACTTTTTTGCCATTTAAAAAAAAAAAAAAAAAATTCTATAAAAAGTGATCAAAAGGTCGTGCGGTCCTAAAAATAATATCATTGAAAGTTGCAAGAAGATGGCAAAATAAAAAAAAAATTTACAGGAGGTTTTAATTTTTGGAAATTATAAAACCTATACAAATTTGGTGTCCCTGTAATCGTATTGACCCAAAGAGTAAAGTAGACATGTCATTTGGGGCGTACAGTGAAATCCGTAAAATCCAAGCCCACAAGAATACGGCACAAATGCGTTTTTTCACCATTTTCACTGCATTTGGAATTTTTTTTCCTGCTTCCAAATACAGGGCAGGGAATATTCAATGCCACCACGTTTAAGTGCAATTTCTTATGCAGAAAACAAGCCCTCACTCAGCTCTTTACATCTAAAAATAAAAAAGTTATAGATTTTTGAAGGTGGGGAGTGAAAAATGGAAATGAAAAAACAGGAAAGGGCCTGGTCCTGAACCGGTTCATGACCGGTCTTTGCATGATAGATCTAGTACTGAAAAAGTTACTAAAAGATTTGAATAAGACAAAGGCGCCACCTAATGCAGCTGTGTGGGAATGTCATTCAAGTGAAATCCACTATGGACCCTGGGGACTAATGTGATTGTATACTTGGAGGGAAGTCCACAGTTTGTGGAATATGAACATTGGGCTATATTAGCCATATTTCTCCAATTCTGGATAATTAGAATATTAGGTCATAAACTAATATTACTTACCTATTTGGTATTATCTAATGAAACAGTGAATGTGTATGATCAAGGGATATTCTTACTGCTTGTAGGGTATTATACAACAATACTTGAAAAGACCAGACAGGAATATTAGCATTTACTTCATCATCCAGCAAGATCTTGAATGTTCTGTCTCTGTCTAGTATTCAGCTCCAGAAAGATTAAAAGGTGCTGCTGTCAGTGTGTGGTAATTCACATGTTGTAAAGGTGAATAGTTAATAGTGTGCATTGATCCCTAGATTGTAACCTCTGTGAATAGTGGGCAGTAATGCCTAGACCAGTGATGGCGAACCTTTTAGAGACCGAGTGCCCAAACTACAACAAAGACCCACTTATTTATCGCAAAGTGCCAACACAGAAATGTAATTTGTGATTTATACTCCCTTCTCTGTTACAGCTTTCATTCATATCAGCACCTGAGGACACAAATAAAGCAGAAAATAGTCCCAGGTACAGCTGTCACTTTAATATAGCTCTGTACAGCAAGTCCTGGGCTGTCTGGGACTGCAGGAAGATACCTGGAGTCATCTCTGGTGATGGCCTGAGTGCCCACAGAAAGGGCTCTGAGTGCCACCTCTGGCACCAGTGCCATAGGTTAGCCATCACTGGCCTAGACGATAAAGGTGCTGTTGGCAGTGAATAGCATACAGTAATACCTTGTTTTAATGATTCTGATGTCCTTAAATTGTATGTATCAATACCTAGGTGATAAAGATGCTGCTGTCAGTGAATAAAGTGCATTAATACCTATATTTTAAAGGTTCTCATGTAAAAAGCAAAGTGCAAAAAGTTTTCAGATCAGCAATTGGAGGTATAACCTCCTGACAGCATGAGGTGGTTGGATGCCTATATTCCAAAATGTTGGTCTTGGGTTAACGTCCAAATAAAAAATGTATAGAAAATAGGATCCAGCACTTCGGTTTGAAAAAATTGTGATAGAGTTACATTTTGTTCCCAAAAGGATTGAAAGATCATAAAAAGAGACCAACAATAACAACCATAACAACATACAAAACATATGACACGGAAGGCAAAATAGTGGGTGACGCATTTAAGACTATGTAAAATCTAAGTCCTAACTCATACCACTATGCTGCATTGGCTGCACGCTGACACTTGAGTGGCCTGGATGCTCAACAGAACCAAATTCTTGAGCACCACCATGCTGGATCCGTGATACAGGGATATCATAGTATCCTTCGTTTTAATACTAGAGCGTGAGACTGAAATGAGGGAGTACAAGCACAATTTGGTTCAGACTAGAGATGAGCGAGCACTAAAATGCTCAATTGCTTGTTACTCGGGTCAAACTTTTCCCAATGCTTGAGTGCTCGTATTGAATAACGAGCCCCATTGAAGTCAATGGGAGACTCGAGCATTTTTCACTGAAAGAACATATTGAAAGAAGAACACTGAAGAACACATTGCAGATGTTTGTAGATGTTTTCACTGAAAGAACACGGTGTTTCCATACATCTGCAATGTGTTCTTCACACATATTGTTCTTCACATACTATTGTGAAGAACACCTTTCGGCACTTGTGTCTTCGGATAAGTTAGCAGATGTACGGAAACATTTGCAATGTGTTCTTCACTGTGTTCTTCACTTAAATGATCCTATGTTCACTGTGTTCACTGTTTTCATTGTATTTTCACTGTTCTTCACTGTTTTTCGTTAAGTAAATGCTCGATCTCGAGCCGGTGAGATACTCGTCCAAGCAACAAGCCGTTTCGAGTACGCTAATACTCGAATGAGAATCAAGCTCGGACGAGTATACTCGCTCATCTCTAGTTCAGACACTACTGAAGGAGTTCCCATCTGGCACTGAGAGCTCAGTGGAGGCACAAAGAGGAGTCGGAAGTCACTAATGCAACAGTAACACCTTGAGCGGGAGAGTGAGCATCTCCCAATCTGGAGGGCCATGTTCACTTCTTGAAGGACACAGTTGGTGCTTAGTAGTAAGAGTAACAATAGAAGGTTTTATGCTGAACCAGATTTGTTCAAATTTGTCTAATACTGGACGATAAATCAGATGTAGTACAATACAGTTTTGGATTATTTTACTCAAGAAAAATGCAACAAAATGATGGTGTATTTACAAAATTTTAAAAGATCCCCCTTCTTTCTAGAAAGCCAGGCAGAATATTTCATTAAATGTGCCTCAAAGTGTCCTAAAAACAACAAAAAAGTTCAATCCCAAGGTCCAGAATTGCTTTATTTACAGAGTTTTATATGGTTTTTAAGAATTGCATGTTTATTGATCATTATCCGTAGACATTTTATAATGTCCTCATTCCTTAGGCTATATATCACAGGGTTGATGAGAGGAGTATATGCAGTATATAGAAGGGATAAGAATTTACTAAGATTTAAGGTTTGTCCTGCAGGTAAGAGATAAACACTCAGTAGAGTCATAAAGAATATGGAGACCACAGTGAGGTGGGAGCTACAGGTGGAGAAAGCTTTCTGTCTTCCAACCTTGGAATGAAACCGTAAGATGGTGACAATTATTTTTGTATAAGATATGATAATTATTGTCATAGGAATGAAAGCCACTATAAAACATATGATATTGACCTCTACCTCAATTATATTTGTAGAATAGCAGGAAATCTCTATCAAAGGAACAACATCGCAGAAGAAGTGGTCAATGATATTTGGTCCACAAAACGTCAACGTGGAAATAATAATACTGTAAATCAGAGAAATGGAGAATCCCAACCCCCAACACCCAGCAGCCAATGTCACACAGTGGAAACACGTCATGATGGAGGTGTATCGGAGGGGGTTACAGATGGCCAAATATCTGTCATAGGACATCACCGTAAGGAGAAGACACTCAAACACTTCTGAGGCACCGAAAAAGAAAAACTGGGTCATGCAACATATGAAAGTAATAGTCCCCCCGTTATTCAGTAAGATCTTGAGCATGTATGGGGCAATAGCTGTGGTCAACAAGATGTCAATGGTAGAAAGTTGTGAGATGAAGAAGTACATGGGAGTGTGGAGGTTCCTGCTGGTGGACACCAGAGCGATGATCATGAGGTTCCCACATATTGTCCCACAGTAAACCACCAGGAGAAGACAGAACAGGAAAATGTTTGATTGATGGCTGCTTTGAAATCCTAAAAGGAAGAACCCGGTGCCCACCGTCCCATTCCTCTGCTGAATGAATAGATGTAACATCAGAATTATCCGTTTTTTTCTTTTCATAGAACTTTTCCTAATTATCATTAAGCATTAGAGATGAGTGAGTATACTCGTCCGAGCTTGATGCTCGTTTGAGTATTAGGGTACTTGAAACAACTCATTGCTCGGACGAGTATTTCCCCTGCTCGAGATCGAATATTTAATTAAAAAAACACAGTGCAGAACAGTGAAGAATAGAATAAAAACAATGAACACAGTGAACACAGGATCATTTAAGTGAAAAACACAGTGAAAAACACAGTGAAAAACAAAGTGAAGAATAGATTACAGATGTTCGGCACATCTGCTTACTTGTCGGGAGATATGCCCGGAACGGTGCAAACAAAATAGCATGTGAAGAACAATGGGGGTCAATTACTAAGGTCCCGATTTGCGTTTTCCCGACGTGTTACCCGAATATTTCCGATTTGCGCCGATTTCCCCTTAATTGCCCCAGGTTTATGGCGCACGCGATCGGATTGTGGTGCATCGGTGCTGGCATGCACGCGACGGAAATCGGGGAGTGAAGAATAGATTACAGATGTTCGGCACATCTGCTTACTTGTCGGGAGATATGCCCGGAACGGTGCAAACAAAATAGCATGTGAAGAACAATGGGGGTCAATTACTAAGGTCCCGATTTGCGTTTTCCCGACGTGTTACCCGAATATTTCCGATTTGCGCCGATTTCCCCTTAATTGCCCCAGGTTTATGGCGCACGCGATCGGATTGTGGTGCATCGGTGCTGGCATGCACGCGACGGAAATCGGGGCGTGTGGCCGAACGAAAACCCGACCGGATTTGGAAAAACCGCTGCATTTAAAAAAAAAAAAAAGGGGCGCGAAACAACGCTTGAGTCTCCCATTGACTTCAATGGGGTTCGTTATTCGAGACGAGCACTCGAGCATCAGGAAAAGTTTGTCTCGAATAACGAGCACTCAAGCATTTTAGTGCTCGCTCATCTCTATTAAGCATCTCTCATGGCTGGGTTGCATTATATTCCATATTCACTCTTGTGCCCCAAGTGCGGGTTATCTACCATTGCTCATTTGTTTTCTTCTCCTGTTGTTTAATTCCTCTTCAACAGGCATATCTTCTCCTGCTCTGCCCTAGTATGCTATGAACTTCTGCTGACAATCTTCCTGCCACATTGTGATGTGAGCTCATCATTACTTGTTTTGAAATAGAATTTATCCTAATATTATCTTACATATTAACCTTTTATCTTGTTAAGATTGTAGCTACAGTATATCAGTTATATAATTACAGGGATTTTCTCACCTAGAAATCTTATAACACATCTAAAGGATGTGTCCTAAATAGAGATGAGCGAGTATACTCGTCCGAGCTTGATGCTCGTTCGAGTATTAAGGTACTCGAAACGGCTCGTTGCTCGGACGAGTATTTCCCCTGCTCGAGATCGAGCATTTAATTAAACAATCACAGTGAAGAACAATGAAGAATAGAATAAAAACAGTGAACACAGGATCATTTAAGGGAAAATTATTTATTTTTAGTGTTACGCTCTGTATAAACAGCACCAGAAGAGTGAAAATATTCAGAGTAAATTTTAGTACCAGTTGTGCAGTATAATGAATCTAATTTAGGGTGACAATCGGAAGGTGAGTGTACGGAAACCTGTTACTAAACAGGTAACATTCATTTATAAAGTGAAGAAAATTGTTTTTTTTTAAGTCTGGTTAAACTTTAAATGGGAATTTCCATTTCTTGAAATAAATATTTTTGTTTGTTTGTGTAGTGTAGTCACACCTGTGTGACCATGGTGAGATTTGTGAGTAACCAAGCAGAGATCTAAAAACCCTTGAGGAATTGATACAGAAAGTATATTGGAACATTGTATAACATTTCTGTCACGTCTGCGCCTGCTGTCTCCTCTATCCGTGCTGGTAGGATTAGGAGACACTGGGGGTCTTTTACTAAGGGCCCGATTTACGTTTTCCCGACGTGTTACCCGAATATTTCCGATTTGCGCCGATTTTCCCTGAATTGCCCCGGGATTTTGGCGCACGGTTTGTGGCACATCGGCGCTGGCATGCACGCGACGGAAATCGGGGGGCGTGGCCGAACGGTAACCCGACAGATTCGGAAAAACCGCCGCATTTAAAAAAAAAAAAATGGTCGCACGGACCATACTCACATGCACCACGATGAAGACGATGAACTCCGGGGCACCTTGGTGGACTTCGGCGCAGCAGCGCCACCTGATGGACATCGGGCGCAGGACCTTCATGAATCGCCGGAAAACCCGAACGCTCGTCAGAGAAGCCGCCGCTGGAACGCGAATGGACCGGGTAAGTAAATGTGCCCCACTGAGTTTCATCATCCTGCAGTCTGAACTAGGTTCTATGGCTTTCTGACCTGATGTCTGCCACTCTCCTCACTGAGTCTGTGTTGCAAGAGTTAACACCGTGGAACTGTAATTGCTTACTCCTTCCACCTGTGGTAGGGCTGAGTTTTAGCTCTCTTGTATCCTCTGGTTTCTGATCTCTTGCCTGTGTCTTGACTACTATATTTGGATTTTGATTTTGTTATTCCCCGCTGCCACCGAGTTGGATTGTATACCTCGCCTTATTGTGTTTGTTTGTCTGTATTGTTACGTGTTCACATCTTACCTAGGAAAGGGAAAGTCGCCCAGTTATTGGCCTCCGTTTAAGGGGGACCCAATAAGTTGGTAGGGACAGATTTGGTGTCTCTGTCTCAGGGCTCACTGTCCTTGTTTGTGTCCTGCCATTACAATTTCATCATACAAACAATAACATTACAGTATTTTTCGGACTATAAAGCGCACCGGAGTATAAGGCGCACCATCAATAAATGCCTACTAAAACGTCTATGTTCATATATAAGTCGCACCGGAGTATAAGGATGAATGACCAGAAGGTGGCAGACCTGTTCACAGTTCAAGGCAGCTGTTGTCTGTAAGTATGGTTCATATATACGGCGCACTGGACTATAAGGCGCACCTTCGATTTCTGAGAAAATCGAAGGATTTTTAGTGTGCCTTATAGTCCGAAAAATACGGTAATTTGCTAAAATGGAAAAACCCCTTTATGGCAACAGTTCACGCAGGTGGATTGTGATGTAGAATTTCTTACATTGAGATTTATTATGCTCTATTAAAATCAATGGTTCAGATTTATCAAGCGGCCTAAGAGTAAGAATGCGCTTAGTCACCCATGGCAGCCAATTACAGCTCAGCATTCATGGGCAACTAAGCATATTCTTACTCTTAGGCAGCTTGATAAATCTACCCCAATGAGCTTTGGATTCTAGAAGGCAGGAGATCAACAGCTCTAAAGGGTTAACTTAGTTTTTCATACATCACTGAAGAACGTCACTGCTGAGGTTCAGTAAAAGGTGATGATCGGAGCCTCACCCCTCTAACACTTACCTCAGGTACTTGCATGTTTCTTTCTAGTGATGGAAATGCACGTGGTCTCCAAAAAAATCTTGTAAAAAGAAAAAAAACACAGTTATGGTATTTACAGCATGAAACCAATCAATAAATAAGAGGTTGGGATCTGGCTCGAAAACACAAGCCCCCACAATAATGATAAAATCAGCTTATTTTTCCATTAGATACATCAGATGGTTTCAGAGAGTAGGTGAGCAGACGTGAGGGCATATCCTACGCGTTTCAGTTATAGAGGGTTATGTATCAGAGTCGGATGCTCATGCCCCTAGGATCAGTATATGATAATGTTGTGTGCCTCTCCAGCCCAGAAACAACTGGCTCTGGCTCTTGGATGTATCTGCTGGGGGTAGCAGGAACATTGTGTTAATTCTATGCCAGGTCCACACTGGCGTTGAAATATGCCACAGCATGCAACTATTTCACTATGAAGGTTTCACTTGCTGCGCGTGTGCTCAGTCACCGGGCACAACTCCCATGCCAGTGCTCACTGCCTACTGGTCTTAAACTCCCCTTCACAGCGCTATCGTAAGTATCCCCATAGACATCTATCCTTTATCACAAAAGCCGTGACCACAGTGTGATATCAGGGAGTGTTTTGAGCATTTTTCTAATATATTTGTTTATAAAATTCTGCTCATTGTGTTAAAATTTCAGGCTGTCAATAGCCCCACCTTAGGACAGCTTTTAACTCTGCAGAAGTTGTTATTCAGAATGCATTTTGTGTCTAGACTGACTACATGCTAATATTTTATATATCTTATATTACTTGAGCAGAGAGTATTAACCCATTTGCTTTCTCATAGCAGTACGTTATTTAAAGCCTTTATTTCTTAACACAAACATTTTTTATACGTTCAAACATATTTCCTTATCTATGAGTGAAAAGTGAGAGTAAAGATAGTGAGTATTCTATTAGGCTCATAGGATACTATAGTTACTGGAAAAATCAGAAAGGGTTAAACTCACTGCCAAAGTTTGCAAAAGGAAAACAAACTCAAAGAGTACACAAAAAGAATCCTGGAATACAGCTCTTCCTGAGCAAAGGGAAAGATTAGGCTTTGTTACCAAGGGGACTTTGCAGCCTGATTCTTTAAACACACGGCCAAATCAAAATTTATAAGGATAAGATATACTAGAAAATGTTCCACTCCCCCTTAAACACAACAATTAAAAATGAATATTCAAAACAACAGTTTAATAATTCCAGTATTCTCGTATGTGGAACATCATTACACAATTGTTAAGGGTCTTCCACGTGATCCAGATTGATCTTCTGTGAACACAGATTGTGGTTATAGATTTCCCCATAACAGGGACATGGAGCCAACTGCTTTGGGCTTGGTGCTCTTGTGTTTTACTGGAAATAGAACAGCTTTTGTGCCATTTTAAAGGGTTGTCCATAGAGTTGGAATAATTAGGAGCTGGGCTGGGACGGGTTTTAAAAAAGAGAAATAAACGTGTACTCAGCTCCTCCATTACTTTTAAGTTCCGCACTGTGTCCGTCTGATCTGTGCCCCTGTTGTTACACAAGGACATGCAGGCTGCGCTCATGGGGAGCTTCCGGCAGCCTGTCAGTCACATTCCGTTCACCATATCCCAGCGCCACAAAGTGATGGATAGGAGTGGCCGTCCACCTTGGCCCAAATGCTCCCTGTAAACAAACAGCGCCAGATCAGATCGACTGCGACAAAGTGACCAACAGAGAAGAGCGACAGGGGAGGTGAGTACACAGTTATTTTTTTTAAAAGCCATCACGACCCGGCACCCAATTTATTCCAACTCAGAGAACAACTGCTATAAAGTGGCCCACAAGAGCTTGATGAAGACCTCAATGTAACGATCAATGCTGTTAGAATTGTGTCTAACGTGTCAAACATCTGACAGTATTAGTGTGCCATCTTGGTACCAATCAGATAAACATTCTTCGTACCATCTCTCAGGACACACAAATAATTTTTTCAGATGTCCACAAATAATAAGATCAATGAAAAAGTAATGTCAACATTCACTACAAACCTACTAACTAGTTGCTTCTCTAACATTTTTTTTTGGAAATGACTAATAAATACCACAGTCAGTGTCATCCTGCAGCACGATTTTATATATTTTTTTTATTTTTTTTATCAGTTCGTCCTATCGATGAAATCATGTGACTCTCCTATAACAATCTCATTGAAATACGAAGCACTTTTTCTTTTTTTTGCTTTTATTATGACCATAGAGCATGGCATAATATGCACCAGGATGCCCAGTCATCCACCAGGTTTGTTTTTGGTTGAGGGGATTCCAGGGAACAATTTGTAAACATACATGTATATATATTAATCAATATCCCACTGAAACCTAGATGCCTACTCCTACCCCGTCAAACCTGTATCCTCTGTGAGGACCAACAACCACCCACTCGAAAAGTTACCACCCAAGTTATTGTCACCGGGAGCCCGAAACGACGAACAACAAGAACACAAAGTAAACTTTTTATTCACAAGCAATAACTTACAGAGAGTTTGAAAAACATTTTTTGACAAAATGCAGTTAGGAAAGCCTGTTAATGGTTTTAATGTGGTTGTCTCACTACTGGTAGCTAAAAGCATACTTATACACTCCTCAACCACAATAAACGTTCCCTCCAATGACACTTATGATTCACTAAGATCTGGCACCTTAAACGCCGGGATTGCTCCCCTGGATCACCGAAAAACAACCGCATGCCTCGTGGCCGTCAGGTATATTAACAACACATAATTGCGGTCTTGGGTTTGGTCATACAAAGGCCGCTCACACCCGGAGATGCCCCCAGACCCGGCTCCAACACAATGCCTGCTGACTGGGAAACGTGTGACTGGGGAAACTCATAGTCCCACCACACTAACCAGAAGCCACAGCTATGGTCCTCAGTGACGGCAGCAACAAGAACAGGAGCCGTGAGAGCCGACCAGGGAGTATAAGATGCTCACTGGCTGTTCCATTAACAGTACCCACCATGTCTAAAACTTTACTTGTGATCTTCTCTGCCCATTTTTTTGAACAACACACCCCCCTTCTTAACGGGTAACAACACTTGATGATGAACTAGGTGACCCAGACTTGCACTATTACTACACATTGGTTAAAATGTTGCAAAGGAAAATTTTCAGTGTTAATTTTGTTGTAACAAAACAAATTAAATAAACGGAAGAAATGGGATAACAAATGTGATCCCAAAACATTTTAGGGCTACTTTTAATTTATAGAAATGGAGGCTATATTAAGATCCGATATAATTCTAAAAGTAATTGCCCTTTTTAGGTTCGATTCTCTGAAATGATTTTATGTATTTGGTCTTTCATCTCGTATGATTTGATATTTTAGTACAGGGATATCTTTACTGCTTTAATGAGGTGTTTATACGAGATAATACTGGGAAGACTCAGGACAAGGCAGACATGATAGGCACTTTACCTACATCACTCCCAGCAGGACATCTTGACAAGGATCCTTTCTCCATGTATAGTGTGCACGCTCTAGCAAGCAATCCTACATGTTGAATACGCCACACCTACACTACCTGCATTGTGTAAACGCTCTCTGCAAGTCAGTCACGTGACAAGCAGTGCACCTAAATACCAAGATTATAGGGGATGCAGTTCTCCTTTTCAATGGAATTATAGGCTTAGTATACCAAGAAGTGAGCCATTTGGGGTCTTATTTTACTTAAGGGTTTTGCGGATTCACACGTCCGTCGTATTTTTAACAATGCTTAACTTTTTTGGGGGATTCATGGCTTGACAGGTTGGGTAGTTTATAATGGGTGTCTTGTGATCTGTGTAACCAGTCTATCGATGTCAGACTGTTGCTTGCTTTTATGCAACATGAATCGGGGTTTAAGGGCGGGTGTTGGCTATCGGTACGAATTTATTGGACTTGATTCGTGGTTATTTTGAGTTTACAGAGAGGATTTTAACTTGTTCACGTCACACTTTACATGCCCCGGGAAAGGAATGATACTGTGAACTCCTGGGGTACCTGAGTTGGGTGAAGTTTTGACAAAATGCATCGTGATTATAGGGTTTGCACTTGATTCTTCGTGATATCGTATTGCCTAGGGGCTTTTTTTTATGATCAATCGGAGAATGCACTTTCGTGAACTATGGGTATCCAATATTGTGCCCCTTATTGTGTTTTTTGGTTTGTACTATCATTACGTCTTGGTTTTGTTGTTGTGAAATGGATTTTTCGAGGGTGTTTAAACCTCTACTACATAAATTTCGCGTAAAATAAACTTTGTAAAATAATACTGTCACAAAATTAATAACACAACGATCTAAAAATAAGAAAAACTATACAGTCTCCCCGAAACTTTCTCAAGTCAGCAGAGATAGATAAAAGTAACCATTGTATAGCAAGTACACCTGCTGGTACCCACCATCCATTCCTATACAACCAGGGGAACTGTCTAACAACCAATACAATATCCCATGCAGGACCCAACCTACTGGCGGACTGCTGCCTGCTACTGGGCCTATCGCCAACTCCAATAGTTGCATCTGAGGACCCCAACCGAACTCTTAGCAGCTCACTTAAAAGAGCTTCTCTGTTGGGAAGTTTACAATATCCTTAGGCGTTGGACAAGTTGATCCTTCTCCCCCTCCTCAGTTTTTGCACTTTACACAGCCACCCATGTATTTTGACTATCGATTGCCTTTTTGCATAGATCCTGCCTGTGGGTAAATGAGTCTGTGTCGCCACACAGATTCACTCAAGATTTGTAAATATTTAGAGGAGATTAGTGAGTCATCTGTAACATATTTCCCCACTATATTCTTGCTACAGGATTGTGATAAATCTTACCCTTGTGGGGTGCCTTTCTGACCTAGTGGATATGGTTTTCTGATTTTTGTCCATATTGGGACACCGTCGCTCCATGTTCTTGGGTCTATCCCTGGATTGAAGACAAATGTGGGGTTTTTTAGTTATTGTTATATGTTCCCTTTGGATTGAGGATGCCGCTCGCCTCGTCACGTGATCTTGGGGCCACTAGTTATGGGTAATTTTAGCTACTCAATACTTGCGCCCTCACCTTTCACGCAGGACACAAATGAGCATAAATAACCACTCACTACAGCATCCAGCCACCAGAACCGCTGCCACACCACTTATTGCCATTTATGTACTGGAACACAACTAAGAAGATCAAACTCACATCGCTCTCCCCTCAAGGCAGTCACCATTGTACCACCACACAGACATGCACATCAGCACCTCAGCAGTACCAGCTAACACACTTCACAAGGCTATGACGTTCCTCAGCGCATCAGGTGACCTAAAATTAATATTTGGAAAAGATTTAATTACAAATAAGTGATTCAGGTGGCATGAAATAAGAATTATAAAACATATAAGAATACGAAAGGTACATCCACAAAAACGGTTGCAATAACAGTTAGTAAAATAAAAGGTTGTGAAAAATATACAGAAACTACAAACTTAAGTATAATCCTGATCCCTGGAGGGTTGGGAGGAGAAAATTAAGGAATCACACTGTAAGCTTGTTACAAGTCAGCCCCCAAATATTTGTTGAACCACCAATTCTTGGCTTTGATATGGTGTTTATATACTTCTGCGGTGGTTAGATTTCTTGAACCTCCCATTATTTAATTTAGTTCCAGAGCGTTCATTCAACGATTTTGGGCCAGAAGTGGTATGATTGGGGGAGAGTTCCCAGAGCATATTTAACACAGTCCTTGTTTCCAAATCCTGAATGCAGAAGAGGCGTGGTTTGGTTAGGGATGACCAAATTGTCTTTGGGGTCGATACAGACGTATTCAGTTGCAGAGGTTAGTCAGGCTGTTTTTGTGTTTAATTTAAAGCTCCAGGATGGCATAAAACTGACCCCCCCCATGAGGACGCTTCACATGGATGCCCAAATATTCGAACAAAAGTAGACACTTACCCTAACTAGTCTAAACAACTCAATCTTATACATTCACAATTTATTTTTAGTTTCTCTCTTGACAATATACATTATTGTAATTTTGTGTAGGTGTCATTCTTTACTTTCTTGGTTTAGGGTTTCTGCAATTATTTTGCTCGAGGGTTTTTTTTATAATCACTTGCACGTCTCCATTCGATTATTGTGAGATTGTTTTTCCTTATGCGCATATATGAATGAAGTTTACCAATGGACATGACTCTTTTTTGCAATGTATTGCTGTCTTTTTAAGTAGTGTTAACTGAGATCTGAATCAAGCCGTTAGGTTCTTACGACTGTATTGTTTCCGTTTAGTGGTTATTCACCTTTTTCTCCAACGTGTGTGACTAAGAAAATTAAGCTTAAATTATTGGTTTTTGTATGTTTCACCAAACATTTTTTTAGTGAAGCATGATAGAGTGCTTTATAGGGTTTCTCTGTTGACTTCTGGTTGGATAATAACCATGCTGCCGTGTCTTAACAAAAATACACAGTTGCCTAACTCTTGAACCCTGATGGTTATTAGTTTTTGGTGTGGTATTGTGCATACTAAGTCTCCATCTCATTATATTACAATGTCTGAGCTTGCAGTATCTCCACACAAGTTCTGGCCACAGTCAAGTCAAACCCACTCGGGCGGCTATGGTTTTGTGTGTTGTTTGGCGTTGTTTTTTGTGAAGTACTGCATTGACGCTGTTTTCCACCTTTCATGAGAACACCTTTAAGCCTAGATATAAACATCAACACAAAATTCTCTAATCCCATAGGGTTTCAGAACCAGTTTTTTATATTTAACGATGTAGCAGAAATGTCAACATATCTACAATGTGATTACTTATTATTGGTAAATAGATTTGTATTAAGGTTTCCTTCAGTTCCCTTAGAATAGTATCGACTCGGGTTGATGATGAGTGGAGTAAATTGCTTTTAGTATATAGATAGGGATAAGATCATTTACTAAGGTTTGACCGGCCGGATTTCCTGTCCTCGCACAGCGGGTATCAAGAGAAAACACCTCCACCCAGTAGAGTCATAACAGAATATGCGAGCCACCACCAGTTGAGGATGCGGAGAAGATACCAGTGCCGAGAAGGCTATTCCTGTATTCCAAACCTTGGAACAACTCGACAACCAGTAAAGATCCCGGTGCACAATTATTTCTTGTCTATACCATTACAGATATGATAATATTGGTCAATAGTGCACATGCAAAGCACCACCACCTGTACCCCTAATACATCTACTATGATATATGACAGCTACCTCAATTACATATTGTAGAGTAGACACCGCACCAATAACCACCATCTCTATCAACGGAAAACAAACAATGTCGCAGCACAGACAGTGGTCAATGATGATTTGGTTCAAAATAAAGCCACAGGCTATTTTGTTTTTTATACTTGCATATTAGAGAAAGAAATTTGAGAATCCCAACCCATCTCACTAACCCGTTTTACTATGCCAATTTTGTCTCACCACAGTTTGGAAACGCTGTAAATGAACTACGCCCAGCACTGATATCGAGCAAAGCGGGGGTCCTTTATCGATTGGCACAAGTATGCTGTTCATTAGTGATCATCACCGAAGGAGAATGACACTCAACACTTCTGCTTTTGGCACACGAAAAAGCGAAAAAAACTGTGTATATGCTAATAATATGAATTAGTAATAGTCCCCCATTATCAGTAAGATCTTGGCGTCATGTTAGGTGGAAATAGCTCTGTTGGTCAAAAGTATGTCAAGGCGTTATGAAAGTGTGAGATGATAGGATAGTAGTACTATGGGGGTGGTGTGGAGGTTACCTTGCTGGTGGACACTCAGGGTTTTTTGGTTGATGATCAGGAGTGGTCACACATTGTCCTAATCATAGTAACCAGCCAGTTGAGAAGGACAGCAACTAGGAAAATTTGATTGATTGGCTGCGTTTGTAAAAACCTATCGTATTGGAATCAGCATTAAACCTTAGTGCCCACCTGTCTCGATCGTTCTTGCTGTAGATACATTTAATAAAAGACCATATACCTTACAACACTACAACGTTAAGCTAAACTGACCTCTTTTCACATTCCCTTCCACATAAAACAACACAAGTAAGATATGGAAGTTTAACGTTATTTGGACAAAATTGATTCGATTATGGGGGGCTATCATGTTACTAGGCGTGGTCAACATGCCAATTTAAATTTTTTCGGTGTTTGTTGGGTTTCACGTTTTTTTTTTTCCACATTTTTTTGCGCGTTGATATTGTCATCCGTATTTTGTTTTGGTGCACATCCTTGTATTAGGAGTTGTGGTTGCTATCCAGCTGCCTGCTTGCTATGTGCGACTACTAAATCGGTGGCTTTTTGGCGTGTGGATGCTTGGGATTCAACCCGTAACTGTAATCGGGACATAACAGCAGGAATTTATAAATGCAAATTCGGTGGGCTAAGATTCACCACTTAACCTGCACCGGGTGGTTAAGAAGATTGTGAAACTCCGGAGGACTCTCAGCAGTACCTGTCTGTATTCGATATGTGATTCGTTAGTAATAGACAGATCAGTTCTATAGGTGTGTTAGAGGATTGACCCCTGTTCAATGGTGATAGGACAAAGAACCATCCTCTCCCTCCCTAGGTGGAGACAGAATGACCACCCTGTCTATGGTGAATGCCATACGAAATACGCTCTCTTCCTCTACGGTCTAAAAGAGAATGCACCCCCCCTCGCCGCATGGTTTGTATTTGTTTAGAATTTGCGTATCCTTGGCTTGAGGTGTTGAGGAGTTCCCTGTATGATTCTTGGTCGATGGGTCGAATTAGAACCCGCTTTTCTTCTCCTTCTAGGTGTATGAGGAGTCCCTCTGTCTATGGTGATGGTCAGTAGCAAAGAAACCTCGCTCTCCTCTAGGTTGTAGTAGGGATTCCCCCTGTCTATTGTGAGATTTGGTTGTAGTATTATGATCCTCTCATTATGAGGGTTTGTAGATGGATTCTCCCTGTTCCTATGGTTGATGGTTAGAAGTCCTCCTCTCCGTCTAGGTTGTGGGTTGTTGTTGTAGAGGGATGCCTGTGCATTCTATGGTTGTTATGGTGTGAGTATTTTAGAATCTCCTCTCCTCCTTTATGGTGTAGCGGATGGCCTCTCCTGACCTTTATATTTTTTTTGGGTTGAGGGTAGAATCGCCTCTCCTTTAGTGTGCTAGAGAGCCAACCCTGTCTCATGCGGCGCGGGGTGCCTGATGGTAGAACTTCCTACTATCCTATAGTCGTTCGGTGTGGACAATGTGCCCCCTTGCTCATGGTGATGGAGACCCTCCTATCCTCTAGGTGGTAGAGTGTGCCCCTGTCTATGGTGATGGTAGGATCACCTCCTCTCCTCTAGGTGTAGATTGGACCATCGGACCCTGTCTATAGTGATGGTATGAAACCTTCCCTCTCTTTCTAGGTTGTATGAGGATTAACCTCGGTCTAGGTGATGGGTAGAACACTCCTCTCCTATCTGTAGAGGATGCCCCTTTGTCTGGTATTGGTGATGGAAGTTTAAGAACGCACCTATCCGTCGAGGGTAGTGTAGAGGATGCCCCCTCAAGTCCTAACCAGGATGGATCGGCCGGTAGACACCCGCTCCTCGTCTCTAGGGTTGTAGAAGTATGCCCCTTCCTTTTTGTTATATGATGATGTAGAACCTCCTCTCCTCTGAGGTGTTAGTAGGATATCCTCCCCCTGTCTTGGTGAGCGGTCAGAACCTCCTCTCTCCAGGTGTTGTAGTGAGGATTGACCAGGTAACTCTGGTGATGGTACGAACCTAACCCTCCATCTCTCTAGTTGTTAGTGGAGGACCCTGTCTATTGGTGATGGTAGATACCGCCTTGTCTATAGGTTCTGTCCCATCACGACACCCGATTTGCCCCCTGCTAATGGTGATGGAAAAAAGACTTATACTTCAGGTTGTGAGAGTGACGGTAGGAACCATCCTCACACTAGGGTAGAAGATTCCCCCTTTGCATGTCTATGGTGATGGTATAGAATGCATCTGGTCCGTCTGGCATAATGATGCCCTCTTTTGTCTGGTACAGGCTTTCTATGGAATTAGATAAGATCTTTGAAGAGTATCATCCCCCTGGTTAATGTTCCGCTTTCAGGTATTGTACATTTGTTACTGACGAACGGTACACCACCCTACACCCGCACATGTTATTTTCCCCCCAAAAACTGAATAACACACCAAACACCGTTTTAGCAATTCACCGTATTCGCATTCTTAGTTCCCCCATTCCCCCCGACATCACAATCCCCGGGGGATAATAAGTATTAGCCAACCCCCGATGCAACCCGCTTAGACCTGATTTTCTTTTTTCTACATCTTGGTTGTACACAAAAAATCTGGTACACAATTATTCACAACACCCCATAGGTGGCCTTTAACCCAGCCGGAATTCAGCATAATGGGCTAAAAACTATGTCGTTAGGTCATCTTATTCCTCTCTGATATTTCCCTATTAATTTTATTGGATTTTATATTGTGCAGCAGCTTTCGCCTGGCTCTGCTCATTATAAAGTAGGGTTTTTTACCATTCCTACGCTTATACACACTTCAACGTCCTACTTTTTTCAGGTACCAGCCTTTATACCATCAAATCCAATGGACCCCCCCCCCACTGCTTCCCACTACCGAACACAACAGAGCCGAACCGCTCCACCTCCCCAAAACCACCCTTCTTTAACCCACTAAGAGGGGCCACCCGCTATTTCAATCCCCCACCGCCGCACCGTTGCGAAGCGGCCCGGACAGGCAACAGCGGCTAGTCTATCCCAGGGTCACCTGATCTGGCCAGCCAACCACTGCTATCGACGTGTAAGGGTACCACGTCATGCTGGGTGGAGTGCAGAGTCTCCTGGCTTGTGATTGGCTCTGTTTCTGGCCGCCAAAAAGCAAAACGGCGGGAGCTGCCATTTTCTCGAGCGGCCGAAGTATTCGTCCGAGCAACGAGCAGTTTCGAGTACGCTAATGCTCGAACGAGCATCAAGCTCGGACGAGTATGTTCGCTCATCTCTACACAAGACCCCACAATAATAATAAAATCAGCTTTATTATTTCCATTAGAAATACATCAGATGGTTTCAGGAGAAGGTAGAGCAGACATTGAGGGCACTATCCTACGCGTTTCAGTTATAGAGGGTTATGTATCACAAGTCGGAGCTCATGCCCCAGGATATTATAATGTTGTGGCCTCTCCAGCCCAGAAACAACTGGCTCTGGCCTCTTGATGTATCTGCTGGGGAGGCAGAACATTGTGTAATTCTATGCCAGGTCCTACCCGGCGTTGAAATATGCCACAGCATGCAAACTATTTCACTATTGAAGGTTCACTTGCTGCAGCGTGTGCTCAGTCACAGGGCACTAACGTCCCATGCCAGTGCTCACTGCCGCTGGTCTAACTCCCCCTTCACAGCGCTATCGTAAATATCCCCCATAGACTCTATCCTTATTCACTAAAGCGTAACCACAGTCTAATATCAGGGAGTGTTTTGAGCATTTTTCTAATATATTTTGTTATAAAATTCTGCTCATTTTGTAAAATTTCAGGCTGCAAAGCCCCATCCTTAGGAACAGCTTTAAACTCTGCAGAAGTTCGTATTTCAGAATGCATAGTTTGTGTCTAGACTGACTACATGCTAATATCTTATATCTTATATACTTGAGCAGAGAGTATTAACCATTTCTGCTTTCTCCATAGCACTAGTATTCTATAAGCCTTATTTTCTAACAACATTTTTTATACCTGTTCAAACCATATTTCCTTATCTAGATGAAAGTGAGAGTAATAGATAGTGAGTATTCTATATTAGGCTCATAGGATACTATAGTTATGGAAAAAGCAGAAAGGGTTAAAACTCACTGCTCAAAGTTGCAGAAACAAACTCACAGAGTACAGAAAGAATCCTGGAATACAGCTCTTCCTGAGCAAAGGGAAAGATTAAGCTGTTACCAAGGGGGGACTTTGCAGCCTGATTCTTTATAAACCAGGCAAAATTTATAAGTATAAATTATACTAGTAAAATGTTCACTCCCTCCCAACACAACATTAAAAATGACTTCAAACAACAGTTATAATTCCAGTATTCTGTATGTGGAACATCATTACACAATTGTTAAGGGTCTTCCACCTGATTCCAGATTGATCTTCTGTTAACACAGATTGTGGTTATAGATTTTCCCCATAACAGGGACATGGAGCCAACTGCTTTGGGCTTGGTGCTCTTGTGTTTACTGGAAATAGAACAGCTTTTGTGGCCATTTTAAAGGGGTTGTCCAAGAGTTGGAATAAATTAGGAGCTGGGCTGGGACGGGTTTTAAAAAAGAGAAATAAACGTGTACTCACCTCCTCCATTACTTTTAATGTTCCGCACTGTGGTCCGTCTGATCTGTGCCCCTGTTTGTTCACAAGGACATGCAGGCTGCGCATGGGGAGCTTCCGGCCAGCCTGTCCAGTCCCATCCGTCACCATATCCCAGCGCCTACAATGTTGAGAGATAGTGATGGATAGGAGTGGCCGGCCACCTTGGCCAGCCAAATGCTCCCTGTAAACAAACAGGAGATCAGATAGACTGCGACACAGGACAACAGGAGCGACAGGGGAGGTGAGTACACATTTATTTTTTTAAAAAGCCCATCACGACCCGGCACCCAATTTATTCCAACTCAGAGACAACCTCTATAATGAGGCCCACAAGAGCTTGATGAAGACTTCAATGTAACGATCAATGCTGTTAGAATTGTGTCTAACGTGTCAAACATCTGACAGTATTATGTGCTGCCATCTTGGTACCAATCCAGATAAAAATTCTTGTACAATCTCTCAGGGACACACAAATAATTTTTTCAGATGTCCACAAATAATAAAGATCAATGAAAAAGTAATGTCAACATTCACTACAACATCTTAACTAGTTGCTTCTAACATTTTTTTTTGGAAATGACTAATAAAATACTCACAGTCAGTGTCATCCTGCAGCAGATTTTTATATATATTTTTTATTTTTTTTATCAGTTCTCTATCGATGAAATCATGTGACCTCCTAAACAATCTCATGAAAATAGAAGCAATGAATGAGATGTATAATATGAAGCTGCAGTCCTCCGGTGTAAGGATCAGTGATGGGATCAGGCACAATGTAACTACCTGTATATATATAATAATATCATGACCTCGTGTATCTCCGTAACCTGTATCTCTGTGGGAAAACACCTCTAAAAGTTACACAAGTTATTGTAACGGGAGAACAAAAGTAAAAAGTAAAACTTTATCACAAGCAATAACTTTACAAAGTTGAAAACATTTGAAATGCAGATAGGAAATCCTCGTTAATGTTTAAAGGGTTTGTCCAATAATGGTAGCTAAAGCTACTTCAACACCCTCACCACAACAACATTCCCCCCAACACTGATGATTCACTCAACTGACCTTAAAGGGGTTGTCCTGGATCAGAAAAAAGTTATGCCTGTGGGTTGTATTAAAACAATAAGTTGCCGGCTTGGGTTTGTATACAGGGGTCACCGGAGATGCGAGGTCACAAATGTGTGATGTGACGTGTGATGGGACATCACTAGTCACCACTAACGGAAGCCAACAGTAATGGTCATCAGTGCGGCAGAACAGGAGCTGGGAGAGAGAGGTAAGTATAAGATGCTCACTGTGTTCATACATCCCACACCATGTCTAAACTTTATTTTTGATGCCAGACAACCCTTTTAAGGACACTTTGATGATGATGGCTGCCAGATGCATATACTACACATTGTAAATGTGCAAAGACACAATTTCAGTGTTACATTTTGTTACAAAACAAAATAAAAAAAGGAAAAATGTGAAACAAATGTTGAATCCTAAAACTTTTAGGGCACTTTCATATAGAAATGAGCTGCTATTATTAAGATCATATATAATTCTAAAATAATTGCCCTTTTTAGGTCACTCTGAAGATCTGTATTTGGCTACTCGTATGATGCTATAGTACAGGGATATCTTTACTGCTTAATGAGGGTTATACAGCAATACTGGGAAAGACCAGGCAGGATTATAGCATTTACTACATCATCCAGCAGGATCTTGAAGGTCCTTTCTCTGTATAGTGTGCAGCTCTAGAAGAATCATAAATGTGAATAGCACACTAATACCTAGATTGTAAAAGTCCTGCAGTCAGTGAATAGCGTGCACTAATACCAAGATTATAGAGGTTCTCCTTTCACTGAATTAAGCTTATTAATACCAAGAGTGAGCCATTGGGGCTTATTTACTAAGGGTTGCGGATCACACTTCCGTCGTATTTTACAACTTTTTGGGGGATTACATGGCTTTGACAGGTATTTATAAGGGGTCTGCACTTGGATTGTGTAACACACGATCAGACTTTGCTGCTTTAATGCAACATGAATCGGGGAAGGGGGGGCATCGGACGATAGGACTGATTCGGAGAGAACAAAGGATTTAACTTTCAAGCACTTACATGCACCGGGAAGAAGAACGTGAACTCCGGGGACCTGAGTGGGGAAGCGACACATGCAGGATATCGGGTGCACGATCTTAGTGAATCGATGCCTAGGGCCTGATCAACGGATAATGCACTTTCGGTGAACTCTGTGGACCAAATGTGCCCCATTGTGTTTGGTGTACATCATACGTCTGTGTGAAAATGGTTTCAGGGTTGTTTAAACCCTAACAAACCTAATAATACTTTGTAAAATAATACTGTCAAAATTAATAAAAAAGGATTAAAAATAAGATAAATATACAGTCAGACTTTTCAATTAGCAGAGTATATAAAGTACATTGTATTAGAATGTGTCCCCCTTCCTTCTTATACAGGGACCTGTATAACACACAATATCATTGTGCCACTCTGCGGGCTGCTGCTGCTACTGGGCCATGTCAACTAATAGTTGTATCTGAGGAACCCACGGACTCTTGAGCTTTACAGAGCTTCTTGTTGGGAAGTTTAAATATCTTAGGCGTTGAAGTTGATCCTTCTCCCTCCTCAGTTTTGCTTTAAGCACCATGATTTGACTATCTATTTCCTTTTGCAAGATCCTGCCGTGGTCAAGGTCTGTGTCAGACATCACAGATTCACCACCATTTGAAATATAGTAGGAGATAGATCATGTACAATTCCCCTACTATATTCTGCTACAGGACTTGTGCTAAATCTTACCCTTTGTGGGGGCCTGACCAGTGACATGGTTTCTGACTGTCCCATGTGACACGTCGCTTCCAGTTCTGGAGGAAGGTTTGACACGTATTGTTTGTGCGGTGGTGAGTGCACATCGTGGAAGACTCTACTGGGTCTATCCCTGATGAAGCAAATGTTGGGTTTAGTTAGTATATATGTCACGGAGAGGACGCCGCCGCCTCGTCACGTGACGTGGGGTGCAACTGTATGGGTTAATTTAGCCTACTCAAACTTGCGCTCACCTTTCACTCCGGACACAAATTGAGCATAAATAACACCTCATACAGATCCAGCACCAGAACCGCTGCCACCACTTATTGCATTTATACTGGGACCAATAAGTATCCCACTCTACATCCACTCCTGCTTCTCAGGCAGTCACCTTGTTACACCACTAGACATGCACACTCAGCACTCCAGCAGTTACACAGCTAACCACACTTCACAAGGCTATGAGTTCGCAGAGCATACAGGGACCAAAATTAAAGTGAAAAGCTTTAATTACAAAAAGTTGATCAGTGCATAAAAAGATATTAAAAACAAAAGAATTACAAAGGACACACAACACGGCAAAACAGTTATAAAATAAAAAGGGAGAAAAATAACAGAAACTTACAACGTAAAGTAAATCCTGATCCCTGGAGGTGGGAGAAATAAGGAACACACTCAGCTTGTCAAGCAGCCCCCAAAATGTGAACATCAATTCTTGGATTCAAAATTGTTTAAAAACTTCTCAGTTGGGTCAAAATTCAGAACCTCCCATTCATTAATTAGTCCAGAGGGTCATTCACGATTGGGCAAAGTTTTAATGAGGGGGGAGAGTCCAGGAATATTTAAACAGTCTTTTGTTTCCAAATCCTGATGCAGAAGAGGGGGGGTAGGGAGACCAAATGTCCTTTGGGGTCTGAACAGACCAGTCTTCAGTTCAGAGGTTATCAGGCTGTTAAAGCTCCAGGATGTCATAAAAGCTGCCTGGACGCTTCAATGGATGCCAAATATTTAAACAAAGTTTATAATTACCCTATAGTTAAACCAATCTTATACATTCACAATTAATATCTCCTTGACAATATACATTATTTGTAATTTTGGTAGGTTGCATTCTTTCCTCTGTTTAGGGTTTCTGCAACATTTTTGCTCTGAGGGTTTTATTATACACTTGCAGTATGCATCGATTATGTGAGAGTTTTTTCCTATGCGCATTTATGAAGAAGTTTACCCATGGACAGACCTTTTTTCAATGTATGTTGCCTTTTTAATGTATGTGTTAACTGATGATCTAATAAAGAAGTAGGTTCTAGACTATGTTCTAGTTTAGTGGTTTATTCCTCTTTTATTGGTGACAAGAAAAATTAAGCTAAATTATGGTGTATTTCCAACATTTTTTTTAGGAAGCCATGAAGATTGCTTTAAGGGGTTCTCTGGAGGTGGAAAAACATGGCTGCAGTCTAACAAAAACAGTGCCTCACCTGACCATGGGTAGTGTGTGGTATTGCAACTAAGCTCCATTCATTTCTATACAGCTGAGCTGCAGTACTGGCAGTAACCATGGTGGGGTGTGGTGCTGTTTTTGGAAGACTGCAGCCATGTTTTTCCACCTCATGAGAACCCCTTTAAAGCAGATTAAAATCAACACAAAATTCCAATCCCAAGGGTCAGAACAGTTTTTTTTAATAAAATGTAAGAAATGTAACATATCTACAAATTGATAACTATATGTATAGATTTTATAATGTCCTCATTCCTTAGACTATATATCACAGGGTTGATGAGAGGAGTAAATGCAGTATATAGAAGGGATAAGAATTTACTAAGATTTAAGGTTTGTCCTGCAGGTAAGAGATAAACACTCAGTAGAGTCATAAAGAATATGGAGACCACAGTGAGGTGGGAGCTACCCCCCCCCCCCCATAACAACAGATTGGTACTCCAACACTGATGCTTTACCCCGTTGACCTTAAATGGGTTGTCCTGGAGTAGAAAACTGAGTATCAAAACAATAAACTTAATAAATGTTCCTCTCTACCCACTTCCTTTCTCTCACGCTGCCATACAAGTTGGCTTCTGCTTGTATACAGGGGTCAGCAGTGATGAGGTCACAAGTGTGTGATGTGACATCACTGCCGCCACAAACAGCAGTAACGGCCATCGGTGTGGCAGAGCAGGAGCGGGGAGAGAGGTAAGTATAAGATGTTTATTGCTATAATACACTTCCCAGTCATACATACATTTTTTTCGATCCCGAATAACCCCTCTTAGGACAATTTTCCCTCTTGGAATACAATACAATAAAACTTTATTGTTTCCTGAGAAAAGTGCGGTGTTCAAGTTTCCAGTATGTAAAGTAAATCACAGACATAAACAGTAGCTCAGACAAAACACATGCTTGTTGAGTCCATTAGTTGTAGAGATTGATGCTTTTGGTAGAGGTAAGTTATGAATCCTTGTTGTCCGGCAGCAGATGTGTCTTTACCGGTCACTTCTCTTGCTCCGTTGTTGAAGTGGTGCCTGGTGCAATGTGTACAATGCATTTTTTGCAATAGAACTTGCTGCGAGTCCTAACCTGCCAAATGCTGTCGATTGGGCTCCGGCTATCTCCAACAATGCCTTGTGACCTTTTTGGCCGGCCCGTAACATTCCATTTTTGTGACTGATCTACAGACAATGGCAAAGCATTTAATACTTGCTATCGTAGATTTGTGGAACATCTTTATTTTGTTGGAGGTGTTGAATGACTTAAGTACATTCTATAGGAAGCTTTTTTGAGTGCCACATTATAGTTTGGCATCCATTCTAGCTCATCATCGATCACAACACCAAGATACTTATAGGTATGGACCTGGTTGATGGCCCTACCATTGATTAAGATAGGATTGTGGTCTGTTTCTTCCTCCGTGGTTCTATGACCATTTCTTTAGTTTTTTTTATTACCTTCTCTCCATTCCACAAATTTGTTTATGACTTCCCTTTAGTTTTTTTGTCACTTCCCTGTGTCACGACTGGGAGTCTGTGGATCCTCTGGACCACCGCGGGAGGTGGTACTAGCCGACCTGGGACCGGAGTCTAAGTGGAACCCGGTGTTCACCAGAGCCCGCCGCAAAGCGGGATGGACTTGCTGCGGCGGGAAACCACCAGGTCATTCCACAGGTGCGACTAGCCCGTGGTGACTGCCAAGGTAGTAACACAGGAGACAGTCTGTACCCGGAGTGAGGGCAGGAGAATAGCACAGGAAGGCACACCAGGACTCATGTCAGGAATAGCAGGAGCTGGCACAGAGGTATGGAGGACCACAGGAATGGACTGGCACACAGGAACGCAGGACCACAGGGATGGACTGGCACACAGGAATCACAGGAATCATAGGAATCACAGGAATGCCGGAATCACAGGAACACAGGAATAACAGGAGCTTTCTCTTCAGGGAAGTTTAAAGATCCGGCAAGAGCAATAGGAAGGGGCAAGAATTTAAATCAGGTCAGCGCCAATTATTGGCGCGCTGGCCCTTTAAATCTTAGCGAGCCAGCGCCCGCGCGCCCTAGGAGACGGGGAAGTGCGCGCCGAGCCGCGGGAGCTGCGGAGGATGCCGCTGGAGCTGGGGGAGGTGAGTGAAGCCGGCCACCAGACCCTGGAGAGGCACGGGTGCACCCGCGATCCAAGGCAGGGATCGTGGAAGCACCCGTGACATCCTGGATGTGGCCCAACAATGACTGAAACATTCAAAAATTTCTGAAGGTGATAGGTATTAGTTTGTGATACTTGATAATTGTGTCTCACCCCCAGCCCCTAAGCACTTTGAACTGTACTTCTGGCTACATCACATCTCTGGTTCCAGCCATAAGTGTTCACATTTTCATCACGCCATACATGTGTGCAGGGTGGGTTGCTGCCCTCACAGCATTCATGTACTTCCCTCTCCGGCTAAGGAACAGTTCTGGAGAAGGGCAAAGAAGAAAAGAACTTCTTTTTTAGAGAAAGGTGGAACCCAGCACATGGGAACATGGGGGGATTTGTAGGAGGAAGAGAGCTTGTCCTTGCCTCTGGGCAGCCTCACTCACTATATACTACTGTTCCTGTTCAACAACACCTGTCAGGATAGTCTCCAGCAATGGTTGCTGAGTGGCTAACCTGCTGGAACCATGCCAGAAGGATAAGATGGCATTGCTTCCACCACTAGAGCATGAGAGTACAAGGGAGTACAAGTGCACTCTGATGGAGGTACTGCTGGTGATATTACAATCTGTTATTGAGGGCTCACTAGCAACACAACCCAAAGGAGGTGGTGTAAAAAGTTGTCAACACAGCAGGAGCATCAGCACCATCTCAGAAAAGAGAGTTAGCATGGCCATAATCAGGGAATTCCATGCTCATTCTCCTCAACCTCCACCATTGGATATGGCATATTGTGCCAGGAGGCAGACTGTAACTCACATGGTAGCGGAATATCAGTTGACATGTCTCCTGGAGGATGGGTATTCCCCAGTAACCTTCCAAAGCTTGCCTTATATTCCTCAGAGTTGTTGTCCTGCTTGCTAATGTCCTGTGAGGGTGTTGGTACAGCACATTGGGGGAAAAACAGACGAGAATCTTTCTATCCAAAGCCAACGTGGACGTAATTATGTTCATTCAGATGAACCAGGCATAGATCCCACAGGACAAGTACCAGTACCTGAGTAAGTGGTTAGGGTGTTGGCTACCTACCTCATCTACGGTCTCTTCCACTAACGCCAAGAAATTCAATTCCAAGTCTACCTCCTCCCATTCAGACCTGACAGAGTATGGACAATGGCGCACATAGGCAGCAGCCAACTGTCTGCACAGTATTTCTCTGTAGTATGCCAGTTGTTCCTCCTTCTCGGCAACCATTTTTCCCCGGTAGCGAGGATCCAAGAGGGTGGAGAGCCAAAAGTCATACCTATGCCGGATGTTGACTATTTGGCTGTCACTTGTTAGGCAAAGCAGCAATGTGCAGGCCATCTGCACAAGTGACTCTGAGGGACTCCCGGCCTCCATCTCCACTTTATACTGCCACAGTGCTTCTGGGTCATCTCGTCTTCTCCCTCCTCAGGATGCTCCTGCTCCTCCTCTCCTGTCACCTTAGTAGAAAAACCACTAATTTAACCAGAATCTGCATGTGCTCCAATGTCCTCCTCCCCTCCTCCAGTTCTGCATCCACCGGACCCATGTGGCCATGAGATGTAGTTGCTACTTCTCCAGTGCCCCGACCAGACAGATTTTGCAGTATCTGTTCCAGGACATGAAGCAGTTGAATGATATTATTCATCCCGTAGTCCTGGCGACTGACAAATAACGTGGCCTCTTCAAAGGGCCTGAGCAAACGGCAGGTATCACGCATGAGCTGCCAGTGGCTGACAGCTTTGTAAGAATGGATGAATTGCATAGCGAGGAGCAGAAGCATCTTGACCGGGAGATGATGTCAAAGACAAACCGCTCCCTTTGGAGGTGCCACCACATCTGAGAAACGTTTCTCCAAGGCCATTGGATGCTGACGCAGCATGTGTTGACGCAGGGCCATGGTGTCAACATTAGCTTTCTGGCCATGCTTCACTTTCGGCCTGCAGATTCTACATATACACACGCTTAGCTCCTCTGGTGTCTTAACAAAAAACTGAGTTGGGGATTTTACTGCTTACTTGGACCTGCGAAGCGGATTTTGTACCCCACGGCTGTTTGGCTCCCGTCCTCGCACTGTTGCCACCCTGCTGACCCAAGGTCACAGTAGCGACTTACTGCCTGCTTTGCTGCCTGATGTGCAAGCTGATAGCCTCTTTTCCCGACGATGATGATGACGCCCTTGCTTCACCCGGCTCCCAAGTGTGATCGGCTACATAATCATCAATTTGTGTTTCCATGTCACTGCTATTCACTTTAATGGTCTCAGTATGCACAGCCTGACTACTTGCAAGTGGAACATAACCTCCCGTGCCACTTTCCACATCTCTACTTTACTGCCTACTGCGCGAAGCAGTGGATGTCTGCCACCTAGTCACTGCCAAGCAGCTTTTGACTTTCCACAAAGAGTTTGTCCTTGCTGTATGGTGGCGCTGAGCCCAGACCACCTAGTACATCTCCTGCCTGAGGGAAAGGAACAGGACTGAGGCTGGTTGAGGACAGGTGAGGGCCGCTGACCTCCTCCTTGGCCATGCCAACTAAGGGTTGTATCTGACAAAGCCACAGACTCTTGGCTGGGGTTGCCAGATTTCATTTAGTTAACCAATCAAGAACCTTTGGTTGTTGATCAACAGACTGATGCTAGAGGACACCGCCAGTTCTGGCCTCACAGAGTCACCCCTGCTGCGACGTCCCCTTACTGTGCTGCGAACTGTGCCTGCTCTACCTGCCACTTCTCTGTCTGACATATTGGTTCATCAACTATGTTGATTTGACACAGATTTTTTTATATCAAGTTTAGCAGCAAAAAAAATGTAAATTTGGGGAATACAGAACCCCCAAATCTGACACACTGGACCCTGCACATGTAATCGAGGGTGTTTCTTTCTTCTTCCCAGAGCTATCTGCCCCATGTAACACGTTGTGCTTACGCCCATTTTGCTAATAAAGGGGGAAAAAATAGTTCCCACGAATCACCATAAATTTCAGATTTGTGCAGAACCGAAGTTTTCCTGAAATTCTAAACAAATACCACTTCGTTAGAATCGATTCGCCCATCTCTAGTTATACATCACACATTGTTATGAGGTTAAAAGCTTTCCCTTTCATTTTTTGAAGTATTATTCCAAAGATATTGCTGACCCCTTTAAAACCCCCACGGTATTAACCATTTTTGGGTGCATGTCCTCTTTGATTTGAAAGAGGTTCAGGTTCAGATTAAAGTTTGGTTTAAGTCCCGTTACTGTAAATGGAACATTTTTTGGAACTTCATCCGACTGTCCAACCCGAACTTCCGAACACTAACTGCCACTATGTATCTCCTCTTCAAAGTTACATTTACATGATGAAAGTTGTGAAATAATTTTCTTTATTCTTTAAAGATAATTTAGTTTTAAATTTATACTTTGCATTAGCAAAAACAAAGAAGGCTCAGGAGACTGAGGCAGGTGCCTCGAAAGACTTGTTTTTTCTTGTCCCTCACCTTTGATTTAGTATATTTATATCTGTGGTTGCTCCCATTATGACTGCATGCACGGAGGTCATGACTTCGATGTTGGGCTTTCATCACTGACTTCTAAAATAATCAAACTTTTGAATATGAAAATCAACAACAGAGAAGTCTTTGATGTAAATATTGTGAGTAACCTCTATATAATATTACACTATGAGGTCTCCTAAAAATTCCTCAAAAACTGCGTGATTTGAAAATGTATTTTATTTAGAACCGAGACAAATGTTTCCTTGCGTCACATCAATTGTTTCAAATTGTTTAATATAGTTAAGATACTTTTGAAAATTGTAATATTTTCTATAACATTTTTCTGTTCTTTTTGCAGAAAAATAATCTGACTGTGGTGAAGGAGTTTTTTCTTTTAGGATTTCAAATCGGTCAAGATCTAAGATTTCTTTTGTTCAGCCTTTTCTTTGTAATTTACTGTGGGACACTATGTGGGAACCTCCTGATCATCACCCTGGTGTCCACCAGCAGGAGCCTCCACACTCCCATGTACTTCTTCATCTCACAACTGTCCATCAGTGACATTATGTTAATTACAAATATTGTCCCCAATCTTCTTCACATCCTACTGAATAATGGGGGGGCCATTACTTTAATGGGGTGTATTACTCAGTTTTATTTCCTATGTGCCCCTGAAGTTTTTGATTGCTTTATACTTGCCGTGATGTCTTATGACAGATATGTGGCCATCTGTAACCCCCTCCGTTACACCTCTATCATGACAAGTGGACATTGTGTGATATTGTCTTTAGCTTGTTGGTTATATGGATTTTCTATTATTTTGATCTTCATCATAAAAATTGCAAAGTTAATTTTTTGTGGACCCAATATCATCGATCACTTATACTGTGATGTTGTCCCATTACTAGAACTTGCCTGTTCAGATACATTTATAATGCGCTTGGAGATTTATCTTCTAGGTATTCCAAATATCTTCATTCCAACCACAATTATTATCTTGTCTTATACTCATATAGTGTCAGTAATCCTAAAGATCTCATCCAGTACTGGGAGACAGAAAGCCTTCTCCACCTGTAGCTCCCACCTCATTGTGGTCTCCATATTTTATTGGACAATGTTCTGTGTTTATGTTGTCCCTACAAATGGCCTCACACTCACTATGAATAAGACTCTTTCTCTGCTTTATACTTTGCTGTGTTCACTTCTCTTATTAACCCCATTATATACAGTCTCAGGAATAAGGACATTAAGAAAGCCGTACAGGAGACCCTTCATAAACATTATTTCTGATAAATTGAAAAGTTGAAGAAATACAAAGACCATTCTGTTATAAGATAAAGTAGTAGATATCTCATTGGAAAAAATTCATAGAACATGACTAGATAAGGTTGTACAAATAATACAGAAAAGTCCAGGACAGCACAACCAAATGTGGGTGTCATGGGTGCTCCCGCGTTCCCTGTCTTGGATCGCAAGGGTACCTGTGTCTCTCCCTGTGTCTCCACGGCTGCCAGTGTTTCGGATTCACCTGTCCCGGCTCCTGCTTCCCAGCAAACTGCCGTGCGCGCATGTTCCCGCCTCCTTGGGTGCGCGCACTGGCTTTAGGAAATTTAAAGGGTCAGTGCACCGCTGATTGGTGCGCTGGCTGAACACCTCCACCTTTAGTAATCTACACCCCCCTTCCATCCCCGCCAGATCTTTGTGCCAATGCCTTAGAGAAGCGATATTCCTGCATTCCTGTGTTCTTGTGTTCCTGCGTTCCTGTGTGTCCCTGTATTCCTGCGTTCCTGTGTCCCTGCATTCCTATGTTCCTGCATTCCTGTGTACCTGTGTCCCGCGTTCCTGTGTGCCTATTTCCATCTGCCTGGACCTCCCGTTGTTGTTCATGGATTGGACTTGACCTTGCATATCTGCCGCCTGCCCTGCCCTGGTACCTGGACCTGACCACGAGACTGGCTTCCACTAAGGTACCTCGACCTCGGCTGCCACCGCAGGATAGTAGCATCTGTGTAACGACATGGTGGTACCCTGCGGCAGCAAGTCCATCCCGCTTTGCGGCGGGCTCTGGTGAAGACCAGGTGCCACTTAGATTCCGGTCCAAGGTGTCGGCTAGTACCACCTCCCGCAGTGGTCTAGAGGATCCACGTAACCCGAATCCTGACAGTGGCTACACAGATGTGGGCTTGGATCATAGTAGTGTATCCAATAAAGAGGCAACACTTTGTGGTGTGTTCAAAATTAAGAGTGAATCTTATATTCCATGGCAAAAGAGTAAAAGATCCACCTTGATCTTGGACACATCATGCAGTGCTGCCTCTTTATTGTAATTACTAGAGATGTATAGACAGATAGATAAAAGTTTACAATGTTTTTATGATGTTTAGGTCCATTTCAGATGACATGGTAGAGGGACACACCATACAACTCTGTAAGGCACTGCTTCTCTCTTTATCTTTTCACTTAATGGATATAATCAGTGATGGTAATACAAAAGAGATGGAGATGGAGGCCTATTGTAAAAACCAGAATGATCACCCCAACACACCCTCGAAAATCGAGGCATTTCTTCTACAACTCTAGAGAGAGAGCGTGCGGACAAACAGACTCCTGCACTTATAGGCATGACACTGGAATTCTAGCTCAGTTTGTCCTGTGTTTTATATCTGCCCAACCAGATAGGTGTTTAGTCCACCCAATGCTCCTCCAAACAAAGCATAAAGTGACCATCTAGCATCAAGTGTGGATCTAGCAGAATTTCAACACCCTTGCCTTACACAACAGATTCTGCCAGTAAAAATTACCTATTTCTTTTGGACATGTGCTGTTGACTTTGTTATGATGCTGCCACCAACTTGATGTCATGCACCTGCTGCGATTAACTCTTACTTTTATTTGACTGCCGGCAATTTGTCAATTTGCCACCCCTGCCCAATCATCAACATGGTTACTTGTTATGGATGTCTTTTTGGCAGAATGGCTGCTAGGCTGTCATTGTGTCTAAGTTACTTGGCCAAACACGAACTCCAAACCCAAATGTTAACATTGGATCAGCTCATCTCTAGTCATGTTTCCACTATTGATGCCTCCCATTTTACCATGGCCACTGCTGCAATGCTACTGTGTGTGCTATATAAATAAAGGAATTATTATTGTTGTTATTATTATTATTATTATATTATTATTTTTGGAGTAAAAAACACAAGTGATTCTGTATGTAACCACTGTACAACCCTTTAACTCCATAGTAAGAGGAGTAAGAAACCCTAGTGATTCTGTATGAAACCATTGTGGCTAGAAAAAAAATACGGACAACAAGAAGGGTCACAACTAGAGATGAGCGAGTATACTCGTCCGAGCTTGATGCCCGTTTGATTATTAGAGTACTTGAAACGGCTCATTGCTCGGACCAGTATTTCCCCTGCTCGAGATCGAGCATTTAATTAAAAAAACACAGTGAAAAACAATGAAGAATAGAATAAAAACAGTGAATACAGTGACCACAGGATCATTTAAGTGAAAAACACAGTGAAAAACACAGTGAAGAATAGATTACAGATGTTCGGCACATCTGCTTACTTGTCGGGAGATACGCGCGGAATGGTGCAAACAAAATAGTATGTGAAGAACAATAGAGCAGGACAGACATCGGGGAACAGGACAGACACCGGGGAGCAGGACAGAGAAATCGGGGAGCAGGACAGACACCGGGGAACAGGACAGAGACATCGGGGAAAAGGACAGAGACATCGGGGACCAGGACAGAGACATCGGGGAGCAGCACAGAGACATTGGGGAGCAGCACCGAGACATTGGGGAGCAGCACCGAGACATTGGGGAGCAGGACAGAGACATCAGGGAAAAGGACAGAGACATCGGGGACCAGGACAGAGACATCGGGGAGCAGCACAGAGACATCGGGGAACAGGACAGAGACATCGGGGAGCAGCACAAAGACATTGGTTAGCAGCACAGAGACATCTGGTAGCAGGACAGAGACATCGGGGAGCAGCACAGAGACATCGGGGAGAAGCACAGAGACATCGGTGAGCAGCAAAGAGAAATCGGTGAGCAGCACAGAGACACTGGGGAGCAGCACAGAGACATCGGGGAGCAGCACAGAGACATCGGGGAGCAGCACAGGGACATCGGGGAGCAGCAGAGAGAAATCGGGGAGCAGGACAGAGACATCGGGGAACATTACAGAGCCATTTGGGGACAGCACAGAGACATCGGGGAGCAGCACAGAGACATAAGGGAGGACAGAGACATCGGGAAACAGAACATAGACATTGGGGAGGAAGACAGAGAAATCAGGAAATAGGACAGAGACATCGGGGAGGAAGACAGAGAATTCAGGGAACAGGACAGAGACATCGGGGAGGGCAGAGACATCGGGGAGCAGCACAGAGAGATCAGGGAACAGGACAGAGACATAGGGAAGGGAAAGAAATCGGGAAGGGCAGAGAGGTCGGGGAGACTTCAGTGGAAAAAGAGGAGCGGATCCCGGGACAGCGTATCTCCCGACAAGTAAGTAGATGTGCCGAACATCTGCAATCTATTCTTCACTGTGTTTTTCACTGCGTTTTTCACTTAAATGATCCTGTGTTCACTGTGTTCACTGTTTCTATTCTATTCTTCACTGTTCTTCACATCTGCTAACTTGTCGGGAGATAATATACGCGCGGAACAGTGAAGAATAGATTGCAGATGTTTCCATACATCTGCTAACTTATCAGAAGACATTCTTTTTCAATTAAATAACACATTTTATTCCCGAACCATGGTCCCTTTGAAAAATGCTCGGGTCTCCCATTGACTTCAATGGGGCTCGTTATTCGAGACGAGCACTCGAGCATCAGGAAAAGTTTGTCTGAAATAACGAGCACCCGAGCATTTTAGTGCTCGCTCATCTCTAGTCACAACCGATATCTTTGTGATATATTACAAAATCAATCACTTATTGGTTATGGGCAATAAGTCTCTATTTAGAATTTATCTGTAAGGTTTTATTCTCCATCCAAATATTTAGTTTTTACATGTTTTATCAACTAAACATACAGTTAGCCAAAGATACCAAAGCAGGTTCATTTTTAGTTATTCTCTGAATTCGGAGAATTCTCGGGCTACAGCATAAATAGGCCAAAGAGCAATATCCTCTTCTTAGGAGGCTCAAACCAGCAAGGCCCACAAGTCTCCAATATTGGTGCCCCCTCCAGTCACCCCCTCCATGATCATCTACCTAGAGAAAAAATAGGTAAGACCCCAGACTCACTGTACCACCTTAATTAACCCCTTTCAACCGGATAGCACAGGAGCTACGGCAATGGAAGACATTGCCCTTATCACTTTTGGGAAGAAATCATCTTGTAAAGATGATGAGCATCTCCAAGTTGCTGTATCCCATGCAAACTATTCCTCTTTTGTTAAAGTACAAAGACATCTTGGGGCATATTTATCAGGACTTCTGCACCATGTCAGTTTTTGTGGCGGGCAATGACCACATATAGTGCTCTTGAAACTGACAATGACAAAGGACCAGGGGGAATGCACCTACCTGACATTAGGTGCTATAATTTGTCCTGCCTCACACGACATATACTGGACTGGATGGAAGACAGCAGTTGCTACTCAGACACAAAGCTTGAATCAGACTACTGTTCCCCATGGCACCTCCACATCCTGTTACATGTCCAAATAGGTTCCCTACCACCTGAGATCAAAACCTCAGTTATTCTCAGGCACACTATAGCAACCTGGAAGGCAGTCAGGAAAGCCTACCATCTCCCGTGGACGGTTTCAAAATACTTAGCCCAGTGGAACCTCCCAGGACTGGCACAGGGACGTCAGAGCAGGTAGTTTGTAGAGTGGAGGGAGAAAGGAGTCCACACTGTCAAGGATATATTGTACATACAGGAACATAGGTGGATGACAAAGTCGAAACTAATACAGAAATATGAGTTGAGGGGCGACCAAACAATACAGTATGCACAGCTAACTAAGTTTTATCTAGACAAAACCCGAGACATGTCACTGGCTGGGACAGACAATGAATTTGACCAATTGCTGAAATTTCCCATACAAAAAAGGAGGAATATCCATCCTGTACCGTTCCCTCCATAAAGAGATGGGTTGCAAGGAACTCTCCTTCTCCAGTTGGAGCAGACAATTAGGGAAAGATGACATGGGGGAAAGAATCCTTAAAGGCTGGAAAGCTGTCAGGAGCAATGAGCTCAACAAGAGGTAGAAGGATACTCGGTTTCGAATCATACACAGGGCAATATTCGCCTTCAACCTGACTCCATCCCCAGCATTCCCAGAGAGGAAGGTAGCATGCCCTAAATGTCAGGAGCCGGAATGCCTCAGTCCAGAGATTTCTGGATGGAAGTGCAAGGTCTTGGCATCTCATTGCGGGGAAAAGAGGTCCCTAAGGATCCCATCACTTTCCTGTTCCATTATGACATAGGGCAGAAGGACGAAGCTTAACCCATGTCGGGGGTGCTTCCAAGACTGTTCCACGAAGTTAGCTTGGTGGCATAACGGTGCTTACCAAAACATTGGCTAGACCCAGGGATCCCCTCAGTAACCAAAGTACTGGAACAAATGACACAGCTCTTCCACCTGGAAAAATTGGAAGCAGAGCAGGCTAAGTCCAAACTGACGGGGAAATTGTTTAGGAGATGGAAGGGTTTTTGGATATATCATGTCTCTCTCCGGGATCGGGATACCATTTTCAGCCATTCTCTCCATCACAATTGTACCTGAAGGAGCAACTCAGGGGTACACTAAGAAACTGGAGCATACCCGGTTAGGGGGATGGAAGCTACAAGCACCACGGCCCATACCTAAAAGAGGGGTGGCACTTAGTGGCCTAGGGGACAACACTAGTTATATCTGACTAGAAGGATTCTCAAGAGTCATTTCCTTATCTGTGTGCAAATTCCCTATCTATTTATATAATGTTTTTTAGCTAATTCCATGACCTGCGAGTCATGAAACTGGGTTATATGACCAATGTGGTATAAGTAACAATCGGCCTGCGTGCCGGTTATGTGTTTCTGTAAATGTTTGTGCAAAATACATATTGAGATGTATGGAGCAAAGTACGAAGGACTTATTGCCACTTTACTAGGAAAGGTGGAAGGACCATTATGTAATCTTACAGTCCCGGCCTCAATAGTGATTGGGTAAGAACTCAGAGATCAGGATAATACTGAATACAAGTGAGTGAGGAGAGCAAATGCTGCCGGGAGGCGATGGGGGTTCTCATAAATCCAGATAACGTCACCAGCTATAGCCATGTTCTCAGTGCAGTTGTTCCAGAAAGGCAAAAAGATACAATCAGTACCTCCTCAGAGGATGACATCAACACAGATGTTACATTGATTCTGTCAATACAACAGATACACATTGATTTACGGACAATTAGCACATAGGAGATATTTGCTTGATATTTCCGTTACAGCTTTCCATATGTCCTTATTCCTCAGACTGTATATAATGGGGTTGATTAATGGAGTAAACACAGTGTATAGCAAGGAGAGGATCTTACTGATCGTCGATGATTTCCCTCTTGATGGAACAACATAAACACTGAAAAGAGTCCAGTAGAATATGGAGACCACAATGAGGTGCGAGCTACAGGTGGAGAAGGCTTTCTGTCTCCCAGTGCTGGATGGGATCTTTAGTATGATTGAAGCAATTTTAGCATAAGAAGTAATAATTATTATGGTCGGTATGATGAGTGCTGGTATTCCTAGTAAGGAGACATCAAGTTGAATTGGATAAGTGTCAGAACAGGCAATTTCCAGCAATGGGTTAAGGTCACAAAAATAATGGTCAATGATGTTTGGACCACAAAAATCTAACATCTGCGCCATTAGAGTGTCTATAAATGAAGCAGACAACCCCAAAATCCAACAGGTGATGACCAGAATCACACAACATGTACTTGTCAGAAGAGAATTATAACGGAGGGGGTTACAGATGGCCACATATCTGTCATAGGACATCACCGTGAGGAGGAAACATTCAAATACTTCTGAGGCACAAAAAAAATAAAACTGAATCAAACAACCTGCAAAAGTAATGGTCCCTCCATTATTCAATAAGATAAGTAACATGTTGGGGACAACAGTAGTAGTTAAGAAGATATCACAGGTGGACAGTTGTGAGATGAAGAAGTACATGGGAGTGTGGAGGCTCCTGCTGGTGGACACCAGGATGATGATCAGGAGGTTCCCACATATTGTCCCACAGTAAACCATGTGGAAAACACAAAACATAGTGAACCTTAAAAATTTGCTTCCATTGAATCCTAACAGAAAGAACTCTGTGACCGCAGTCTGATTCTCCTGCATTTAGAAGATAATCCAGAAGTCACAGGAACCTGAAAATATGCTGGTAAATGGAGAATCATTTGTACGGAGAAATAGTCAAACACTCATAGATTCTCAATTTTTTTGAAACTCAAAATATGTTGTGACCCCTGGACATGAATCTTATATCTATGTAACCACCATGAAGATGGTGTGTGATGACCAGACCCCTGGACATGTTCTGCAGTGTGTGTCCTGGTCTGACTCCTCACACCTGCATTTATACACAGTAACAGCACCAGAGGCTATGGGGAAACTCTATGGAGAATAATCTGTGTCTCGTGTCTCCTGTGATCTCATCAAGGACTAAATCATTGACAATTACTCAAGTGTCCCCAAATCTCATAGGCAAATTACCAGAAATAAAGACAATAAACATTTACAAGTAATAAAATAATGGTGAGTAGAAAAGCATGTCTCACCTAAAAACTGCCACATCTGCCCCAGGATAAAGCTGCCATTACTTCTTACTCACCTAAATCATATTCATATAAATATCAAATCCAATATCCAAAACTAGTGATGAGTGGATTTGTCAAAAGGCGGGTCCATTGGGTTTGGCAAACTTTATAAAAGTAATATTTGGGACATGCACTCAGCGTACCCAGCACATCAATCTCAATGTATAGAAATCTTCTGTTAGGGTTGTCTTTATCTCTGGCATAATGGGGCGTAGGATGATGTTGAGTATGCAGGAGAGTGGACTGTCTGCGGCTTTGGGGGCTGCTGAAAAGAAGTACCTGGAGCTCCCTACTTCTGATAATAAGAGAATGCGGGCCCAAACACAAAGGGCCCAACACTTGCGGAGGAACGTACCAGTAAACATCTGATTGGAATTTTGGGATAAAAATGGAAAACTGTTAGCAAACCTCTAAAGTGCTGAGCGCCCTTGTGTCTCTGTCCCTTCTATTTTTGATAATGGAGGGGTCTATAAATGAGGTATTTCATGAATTTTACTTTTGTCTCTGTAGGTCCAGATTATTTGGCTCACCTGCTGAGATGGCTGGCTTTCTGTAGGAGCTTCCCTTTTGGCAATTGTCTCAGTCGTCTAAACTTGATGCCCCCATCTCGGCGGGAGATGTGGGATTCGCTATACAATCATTTCCCTTGGGTAAGACACCAGGCCTTGATGGGCTGGGGGATGAGTGACATAAAGATGGATGCAAGGTATTAATTCCCCACCTGCCAAAGTTGTACTCTACTGCACTGGAGTGTGGTTCCCTGCCCAGGTCCATGCAAGAGGCTCTTATTGTAGTACTAACTAAACCAGGAAGGGTCCCCTCACTCCTTGATTCTTAGCGCCCAATTTCCCTTTTAAATTCTGCATGACTGTTCTGCTCCATTAATCTCTATGGAGCTGACGGAGCGTGGTGCTTGTCAATTTCCGTCAGCTCCATAGAGATTAATGGAGCAGAACGCTCATGCATGGCTGTCTGCTCCATTACTCTGACGGAGCAGCGAGGGGTCCGACACAGGTATGTGGGACCCCATTGGATCCCACGTTTTTGTGATCTGTGGGGGTCTCATCACAGAGGCCCCCACTGATCAGCAAGTTAGGCCCTAGCCCATTGGTTCAACTAATCTGGATATCTCTCCACCCTTCCCTATGGCTCAGATTACCAAGCAAGCATGCCCACTATCCCCGCTCCTCAAAAATTTGAGCAGATATGGTCCAGGTGGTGCGTGAACCCTTATATTGCCTTATGATTGCCCAGGTTTTTGTCCGGTGTCATATCTTAGGAGAGTATGGATGTGAGAATGTCTGAATCTCTCAATATATAGAGATCCGCTTTTGTCTGAGCACTGAGAGTAATACGCTGTAGTCTGCCATCTTGTTGTCCAGTTCTTGTTTATTGCATTATTACAAAATTAAAAAGTGCACAAATAAAAAATGACAGGACATGTGCCCTGACAAAAATAAGCTAGAAAAACTACTTTAAATAATATCATAACATAAAAATTTAAATTAAAAAATTATAATTGTAATTGTAATTGTTGCTTGTCATGGGTGGTCCCGTGACCCATGCCTCGGGTCACGGGTTCACCTGTGTTCCCCCATGTGCGCAGGCCTTGTGGCAGATCCACTTACCCATCCTCACTCCTGCTTCCGGGTCTTCGAGCATCATCTTCACAAGATTTAATTGGTGCTGTCCTTACCCAGAATTTTATTTAACCCAGCCTCTCCCCACACAACCTGCCGGATCTTTGTGGCTCATAGCCTTAGAGAAAGCTTGTTCCTGATGCCCTGTGCGATTATTCTTTTTTCCTGTTGTTACCTTGATTCTGTTCCTGAACTCCCTTCCATGCTGCCTGTCCTGACCTTCCCCTATGTCACTGACTATGATCCTGTGCTGCCTGTCTTGACCTCCTGCCTGCTCCCGACCATGCTTCTGCCTCACGATTCTGTACTTTGCCTTACCCGCCACCGTGGACAAAGTCGCACCACTCGAACGACCTGGTGGTGCCACGCCACAGCAAGTCCAACCTGCTTTGCGACGGGCTCTGGTGAAAACCGGGCACCACTAAGACTCCGGTCCCAGGTTTCGGCTTACGACTTGGTCCAGAGGATCCACTACCACTGATCCTGACAGTGCTAAAGACACTGGAAAGTCTATCTCCTCCGAGTGTGATGGCGCAAGTTGCTTCCATCTAGTCAGGGCGCACGGTGGACAATGTTCTGCATAACCATGTGTGTGTATAGAGTCGATATTAAGGCCAGTGCACCTTGTGTTCTATAAATGCCTATAAGTGGAATAGGTGGTAAATTTTGTGCACACCTGGAGTCTAGGGCACACTGGAGTTGAAGGTATCTGTAGAACCAATTTTGCTCTAATTCATGCTCCTCTCTTTGATCTGAAAAGGAATCCAGCACTCCCTTTGTATATATGTCTGCTAAAGTATATATTCCCGCTTGCCTCCAGCCCTCTGCCCCCTCCAGGTTTTCTAAGCGTGGCAAGGCTGCATTCTTCCACAAGGTAAATTCTGGTATGGCATCGGTAAAATATGTGAGTTGCTTCGTCCTACAGACCAAGCTTGTGGATGGGTAACAAGAAATTTTGCAATCTGGGGGTCTCTAATATGGACAATAAGGAGGTGAACCCTTAATAGTGTCTAAGGTGATGTTCTGAGTTGACAAGTCGGCAGGCATGACCCAGTGATATAGATATTACAGATGACCTGATAGGTAATACAAGTAGAAGTCAGTAAGTGCCATACCGGCCTGTTCTTTAGGCATTTGCAGAGTTTGTAAGCTAAGTTTTGATCTGGAGTTCCCCCATATACATTTGTCGGCACCACAGCATGCTGCATGATATACAGACATTTTAGTAACATTATCATCTTCACTAGGGTCCACAGGATACTCCTTGATTGTATCGATACAGCCCTGGCTGGTGGCATGTATCAATTGAATCTAGGAGTATCCTGTGGACCCTATTTGAACTCATATCTCAAAAAACCTTGAGTAAGACCTCAAGAGGTCACTGGATCATCTATCACATGGACATTTGGATACAAGGTACTATAAACTTTTTAGTTTAGTTTTTAAATGAATAACCGCGCCTTTGAAAACGTAAGTATTACTTTATAACCATGTTCAGTCTGGTCGCCAGAACCTGGGTAAGGATTTTATAATCTGAATTAAGTAAGGCTATTGGCCTATACAACCCACACTCCAAAGGGTCTTTGTCTGGTTTCAGCACTACTACTACCTTGGCTTCTGAGAAAGAACTGGGCAGTCTCCCTTCTCAAAAGGATTCAGTATACATTTCTTTCAGTTTAGGGAGTAGCTGTTCTTTATATGTGTCATGTACTCCTTTGGCAGCCATCGGGGCCCGGTATTTGTTATTATTTAAGCTATCTACTGCTTCCTCTGCTTCCTTAAAGGTAATAGGGCCCTCTAGACTTTGAGCTTGTTCCCTGGTGAGGCTTGGGAAGGAAATATTTTCCAGGTAGCTCAGTATTTCCCCTCTGGGTCCTATTTAAGGAGATTGCATAAAGATCACTATAGAATTGAGTAAACCTGGACTTAATTTCACTTTGGCCCTTCACTACTGTCCCATCCCAGTCTCTAATTGGTAGAAAAGGGGGGGGGGCGGAGTTTTTTTTGGCTATGTGAGCCAGGAGCTTGGCTGACCTACTCCTTGGTCTGCAATGTAAGTTTGTGTAATGCCTAGTGTTAGGTATTCTGCTGCCAATTTTAGTAGTGTGAAATCCAGCTTATCTTACGCAAATCAAATGCCCAATATCGTGCAGATCACCTCTGTAAGGGCAGTCAAAGACAGCACAAATTATCCCAGATCCAGCCATGTCAAAGGCAATTCTTTCTTTAATGTAGCATGATATTAAAATCCAAAGCGTGAATTTAGGCCTACGCATTTCAAACGGGAAGACCATTCTTAATCATGGTCAATTCCAATACCTTATTTACTGCTTCCTTTGTGATGCATCGTATGGAGGACTTAAGGCACCCCCACAAGAACACCTTCAATGTCTCCTGAAACTGGCCCCTTGGTGCACCTCCAAGAATATAATATATTAAAGAAAGAATATTCTTAATATATTAAAGTGGGTAGAATTGTTGAAGTATAGGACAATTAGTATATTTTTAAGTGCCCAGGCAGCTTTTACCACATCCTGGAGATTTTACAGCTGGATAAACTTTGACCTGAAGTCTGGTCTACGCAGACCTCAAAAGACAATTGGCCCACCCCCCCCCCCCCCCCCTCTCCTGCATACGGACTTGGAAACAAAGAAACAGTTTAAATATTCCCAGACACTCCCCCTCATTAACACTTTGTCTAATCCTGAAAGACTGTGTGGTCTAATTTATCAATGGAAAGTTCTGAAATCAACATGATATAGTGGAATACAGGGTTCATTCTTTGGAGGCGGCCGGTACTTGCTGGGGTGCCCCATATTTCTACCACCTACAGGGAATCAGGAATTACTTTAATTTGTAACTTTCTGTTATTTTCTCCCTTTTTATTTTATAACTCTTTTGCCGTGTTGTGTGTCATTTTATTTTGCAATTCTTTTGTTTAAACATCTTTTTGGAAGCGTTGAAAGCCTTTCACTTTAATTTTGGTCCCTGTGTGCTCTGCAGACTCATAGGTTTGTAAAGTGTGGTTAGCTGTGTGACGGCTAGAGAGCTGAACGTGCATGTCTAGTGGTGTAACAAGGTGTCTGCTAGAGAACTGAGTTTGCATGTCTAGTGGCGTAACAAGGTGACTGCTAGAGTGCTAAGTGTGCATGTCTAGTGGTGTAACAAGGTGTCTGCTAGAGAACTGAGTGTGCATGTCTAGTGGTGTGGCAAGGTGACTGCTAGAGAGCTGAGTGTGCATGTCTAGTGGTGTAACAAGGTGACTGCTAGAGAGCTGAGTGTGCATGTCTAGTGGTGTGGCAAGGTGACTGCTAGAGAGCTGAGTGTGCATGTCTAGTGGTGTGACAAGGTGACTGCTAGAGAGCTGAGTGTGCATGTCTAGTGGTGTAACAAGGTGACTGCTAGAGAGCTGAGTGTGCATGTCTAGTGGTGTGGCAAGGTGACTGCTAGAGAGCTGAGCGTGCATGTCTAGTGGTGTGACAAGGTGTTTACTTAAAGAGGCAAGAGTGGATGTACAGTTGGATACTTATTAGTCCCAGTGTAAATTCAATAAGTTTTGGCAGCTGATTCATTGGAGTGTTGGAACTGTATGAGGTGTAATTTATGCTGAATTTGTGTCCTCAGTGAAAGGTGAGCGCAAGTTTGAGTATGGGTTAAACTAACCCATTGTGTCGAACCCCGAGTGACATTATGAGGTAGAGTGTAATTTCTGTTGGTATATTGACCAGGTAGGTCCAGCCAGAAAAGCTGCATCCAAAGTCTATGAAGTGCTACGTGATTTGTACCATTGATGATGCATAATATAGGGTAGTGGTCTAATGTCCTTCTAGCCAGATATGTGCAATGCTAGGGTTGCTGAACCCATTATGTAGTCTATACGTAACATAGAGTTATAGGTTGCACTTTGACACACATAGACTTGGTCTGTCGGGTGTAAATGCCTCCAGAAGTCAAGACAGACCATTTCCTTGAGGAAGGGGTCTAATATGTTCTATGCTCAGTAATGAAACAGAATTGCCAAATAAACTGGTACGGAAGATACCTCAGAGGGTGGAGTCGGATTGCCATGGCCCCACAGAACCAGAGAACACATTTTGCCATTGACTTGATACAGTCAACCTAACAATAAACAATAACAATAACAATACAAAATAACAATTTGTGTATATAGGGATCAACCGCCTTGGCAACAATGGCCAGCAACCTGTGGTACCTGTTGGGTCTTGCTAAAAGGCTAATATCTTGAGGGTACCCGCCCCAAAGAGTGATTTTGGTTGGTGACGGCAATATGTTCCTTCATCTCTCAATAGGATATGCCCTATTTTAATTTGAACTCAACTTAATCTCAACCTAACATAAGAGTTCGCCATATGTTCTGAAACTTAACTAGAAATGTCTTCATCCACCGCTCCACAAACATCTCCAGTAAGTGGCCTTCCTCCCTCTCCGGGAGGAGTGACACTATTATATTATTATGTCTTAGTCTATTCTCTAGGTCTAAAAATAAAGATGTAGCACCTTCCTAATGCAGATTAAGAGCTGCACATAAGAACGGTCCCGGATGGATCCAGCAAACATCCAACATGCAAATTTTAAAAAGTTTTCTGACCAGAGCTCACAGTTGATGTAATCTTCTATTCCAATGAATATGTATATACGACTTCCTTCAGTCCATGAAGATATTTTCAGACTAAAGATTTCATTGGGAATAAGCCACTGGTAAAACTCTTTATTCCTGGTTCTACTCACAATGTCTGGTGTCCTTGTGGATTGACTATATGCACACTTTTATCTAATTTTGAGCAGTGAGTAGTGAGTAGAACCAGGAATAAAGAGTTTTTACTTCTTGAAACCGTCTACGCTATGTCCATACCTATTTCCTCTAAACAGCAAAGCTGAATTACAGAAGATATTTGTGGAAAAAGAACTGCAGCGGTTTCGTGCCTGAACAGTGGCTTATCCTCTAGGTCATCCACCTTCTGTTTCAGCATTTCAGAGGCCATGCGGAGACCCGTGATGGCTTTAGGGATAGGTGCTGTACTATCTTCCACATGGGAGATATGCTCCTCTGCATGCGGCACTCTCTCCTGCAGATTTTGCATTCTTACCTTAGTAGGCTAACATCCATGTGCGCCTCATCCAGTTTATCTATGGCAGATAAAAATGGCTCAGTCACTTGTTTTAAAGTAAATTCCTCAGTCGGTTCCTATGTATCTGAGGAGCAATTAGTGGCTTTAGCTGCTCTTTCTCTATTTGCTCTGTGGAGGAGGGACTTGGAGGTCTCTGCCAATTCAGTCTTAGCAAATTTCTTCAGCCTCTCCACTCGAAGAAAATTTGGAGGACTCATTGGGGCACCTTTACTTACCCGTTCCTGTTGCGATCCATGATCCAGACGGTCCAAGGAAGATGAAGTCCCACGCAATTCACCAACATCGTGCCCGCCCCCCGATTTGTGTCGCGTGAAAGCCACTGCCAATGCACCAAAATCCGATCGCGTGCGCCAAAAACCAAGACAGAAATGCGTTCCGCGGACCCTTAGTAAAAGAGCCCCATTATGCCTGTCATCTGCCTCCGCCCAGCATATAGAGAAAGATATGAATCAGTGCACCTGTAGTCAAGTTGCCAGGTTCTTTGGCACTAGCTCAGTGGAAGCTGATTAAGTGGCAAAGAGTGAGTTGAGCTGTATCCTGCAATTGCGCCATTCCTTACCCCAGTGTCTAGCTCCTCTGAGCCATGAGTCTGGTGCCTTTAACTTTAGTGTGCTGGGCGTCTCTGCATCTGAGTAGAGCACCCTAATGATGCCCGCCGGCTCCCTGCTCCACTCCACATCCAGCTATAGTCAAGAGGCTGCATGTCAGGCTGCAGGCTCCGTTCAGCCTGCAGCCTGACATGCTCCAGGAGGGGCCCAGGGGTGCAGGAGATGGCCAGGATCCACTCAGGATGGTGAGGATGGTGTGGAACTTGCTTAGATGTGACCAGTCATGTTGGCTAGCCACCCCCATGTGCATAATTTTTTAAGCCATTTTTTCTTAATAACCAGGGCAAAGGAAGCTCAAAGAAGATTAGATCCTTTCAGAGGGGGCATACACCAGTATGTCTGAGTGCTTGGTATACAATCGTTCATTCTGGTGATAGATGTCTTTTAAAGAACATGAAGATGTCCATGTTGGTTGTGGACAGGTGCCTCCTCTTGTTGATAATTTCACCCATGGCAGTGCTTAACATACGGTCTGATGGGACATTTGCTGTAGTGCATGACAGCACCTCCAAGGCCACATGTTCAATTTTACCTTCTAGAAAAGGGATAACCCTCCTCCTCTTACTTCCAATGGGCTCTTAATGTCAGTTGGGAATATCAACAGTAGTAAGCCCACCAGGGATCCCACATAGTGGTCATTCAGTATTTGACACTGTTGACTAGCTGGGAAAATTGGGTGTTGTTTTGCAGGCATATATTGGAATCTTTAAGGGAAGAAAGGGAACATATACGAAATCTTATTATAAATAAATATGCTAAATCACGCCATAAACTTAAAATCAAATCACAAGACCAAAAAGCAGGTTCCCTCCTAGCTAAAAAGATTAAAAGAGATCACAGTAATCTAAAATCCCATATATTCAGCACCCTAAATCAGGAGACAAAATGCTGCCCCAAGACATATAGCCAACGCATCCATGAGTTATTATGGAGAAAGGTAAGGGATTATAACCCCCTCTCGCAACCAAATCCAACAGTTTTTACAGAAAATGTCACTCTCCAAAGTATCTGAAGAACAACTTTGCAAACTTAACGCCAAAATAACAGAGAAAGAAAGAGCATACACCATTAAACTCCCATCACACAAGGCACCAGGCCCAGATGGGTTACCAGCAGCTTATTACAAAAAATTTAAGGCGATGCTAACTCCCATTCTAAGTAGAGTATATGAAGAAGCAGCAACTAAAGGGAACTTTCCAAAAGAAATGCTCTCAGCCTTAGTTGTTAATTTGCCCAAACCCGGGAGGACTCCAAATCCTCCAGAAAATTTTAGGCCCATCAAGGACATCAAAATAAATGCGAGAATCTTAGCCAATAGGCTCAAGGAAGTTCTTTCCAACTCAATAGCCACAGACCAAGCGAAGTTTACACTGGGCAGACCAGCATCCGACAACACAATAACAGGAATATTTCTCACTATTGACGCTGAACAAGCATTCAACAGGGTGAACTGGGACTATATTTTTGAAGTGCTGTACAAATTTGGCATAGGAGGCCATATATTTATGGCCACTATGGCATTATACTCTAATCCATCAGCTACAGTGTTTGTTAACAGCATCCCCTCCCAAAAGTTCACCCTGTTGAATGGAACACGTCAGGGGGTGCCTTCTGTCCCCCATAATTTTTGTGCTTTCTATTGAACCTCTAGCAGAGCTAATAAGAGGTCATTAGAAAGTTTCAGGAATTAAAGTAGGTTCACAAGACCACAGAATATCACTCTTTGCAGATGATAATATAATAATCTTAACAATATCTGACCCAGAATGCTCCCTCCAACACATTTTTGATGTCCTCATTGAATATGGTAAAAATTCATTTTACAAAATGAACCAAACTAAATCACAAGCTTTGCTAATTGATATAGACACACCTACACTACATAGATTGAAGGAACAACACCCTCTAGACTGGCAACATAACCACATTAAATATTTAGGGATAGAACTATAATTTCCATCTTCCAACCTACACAAGAATAACTTCCTACTTCTTCTAACCAAAATTGGAAAGGAGCTAGCAGAGTTCTCTAAGCATCTTCTCTCATGGTGTGGCAGAGTAGCGGCATACAAGATGATGCCTCTTCCCAACATGTTATACCTCTTCAGAACCATTCCCATCCCACTACCAAACAATTTCTTTATTAAAGCTAGAGCACAGATTAGATCTTTCATATGACAAAACCAGAAACCCAGATTTGCCTTTCGAACTTTAACTAAACCCAAAAAGCTAGGAGGGTCCCAGAATTAGTAGATTATCCCAGAGCTGCAGTACTTGACCAAGTTGAATATGGTGGAGTGGCGCAATAGATAAAAAATAGTGTAGGTTAGAGGAAGAGTACACACAAAAATACCCCCCCATTTAAAGCCCTCCCAATTACTTATGGTCCAAGCTACGGATTATGCCTGGAAGGGACTCAATAAAAGAGCTAACAAAAATACCATTGAGTCTATTTCCTATAAAATTTCTAGAATATAACGCACACAATTTAAACATAAAACAATGGAGGATCCAGGGAATATCTAAACTTTCTGAGATAGTGGATGAAAAGAAATTACTTCCATTCTCTACCCTGCAAAGTAGGTTCCACATACCCCAGTGCTAGATTACCTGAAAGGGAGGACCTGGAAAGAGGGGATCACTTTCTACTATTCCCAGTTGGGCAATAAAGTGTTATTTGGCAAACTTAAGCACATGATGGCCTGGGAGAAAGATCTGGGTATCAACTTCACAAAAGACCAATGGAATAAGGCGATATCATTAGCCCACTCAACCTTTAGATGCACCACACACCAAGAAGCTATTGTTAAAACACACATGCGTTAGTACTACACCCCCACCAGACTTCATAAATGCTTTCCAGCCACCCCACCAGGATACTGGAGGTTATGTGGACAAAGAGGAACATTACTTCATACACTTTGGGTGTGCCCAAATATTCACCCTTTATGGCAAGCAGCTTTTGATGTATTAAAAGATCTAGGGATAGGAAATGTTCCCTTCTCTCCAGAAACAGCATTACTCCTGATGGGGGTGAAACAGCTCCCCCAAAAAACTGACCCCATAATTGTACAGGTCTTAATGACAGTTGCATTGCTTATGACAAGACATTGGAAAGAGATACAACCTACAAGAAGCCATAGCACAAATCAACACCAACTGTGTATCCGAAAAAGTGATTGCCTTCCAAACAGATAAAATTAGTACCTTCCAGACACAAAGGGAAATATGGTCTGACGGCTCGCATTTCAAGGAATTGCCAGTACTTAGATCTTAAAGGATTAAGTTAAAAGACAACAATGTTGGAAAAACTGTATTTGTTAAATGTTACTTTATTTCATGTTACTATACAATTTGTTAAAATATGTACCACATGCGAAGCCTACAAAGAAGACTACGATTGTACGAGCAGCAGTACGTCCGACCTAGCAAGATTGATGATGTTTTGTAAATGGCGAGAAGAAACGTATACAGTGGGGCACATTTACTAAGGGTCCGAATTGCTCTTTTTCGTCGGGTTTCCCGAAAATTACCGGTTTGCGCCGAATTCCCCCGAGATTTTGGAGCATGTGATTGCATTGTGGCGCACCAGCGCCAGCATGCATGCGATGGAAATCGGTGGGTATGGCCGTTGGAAAACCCGACAGATTCAGAAAAAAACGCGGTATTTAAAAAAAAAAAGAAAATGTGTGGCTTGACACGCGCTTACCTGCACCCAGGATAGGTTGGTGAACTCCGGCAAACCTCGGCGGACTTCGGTGCAGCAGCGACACCGGGTGGACATCGGGTGCACGACCTTAGTGAATCGCCGGAAAACCCGAATCCTCGATGGAGAACGCGCCGCTGGATCACGACAGGACTGGGTAAGTAAATGACCCCCAGTGTCTGCTGTATCCAATAAAAATTGTCCAATAAATAAAAAAGAAGTGTTTCTATACAGCTCCATAGTTTACATTCACACACACTATAACACTAGACCTAACGCTTGATAATACAAATTTCGTGGTTGTGAAATACTTGATACAGATAATGTTGCATTGCAATCTATAATGGTGACAGTAACTCATGATGTTCCTGTTCCATGGAATCGTTAAACCTGTATGGAAAGGGGTTAAGACTCTCTGTCCCCTTCCATGTAAAGCAGGTGTCTGCTGTATAATACAGCATGTGGCTTTTGGGTGTCACCATCATGTCAACAAGACCTGGGAACCTCTGGGAGGTCTGTCTGTAACTTGGAGCCATTTGTAGCTCAGGTGTTCTTAAGTCAGAGACTGTCTTTAAAAATATTAAGTAGAAAAATATGGATGACTGAGAAGGAAATAGCTCCCAAATGTGAACATGAGGTAAATTAGCAATGATGGCAGTGACAGTAAATGGATTATAGTAAGAAAAATATGCAGATATTTTCTGAAATTTCTCTAAACTGAATAAGGATTAATATTTATAAAAATTTCATAACATAAAAAGATAATTGTTTTATGCCTAATTCAGTCCACTATTTGTGAAGCTTTTCGTTGTAAAGGGAGACTAGGAAATGAAAAACAGCCTCAGACAGTGATCACTAATTTAGAACCCTCTGAAGTGCAAAATACTAAGACAAATGCATGACGGTACAAAAGCAGAAAAATAGTCAATTAACTCAGGTCACAACAAAGAGGGCAAACATAGTATCAAAGAGGGCAAACAGTAACAAAGAGGGCAAACACAATAACAAAGAGGGCAAAAAACAATACAAGGAGTGCAACATTACATAAGACAAAAACAATAACAAAGAGTGCAAACAGTACAACAGAGGGCAAACACAATACTCAAAGAGGGCAAACAGTAACAAAGAGGCAAACACATAACAAACGAGGCAAACAGTAAACAAAGAGGGCAAACCAATAACAAAGAGGGCAAAACAGTAAACAAAGAGGGCAAACACAATCTAACAAAGAGGGCAAACAAGAGACAAAGAGGGCAAAACACGAACCAAAGGGCAACAGTAACAAAGAGGGCAAACACAATAACAAAGAGGGCAAACAGTAACAAAGAGGGCAAACACAATAACAAAGAGGGCAAACAGTAACAAAGAGGGCAAACACAATAACAAAGAGGGCAAACAGTAACAAAGAGGGCAAACACAGTACAAATTCACAAGTCAGAAGAATAAACTGAACTCAGGCCAAAAGCCAGAATACTAGGAAAACAATCATCAGAGTCACAAGTGAAGTGTGGAGATCGCTGTAAAGAATATATAGCCAACACCTAGGAAGGGTAGAAGGTCCTTTATGTGATCTTACAGCACCCACCTCAATAGTGACTGGGCTACAACTCAAAGATGAGGATAATAGTAGTAGAAATAGTAATGTGTGGAGCTGTCAATGACAACGGGTTAATTAAAGATGAATCAGAGCTAATGGTATAATGAAAGAGATGAGCGTGGTGCTAATTAGAGATGAGCGAGTATACTCGTCCGAGCTTGATGCTCGTGCAGATGTTTGCATACATCGGCTAACTTATCAGAAGACATTCTTTTTCAATTAATTAACACATTTTATTCCCGAACCATGGTCCCTTTGAAAAATGCTCGAGTCTCTCATTGACTTCAATGGGGCTCGTTATTCGAGACGAGCACTCGAGCATCTGGAAAAGTTCGTCTCGAATAACGAGCACCCGAGCATTTTAGTGCTCGCTCATCTCTAGTTGCTTTATATACGTCACTTCCAGATCACATGATTTCACACACAAGTTTAACTCATACCATGCTGAAAACGTATATATGAAAAAATATGTTTTAAAAACAATATGTTATAATAAGCAATGCATATTCAAAAATAAACGGAGGAATCGCACTTTAACAGAAATGAATCAGATCTTGTTTCTTATTTAAGCCATATGGAACTCTCGTTTTCAACGTGAAGATCCAAAACGTCTCACGATTCAGGAGTATGCGCTTAAGATCCCCACCCCTTTTAGGTTTAGTGATTCTTTCTATTCCCTTACATTTGAGGACACTGCAGTCACCTCCATGACAATTCCTAATGTGTTTTGACACTGAGGACATGTGAACCGCACCATCTGAACTGGCGTCAGATAAATGTCTTCTGATGCGAGTTTTTAAACTGTTGGTCGTACAACCAATATAATCAAGGCAGCATGCAGTACAACGAATCTGGTACACCACATATTGGGTATTACAATTAATAAATTGTTCTATGTTAAACACTGTGTCTGAATTATGGGATGAAAAAGTTTTATTTGGATCTGCAATAGAGCAGCATTTGCACCGTGTTGCACCACATTTGAAGAAGCCTTGAGTATTGAGCCAAGTAGTTTTATTCTTCTTTTGTTGGAATAGGCTAGGTGATAATAAGTTACCTAAAGTAGGGGCTTTTTTAGCTACACATCTGACATTTTTGTTTATTATTTGTGCTAATGTCGGATCTGTATATAATATTGGTAAATTTTTGTAAATAATTTTCTCTATCTCTTTAAATTGTACACTATATACAGTAGAAAACACGATGGGGGATGTAAATTTCTTTGATGGAGCTTTAGACATATTAACAGTATCATTTGACATACTGGGACCTTTTTTAGATAAACATAATAGATTGTCCCGAGGGATATTTTTAACAATGTGGGATGCTCTATTAAGCATCCATTTCGGGTAGTTTCTATCCAAAAGCTTGTTATGAACTTTTTTCTCCTCCAATTCATAAGAAGCTAACGTGGAGCAATTCCTTTTAGTACGTATTAGTTCCCCCGTAGGAATGTTTTTTATCACGTGATTGGGGTGGCACGAGTTTGCCAACAGAATGGAGTTTGATGCTGTGGGTTTTTCGTATGGGGAAATATGTACCATAGTAGTGCTAGTCAATTCTATGTCAAGAAAATTAATCTTACTTTTTTGTATGTTATGGGTAAATTTCAAATTCATGGTATTAGAATTTAAGTATTGTACAAAATTATTTGCGTCGGATACCGTACCCTCCCATATCAGGAGCTGGTCATCAATATAACGACCATACCACCTGATATGGGAGAGGTAAGGATTAGATTCCGTGAAGAGGTAGAGCTCCTCCCATCTGGCCATGTATAGGTTGGCCAATGATGGGGAGCACCTACCCCCCATGGAGGCCCCACATAGCTGTAAAAAAAATTTATCGTTAAAAGTAAAATAATTTTTCTTTAACAGAAATTCGACTGAAATCATAATGAATTCTTTGGTCGCAGACGTATATTGACTGTATTTATCTAGACAATATGAAAGACACTGTAATGCAACATTATGGTCAAGTGATGGGTACAAGCCTACCACATCACAGGACAACCAAAAGAATTCTTCTTTCCAACTTATGCCATGTAAAAGAGAAATCACATGTTTAGTATCTTTAAGAAGACCCGGTATGGCCACCACCAATGGCTGCAAGTGGTGGTCCACCCATTCCCCCAATCTTTCACTCAGAGACCCAATGCCCGCAACGATGGGGCGGAGGGGAGGAGGAAAAATATCCTTATGGATTTTGGGCAATGAGTGAAAGATTGGGGTAACTGGGAACTTAACATACAAATAATCAACAATTTTTTGAGAGATAGCCCCTATCTTCAAACCATATTCCAAAAGGTCATGCAACTGATTTTGAAAAGGATTTAATAAATATCCGTGCGGGAGCTATCGGAGTCGGAGAACTGAATTGTCTGGACTGTTGGGTGAGCTGATTTTCATTTGAAAGTTCACACTTTCACATTGATTTATTTCACATTTTCTATTCTGGTGGATAGGTAGACTAAACAGACCCAAAATAGGTGAACTGGGACTATATTTTTGAAGTGCTGTACAAATTTGGCATAGAAGGCCATATATGTGTGGCCACTATGGCATTATACTCTAATCCATCAGCTACAGTGTTTGTTAACAGCATCCCGTCCCAAAAGTTCACCCTGTTGAATGGAACACGTCAGGGGTGCCTTCTGTCCCCCATAATTTTTGTGCTTTCTATTGAACCTCTAGCAGAGCTAATAAGAGGTCACAGAAAATGTCAGCAATTAAAGTAGGTTCACAAGACCACAGAATATCACTCTTTGTGGACGATATAAGCTTAACATTTTCCGACCCAGAATGCTCCCTCCAACATATTTTTGATGTCCTTTGTTGAATATGGTATAATTTCTTTGGGAGCTAACATAAAGCCCTACCCTTACTTATGGTCCAAGCTACGGATTATGCCTGGAAGGAACTAAAATCCTCAACAGAAGAGCTAACGAATATACAATTGAGCCTATTTCCTATAGAATTTCTAGAATATAACGTTCCCACTTTAAACATAAAACAACGGAGGATCCAGGGAATATCTAAACTTTCTGAGATAGTGGATGAAAAGAAATGACTTCCATTCTCAACCCTGCAAAGTAGGTTCCACATACCCCAGAGGGAAATATTGAACTATCTCAGAATACGCAACTATACAACTAAACTTCTGGACCATACCCCTCAACTCAATAAACATGTGCTAGATTACCTGAAAGGGAGGACCAAGAGGGGATCACTTTCTACTCTTCCCAGTTGGGCGATAAAGTGTTATTTGGGAAACTTAAGCACATGATGGCCTGGGAGAAAGATCTGGGTGTCAACTTCACAAAAGACCAATGGAATAAGGCGATATCATTAGCCCACACAACCTTTAGATGCACGACACACCAAGAAGCTATTAAAACACACATGCGTTAGTACTACACCCCCATCAGACTTCATAAATGCTTTCCAGCCACCCCACCAGGATTGTGGAGGCTATGTGGACAAAGGAGAACATTACTTCATACACTTTGGGTGTGCCCAAAGATTCACCCTTTATGGCAAGCAGCTTTTGATGTATTAAAAGATCTAGGGATAGGGAATGCTACCTTCTCTCCAGAAACAGCATTACTCCTGATGGGGGTGAATGGGTTCCCCAAAAAAACTCGCCCCATAATTGCACAGGTCTTAATGACAGTTAAATTGCTTATTACAAGACATTGGAAAGAGATACAACCTCCCCACCTACAAGAAGCCATAGCACAAATCAACACCAACTGTGTATCCGAAAAAGTGATTGCCCTCCAAACAGATAAAATTAGTACCTTCCAGACACAAAGGGAAATATGGTCTGACGGCTCGCATTTCAAGGAATTGACAGTACTTAGATCTTAAAGGATTAAGTTAAAAGACAACAATGTTGGACAAACTGTATTTGTTAAATGTTACTTTATTTCATGTTACTATACAATTTGTTAAAATATGTACCACATGCGAAGCCTACAAAGAAGACTATGATTGTACAAGCAGCATTGTACGGCCAATCTAGCAAGATTGATGATGTTTTGTAATTGGCAATTAAGGACAAACGTATACAGTGTGATCACTAATTTAGAACCCTCTAATACTAAGACAAATGCATGACGGTACAAAAGCAGAAAAATAGTCAATTAACTCAGATCACAACAAAGAGGGCAAACATAGTACCAAAGATGGCAAACAGTAACAAAGAGGGCAAACACAATAACAAAGAGGGCAAACACCGTACAAATTCACAAGTCAGAAGAATAAACTGAACTCAGGACAAAAGCCAGAATACTAGGAAAACAATCATCAGAGTCACAAGTGAAGTGTGGAGATTGCTGTAAAGAATATTTAGCCAACACCTAGGAAGGGTAGAAGGTCCTTTATGTGATCTTACAGCACCCACCTCAGTAGTGAATGGGCCACAACTCAAACATTAGGATAATAGTAGTAGAAATAGTAATGTGGGGAGCTGTCAATGACAACAAATTAATTACAGATGAATCAGAGCTAATGGTATAATGAAAGAGATGAGCGTGGTGTTAATCAATCCAAACAATATAATCGGCTAAACATTGTGTTCATTCTACATTTGTTCAAGAACGGCACAAAGCTAGAGTTAACAGAACCTCGGATGCATAAAAAGGACAGAGAGGTTATATTGATTCTGTTGATCCAACAGAAAAACCTTGATTTATGGACAATTAGCACATAGTAGATATTTGTTCAATATTTCCAGTATGGCTTTCCTAATGTCCGTATTTCTCAGACTGTATATAATGGGGTTGATTAATGGAGTAAACACAGTATAGAGCAGGGAGAGGATCTTACTCACGGTGAGGGTTTGATCTCCTGTTGGCACACCATAAACAGTGAAGAGGGTCCAGTAGAATATGGAGACCACAATGAGGTGGGAGCTACAGGTGGAGAAGGCTTTCTGTCTCCCGGTACTGGTTGGGATCTTTAGTATGATAGAAGCAATTTTAGCATAAGAAGTAATAATTATTATGGTTGGTACGATGACTATTGGTATACCTACCAAGGAGACCTCAAGTTGAATTGGATAAGTGTCAGAACAGGCAATTTTTATCAATGGGTTAAGGTCACAGAAATAATGGTCAATGATGTTTGGACCACAAAAATCCAACATCTGCGCCATTAGAGTGTGAATCAAAGAAGCAGAAAACCCAAACATCCAACAGGAGATGACCAGTATCACACAAAAAATACTTGTGATAACAGAATTATAATGAAGGGGGTTACATATGGCCACATATCTGTCATAGGACATCACCATAAGGAGGAAACATTCAAATCCTTCTGAGGCACAAAAGAAATAAAACTGAGTCAAACAACCTACAAGAGTAATGGTCCCCCCATTATTCAGTAAGATAAGTAACATGTTGGGGACAACAGTAGTAGTTAAGAAGATATCACAGGTGGACAGTTGTGAGATGAAGAAGTACATGGGAGTGTGGAGGATCCTGCTGGTGGTCACCAGGACGATGATCAGAAGGTTCCCACATATTGTCCCACAGAAAACCACCAGGAAAACACAAAACAGAATGAACTTTAAAAATTTGCTCCCATGAAATCCCAACAGAAAGAACTCTGTGGCCGCAGTCTGATTCTCCTGCATATAGAAGATAATCCAGAAGTCACAGGAACCATAAAATATATGTTATTAGATGCAAACTCAATCGTAGGGAGAACAGTCCAACACTTAAATCGTCTTAAAAATCTGTATCATAATGAATAATATGTAATGATTCTTGGACATGGATCTCCTATATAATTAGCAGGAAGGAGGAATCCTCTGTGTGAAGAGTCTGTGTGATGATGTGTAGTGACCAGACCTGCTGTCATCTGACTCCTCACACCTGCATTTATACACAGTAACGGCACCAGAGGCTATGGAGGAACTCCATGGAGAATAATCTGTGCCTCGTGTCTCCTGTGGTCTCACCTGGAGGCAAATTATTGACAATAACTCAAGTGTCCCCAGATTTCACAAGGCAATTTTCTCCGAAAAAAAATGAAAGACAACTAAAAATTACAAGGCAATAAAATAATGGTAAAAAAAAATTCTGACCTGAAAACTTCCACATCTGGCCAAAGGCTAAATTTGTCTTTACATTCACCTAAGTCATATTCACTTTAAAATCAAATACAATATCCACACTTCTATGGGTTCTATGGGTTTGGTCAAATATCATAAAAAAATTCAGTCCTGGAAGCGAACTTGCTAAAAGCTAACATGACCTTAAACATGAACCTTATTTAAGTCAATGGGGGTCATTTACTAAATGCCCGATTCGTGTTTTCCCGACGTGTTACCCGAATATTTCCGATTTGCGCCGATTGTACCTGAATTGCCCCGGGATTGTGGCGCACGCGATCGGATTGTGGCGCATCGTTGCCGGCATGCGCGCGACGGAAATGGGGGGGGGGGGCGTGGCCGAACGAAAAACCGACGTATTCGGAAAAACCGCCGCATTTAAAAAACGAAAAAGTGTCGCTTAGGAAGCGCTTACCTTCACCTGGTCCAGCTCGGTGCATTCCGGTTCGTTGAGATGATTTTCAGTCCACCAGGTGGGTGGACGGCGGAGGAACTACCTTCAGAAATCCCGGCCAGACCCGAATCCAGAGCAGAGAACGTGCCGCTGGATCGCGAATGGGCCGGGTATGTAAATCTGCCCCATTGAGGACCTGAATTTTAACACCCAAAACTAGTTATAAAATAGAGGAAGTAAGGGGTACAGGACTAAAAGTTTGTATTCATAACAGGGAGGTTGCTCTGACAAAAATGAGCTAGGAGTGGTACTTAAAAAATAATATAATAGAAACAATAGAGAAATACTAATAAAAAATAAAATAAAATTCTGTTAATGTTATTGAGGTTAAAGGCTCTCTGGGAGTTCACATCCAGTTATTCTTGTAGCAATGGGAAAACCACAAAACCTTCCCCTCACTGCAGTTAAAATCTGGCTACTGCAGAATTTGACTTTGACTCTCCAACCAAGTTCCATGGGATTTATCTCTGGTTCATGTTAAAGAATGTGAGGATGTCCCCGACTCTGATCCTGTGCTGCCCGTCTTGACCTCTTGCCTGTCCCCGACTACGATCTTGCCTAACGACTCTGTGCTTCGCCTTAGCCGCCACCATGGAGAAAGTCGCGCCTGTGGAACGACCTGGTCGTACCACACTGCAGCAAGTCCAACCCACTTTGCAGCGGGTGCTGCTGAAAACCGAGTACCACTTAGACTCTTGTTCTAGGTGTAGGCTTACGTCATCATCCGCGGATCATCATCCAGAAGATCCACTACCACTGATCCAGACAGTAAGATCTGACCATGAATCCCGCCATGGTCCTGCTTCCTAAATCGCATGATGTTGCCACCATCGTAGTCCAGCAAATCCAGCAGATTGCCACACAAGGTGAACAGCTAGGTCAAGTCCCTGCCAAGCTGATGATGGCTACTAAGCATCAGCGCCAGGTTCCTGCAACTTCCTCTGCTAACCTTGGTGGCCTACCTGCCATGGAACCCAGGTTGAGAGTTTCCATGCCCTCAAAGTATGATGGGGACCACAAATTGTGCAGGGGCTTTATCACCCAGTGCTCCCTGTACATTGAACTTATGCCTACCCACTTCATCACGGAAAGGTCTATGGTGGCATTTATCAACAGACTCTTCTCCGGAAAGGCCTTGGCATGGGCTACTCCCCTCTGGGACAGAAAAGACCTGGTTACAGCGGACATTACCTCTTTCTTTTCTGAGTTCCGGTCCGTCTTCAAGGAACCTGCACGGGTGTCTTCAGCCGAGACTGCACTTCTGAACCTGCGCCAGGGGGACTCATCTGTTGGTTACCATGTGGTGCAGTTCCATACACTGCCCTCGAAGCTAGCCTGGAACGAATCAGCCCTGATTGCAACCTTTAAAATGGAACTTTCTGGTAAAGTTAAGGACACGCTGTCAGTGTGAGACTTGCCGTCTACTCTGAGTGGTCTCATCTCTCTGGCCACTTGGGTAGATATCTGCTCTCAGGATCGGTGGTAGTGGATCCTCTGAACCATCGCGGACGATGAGAAAAAGCCAACACCTGGGACCGGAATCTAAGTGGCACCCGGTCTTCACCAGAGCCTGCCGCAAAGCAGAATGGACTTGCTGTGGTGTGGTACCACCAGTTTGTTCCACAAGAGTGACTTGTCCGCGGTGGCAGCCAAGGTCGAGGTACAGGAACAGCAGGCAATCTCATAGTCAGGGACAAGCAGGAGGTCAGGACGGGCAGCACGGGATCTGGGAGTAGGGGATGTAGCAATAGGTCTAGACAGTTAGCGGAGGAGCGTAGTCAGGAATGGAGCTGGGGTCACAACGGGAAATCACAATAACAGCACAGGGCTTCAAACAAAGCTTTTTCTAGGGCACAAGGCATGAAGATCCACCAGGGAGTGATGGGATAGGCAGGTTTAAATAGCCTTCTGGGAAGTGGCCAGCGCAAATTAGCGGTGTGCTGGCCCTTTAAATTTCCTGAAGCCGGCTCACACGTGCCCTAGGAGAAGGGATGCACGCACAGGCCGAGATCAGGAATCCAGAGCGGGGACAAGTGAGTAGCACAGGTGCAGCACCAGCAGGCACCGAGGGGCACTGTTGAGCCCGAGACCCATGATATGGGTTGCGGGAGCACCCGTGAAATCCGCTTAATGGAGCACTCTGAGGAACAACGTCTTGAACAACTGCAACTTCGGGTTCCAGATTTATGCCTTTCTGGATTCGGGCTCTGCAGGAAACTTTGTGGATTCCTCTCTGGTCTCCAGGCATCACTTCCCTGTGGTCCTTCTTGAGAAGCCTTTTGTTATCTCCTCTGTTAGCTTCCAAATTCTCCCTGATCCGGTCCGGTACTGCACTGAGACTTTGTTACTGCTAAGTGGGGCAGTACATATGGAGAGACTTTCATTCTATGTGTTTCCTTGGTCCACGTTTTCCCTCCTGCTTGGTCTTCTGTGGTTGCAGCTCCATACACCCATCCTTAATCCGAAGATGGGGGAGATTCTTCGTTGGGGACCTGACTGCCAGTTTCACTGCATGGAGTTTTCCATCCTGTGCCATTCATGCTCTCTTCCGTGGTCCCCAAGCCTCTGGTAGGTCTTCCAGCTTGCTCTCAGGACTTTGCAGGCGTCTTTTCAAAAAAGCAAGCAGACACTTTACCACCACACCGTCCCTACGACTGCCCTGTTGATCTGCTGCCGTGTATGTCTCCACTCGTGGTTGGGTGCACCCGCTTTCTGTGCCCGAGACAGCAGCCTTGCCGGACTACATTAAAGAGAACCTGTAGAGGTTGCAGGCTTCTTCTTTCTGACCGAAAAGGATGGGTCACTCCTTCCATGTATCGACTACCACATTCTTAACAAGGTCACCATTAAGAACTGCTATCATTTGCCTTTGATCACCGAGTTGTTTGACCGCTTACGTGGAGCCAAGGTCTTCTCCAAACTGGACCTTCGTGGGGCCTACAACCTCATTCTTATCCACAAGGGTGATGAGTGGAAGACCGCCTTTAACACTCGCGATGGCCACTTTAAGTACTTGGTTATGCCCTTGGTTACGACAATTTCAGGAATTTTCTATATTCCTGTGTTATGGTTTATCTTGTCGTTATCTTGATGTTATCCTGTTCTCTGTGGACCTTAAATCCATCAGTCCCACGTACGTCGAGTCCTCAGTAGTCTAAGAGCCAATCGCCTCTTCGCCAAACTTGAAAAGTGCCAGTTCCATCAGAAGAGTCTTCCCTTCCTTGGCTGCATCATCTCTGATAGGGGTCTACAGATGGATCGAGCCAAGTTGTCTGTGGTTCTTCTATGGCCATGCCCAGTAGGTCTACATGCTACACAGAGGTTCCTGGGCTTTGCAAACTATTACCGGCAGTTTATCCCGCATTTCTCCTCTTTTTTCTCTTATTCTGACGCTCACCAAGCCTCCGGCGGCTGAAGATGCCTTCTGTAAATTAAAGTCTGTCTTTGCCTCAGACCTAGTTCTCACATGCCTGATACAGAAAAGCCTTTCCACCTGGAAGTAGATGCCTTGTCAGTAGAAGCTTAGGCAGTGCTCACCTAAAAGGGCCCGAAGGCTGAACCCTTACTTGTGGGGCTTTCTCCTCTGCAGAGAGGAATTACTTCATAGGAGCTAGAGAACTACTGGCCATTAAACTTGCTTTGGAAGAATGGCGTTATCATCTGGAGGGAGCTCAGCACCCAGTCTGTGTGTAAACAGATCATAAGAATCTCCTTTATCTCCAGACTGCTCAAATCCTTAATGCTCGGCAAGTCCACTAGTCGGTCTTCTTTTAATCTCTTGATTCACTTCCATCCTGCTGAGAAGAATGTCAAAGCTGATGCCCTTTCTTGTGCTTCCGATGTCATTGGGGAAGAATCGGCTCCTTGGCATATTATTCCTCCCGAGCAACTGGTTGGATCTTCAGCAGTTTCCTCCTGGCAAGACCTATGTCCGACCCGCACTTTGAAAGAGGATATTGACTTGGGGACATTGCTCTCGTGTGGCTTGGCACCCTGGGGTGCAATTCTCTGTAGCCCTCATTTCCCGTTTTTATTGGTTTCCTGATCTGGTCAAAGATGTACAGGATTTTGTGTCCTGCTGCACTTCCTGTGCTTGCAATAAGCCATCTCGCCTCAAACCTGCTGGTCTACTACTGCCATTACAGATACCCAGCTGCCCGTGGTCTCACATGGCTATGGACTTCATCACAGATCTTCCTTTTTCCTCTGGGAATACCGTCATCTGGGTGGTAACAGACCGCTTCTCCAAGATGTCCCATTTTGTGCCTTTGACAGGTCTGCCCTTAGCTCTTCGTCTTGCCAGCCTGTTCTTCACCCACAGCTTCCGGCTACATGGACTTCCTGAGCACATCACCTCTGATCGGGGGGTCCAGTTTGTTTCCCGCTTCTGGCGTTCTCTCTGCAGTCAACTACAATTAAAGTTGGATTTCTCCTCAGCTTACTACCCAGTGGACAAGTAGAGAGGGTTAACCAGACTCTGGGATGTTACCTTCATCATTTTGTTTCTGCCATTTGCCATGGGTGGAATTCTCCAATTATTCCTTGGATTTCGAATCTTGCGGCTCCGCCCCCTTCTTCATTGTCTATGGACAGTATCCTCATCTGCCTCTCCCTCTGCCTGTGACGTTCAACGTTCCTGCTGTGGATGAATTGGTCAGAGATTTTAAGTCCATCTGGGAGCAGACGCATCTCTCCCTACTTCAGGCATCTCCCCAAACCAAAACTCTGGTGGATAAAAAGCGCAAGCCCCCTTCGATTTTTTCTCTGAGGTTAAAGAAATCCTTGATATGTGCCAGGGTTCGGGGTCATTGAACCCCCTGGACCACCGTGGGAGATGGTTCTAGCCGACACCTGGGACCGGAGTCTAAGTGGCACCTGGTCTTCACAAGAGCCCGCCACAAAGAGGAATGGACTTTCTGCGGTAGGGTGCCACCAGGTCGTTTCACAGATGAAACTAGCCCACGGTGGCAGCCAAGGTCATGGTAAAGAATTGCGTTCAGGCTCACAGTCAGGTACAGGCAGGTAGTCAGGATGCTGAGATGCGGAGGTCAGAGTTCAGGCCCGGGGTGGGCAAAAGGAGATCAAAGCAAGACAGGAACAGGAACACAGGGAACAAGCACAAGGAAGCTTTCTGTAATAAGGCTGAGAGCACAAAGATCTGGCGGGAATGATGGGAGTCGCTGGTCTTTAAGGAAAACCCTGAAGTGGCCAGCACCAATCAGCGGTTTTCTGGCCCTTTAAATGCTTTAGTGCCAGCACACGCGCATTTTAGGGAGCAGGAAAGTGCATGCATCCTAGCCAGGATGGGAGCCGGATCATGGAGAGGAAAGTGCTGGTTAGGGGGAGCGGCGTCACAGAGATTGCGTGCCCGTGATCTGTGACATGGATCGTGGGGTTCCTGTGATAGTAGCCCCCCCCCCCTCTTCGGCCTCCCTCTCTTCTTGGTCCCGAGAAACCTCTGGAGAAGAATTTGATCCAAGATATTCTCTTGAGGCTCCCGGCATCTCTCCGCACGCCCGAACGCCTTCCAGTCTACAAAGAAGAACCTCTTACCCCTCACGGTCTTCATTTCCAACAGCTCCTTGACTTAGTAGACATCAGTAGAGTCAGCCTCAGGAGCAGGAGGAGGAGTATGTCGAGAGAAGTGGTTCAAGATGACAGGCTTCAGAAGAGAGACATGTAAGGAGTTCGGGATGCGCATATATGGAGGAAGGCAGAGTTTGTAGGCCACTGGATTGATGCGCTAAGTCAACTCGAAGGGACCAAGGAAGTGGGGACCAAGCTTGTAGCTAGGGATCTTCAGCTGGACGTGTCTGGAAGATAACCACACCTTGTCACCTGGAGATAAAACAGGGGGAGCCTTACGCTTCTTTTCAGCTTAAGTCTTGGTGCGATCAGTGGCTTGGAGGAGAGACTGACTGGTTTGTTCCTAAATGGATTTGAGGTCCTGGACCAGAATCTCTACCTGAGGGACATGAGAGGAAGTGGGTAGCGAAGAGAAGGATGAGGGACTCATCCATAGACCACAAAGAACAGAGCTGCGCCAGTTGACCCAGAGTTCAGGGAGTTATAGGAAAACTCAGCACATGGTTGCAGATCAGCCCAGTTATCTTGACGGGCTGAGACAAAGTGGCGGAGGTAACAGCCTAAAGTCTAATTCACCCTTTCTACTTGCCCATTCGACTGAGGGTGGTAGAAGAAAAGTCCAGATTAACTTGCAGCTGGTTAAACAAAGAGCACCAGAACTTAAACACAATCTGGACCCCTCAGTCGGACATCATGTGCAATGGAAGTCCATGCAGCAGGAAGATATGCTGGAAGAACAAACTGGCGAGCCATGTAGAAGATGGAAGACCTGAAAGTGGAACAAAATGGGACATCTTGGAAAACCAGTCCGTCACCACCCAGATGACGGTATTGCCAGAAGAGAGAGGAAGATCAGTGACAAAGTCCATAGCCACGTGAGACCACGGGCAACTGGGTATCGGCAACGGAAGTAACTGTCCAGCCGATTTGCGACGAGAGGCTTTGTTACGGGCACTGGAGGAGCAGGATCCCACAAAATCCCAGACATCTTTGACCAGATCTGGCCACCAGTAGTAGCGGGAGATGAGAGCCATGGAACGTTGCACCCGTGGGTGCCCAGCCAATCGCGAATAATGTCCCCAAGACATAATCCTCTTCCGGAGGGCAGGTCTTACAAATATCTTTCTGGGAGGTAGCTGCCGAAGATCAACCGGAGCTGCAACAACAAGTTAAGGGGAGATGATATGCCGAGGAACTGGCTCCTCTCCAACAATATCCGAAGCACGGGACAGGGCATCGGCCTAGACATTTTTCTTTGCAGGAGGGAAGTGGATTAACAGATTGAAGCGAGAGAAGTTGAACGACCAATGGGCTTGCCTGGGATTCAGACGTTGGGCATTCTGGCGGTACCGTGTTAACCGTTTATTCAGTGACACTTAATTTATAGTTAAACTGCCTTTTATATCATTATATTCTGTGAGATTCAGTCTGGCGGTACAGAAGGTTCTTGTGGTCAGTGTACGCACAAACAGGATGGTGAGCTCCCTCCAGTAGATACCGCCACTCCTCCAGAGCCAGCTCCTCTGCAGAAGAAAAAGTCCTGAAAAATAAGCCGCATGTGAGAGTTTTCTGGGTAAACACTGCTCCAGCTCCCACAGAGGATGAATCCACCTCAAGGTGAAAGGGTTTCTCAGAGTCTGGCCTAGTGAGAACAGGAGCTGAGGCAAAAGCGGACTTCAACCTGGAAAAGGCCTTTTTGGTGGCAGGGGGCCAGGCACGGGGGTTGGCACCTTTCTTGGTAAGTGCCACGATGGGAAACAGCAGAGTGGAAAAATGCGGAATAAACTGCCGATAATAGTTTGAAAAACCCCCTCTGTATTGGCTCGTAGACCTTCTGGGCATGGCCACTGAAGAACTTCAGACAGTTTAGCAGTATGCATCTGGAGGCCTCTGTCGGAGATAATGGGGCAGATTTATCAAGCAGTCTGAAAGTCAGAATATTTCCAATTGCCCATGGCAACCAATCACAGCTCCCCTTTAAAATATTCATGAGCACTGGTGAAATGAAAGCTGAGCTGTGATTGGTTGCCATGGGCAACTGGAAATATTCTGACTTTCAGACTGCTTGATAAATCTGCCCCAATGTATCCGAGGTAAGGTAGGCTGCTTTGGTGAAACTGCCATTTTTTAAGCTTGCCGTAGAGATAATTAGCCCAGAGCCGGCCAACAACTTGACTATGCGTAACTGATGGGTCTCGAGGTCTGTAGCAGAAGTAGCAGAAGTAGTCCCTGGAGACTGAAGCTGGTGTTCATAGACAAGCAGCTGTTGCAGAGTGGCAGTAACTTGACCAAGCAGTTCTCCATGTGAAGCAATCTGCTGGGACTGCTGGGCGACAACTCTGGAAATAAGAGTTTTTGTGGCAGGCTCTGGTGAAAAACGGGAGCCACTTATGCTGCCAGTGAGCTCTCAATGTTGGATGAGAATTTCTCCAGTAGTACCTCTACCAATGTGGAATCAGCAGGGTGGCCACCCAGTATTTGGCACTTTTGACTATCCCAACAAATTGGGTGTCATTGTGCAGTCATTACAGCAAGCATTGCCTCAGGGGTGATAGTCTTTGCACCCCCCCCCCCAGCCATTCTCCAATGATACCAATAAAAATTGCTGTGAGGAAAGCTCCACGTCTTGCTCCTTTACTTTCCCTCGACTGGACAGTGCAGTACCGACTTGGTCCATCAACCTACCCTGTGAGCCATGTGTGAACAGGCCTGACATATTTTACTCCACCCTTAATTTTTAGTATGCAAGGCTTTAGTTTCCCCATGGCTTTTCTAAAACCAATGGTCCCAACTGGCCACTGTTTTTTAGCGGGCTCAACTGACCACTATATTAACCCAGTGGGCAGTTAGGGGGATATGAGAGGTCAGTTGTTAGGTGCAACCATGGGACTAATGGCATTGTACAGCACACACCTGATTTTTAATTTTGTCCACAACTGTTGGTGCAGGGTGGGGTTGACTGTCTGGAAAATGTAGTGGCAACTCGGAGATGGTTTCCGTGAAACAGCCACCATTAAGTTCTTTAAAGCCATCTGTATCCACCAGCCTGAATGGTAGCATTTCAAGGGCCAGCAATTTGGAAATGTTCCTTTTAAGAACCAGAACATCTGTGTGACACAGTCCAAACTTCATTTTTGTCTCCATTATTTAGATAGAGAAAGTTGAATGGATGGTGTGGTTATGGTGGTGCAGCTGATGGTGGTGGCATCACACCTTACCTTTTGCGTGAAGACAGATGGCCTTGTCATTTAGGGCCCGCTGGTACAGAAAGAGCCAAATAAAGCAGCAGAGCGAGTTTCAAGTGTTTCCAGGGTTTCAAGTGTTTCCAAGGTTTCAAGTGTTTCATAAACTACAGCTCATGTTTACTTTGAACGTCTCTGGTCATACACAAGGTGCTTAGATTTTTGAAAAGGCTGCACTCTGGGTCAAAAAATACCATGCCGTGGATAAGCCTCATCACCATGGGCTTGCAAGCTGAACACTGTCCTTGGTACCCTTTTACTGCTTCCTGACCACCACCTCTTCAACTGAAATATTACTGCTCGCAATCCATGTTGGGTCTAGAACCTCATCATCAACCCTGACATCTAATACCACCAAGCCCTGACTCAGTCTGTACACCACATAAAGCTTCAGCAGTTGACAGTTGGGTTTCATGTTCACTTCAGATTTCTTGTTATGGTCCACTGTCCGCATCCTCATCTGCAACTGCACTATTCCTGACACAACACAAATTTCTGCACTAAAAGGGGTGTGTCAGGTGTTTAGATTCTCAAGACCTTGGCTGTGCTTTGAAGACTGGTGGCACAGAGTAGAAACCACATGTGTTCTGTCATCTGCATTCCGGGTCAAAAATGTGATGCTGTCCACCCTGTGAGCTGCTTTTGTGTACTAGGTTCCTGGGCATGCTGCACAGCAAATGCACCTTGACACCCTTTTGCATCTTCTGTTGGCTGCCTGGGCTTCCTGTCCAACACATTTTCATCCGAACTATCACTGATTTTGAACCATGTTTAGTCTAGTCATAAAACCTGACCGCCGAGCCTTAATGGTAGAAGATGTCAGGCTCAACGCCTGGACAAGTAACATCAAATTTTTCCCTTGGAACCATTGATTGCCAGGGATTTGCTTTATGCATTGATGGATCTCAACCAGGTGTGGATTGTGGCAGTACACGTTACTTTGCTTCCTTTATGCCTACAATAGTGCTGAGCCTCACAGCCTAAGATCTAAATACCTAAAGCTACTTTTTTATTCACAGTTTAAAGGAGATAATCGCACTAAGGAGTACTTTTTCTCCCTTTTTTCCATTCTGAAATAAACTATGCAGTGATATGGACTATTTAGGAATATACAGATTTACCAAACATTGAATATGCGACTGGGCCTTTGAAATGAGTTTCCAAACATAACTCCAACACAGCATGTGAACGGGGCCCATGGTCCCTAAACTTTTTAGCCAGCCATGGGCCCATGTTAGCCTTAAAGGGGTTGTCCGAGAGTTATGAAAGAAATAAAACATGGCTGGGAGGGGGCTGCTTTAAAAAATAAAGATGTACTTACCTTCCGACAGCCTCCCGGTGTCCAGCGCTGCTGTCGCTCCAGTCCGCGCGCCATGTAAACAAACTTGACCGCCGGAGCAGTGCTGGACTCCGTCCACATCTACCCGTCCCTATTCACAGCACTATGTATGCCGGCTGGATGGTTGGCGGTTCCGTCCGGAAGCTGAATCCAGCACTGCTCCGGCGGCCATGTTTGTTTACATGGCGCGCAGACCGGAATGATAGCAGCGCAGGACACCTGGAGAGCGTCGTAAGGTAAGTACATCTTTATATTTTTAAGCAGCCCCTCCCGGCCACCTTTTGTTTTCCCATAACTCTCGGACAACCCCTTTAATAGGTCATTAGATTTAAAGTACACTTTTTTTTTTCAATTTTTTTTTTCATTTAAAGTGAAAAATAACCAATGTGCTTTTGAACCCTTCAGTTTGAGGGTTCTATACATTAGAAGACTGGATATGTAAACTAACACACCTTCAAAACACATCAAGTCAGCCGATTGGACACAAATGAAGGCACGTCAGCGGTGACGTGCCAGGATCTGAAATATAAACAGGGCTGTAACAGCGCGCACCGCGGCTAGTAATAGGCCGACGTGCGCACAGCACGGACCTATAATGCATACACGTTAAGTGAAATTAGCCAAGAACAGAGACCCCTGATGAATTGTGGCATAAGAAACGCGTCGGGTCATAGGGTTTCATGTATGCGGATACAGTATAAGTGAATCTAATTAGCGAAACTGCAGTGAGAGTGCAGTCTAGCTATGAGAGACTAGAACCTAGATTGATTAACAGCTGATCGGTTGTGAAAGGGTGCTATTGCCGTCGGCATCCACCACCAGGATGTGGACTGCGACTGCATCTGATGACTAACAGTTCAGCAACTACTGACTAGTAGACAAAATGTAGGTTTACTCTCAGCTAAAAGAGCACAGTCGGAATTGTGATGGAAACAATCTCCTAGAAATAGAGCCTTCTATTTTAATCACCTATTACTACCAGATTGTTGTCTAAATAAGACAATACAATATAGAATCTGTAATAATACACAGCTGAAGAATTGAGGAAAGATGTACCTACCGTATGCATCTGTTATCAGGATGTAAAAAGCGGATGTATTACAGATCAATATACCAGCATTGGTGTACAATATCCGGATTCTATCACAACATAAGGTGACAGGCATAAGTGAGAGAGAAACAAGTCTCGAAATAGAGCCTCTCGCATTAATTACTGACAGTCAACACATAACTGTCAGTAAAGAGGTATTATAGAAGGCAAAGCATGTATCCTAGATATGCCAAGTGATTGCCTTCTGACCGACACCACTGTAGCTCACTGCTGTAAAGTTTTAGTAATGTGAATTATATACAACATAATTCACATGCAAAAATATTAGAAATTCCACTCAGTGGGAATGGGTGTTTTGATTAAACACTGACATCAACAAGAGTTGAACTGTGCACAACAACACATAAGTGTAAAATACACCCACACAAAAAACACTGAGTTGCTTCGTCTATATGTGTGTATGTCTGTACGTCCAGTCCTTGAACGTTTCTCCAAAAAAAAAATTTTAAAAAAGGATAAAAATAAAAGTTACATTTTAAAATTATCTCCAAAATATCTCCACCAACAGTGAATCAATTATACAGTAGGAGTTATTTCTTGTATATTTACACACCGCTATTCTCTTCAGTGACATCATGACCATCTGTGTTGACTCCTCAAAGTTACTCAGCACCTGACAGATATCCGACATCCTCGTCCACTCCTCATTGTAGACTTGAGGAAGCTGACTGACCTGACTACCAGTTCTGGTGGAAGTTGACATCTGGCAGTCTACAATCGCTCTGCGTTGCTGGTAAACTCTGGATAACATGGTTAATGTTGAATTCCACCTCGTGGGCACGTCGCACAACAGTCGGTGAGCGGGCAGTTGGAGGCGGCGCTGCGCTGACCTGAGAGTGGCAGCATCTGTGCGGGACTTCCTGAAATGCGCACAGATGCGGCGCACCTTCGTGAGCAAATCAGACAGATTGGGGTATGTCTTGAGGAACGCTGAACTATGAGATTTAACACATGGGCCAGGCATGGAACATGTGTCAGTCTGCCGAGTTGCAGAGCCGCCACCAGGTTACGGCCGTTGTCACACACAACCATGCCTGGCTTCAGGTTCAGCGGTGCCAGCCACAGATCAGTCTGCGCCATGATGCCCTGTAATAACTCTTGGGCGGTGTGCCTTTTATCGCCTAGGCTCAGCAGTTTGAGCACCGCCTGCTGTCGCTTAGCGATGGCACTGCTGCTGTGCCTAGAGCTACCGACTGATGGCGCCATGCCCACGGATGGTAATTCAGAGGAGGAGGTGGAGGAGGGGTGGGAGGAGGAGGAGGCATAGTAGGCCTTTGAGACCTGGACCGAGGTAGGCCCCGCAATCCTCGGCGTCAGCAGTATATGACCAGCCCCAGGGTCAGACTCGGTCCCAGCCTCCACCAAGTTAACCCAATGTGCCGTCAGCAATATATAGTGGCCCTGCCCGGCAGCACTCGTCCACGTGTCCGTGGTCAGGTGGACCTTGTCAGAAACGGCGTTGGTCAGGGCACGGAGGATGTTCTCTGACACGTGCTTGTGCAGGGCTGGGACGGCACATCGGGAAAAGTAGTGGCGGCTGGGGACCGAATACCGAGGGGCGGTCGCCGCCATGAGGTTTCGAAAGGCCTCGGTCTCTACCAGCCTATAGGGAAGCATCTCCAGGCTAAGCAACTTGGAGATGTGGACGTTGAGGGATTGGGCGTGTGGGTGGGTTGCGCTATACCTCCTTTTGCGCTCCAGCGTCTGGGGTATGGAGAGCTGAACGCTGGTGGATGCTGTGGAGGATCGTGGAGGCGAAGATGGGGTTTTCGCACGAGAGGTGTTTGGGCCGGGGTCCTGGGCAGGGGGCTGACTAGCAGATGACACAGGGGAAGGAGCAGTGGTGTGTCCGGCCGGAGGTGAACGGGCTTGGTGCCATTGAGTGGGGTGTTTAGCATTCAGATTCCTGCGCATACTGGTGGTAGTTAAGCTAGTAGTGGTGGAACCCCTGCTGATCCTGGTTTGGCAAAGGTTGCATACCACAGTCCGTCGGTCATCCGGTGTTTCTTTAAAGAACCTCCAGACTTCTGAAAATCTAGCCCTCGCCACGGGAGCTTGACTACGGGCAACATTTGGCGCTGATGCACCAGCTCTGGCCCTGCCTCTCCGTCTGGCCCCACCACTGCCTCTTCCAACCTGTTCTGCTATAGGACTCGCCTCCGTCTCAGAAGCACTGTGTTCACCCGGCCTATCAACCCAGCTTGGGTCTGTCAACTCATCATCCTCCGATCCCTCAGTCTGCTCCCCCCTCGGACTTCCTCCCTGACAACAACTTCACCACTGTCTGACAACCGTGTCTCCTCATCGTCCGACACCTCTTTACACACTTCTTCCACTACGTGAATAATGTCATCATCACTACAGACTGCGACTGGTGGAAAACCTGGGCATCGGAAAATAGCTCAGCAGCAGCAGGACAAGTGGTTTGTGACTGTGGGAAGGGTCCAGAAAACAGTTCCTCAGAGTATGCTGGTTCAAATGCCAAATTTTGGTGGGACGGGGCAGACTGGGGGGAAGGAGGCTGAGGTGGAGGAGCTGGAGGAGTGCCGATTTCGGTGACATGGGTGGACTGCGTGGAAGACTGACTGCTGCAGTACCATGCGATGTGTGGTACTACTTGCTGTATCCGTTGGTGGTAAATTGAAGTATATATGACTTTCTCACTATTGCCATGCTCACTCTCCTGCAGGGTAGCCACTCAGTATTTGGCACTTTTGTATATCACAGTAAATTGGGTGTCGTTGTGAAGGAATTATAGCAAGCACTGCCTCAGGTGTGGTAGGTATAGGTATTTTCATCCCCCAGCTATTCTCCAATGGTAACAATTAACATTTCTGGGTGTCACCATGCTGCGAGGAAACTGTCCCCTGTCTGGACAGTGCAGTACCAAGCTGTTCCAACAACCTACCCTGTGAAACATGTGTGGACTGACCTGACAACTTTTCCTCCACCCTTAATTTTTTGGATGCAAGGCTTCAGTTTCCCTATGGCTTTTCTAAAACCAATGGTCCCAACTGGGCACTACATTAACCCAGTGGGCAGTTAGGGGGATATAACAGGTCAGTTGTAAGGTGCAACCTTGGTACAAATGGCATAGTACAGCACACACCTGATTTTTTTATTTTGTCTACAACTTGTAGGTGCAGGGTGGGGGTGGCCTTCTGCAAAATGTAGTGGCAGCTGGGAGATGTTTTCCGTGAAACAGCCACCAACATAAGTTATTTAAAGCTATCTGTATCCACCAGCCTGAATAGTAGCATTTCAAGGGCCAGCAATTTGGAAATGCTGCTTTTAAGAATTTAAGAACTGGAACATGTGTGTGACACAGTCCAAGCTAGAACGTTGAATGGATGGTGTGGATAGGCATGGTTATGGTGGTGCTGCTAATGGTGGCGATATCATTAAGGGCCTGCTGGCACAAAAAGAGCCAAATAAAGCAACAGAGGGAGTTTCCAGTGTTTCCAGGGTTTGCAGTTTCATCCACTACAGCTCATGTTTACTTTGAACATCTCTGGTCATACACAAGGTGCTTAGATTGTTGAGAATGCTTCACTCCGGGTAAAAAAATGCCATGCCAAGCCTCATCACCATGGGCTTGCAAGCTGACCAATGACCTTGGTCTACCTTTTACTTCTTCCTAACCACGGCCGGAAACAATGCCGAGAGCGGAGGAAATGCTATCGGTGTAAACAAGCATTAGGCTACATTATGTAAATACTATTTAGCACCGCTGAGGACACATGTAAATACAAAATAGAGATGCAGAAACGCGTCAGGTGTAAATATAGGGTGTAATACATAATATACTGAAAAGGCTATTGACACTATCAGCGCCTCCATTGGAGCCTAGTGGAGCCCTCAACAGCTCTGTAAAACTAGACTCATTTTTTGGCTCGCTAGCCGGGACAGTGCAATATATCGGCAACACGACTGCCCCGTCTAAGGACCTTGATACTAGTCCAATTGATGGCCAATGTCTGAGAAATAAACAGACGCAAAAAGACACTGTTATATTTCACGAGACTGATTCCATACAATTCTAAGAAATTTATAAAGTTTATTTTCTCTTTTAAACGTTTTCCAGTCAGGCAGGATATGCAAATTACAGTTTATTGCAAAACGTAAACCTACTAATACTTAGAGTGTACATTTTTACTCCTTCCTAACCACCTCTTCATCTGAAATATTACTGCTTGCAATCCAAGTTGGGTCTAGAATCCCCTTCATCAACCCGACATATTCTACCACCAAGCCCTCACTCTCCATCTCAGTCTGTACAGCATATAAAGCTTCAGCAGTTGACAGTTGGGTTTCATGTTCACTTCAGATTTCTTGTTATGGTCCACTGTCCGCACCCTCATCTGCAACTGCACTATTCCCGATGTGACACAAATGTTTGCACTAAAAGGAATGTACACAAGGTGTTCAGATTCTTGAGACCTTGGCCAGGCTTTAAAGACTGGTGTCACAGAGTAGAAACCACATGTGTTCTTTCTTCTGCATTCTGGATCAAACATGTGATGTTGTTGTCCACCCTGTGAGCTGCTTTTGTGTTCTAGGTCCCTGGGCATGTTGGGCAGCAAAGACACCTTGGAAAATTCCCTTTTGCATATTCTGTTGGCTGCCTGGGCTTCCAGTCCACCACATTTTCATCCAAACTATCACTGATTTTGGTCAGACCGCCCACACTGTTCGGTACACGTCCAGTGGTCCTGGTCACTCACATCATACAGCACATACCCCTGATTCACCAACGTTCTTGGATTATAATAAAGGATCATTCCAAGTGTCCAAACTCACTACACTTAACACTTGGAACAGATTTTTAAATTTAACTGTTTAAGATTTGGAAACTCGGTCCCTACTTAGTGGGTCAGTAATTGACTTCTGATTTCTTCTTTAGGCAGGAGATCAACTGCGTCCCATATCTTTCGTTGGATTTCGCGGCAGCAGATTTTAAAGTTATTCTGTTTTTGTGTTTTCCTCTGGTTGTGATGTGACATATTGTGAACCTTCGATCATCGTCCCTGGTGTCCCCAGCAACCCCTCCACCCTCCCGGGACTTCTTCATCTCACCAACTGTCCACCTGTGATATCTTGTTAACTACTAACTGTTTGTCCCCAACTGTTACTTATCTTACTGAATAATGGGGGGACCATTACTCTTGTCGGTTGTTTGACTCGTTTTTATTTCTCTTGTGCCTCAGAAGGATTTGAATGTTTCCTTCTATGGTGATGTCCTATGACATGATGTGGGCCATCTGTAACCCCCCTCCGTTATAATTCGTTATGACAAGTAAGTGTGGTGATTCTGATCATCTCCTGTTGTGTTTGGGTTTTTGGCTTTGATTGACACTCTAATGGGCCAGATGTTTGATTTTTGGTCCAAACATCATTGACCATTATTTCTGTGACCTAAACCCATTGTAAAAATGCCTGTTCGACACTTATCCAATTCAACTTCAGGGTCTCCTTGGTGGGCATACCAGTACTCATCATACCAACTGGTGATAACAATACTTCTTATGCTAAAATTCTTCTATTATACTCAGATCCTATCTCGTACACGGAGACAGAAAGCCTTCTCCACCTGCAGCTCCCACCTACCATTGGTGGTCTCCATATTCTACCTGGACTCTCTCACTGTCTATGTTGTCCCAACAGGAGAACAAACCCCACTGTGAGTAAGATCCTTTCCCTGCTTTTTTACACTGTGTTTACTCCATTAATCAACCCCATTATATACAGTTCTGAGAATACGACATTAGGAAAGCTTTATTAAACAAATATCTACTATGTCTAATGTCCATAAATCAAGTTTTTCTGTTGGATCAACAGAATCAATATAACCTCTCTGTCTTTTTTATACATCTGAGGTTCTGCCATTCTGGAACAAATGTGGTATGAACAAGAGTTTAGCGGATTATGTTGTTTGGATTGATTAGCACCACACTTATCTCTTTCATTATTCTATTAGCTCTGGTTCATCTTTAGTTAACTTGCTGCCAGTGACAGCTCCCCACACTACTACTGATGATTGTTTTTCTAGTTTTATGACTTTTGGCTTGAGTTCAGACTATTCTTCTAACATGCACACAAATAAATAATTACTATATGATCTTGTGAAGCAGTAATCAATGAGTAAATATAGATATATACCAGATAGGCCAGAGAGGAGAAATAATAATAATTCCTTTATTAATATAGCACATACAGATTTTGAAGCGCTACAAGAGCTTACCAAATCACTCCCGTCCCCAATGGCGCTACAATCTATCAAACCGACCAGTATGTTTTGTAGTGGTGGGAGAGAAACCGGAGGAACCAGTGGAAAGCCATGCAAACATGGGAGAACAGCAAACTTCTTTGCAGATGTGACCTGGGTCTCCCCAGCTCTGCAAGGGTGCAGTGCTTACCACTAAGCTACCAATACTAAAAGTAATTCATGTAAAAATAATCTTTTATCACTACAAAAAAAACTGTAAAAAATTGATGAAGATCAGAGAAAAACAAAAAAGAACGAGCCTGGAAATATGTCCATAAGTAAACACTTACTATGTACAATAGAAGTCCATACACTATATTTTGTCACAAAGCATCCTACCCACAAAAAGTTTTACTCCCAAACCATGTAAGGGACACATTTACTTACCCAGTCCTGCACACTCCCCGATCGAGGCTCTCCAACGAGGATGAACTCTGCTGCGATTCATGAAGATCGTGCGCCAATATCCTGCATGTGTGGCTTCCCCGATCAGGTCCACACATAGTTCACCTTCTTCTTCCTGGTGTATGTAAGTGATTGATTTTGACACAATTTCAGTTAAATTCCTGCGTTTGTCCGAATCCAGACGATTTTCGTTGCATGAAACCACCTCGCATTGCGCCAAAATCCTATTGCATGCACCAAAAACCCCTTTTAAATCCCTTTCCTCACCCAGTGGCACAAAACAGAAATTGTTGGGATGTCCGTCGAAAGTGCGTTCCGAGGGGCCCTTAGTAAATGAGCCCCATAGACTCTAGGTATTAAGGCAATGCAGTGTGAAATAAGGGGGGGGGGGGAGAATGAGAACTATGGGGCACATTTACTTACCCGGTCCTGTCGCGATCCCTGATTCAGATGGTCCGACGAAGATGAAGTCCGAAGAGATTCACCAACACGTGTGCCCGAGGAGTCCTGCATGGGTCGCTTCCCCCGCGGGAGTCCTCCAGAGTTTACCAATCGCAAACATATAATGAACGATGTTAGCCCACCTGTATATCCGTGCATGATCGGCTGCATATATCTCCGCCGGACTTCAAGACAGAGAATTATCATGGAGGTCTAAACTAGACCAAGCATTTCAGGATGAGACTGGTGAGGTGGGCATTGGCACCAGAAACAACGTTAGTTCGCTCAATGGCTAACTCAAAACACTTCTGCGTCGCAGATTGGCTAGAATACAGTATTCTTAAACAATTATTGTCTAAAGGTCTATTCCCAAGAGGCTTGCGTGTTCAAGTCTATCCCCTCTTTGGGATAGAGGATGAAAACAAATGCAAACAATGGGAATCCACTTGCAATAAAACCTCAAAACATTCTTACAATTTTTGATTATGTTGGAAACACAAAGAATTGGATGTGGAGATGAACTCACCACAAGATACCAAAGCTAAAGTCCCTGATTAACACCATGATTTCAAAACATTTTGAAAGTTGGATTCCGCATTTGAAAAATGGGAAAAAATATTTATGATCTGAAAATTAAGAAGCTCCAGAAAGACCAGAAAGATGGCTCCAAGAAACAAATGTATACATGTCAGAGAACCATATTATAAATTTTATGAACACACTCCTCGTCAATCTACTCAATTTCTCCATGTGAGTGATATTTTGGCAATAACACAAATGAGTAATTCTACACAAAACGAAAAAGAGATTTTGGGCCACCTCGATAATCCAGGAGGAGGATGGATAGACACCAGGATCTGCAAAATCGATAGAGGTAATCAATCTTAATCACATAACTTAACACCTGTCCATATACAAATCCTATCAAAGGTCTATCCTTTGACCCATCTTCATCTATTAATCCATTCATGCCCACAACTTGATGTTTAATGCATTTTTTAATATGGTGATGGGAACTCCACTCAACTTCTAACCACTGATTGACAAGATGGGGATGTATTATACAGATATTGGAAGAGCGGTTGATGGAACAAGGTTGTGTCCGACATTCTACCTGAAGGTAACTTTTCACCCAACACATATGATCACCCAGAAAAATTTAATTTAAATCACCTACTATCATGCATTAGACCTAAATCCACTTGATTCCTGCATTTTCCAGTTTGCCCGTGATTGAGGTATTTGTGAACGCGTTTACAAAATGACAACTTATCCAGAGAAGAGAGAGCCAGCTGAGAAACTTAAGTCTTGGATGACATCCAAACAAATGAGCAGACAAGGCGGCAATGTAGCCATATGGCCTACATCAATACCTGAAAGAGAGCCCTTCAGACATTACAGATGCACAATGCTATAGGAAACTTACATTTAACCTCTCTTCTCTTACAGTTTACAACATTTTTGGAAAAGCAGTGGATGAAAACATTATTTCAAAATCTATAGCAGATTCTCGTTATAAGAACCCCTACCATCTCAACATTATATCTACTCCCAAAAACTAATAAAAATGAGACCACACACCTGGAAGCCAACTCATCCCAGGAGAAGGTAATATGACCAGAACATTTGTAAGTACATTGCCACTTTGTTACAACACATAGTTCAAAGCCTTCTGTCGTATCTTCAGGACTTCACGGATCTTCTTTGAATATTAGATGGATACATCTTCTTCAGATACCTATGGGGATGGTGATGCGATTCATTGTACACCTCTATTAGACATAAGGACGGTTTGGAAGGAATTCTTTTTCTTACCGATGACCACTACACAACCAACCAGAAACAGAATTTCATCTACACTCCTCTTGCATTTGTTCTCACATCACATTTGTCCTTTAACATATAATGTTTCCTTTACCTACAGCTCTGAACAGCTTTGGGGGCTGCCTGTGTACCCAATTACTGCCACCTGTTCCTAGGGCTGTAGGGGAGGGAGCTATTTTTACCGATGAATATGTTTGTGTGCCAGATCTATTGTGGGCCCGATACATCGACAACACTTTATTGGCGGGATGGACAGTGGAGATTTCAGATATTCATCGATAAGCTTATTTAACAATTGCAACATCAATGTTGAACATATGAAAGAAATGTGAACAAAGTCAACTTTTTAGTATGTTTCCATTACATGGGACTCAGAATGGATCTTTGCATGGATATTTGTAGGAAAAAACTCTGTTAATGCCTATCTCGGTTACTCTTCATCCAAGAACATGACCTCCACCTTGACAAAGTATTGGCCAATTCTGCTTTTGGACCCGAAATTGACCCCTCATCCAGCAATTGCACCTAAAAGAGCCACGATCTTCGTGAAATGCTGTTAGGAGCTATTTTCCTCCCATTCAACCACAAACACTCATCTTTGGGGCATCGAAACCTAGTTGGGGGAGCAGACCCTGTCGGCATTGCCTATCTTTCCCAAACATGACATGCAATTACTTTTCTTATTTAAAAGGTGGTCATGAATACAAAACTTGGAGCATTTTCCTGTGACACAAGGGCACTACATCTATTATGCTCATGTCCTTGTCTGAAAATGTATATTGGTATGACCACTCAGGAGTTACATGTAAGGGCAAGGGAACACGCTAATTATCTCTAATGCCATCTCAGTTGATCCTTCTCACATAGACAAGCCCTTCCCTGCTATTTCAGAAAATGTCATGCCTGTAATCCAAAGCTTCTGAATAGCTAATGATCGACCATGTGGATTTGAATTGAGAGGAGGTGCCTTAAGAAAACTACTCCAAACTGAATCAAAATGGGATCTGGACACTCAATCTGGTTCATCCATTGGGACTAAATGAACATTTGTTAGGTTGCCGACTGCCCATCTTATGACTCCCATTGCCCTCCTCACGAGGCATAATCCATATTTGTTGTACGTTTTAATTATTTTTTTCAATTGATGCTGATAAGGATTTCCATTGTTCATTTGCCAACTCTACTGACATTCCATCGCTAAACGATCTGATACGTACTCCATGTCATGCGGACAATTGATATGCTTAGCTATGTGCCTATTTACAAAACAATATATGTTATTGTATTAAATACATATCACACACATTTTATGATAAACAAGATTATTATCAATTTTTTATGTGACATTTAACTATAATATGACAGATAGCTGTTATCTTTTACCACTTTCCGCCCCTGACGTAACTCTACTGCCATAGGATGCGGGTAGAATTACATCATTGGATTGCCCTGGCTTTGAAGCAGAGCCCGGACGATCACCATGATCCCAGCAGTACGCAGTAGCCGGGATTGCGACTATTGCGATCCCGCCTGTTTAACCATATAGACGCCGCAGTCATAGTGACCACGTCGTCTATAGTGCATCGCTGCGAAGATCGTTGCCATTGCAACCATCAGATCTGATAAGGACCCCAGGGCTGTCTATCAGTAGCAGCCTGTTAGGATTGTTCTGAATCCACGATCTAGCATACAGCTGTCAACTATGCAGATGCATAGGTTGACTATGTAAATGGCTGCAATACATTAGTATTGTAGTATAATTACAATGAACAAGTGATCAAATGATTACTTGTTCATGTCCCAACCCTGAGACAAAATAAATAAAAATTTTTAAAAAAGTCAATTAAAAAAATGATTTAAAAGGATAAAGTCTTATATTCAGTCAAATACAAATAAGAAAGTGAAAATCACAAAAAAAAATAACATATTGGGTATCACCACATCCGTAAACAACCTGTGCAATAAAATGAAATTGTTACTGAACCTGTGCGGTGAACGCCGTTAAAAGAACTGCATGATACCAAGAAAAAATAAGCTCTAAAACAGCTCTGTAAACAAAAAGATATAAAGTTAGGCCCATTAATACATGGCGAAGAAAAAACAAGCAAATTTCTACAAATGAGCTCTATATTCTGCAAAACAAGTTAACCATAAAAGCTACAAAAAATTGGGTATCTATCTATTATTGTGATGACGCAGAATGGTAGAGAAAAGGTTTACATTGGTCTGATGTAAAACAGTGCTGCTCATCGGGGTTGGCCATTGACATCAAGTTTTCTATGTTGTGGGGGGCAGCATATTATGTAATAACCATATTCTTCTATAAGAAGTTCTGTACAACTTTATTGAAATGTAAAGCTCTCTGATTCAGAAATGTTTTTGACCTCATCAGCCACCGTACCCTCCATCAAATGCACAAGGGTGGGATAACCTACAGGAAAATAGTAAACAGCTTGATGAGAAGCCAACAACTTTTGGCACAATATTATGAAAAGGAATAAAAACAAGATGACTGGGAATCTCCCTCTGTCTGGGGCTCCATGTAAAATCTCTTTCAAAACAATGATGATTCTGAGAAAGGTCAGGAATCAACCGACGGACAAGATGGAGGATCTGGTCAAAACTGGAACCAAGCTACGACCTAAATGATCAAAAAGCCATTTCGTCAATGATTGAGTTTGGCAACTTCGGGTGAACTTCGAGAGATAGTTTGGTTTGGGTATCGGAACTTGACCCTTGATCCTCTTGTTTGTGATGACAACATGCTAAACACACACTCTGACAGCACGCTACCCACAGGCCAGGCCAGCACTTCCAATGCATAGAGGGCTAGCACTGACCATGTGTCCAATTTACCAATTCAGATACGGAATGGGAGGACCCATAGCTCAGTACCAGGAGACATTCACAGTTTACTGCCCCTTTTAGACCATCTGAATATAAAAATCACTGACTACGATATTAGACAGTTTCACATTAGAAATGCTGTCACTGTGTATGAGATGGACAGTAACTGCAGGATTAGACCATTTGAGATTAGACATGCAGAGTAATGCAGAATTAGATCAGTTGAGATTTGACACGCATGTTCGGGGGTATGAGACCATTTGACATTAGCCAGTTAGTGACCGCGTATGAGACTGCTTGAGATTAAACATGCAGTGATAGTGGGATTAGAAAGTATGACATTTTCTGGCACTGACATTGTTATGAGACTGTATGAGAAAAGACATACAGAAGACTGGCAGAGTGGTGGGGTGAATTAAAGGGGTTGTCCGGAGTTATGAAAAAACAAAGGTGGGCCGGGAGGGGGCTTCTTAAAAAATAAATATGTACTTACCTTCCGACACCCTCCGGGTGTCCTGATCTGCTATCACTCCGGTCTGCATGCATGTAAAAACATGGCCGCCGGAGCAGTGCTGGAAACACCTCCGGCCGCCCATACATAGTGCTGTGAATAGGGACAGGTGTGCGTGGCCAGAGTCCAGCACCGCACCGGCGGCCACGTTTGTTTACATGGCGTCGCAGGTAAGTACATCTTTATTTTTTTAAAGCACCCCTTCCAGCCATGTTTTATTTCTTTCATAACTCTCGGACAACCCCTTTAAAGCTAACATGGGACAATGGGCCACGTTCACATGCTGTGTTGGAGTTATGTTTGGAAACTAATTTCAAAGGCCCAGTCGCATATTCAATGTTTGGTAAATCTGTATATTCCTAAATAGTCCATATACTGCATAGTTTATTTCAGAATGGAAAAAAAAGGGAGAAAAGTAGTGCGTATCATCTCCTTTAACTGGAATAAAAAAGTAGCTTTAGACATTAAGATCTTAGGCTTCTGAGGCTCAGCACTATTGTAGGCATAAGGAAGCAAAGTAACTGTACTGCCACAATCCACACCTTGGTTAGATCCATCAATGCATAAAGAAAATCCTGGCAATCAATGGTTCCAAGGGAAAAACTACTTGCCTGTGCAGAGCCCCCACCTGACCTCTTCTACCATGAAGGCTCGGCGTCAGGTTTTATAAAGGGTCCTACACTAAATATAGAGTCCAAATCAACAGAGGTGCCCTCCTCACCCTTATGTTCACCTCAGGGCATTGCTTAACATACGGTCTGATGGACCTTTGCTGTAGTGCCTGACAGCACCCACCTCCAGGCCACAATGTTCAATTTACCTTCTAAAATTGACAGGAGAACCCCTCCTCCTCTTACTCTTCCAATGGGCTCTTAATGTCAGTAGTACAGGAGTAAGCCCACCAGGGATCCCACAGGGGGTCATTCAGTATTTGACACCATTGCCTAGCTGGGAATTGGGTGTTGTTTTGCCGGCAGTGTCGCAACATATTTGGAATCTTTACGGGACGAAAGGGAGCATATACGCAATCTTTTTCTAAATAAATATGCTAAATCACACCATAACTTAAAATCAAATCACAAGACCAAAAGCAGGTTCCCCTATTAAACAGATTAAAAGAGATCACAGCAATCTACATCCCATATATTCAGCACCCCACATCAGGAGACAATTCTGCCCCAGAGATATGCCCACGCATTCATGATTATATGCAGGGGGAAGGGATTATAACCCCCTCTGCAACCACATCCAACTGTTTTTAATAAAATGTCACTTTCCAAAGTATCTGAGAACAACCTTTGCAACTTAAACGCCAAAATAAACAGAGAAGAAATAGCATACCCCTTAAACAACTCCCTCACACAAGGCACCATGCCCGAGATGGGTTACCAGCAGCTATTACAAAAATTTTTATGGCGAGCTAACTCCCATTCTACTTAGAGTTATGTAGAAGCAGCAACTAAAGGGAACTTTCCAAAAGAAATGCTCTCAGCCTAGTTTGTAATTTGCCACAAACCGGGAGGAACTCCAATCCTCCAGGAAATTTTAGTCCCTCTCGTTGTTACACAAGGATCCAAGTCAAAATAAATGCAGAATCCTTAGCCAATAGCTCAAGGAAGTTCTTTCACTCAATAGCCATAGACCAAGCGAAGTTTAAACCTGGGCCGACCAGCATCTCCGACAGAACAAATAACAGGAATATTTCTCACTAATTGACGCTGAACAAGCATTCAACAGGGGAACTGGGACTATTTTTTGCAGGTGCTGTTACAATTTGGCATAGGAGGCCATATATTTATGGCCACATGGCATTAATACTCTAATCCTCATCTACACAGTTTTGTTAACATCACCCTCCCAAAATTCATCACCCTGTTTGAATGGACACGTCAGGGGTGCCTTCTGTCCCCATCATTTTTGTTCTTTCTATTGAAAACTCTAGCGAGCTATAAGCAGGTCATTAGAAAGTTTCGGATTAAAGTAGGTTTCACAAGACCACAGAATATCACTCTTTTCAATGATAATATAATAATCTTAACAATATCGTGACCCAGAATGCGCCCTCCAACACATTTTGATGTCCTCATTGGAATATGGTAAAAATTCATTTTACAAAATGAACCAAACTAATCACAAGCTTGCTATTGATATGAACACACACTAACACTACATGATGAAGACAACACCCTCTAGACTGCAACATAACCACTTAATATTTAGGGAGCGAACTATAATTTCCATCTTTCCAACCTACACAAGAATCACTGCCAACTTCTTCTACCAATTGTAAGGAGCTAGCAGAGTTCTCTAAGCATCTTCTCTCATGGTGTGGCAGAGTAGCGCATACAAGATGGATGCCCTTCCCAACATGTTTATAAAAACCTCTTCAGAACTCCATTCCATCCCACTACAAACAAGTTCTTATTAAAGCTAGAGCACAATTAGATCTTTCATATGACAAACCATACCCCATATTTGGCCTGTTCGAACTTAACTAAACCAAAAAGCTAGGAGGTCCCAAATTAGTAGATTATCCCAAGCTGCAGTACTTGACCAAGTTTGAATAGGTGGAGTGGCGTGCATAGTAAAAAATAGTGTAGGTTTTAGGGGAGGTACACAAAAATACCCCCCCCATTTAAAGCCCTCCAATTTACTTATGGTCCAAGCTACGGATTAGCCTGGAAGGAACTCAATCAAAGAAAGCTACAAAATACCATTGAGCCTATTTCCTATACAAATTATCTAGAATATAACGGCCCATCAATTTAAACATAAAACACTGGGATCCAGGGATATCTAAACTTTCTGAATGTGATGAAAATAAATTACTTCCATTCTCTACCACCCTGCAAAGTAGGAGTTCCACATACCCCTAGTTGCTAGTTACCTGAAAGGGGAGGACCTGGACGAGGGATCACTTTCTACTACTATTTCCAGTTGGCAATAAAGTGTTATTTGTCAAACTTAAGCACATGATGGCCTGGTAGAAAGATCTTGGTATCAACTTCACAAAAGACATGGAATCGGCAATATCATAGCCCCACACAACTTTAGATGCACCACACCCAAGAACTATTGTTAAACACACATGGCTTTAGTACTACAACGCCCCCACCATACTTCATAATGCTTTCCAGCCCCCCACCAAGGAACTGGAGGTTTGTGACAAAGAGGAACATTACGTCATACACTTTGGGTGTGCCCAATATTCACCCTTATGGCCAGCAGCTTTTGTTTGATGTATAATTTAAAAGATTAGGGATAGGAAATAGCTTCCACTTCTCTCCAGAACAGCATTACTCCTGATGGGGGTGATGAACAGTCCCCCAAAACTGACCCCATAATTGTTTACAGGTCTTTATGACAGTTGCATTGCTTATGACAAGACTTGGAAAGAGAGACACCTACAAGAAGCCATAGCAACAAATCAACACCAACTGTGTACCGAAAAAGTGATTGCTTCCAAACAGATAAAATGTATACCGCACGACACAAAGGGAAAATGGTCTGACGGCCGCATTTCCAAGAAAATTGCCAGTACTTAGATCTTAAAGGATGAGTTAAAGACAAAATGTTGAAAAACTCGTATTTGTTTAAATGTTACTTTATTTCATGTTATCATGACAATTTGTTAAAATATGTACAAATGCGAAGCCTACAAAAGAATACTTACGATTGACGAGCAGCAGTACGTTCCGACTAAGCAAGAGTGATGATGTTTTGTAATGGCAGAAGAAGTATACAGTGGGGCACATTACTAAGGTTCAAAGTGCTTTTTAGACGTCGGGTTTGCCTCGAAATATCTACGGTTGCGCAACAGATTACCCCAGAGATTTTTGGAGCATTGTGATTGCATTGTGTGCGCACCAGCGCCAGCATGCATGCGTGGAAATCGGTGGGTATGGCACGTTGATGAAAACCCGACAGAATTCAGAAAAAAACGCGTTGTATTAAAAAAAAAAAAATGTGTGGCTTACACGCGCTTCTGCAACCCAGGATAGGTTTTGAACTCCCGGCAAAACCGGCGGGACTCGGTGGCAGCCGCGACGCGGGTGGACACTCGGGTGCAGACACTTACTAGTGAATCGCCGGAAAACCCGAATCCTCGATGGATAACGCGCCGCTGATATCACGACAGGGACTGGAGTAATAAATGACCCCAGGGTCCTGCTGTATCCAATAACAAATTGTCCATAAATAAAAAGAAGTGTTTCTATCAGATCCATAGTTTACTTCACACCCACCCCACCCTATAACACTAGACCTAACGCGATATACAAATTTCGTGGTTGTGAATACTGATACGCTAACTGTTGCATTGCATCTATAATGGTGACATAACTCATGAGTTGTATCGGTTCATTGAATCGTTAAACCTTTATGAAAGGGGTTTAAGACTCTCTGTCCCTTCCATGTAAAGCAGGTGTTCTGCTGTATAATACAGCATGTGGCTTTGTTGGTGTCAACCATATGTCAACAAACAGCGGAACCTCTTGGGAGGTCTGTCTGTAACTTTGGACGAGCCATTTGTGCTCAGGGTGTTCTAAGTCAGAGACTTCTTTAAAAAATATTAGTAGAAAAATATTGGATGACTGAGAAGAAATAGCTCCCAAATGTGAACATGTAGGTAGAATTAGCAAATGATGGCATTGACAGAAATGGATTATCGTAGAAAAATATGCGATTTTTGAAATTTCTCTAAACTGAAATAAGTAAGATTATATTTATAAAATTTCATAACCATAAAAATATAATGTTTCTTGCCATACTTCAGTCCACTATTTGTTGAAGCTTTCGTTGTAACAGGGTGAACTAGGAAATGAAAAAAGCAGCCTCCAGCACGTGATCAACTAATTTAGAACCCTCTGAAGTGTCAAAATAAAGACAAATGCAATGACGTACAAAAGCAGAAAAAATAGTTCAATTACTCAGGTCACAACAAAGAGGGCAAACCATTTAGTTCAAAGAGGGCAACACAAGCACATCAAAAAGAGGGCCGTCAAGGGCAAAAACACAATTAACAAAGAGGGCAAACAGTAACAAAGAGTGGCAAAAAACAATAACAAGGAGGTGCAAACATATACCAAAGAGGGCAAACAACAATAACAAAGAGGGCAAACAGTAACAAAGAGGGCAAACAGTAACAAAGAGGGCAAAACAGTAAACAAAGAGGGCAAACACAATAACAAAGAGGGCAAACAGTAACAAAGAGGGCAAAACAATAACAAAGAGGGCAAACAGTAACAAAGAGGGCAAAACATCAAGAGAAACAAAAAAGGGCAAAAGAACGGGGCAAACAGTAACAAAGAGGGCCAAAACACAATAAACAAAGTAGGGCAAACAGTAAACAAAGGGGCAAACCAACTAAAAGAGGGCAACAGCTAACAGAGGGCAAACACAAATAACAAAGAGGGCAAACAGTAACAAAGAGGCAAACACTAACAAAGAGGGCAAACAGTAACAAAGAGGGCAAAACACAGTACAATTCACAAGTCAGAAGACATAAACTGAAATCAGGCCAAAAGCAGACGGGATACTAGGAAAACAATCATCAGACACAAGTTTTTGTTGGAAGTGTGGGAGATCGCTGTAAAGAATATATCGCCAACACGCTAGGAAGGGTAAGAAGGTCCTTTAATGTCGATCTTACAGCACAACCCACCTCAATAGGACTGGCTACAATCAAAGATAGGATAATAGTAGTAGAAATAGTAATGTGTGTGAGCTGTCAAATGACAACGGGTCATTAAAGATGAAATCAGAAGCTAATGGTTTTATAACCTTGAAGAGATGAGCGGGGTGCCATTAGAGATGAGCTAGGATACTCGTCCGAGCTTGATGCTCGTTTCGAGATATTAAGGTACTCGAAACTGCTCGTTGCTCGGAAGAGTAATTCCCTTCCCGTGCTGAGATGAGATTTATTAATAAAAACACCCAGGGCAGAACAGTGAAGAGATGAATAAAAAACAGTGAACCCACAGTGAACACAGGCCTAATCATTTACGTGACAAACACAGTGAAAAACACAGTGGAAGACATAGATACAGATGTTCGGCACATCTTGCTTAATTGTCGGGGAGGGATACGCGCGGAACGCGTCGAACAAAAAGTATGTGAAGAACAATATGAAGAAATATAGTGTGGAAGAACAAATTGCAGAACACGGTGAGATAGGACAGAGACAACGAGGAGCGCACAGGAGAGAACCGGAACACAGACAGCGGGAGGTCACAGAGACACACGGGGATCAGCACAGAGACACAGGCGGGAGCAGCACAATGGCCCGGGCAGCACACGGAGCATGGGCAGCGGCAGCACGGAAGACATGGGGGCAGCGGCAGCACGGAGACAGGGGGCGCAGCGGAACATGGGCAGCGGCGCAGAGCATCAGGACGGCACGGAGCGGCACAGAGACATCGGCAGGGCACGGAGACATCGGGGCACAAGGAACATCGGGGACGGCGGGGAGCCGCACGTAAGGACATTCGTTGCACGGAGACTCGGGGAGCGTGCACGTAGCGGCACGGAGATCATGCGGGGAAAGGGAAGGACAGAGGGGCACGGAGAGACAGCGGGGCACGGAGACAGCGGGGCACGGGCAGGAAACCAGCGGGCACGGAGACAGCGGGCAACGGCGAGCGAGGGGGAGCGGCACGGAGACATCGGGGCACGGAGACATCGTGGCACGGAGAGCGCCGGGCGCACGGAGACAGCGACGGGACAGAGCAGGGGTCACGGAGACAGCGGGGCACGGAGACAGTCGGGGCACGAGAGCCGCGGGACGAAAGGGGGACCCCCACGGAGGAACGAGCGGGGGCACGGAGACAGCCGTCTCCCGACCAGAAGCAGATGGTCCAAATCTGCAATCTATTTTTCACTGTGTTTTTCAACTTAAATGAGCCATATCTTGCACTGTTCTTCACATCTGCTAACTTGCTCGGGCAAAATATACGCCGGAACAGTGAAGAATGAAAAATTGAGCATGGTTTTTGCATACATGCTAACTTATCAGAAGACATCTTTTTCAATAATTAAACATTTTATTCCCGAAACCATGGTCCCTTGAAAATGCTCGAGTCTCCCATTGACTTCAATGGGCGGTTATCGAACGACACTCGAGCATCGGAAAGGTTCGTCTCGAATACGGCAAACTCGAGCATTTTAGTGCTCGACTCATCTCTAGTGCTAATCATCCAAACAATATAATCGCTCTTAAACTTGTTGTTCATTCTACATTATGTTCAGACGCACAAGCTAGATTAACCAGAATGCATAAAAGGACAGAGAGGTTATAAGTTACTGTTTGATCCAAAGAAAACCTTTGATTATGGATGATTAAGACATATAGATTTGTTCATATTCCAGATACGGCTTTTCCTAATGTCCTATTCTCAGACTGTCATATAATTGGGGTTGATTAATGGACGTAGAACACAGTGTTTGTAAAGCAGGGAGAGGATCTTACTCACGGTGAGGGTTGATTCCGTTGTGGGACAACATAAACAGTTTGAAAGGGTCCAGTAGAATATGGAGACCACATAGGTGGGAGATACAGTGGAGAAAGGGGGGGCTTTCTGTCTCCCGGTACTGGATGGGGATCCTTAGTATAAATAGAAGCAATTTCTAGTGCCATAATAGAAAGTAATGATTTGATGGTTGGTACGATGACTATTGGTATACCCCATACCAAGGAGACTCACGTTGAATTGGTAAGTGTCAGACACGGCAATTTTTATCATGCCGGTAAGGTCAAGAAAGAAATGGTCAATGATGTTGGGTACCACAAAAAATCCAACATCGGCATGTTAGAAGTGGGATCAAAGAAGCAGAAAAACCCAAACATACCAAGGAGATGGAACCAGATACACACAAACAATCTTTGATAACGAATATATTGAAGGGTGGGTTACCGATTGGCCCACATTCTTGTCATAGGACATCACCGTGAGGAGGAAACTCAAATCCTTCTGAGGCACAAAGAAATAAAACTGAGTCAACAACCTGCAAGAGTAATGGTCCCCCATTATTCAAGAAGATAAGTAACATTTGGGGACAACAGTAGTAGTTAAGAAGAGATCACAGATGGACATTGTGAGATGAAGAAGTACCTGGGAGTGTGGGGTGTCTGCTGGTGGACACCAGGACGATGACAGAAGGTCCCATATTGTCCGCACAGAAAACCACAGGAAACACAAAAACAGAATGAACTTTAAAATTGTCTCCCAGAAATCCCAACAAAAGAATTCTGGGACCCGCAGTCTGATTCTCCTGCATTAAGAAGATAATCCAGAAGTCACAGGAACCATAAATATATGATAATAGATGCAAACTCAATCGTTAGGGAAGACAGTTCCAACACTTAAATCTTCTTATTTTTAAAAAATTATAAAATAAATAATAGTAATGGAAACTGGACATGGATCTCCTATACAATTAGCAGAGGAGAATCCTCTGTGTGAAGATCGTGAGATGTTGTAGTAACACCTGGACATGGATCTTATCTCTATATAGTTACCATAAAGGAGGAATACTCTGTGTGTAGAGTCTGTGTGATGATGTGTAGTGACCAGACCCTTGGACATGTCCTGCAGTGTGTGTCCTGGTCTGACTCCTCACACCTCCATATATACACAGTAACAGCACAGAGGCTATGGAGGAACTCTATGGGAATAATCTGTGCCTCGTGTCTCCTGTGATCTCTCTGGAGGCAAATTATTGACAATTACTCAAGTGTCCCAGATTTCACAAGGCAATTTTCTCCGAAAAAAAATGAGAGACATTAAAAATAACAAGTCAATAAAATAATGGTTAAAAAAAAAGTCTGACCTGAAAACTTCCACTCTGGCCAGGCTCAATCTGTCTTTACATTCACTTTTAAAATCAAATGCAATATCCGCGGCTTAGTATGAGCGTTTTTTTTTTTTCGAATTTGGTTTTCTATGGGTTCGGCTCAAATATCATAAAAAAATCAGTTCCTAGAAGCGACCTTGCTAAAAGCTAACATGACCCTGAACATTAATCTTATTTACGTCATTGAGAACCTGAATTTGAACACTCCAAAACTTGTTTTAAATAGAGGTAGTAAGCGGTACAGGACTAAAAATTGTATTCAATAACAGGGAGGTTTGCTCTGACAACAATGAGCTAGGAATGGTACTTCAAACATAATATAATATAAAAATTAAATAAATCCAGAAATACTAATAAAAAATAAATGAAATTCTATAATGTTATTGAGGTTAAAGGCTCTCTGGGAGTTCAGACCCAGTTATTCTTGTAGTGGATTAAAGAAGGAATGGGGAAAACCACAAACCCTTCTCTCTCACTGAGTTTAAAACAGGCTCCTGCGGAATCTGACTTGGACTCTCAACCAAGTTGCATGGGTTTATACCTCATCTTAAAGAACGGAGAGGTCCATGTGGCTCTGGACGGTGGATCTCTTGTCTGTGAGTTTCACCTCCCGGTTGTGCTGAACACATACTTTAACAGCCTTAGTAATTTAATTATATACAACTAATTCACATCAAAAATATAGAAATTCCACTCAGTGGGAATGGGTGTTTTGATTAAACTGACACCAACAAGGGTTGAACTGTGCACAACAGCACATAAGTGTAAAATACACCCCACACAAACACTGAGTTGCTTCGTCTATATGTATATATGTCTGTACGTCCAGTCCTTGAATGTTTCTCCAAAAATTTTTAAAATATAAAATAAAAGTTACATTTAAAATTATCTCCAAAATATCTCCACCAACAGTGAATCAATTCTATAATAGGAGTTTTCTTGTATAATTACACACCGCTATTCTCTTCAGTGACATCACATACTTTAACAGTTTATTTGCTGCCGGCAGGACAGCACTCTTAGGTCACAAGTCCAATTTTACCATGCAGAAATTATGGGGAGATCCCATATCGGCAGTACCATGCGATGTGTGGTACTACTTGCTGTATCCGTTGGGTAAATTGGAAGTATAATGACTTTCTCACTATTGCCATGCTCACTCTCCTGCAGGTAGCCACTCAGTATTTGGCACTTTTGTATTCACAGTAATTGGGTGTCGTTTGTGAGAATTATAGGCAAGCACTATGCCTCAGGTATGGTAGTATAGGTATTTCATCCCCATGCCATTCTCAATGGTAACAATTAACATTTCTGGGTGTCACCATGCTGGCGAGGAAAGGACTGTCCCCTGTCTGGACAGTGCAGTACCAAGCTGTTCCAACACTACCCTACCCTGTGAAACATGTGTGGACTGACCTGACAACTTTTCCTCCCACCCTTAATTTTTTGGATGCAAGGCTTCAGTTCCTATGGCTTTTCTAAAACCAATGGTCCAAACTGGGCACTACATTAACCCAGTGGGCAGTTAGGGGGATATAACAGGTCAGTTGTAAGTTGCCCTCTTGGTACAAATGGCATAGTACAGCACACACCTGATTTTTTTATTTGTCTACAACTTGGAGTGCAGGGTGGGGGGTGGCCTTCTGCAAAATGTAGTGGCAGCTGAGGATGTTTCCGTGAAACAGCCACCAACATAAGTTATTTAACTATCTTTATCCCCAGCCTGAATGATCTTTCAGGGGCCCAGCAATTTGGAAATGCTGCTTTTAAGAATTTAGAACTGGAACATGTGTGTGACACAGTCAACTAGAACGTTGAATGGATGGTGTGGATAGGCATGGTTATTGGTGGCTGCTAATGGTGGCGATATCATTAAGGGCCTGCTGGCACAAAAAGCCAAATAAAGCAACAGAGGGAGTTTCCAGTGTTTCCAGGGTTTGCAGTTTCATCCCACTACAGCCACTGTTTACTTTGAACATCTCTGGTCATACACAAGGTGCTTAGATTGTTGAGAATGCTTCACTCGGGTAAAAAAATGCCATGCCAAGCCTCATCACCATGGGCTTGCAGCTGACCAATGACCTTGGTCCTTTTACTTCTTCCTAACCACGGCCGGAAACACAGCCGAGAGCGGAGGAAATGCTATCGGTGTAAACAAGCTTAGGCTACATTATGTAAATACTATTTAGCACCGGGAGGACACATGTAAATCAAAATAGAGATGCAGAACGCGTCAGGTGTAAATTAGGGTTAATACATAAATACTGAAAAGGCTATTGACACTATCAGCGCCTCCATTGGAGCCTAGTGTGAGCCCTCAACAGCCTGTAAAACTAGACTCATTTTTTGGCTCGCTAGCCGGGACAGTGCAATAATCGGCAACACGACTGTCCCGTCAAGGACCTTGATACTAGTCCAATGGCATTGACGAGGACTTATTTCTTTAGGCATGAGTAGCCAATAAGACGCACTGCACTGTATATTCACAGATATCTTAACAATGCTAAGAATTTATAAAGTTTATTTTCTCTTTTAAACGTTTCCAGTCAGACAGATATGCAAATTACAGTTTATTGCAAAACGTAACCTACACATACTTAGAGTGTACATTTTACTCCTTCCTAACCACCTCTTCATCTGAAATATTACCTTGCAATCCAAGTTGGGTCTAGAATCCCCTTCATCAACCCTGACATATTCTACACCAGCACCAGCCCTCACTCTCCATCTCAGTCTGTACAGCATATAAAGCTTCAGCAGTTGAACAGTTGGGTTTCATGTTCACTTCAGATTTTCTGTTATGGTCCACTGTCCGCACCCCATCGCAACTGCACTATTCCCGATGTGACACAAATGTTTTCACTAAAGGAATGTACAAAGGTGTTCAGATTCTTGAGACCTTGCCAGGCTTTAAAGACTGGTGTCACAAGTAGAAACCACATGTGTTTTCTTTTTCTTCTGCATTCTGGATCAAACATGTGGATGTGTGTGCCACCCGTGAGCTGCTTTTGGTGTTCTAGTCCCTGGGCATGTTTGGGCACAAAGACCCTTGGAAATTCCCTTTTGCATTCTGCTGTTGGCTGCCTGGGCTTCCAGTCCACCACATTTTCATCCAAACTATCACTGATTTTGGACTATATTTAGTGTAGGACCCTTTATAAAACCTGACCGCCGAGCCTTCATGGTAGAAGAGTCAGGTGGGGGCTCTGCACAGGCAAGTTTTTTCCCTTGGAACCATTGATTGCCAGGATTTTCTTTATGCATGATGGATCTAACCAAGTGTGGATTGTGGAGTACAAGTTCTTTGCTTCCTTTTGCCTACAATAGTGCTGACCTCATAGCCTAAGTATCTTAATGTCTAAAGCTACTTTTTTATTCCAGTTTAAGGAGATGATCGCACTACTTTTTCTTCCCCTTTTTTTTCATTCTGAAATAAACTATGCAGGTATATGGACTATTAGGAATATACAGATTTACCAAACATTGAATATGCGACTGGCCTTTGAAATTAGTTTCCAAACATAACTCCAACACAGCATGTGAACGTGGCCCATGTTCCCATGTTAGCTTTAAAGGGGTTGTCCGAGAGTTATGAAAGAAATAAAACATGGCTGAAGGGGCTGCTTTAAAAAAAATAAAGATGTCCTTACCTGCGCGCCTATTAAACAAACGTGGCCGCCGGTGCGGTGCTGGACTCTGGCCACGCACACCTGTCCCTATTCACAGCACTATGTATGGCGGCCGGATGGTTTCCAGCACTGCTCTCGGCGGCCATGTTTTGTTTACATGCATCAGACCGGAGTGATAGCAGATCAGACACCCGGAGGGTGTCGGAAGGTAAGTACATATTTTTTTTTTAAGAAGCCCCCTCCCGGCCACCTTTGTTTTTTTCATAACTCCGGACAACCCCTTTAATTCACCCCACCACTCTGCCAGTCTTCTGTATGTCTTTTTCCATACAGTCTCTAACAATGTCATGCAGTAAATGTCATACTTTCTAATCCCACTATCACTGCATGTTTAATCTCAAGCATCTCTATACGCGGTCACTAACTGGCTAATGTCAAATGGTCTCATACCCCCGAACACTGCGTGTCAATCTCAACTGACTAATTCTGCATTCTCTGCATGTCTAATCTCAAATGGTCTAATCCTGCGGTTACTGTCCACTCTCATACACAGTGACAGCATTTCTAATGTGAAACTGTCTAATATCGTAGTCAGTGAATTTTTATATCAGATGGTCTAAAAGGGGCAGTAACTGTGACATGTCTCCTGGTACTGAGCTATGGGTTCCCCATTCCGTATCTGAATTGGTAAATTGGACACATGGTCAGTGCTAGCCTCTATGCATTGAAGTGCTGGCCTGCCTGTGGGTACGTGCTGTCAGAGTGTGTGTAGCATGTTGTCTCACAACAAGAGGATCAAGGGTCAAGTTCCGTACCCAAACAACTACTCTCGAAGTTCACCCGAAGTTGCCAAACTCAATCATTGACGAAATGGCTTTTGATCATTTAGGGTCGTAGCTTGGTTCCAGTTTTGACCAGATCCTCCTCTTTGTCCTCGGTTGATTCCTGCCCTTTCTCGAATCATCATTGTTTTTAAGAATAATTTTACATGGCCCAGCCCCAGACAGGGGAGATTCCGAGTCATCTTGTTTTTATTCCTTTTCATAATATTGTGCTACCCACAGGCCAGGCCAGCACTTCCAATGCATAGAGGGCTAGCACTGACCATGTGTCCAATTTACCAATTCAGATACGGAATGGGGAGGACCCATAGCTCAGTACCAGGAGACATGTCACAGTTACTGCCCTTTTAGACCATCTGAATATAAAAATTCACTGACTACAATATTAGACAGTTTCACATTAGAAATGCTGTCACTGTGTATGAGATTGGACAGTAACTGCAGGATTAGACCATTTGAGATTAGACATGCAGAGAATGCAGAATTAGATCAGTTGAGATTTGACACGCAGTGTTCGGGGGTATGAGACCATTTGACATTAGCCAGTTAGTGACCGCGTATGAGACTGCTTGAGATTAAACATGCAGTGATAGTGGGATTAGAAAGTATGACATTTTACTGGCACTGACATTGTTATGAGACTGTATGAGAAAAAGACATACAGAAGACTGGCAGAGTGGTGGGGTGAATTAAAGGGGTTGTCCGAGAGTTATGAAAAAAACAAAAGGTGGCCGGGAGGGGGCTTCTTAAAAAAATAAATATGTACTTACCTTCCGACACCCTCCGGGTGTCCTGATCTGCTATCACTCCGGTCTGCATGCCATGTAAACAAACATGGCCGCCGGAGCAGTGCTGGAAACCATCCGGCCGCCATACATAGTGCTGTGAATAGGGACAGGTGTGCGTGGCCAGAGTCCAGCACCGCACCGGCGGCCACGTTTGTTTACATGGCGCGCAGGTAAGTACATCTTTATTTTTTAAAGCAGCCCCTTCCCAGCCATGTTTTATTTCTTTCATAACTCTCGGACAACCCCTTTAAAGCTAACATGGGACCATGGGCCACGTTCACATGCTGTGTTGGAGTTATGTTTGGAAACTAATTTCAAAGGCCCAGTCGCATATTCAATGTTTGGTAAATCTGTATATTCCTAAATAGTCCATATTACTGCATAGTTTATTTCAGAATGGAAAAAAAAGGGAGAAAAAGTAGTGCGATCATCTCCTTTAAACTGGAATAAAAAAGTAGCTTTAGACATTAAGATCTTAGGCTATGAGGCTCAGCACTATTGTAGGCATAAAGGAAGCAAAGTAACTTGTACTGCCACAATCCACACCTGGTTTAGATCCATCAATGCATAAAGAAAATCCCTGGCAATCAATGGTTCCAAGGGAAAAACTTGCCTGTGCAGATCTTTATGCATTGATGGATCTAAACCAGGTGTGGATTGTGGCGGTTTTATAAAGGGTCCTACACTAAATATAGACCAAAATCAGTGATAGTTTGGATGAAAATGTGGTGGACTGGAAGCCCACGATACCTAATAGTTTTGTGATTTACTGTTTATTATGTTTTATATCCGTTCTAGGGAAAGGGGGGTGATTTGAAACTTTAATATTTTATTAATTTTTTATTTTTAAAACTATTAGTGGTGGGGGTTTTGCTGCAATAGTCCTCGTATGAAGAGGACTCTGTATGAAGAGGAGCCCGTGAGCCCTCTTCATACATCCTTATACCTCCGCGCCGTGTAGAGCTACGGCGCAGAGCGTTAAGGGGTTGATAAAAGATGTTAGTGTTAGATTTTTCCCTTGTTCGAAACATACATATGAATTTTACATTTTGCATTGTATTTTTTACCTATTCCAAAGCTCTGTCATAATGTGATCATCCCACTGAAATCCACTTGCCAATGTCTACTCCAATCACTCCTAACGCTCTGCTCCAAAAGTTTGTGTGTTTGTCCACTCCTTTCTAAAGCTGTGGTCTGTGTGGCACACACTTACCTGTTTCCGTTGCATTCTATGCCACCAATATTTAAAGCACCAGGAAGTTTCACACCGCTAAATCGCGTGCATGACAGATTAAAAAGTGTTGCGACACCAAACCTAAATTCACCTGCATCAAAGAATGAGAAAAAGACCAGGAGCGGATGACCATTACATGGAATTGAAAACATCAAATTTACAAAAAAAATATGCCACCCACAGCTCCGTAAAATGAAGTATGAAAAAGTTATTAGCGCCAGTAGATGGCAAAATTAAAAAAAAAATGTACAGAATACCCAAAGAAGAAGAATAACGCCAATGCGTTTTTACCATTTTCACAGTATTTGTTTTTTTTTCCTGCTTCCCAGTACACAGCATGGAATATTCCATACTCACTCACTATGAAGTGGAATGTTAGTGCAGAAAAACAAGGCAGTCACAGAACTCAGCGACTTCACAAAATGTTATTTAGCAGTGTGAAATAAAAATTTCTAATCAACAGAAGCCGCCATTCACTAAATTTTAAAAAAACTGACCAGGAACATAAAAATTATAAATGAGTTCAGAAACGTAGCATCACAAATCATGCACACAACACATAACAAATATTATGGCCTTATGAATTTGACAGATGACAACCAGGGAGCAGCAGCCAACAAGGTTAGTTCCATTTGAGAGCGGGAACTAACGGAAAGTACGGGAAAATTCCTTAGAAATACCAGAAGGAAGAACCAAAGGGCCAATAGGGACCCTGGTGTGGAGCCGTCTAGAACCAACAGCGGGGTTCCAGCACACTAGTGGGACCCACTGCAGCAGTGGCCAAAGGACAGCCACAGAGTGTTGAACAGCTTATATGCATGAGCTGCAGCTGCTTAGTGTCAAAATGGACCTGCTGCTGTTCAAATTTGAACTAGCTTGTTTCAATACTCGATTTTAATTTTGTCTATTATTTGTTTCATTTTTTTTTTAAATTTCAGTTTGGTAGTGTATTTGTTCTTATTAAAATAAAAAAAAACACATAAGAGAGGAAACTACGTCTACCCTAATCAACTTTTCTCTACTCATTGCCACATTTGGAAGTTTACATGATTACTTGGGGAGGGGGATGGGGCCATTGGACTCTCTGACCACAATTCTTATTTTATTAACTCCAAATGGCCAGAACTTCAGTTCACACCCACAGTGATGAAGAAAAAATCAATTTCTTAGGACACCTGGTCATCAAAGTTTCTGATGGCATTGTGGCCAGATCTATACACCAAGCCATCATAACAATTTAATCATTTTTCTAGCTACCATCCGAGATCCACTAAAAATTTGCTTCCAATCTCCTAATAGAAGAGACTGGAAAGAATAATCAGCAAACCAGAGATCGTGACCACTAAACTAGAGGAAATGCAAAATAAATTCTCTAAAAGAGGATACCCCTCTAACACTCAAATATTAAAACTTACCCCCAAGATCTAATAAGACTTCCATGAAACGTATACCATTTGTTCATCATCCTTTTTCATTTAAAATCCATAAAATCATTCTAAAACACAGGCCAATCCTTACGAAAGGACACCCCAATATCCCTGAATTCATTGAACCATTCCTACCCTGCCAATCTACGCGATAAGCTAGTTAAGATGGACATCGGCACTGAACTGCTGAAACAACTATTTCTGAAAACACAGAAAAAGGGCACCTTTCCTTGTCTTTCATGCTCACAATGTAACAATGTCCAAAAAGGAGAGACATTCACTACCCCAGATGGGAAAAAGATACCCAATATGAGATTACATGCAACTCAGATTTAATAATCTACCTTATCAAATGCCCCTGCGGTCTTGCATACATTGGTGTAACAACATTACTCATCAAAGAAAGAATTTCAAGTCCACAATAAGATTAAAAAACACTTCACTCCCAGTACCAGCTCGCTTTATGGAGAAAAAACATTCGATTAATCAACTTAAGTTTCAGGTAAAAAAACATGTAGGGATCCCGAGACGCAATAGGGACCAAGTATCAATTTTGAAGAAACGTGAATCCTACTGGATCCACACGTTACAGACGTTATCCCCCAAAAAACTGAACAGAGTGTATAGTTATCACCAGATTCAGCGCTTAGCGCCTATCGCCAGCACAGCAGCCATTAGACTTATTTCACATAAAGCATATTACATGTACATGTAATATGCTTTATGTACATCCTTTTTATGTTTATTATGAACAAAATCAATAAAAAGAAAGTTATAAAATCACTTATCTTTCACAGCAAACCGGTAAGCCCACTTCATTTTATTTTTACAGGACTATTACATGTCTCTCATCATCATTGAAAAGTCTGCCTGTTCCATAATAAACCTACCTCTGTCTGTTCCACCGCTATACAATGTAAATTGTACCAACAATACAGCTACCAACAATACAGCTTCTGCCTGCATTGGATACAATAACTACCTCACAGATTCATTATAATATCGATTGTTTTTTATGTTACTATAATAATATGTTACTAGTATACTATGTATCCTAAGTAATTATGATAGAATGAGGAACATACTCGTCGAGCTTGATGCTCGTACAGCATCGTCTCGAGTTGACGATATCGCAGCTACGTACGTGTCAACTGTCCACTCGTATTACTTCCGCTTTTCCCTTTTGTCGTTTTTAACTCGCAATCCTACTTTGTACCCGTCCGATCCGCTCGAGAAATGGCAGCTCCCGCCGTTTTGCTTTTTTGGCGGCCAGAAACAGAGCCAATCACAAGCAGAGGAGACTCTGCACTCCACCAGCATGACGTGGTACCTTACACGTTATTAGCAGTGGTTGGCTGGCCAGATCAGGGGACCCTGGGATAGACTAGCCGCTGCCCGCGCCTGCTGTCGGATCATTCTCTGTCTGGATGCCGTAGGGAGAGAGCTGCGTGGTCAGGGAAAGCGTTAGGGTGTTCTATTAGCTTACTGTTAGGCAGCGAGATTGATTCTAACCAAACCCAACAGCCCTTCTTAGGGCTACAATAACGTTATACTTTTTTTTTTATTTGCTTGTGGCTGGGCTTGCTGGCAATAGTAGTGCAGCTAGTACCATATTGTGAGGAATTAGCAGGGGGACTGCTACCGTTGTGTTTAGCTACTTAGTGACCAACATATCCCACCTCAACACCAAAGTGGGAAAATTTATTAGGGGTTTGATTTCAATTAGGCACAGTCTGCCATTCCTTTTTTATTTACGTTTATTTTTTTCATATAACTCAGGCGTCATCTCATCTGGCATAGTAGTGTGCTTTAAGACTTGGCTAAGAAAATGCCATAGGAGAATCCAAAGGCTTACTTTACGCCTACAGTAGCGTTATATATATCTGATTTATGGTGATCTGCTGGTGGCTGTAGTTGCTGCAGTGCATCTAATAGCAAATTGTGAGCAATTTGGAGTGAGACTGCGACCACTGTGTTTTGCGCTTAGTGACGCAAATATCACCATCGCAAAGACCGAAGTGGGAAAATTTATTAGGGCCCGGGGTTGTATTTCAATTAGGACAGTCTGCCATTTCCTTTTTATTTACGTTTATTTTTTCATAACTCAGCGTCACTCATCTGGCATAGTAGTGTGCTTTAATACTTGCTAGAAAATAGCCATAGGAGAATCCAAAAGCTACTACTTTCGCCTACAGTTAGCGTTATATATATTTGATTTCTGGTTGATCTGCGGGTGGCTGTAGTTGCTGCAGTGCACCACTAAAAATTGTGAGCAATTTGGAGTGAGACTTGCGACCACTGTGTTTTTTGCGTTAGTGACGCACATCATCGCAAAGGACCGAAGTGGGAAAATTATTAGGGCCCGGGGTTGTGATTTCAATTAGGACAGTCTGCCATTTCCTTTTTTATTTTACGTTTATTTTTTCATAACTCAGCGTCATCTCATCGGCATAGTAGTGTGCTTTAATACTTGGCTAGAAAAAGCCTAGGAGAATCCAAACGGCTTACTTACGCCTACAGTAGCGTTATATATATTGATTTCTGGTTTGATCTGCTGGTGGCTGTAGTTGCTGCAGTGCATCTACTAGCAAATTGTGAGCAATTTGGAGTGAGAACTTGCGACCCACTGTGGTTTGCGCTTAGTGACGCACATATCCATCGAAAGACCAGAAGTGGGAAATTTATTAGGGCCCGGGTTGTATTTCAATTAGGCACAAGTCTGCCATTTCCTTTTTTATTTTACGTTTATTTTTTTACAAACTCAGCGTCATCTCATCTGGCATAGTAGTGTGATTTAATACTTGGCTAGAAAATAGCCATAGGAGAATCAAACGGCTACTTACCTACGTAGCGTTATTACTATATTTGATTCTGGTTGATCTGCGGGTGGGTGTAGTTGATGCAGTGCACTACTAGCAAATTGTGAGCAATTTGGAGTGAGACTTGCAGACCACTGTGTTTTGCGCTTAGTGACGCACTATCCATCGAAAGACCGAAGTGGAAAATTTATTAGGGCCACGGGGTGTATTCAATAGGCACAGTCTGCCATTTCCTTTTTATTTTACGTTTTTTTTTTCAAACTCAGCGTCATCTCTATTGGCATAGTAGTGTGCTTAATAATTGGCTAGAAAATAGCCATAGGAGAATCCAAACGGCTTACTAAACGCCTACAGTAGCGTTATATATATTGTGATTCTGGTTGATCTGCTGGTGGCTGTAGTTGCTGCAGTGAATTACTAGCAAATTGTGAGCAATTTGGAGTGAGACTTGCGACCACTGTGTTTTGCCGCTTAGTGACGCACATATCCACGCAAAGACCGAAGTGGGAAAATTTATTAGGGCCCGGGGTTGTATTTCAATTAGGCACAGTGCCATTTCCTTTTTGATTTTACGTTTATTTTTTTCATAACTCAGCGTCATCTCATCTGGATAGTAGTGTGCTTTAATACTTGGCTAGAAAATAGCCATAGGAGAATCCAAACGGCTTTACTTACGCCTACAGTAGCGTTATATATATTTGATTTCTGGTTGATCTGCTGGTGGCTGTAGTTGCTGCAGTGCATACTACATAGCAAATGTGAGCAATTTGGAGTGAGACTTCGACCACTGTGTTTTGCGCTTAGTGACGCACATATCCATCGCAAAGACCGAAGTGGGAACAATTTATTAGGGCCCGGGGTTGGATTTCAATTAGGCACAGTCTGCCATTTCCTTTTTATTTTAGTTTATTTTTAATTAACTCAGCGTCATCTCTATCTGGCATAGCAGTGTTGCTTTCATACTTGGCTAGAAAATAGCCATAGCAATAGGATAGATCGTTTGGTTTAAAAAACGAAAACAACACACAAAAAAAAAACAACAAAAAAAAGTTAAAAAAAAATAAAGTTAAACTCTCTTTCCAAAATGTTTAACCCCGAGGGCTAAGGGGTTAGAGGAAGAGGGCGGGGGACGTGGGCGTCCAACTACTGCAGGGGTCAGAGGCCGTGGTCCTGGGCGGGGTGAGACACACCACTGCTTATGAGGGAGCCGGGGAACGCCGCAGAGCTACACTCCCTCGGTAATGTCTGAAGTTACTGGGACTCGTGGTTAGACGCACTGTTGAGGCAGAACAGTGCGAAAGGTGATGTCGTGGATTGCCGACAATGCTTCGAGCAACTTGTCCACAGTCAGTCTTCCAACGCAGTCCACCCATGTCACAGAAATCGGCACTCCCTCAGCTACTGACCTCAGCCTCCTCCCCCCCGGTCTGCCCCCTCCCAGCCAAAATTTGCCATTGAACCGGCATATTGAGGAACTGTTTTCTGGACCCTTCCACAGTCACAAACCACTTTCCGGTTGTGATGAGCAATTTTACGATGCCACGGTTTTCACACCGTCCGCAGTATGTGGGTGATGAGACCTTGTTGACGTACTGGAAGAAGTGTGTAAAGAGGTTTACGACGATGAGGAGACACGGTTTGTAAGACAGGGGGAAGTTGGTTGTCAGGGCAGGAAGTCCGACGGGGGGGAGCAGACTGAGGGATCGGAGGATGATGCAGGTGACAGACCCAAGCTGGGTGAGAGGCCGGGTGAACACAGTGCTCTGAGAAGGAGGAGATCCTGACCAGAACAGGTGGAAGGCAGGCAGTGGTGGGCCAGACGGAGAGTCAGGGCCAGAGATGGTGCATAGCGCCAAATGTGTCAATAGTGAAGCTCCCGTGGCGAGGGCTCCTGCGGCGAGGGTAGATTTCAGAAGTCGGGGTTCTTTAAGGAAAACACCGGCATAGGACCGACGGACTGTGGTGTGCCACATTGCCAAACCAGGATCAGCAGGGGTTCCACCACTAAAGCTTAAACTCCACCAGTATGCGCAGGCATATGAATGCTAAACACCCCACTCAGTGGCAAACAAGCGCGTTCACCTACCGGCCGTGACACAACTGCTCCTTCCCCTGTGTCAGCTGATAGTCAGCCCCTGCCCAGGACCTGCCACAAAAACCCCTCGTCGCCTCACGATCCTCCACAGCATCCACCCAGGTGTTCAGCTCTCTCATACCCCAGACGCGTGGAGCGGAAACGCAAATATTGTGCAAACCCACCGCAGCCACACCAAGCCCTGAATGTGTCATAATCTCCAAGATTCAAGCACTGGAGATGTTGCACTATAGGCTAGTAGAGACCGAGGCCTTTCGCCAGCCTCATGGCGGCGGCCCACCGCCCCTCGGTATTCGGTCCCAGCCGCCACTACTTTTCCCGATGTGCTTTGGTCCAGCCCTGCCACCAGCACGTGTCAGACAACATAATCCGTGCCCTGACCAACGCCGTTTCTGACCCGGTTCCTCTCCCCTATGACCACGGGAACACGTGGACGAGTTGGCCGTTGCAGGGCGCAACTATATATCGCTGACGGCAAATTGGGTTTTAAATTGGTGGATTGGCTGGTTTGGGACCGAGTTTGACCTGCGGTCTGGTCTATTAAAAAAATATCTGCTCGACGCCGAGATTGCGGGGCCTACCACATCCCAAAATGCCCGATCTATCAAAATATAAAAACGGTTACGGGCGGCAGTGACCTCCGAGGCGGGAAATGGCGCCCAAATGTCCGAAATGCGACTTTTACACCTTTTTACATAACATAAAAAATGAAATAAAAAATGATCAAAATGTCGCACAGACCTCAAAATGATAGCGATGAAAATGTTGCCTCATTTCACAAAAAATGACCCCTCACACATCTCCGTGCACCAAAGGATGAAAAAGTTATTAGCGTCAGAAGATGGCAAAAAATTTTTTTTTCTTTTTTGTACACATTCGTTTAATTTTTGAAAATGTATTAAAACACAATAAAACCTATATAAATTTGGTATCACCGCGATCGCACCGAACCAAAGAATAAAGTAGGCGTATCAATTGGAGCGAAGAGTGAAAGTTGTAAAAACTGAGCCCACAATTTTTCCACATATGGAATTTTTTTTCAGCTTCGCAGTACACGGCATGTTAAAATAAATAACATTACGGGAAAGTAAAATTTGTTACGCACAAAATAAGCCCTCACACAGGTCTGTACACCTGAAAAAGTTATGGATTTTTGAAGTTGGAGAGCGAGAAATGAGCCGAAAAACCCTGCGTCCTTAAGGGGTTAATTGAACCAGGAGAGGAGAGAGGAGGACAAAGGATAGTGAATTGGAAAAGGAGCAAACAAATCCAGTCCACATCTTTGTCTAAGGTAAGACAACATAAAAATATACATAATCAGAATAATAATGTAAAGTTTCATAGAAAATTGACTAAATGACACAAATATCGGTTGATAGGGAGAGGAGAGGAAGGACATAGAGTGGCAGTAAGATCTGGAGACGCCTTGTTTGGTAAGTTAAGATAATCCAAAAACAACATTAAAATGCATTTAAACTATTTGATAAGAGTAAGAGGACTAACTGACAACAAAATCTCTATAATCTCTATAATAGGACCATGGATATGTTGCCAATCCTCTATGTGGCCTACCAAAACGACAAAATTGCTGCAAGACAATGCAGACAGAGGCAAATTAAGTCACGGTGTGTACCTAAGCCAAAGAGCAATATCAGTAATGGTGTCTCTTCAGGCACTTAAGTTCTTTGAGGCTAAAAGCAGAGCTATTAAGTTTTAAGGTTTTTAACCCCTTTCCCCTTACCCCGGTTCCTGGTGCATGGAGAGGGCTCGTGGGCCGAGCCCTCTCCATAGCCGGTAAGTCTTTGATGCATATTGCAGCAAAGGCTTACCGGTAACAACCGCGATCAGTGCTAGCACCGATCATGGTGTTTTCCCGACGATCGCCGCCGGCAATGGTGTCGCGGATCGTCACTCCCCGTGACGTCATCGGGGAGCAGTGATCCATCGCCTTGGTAGCCACAGGTCTTCCTAAGACCCGAGGCTACTTCGCTTTAACTCATTCATTACAATGTGCTATCAGCACATTGTAATGAATGGGGAGTAAAATCCACATTTTTTTTCTTTTTTGTACACATTCGTTTAATTTTTGAAAATGTATTAAAACACAATAAAACCTATATAAATTTGGTATCACCGCGATCGCACCGAACCAAAGAATAAAGTAGGCGTATTATTTGGAGCGAAGAGGGAAAGTCGTAAAAACTGAGCCCACAAGAACGTGACGCACGTGCGGTTTTTTTTCAATTTTTCCACATTTGGAATTTTTTTTCAGCTTCGCAGTACACAGCATGTTAAAATAAATAACATTACGGGAAAGTAAAATTTGTTACGCACAAAATAAGCCCTCACACAGGTCTGTACACGGAAAAATGAAAAAGTTATGGATTTTTGAAGTTGGAGAGCGAGAAAAGAGCAGGAAAACCCTCCGTCCTTAAGGGGTTATCAAGCGAGTCTATGGGGGAGATTTATCATCAAGTTTCTGAGGTAAAACTGCTCTATTTGCCCTTGGAAACCAATCAGAGCTCAGCTGGGAAGATGAAAGCTAAGATTGATTGGTTCCCATGGGCAACTAGAACAATTCTGCTATAAGAGGCCTATGATAAATCTCCCCCTATGTTTGTTATTGTATTTGTTTGGGGTTTTTTTTGGTTTGCCTCATAATAATGTTTTTTCTCTTTTTTTGCGTTTGTCTCCTTTTTGGCGCTCATGACCTTTTAAGGAACAATTGGTCTTGATAAATTTGCTAGTGGTTTTGTCCTTTTTGTTTACACCCGGGAAGGGGAGGGGGGTGACTGGAGTCAATTTGCGTCAAATCGCAAATCATGAATTTAGTTTAGTATTGTGAAAACTAGTCTAACCAAATAATTAAATTTGGGTCTGTGTCAAAGTGACTTTGCTCTGTCCCATGTTATTTTGGCGCAATGGAAAGTCGCGAAACAGCATTTTTACCACTACTGCGCCAAAACAACCCCAAACATAGACAAAATAGACAATGATGATTTCCCCCATTGATTAGGGATGGCGGCTGAGTGCTGTGCTCGGCTATTTCCGGCATTCCCATACAATTGAATTGAGCGGCGAGATGGATCATTATGGGTCCCAGCAGTTGGTACAACTCCTTTTCGGATGTGTCAGGGATAGGTACATACCAGCCCCGCAGGACAGCTGTACTTGTATGACGGAAAGGACTCAGTCACCACTTTAAGCTGCGGCTGTGATACCGGTGCTTGGAGGTCCGCTCGTACCTATCGATAAAGAACAAGCGACAATTCACGCCTTAGAATAAATTTCTGTGGAATACAATGATAGCAAACTCTTAGAATCACACAAAGAATTTTAAAAAATTTAAAAAATAAATACACAGTATAACGTACATTTACGAAATTACCACCAAAATTAAGCATGAGAAACCAGGGACACTTACTCATAGATCCAGGCACCAGGACTGTGGTAATCTTATTATATTTAAAAAAAAATCCTCAACAAATTCTATGGAAATTTTTTGTTTTTGTCCCCATGTATCCAAAAGAATGTTACAAAAAGTGATCAAAAAGTTGCACAAATCCCCAGGTGCTACCAAGGAAAATTACAGCTAAAGATACAAAAAAATAAATAAACCTCTAAACTAGCTCAGCCCTTGGAAAAAAAAAAAAAAAAAAATCAGACTTTAGGAAGATGGCGATGCAAAAACTAATGTTTTAATAAACATTTTGGATTCAGAACTTTTTTTTTTTGTAAGGAAAAGTATCATATCGGTATTGAGTACCATCATACCGTGCCAGGTATCGTATCGCACTCACAATTCTGGAACCCGGTGCAACCCTACTTGGAAACCTGCATAACCCTGTCTGAACACGTAAGAGGTTTAGTATGTGGGGTCTTACCGTAATGTCTTGAGACGCGGGCTGCTGTAACACCACCTGACCCAGCTGCTTCAGTGTGCTGGCCTTTAGCCCGGCGGAGGAGAGAAGGTTGTGGGCATCTACAAAAAATATAAAAGGAAAGTTTAAAAAAGGAGCAGATTTTAAATAGACGGTCCATATTCTATACTTCTATTTGTTGGAACATGTAGAATTATAAGTTGGACTTGGCACCTATGAATATAGTGCACATTACCAGGTTTGAGTATGGTCAGGGTACTGCCAGCACTGTCCACGCTGATTCCGCGATTTGCATTGGCCGGAGCTGGGAGGATGGCTCTTATGGGCCTGGAGGCAGCCGCGAGCGGTTTGGTGGCGCACTTTGTCTCCGCTTTGTGGGCTGAAGATGGATGCGTCCTGTAAGAAAGAATACAAGACGAATACTACATACAAAACCAAAATATAAAAAGCAACCCATATTATGTTAAGACCCCATATTATGATAAGACCCCTTATCAGTGTGTCTATGACAGATGATCAGCTCCATATGTTTGGCGTGCAGGCCATCTTTGGAGTTGACCACCATTTCATTGCAAGTTCTCTATGAGGTTTTCACTATATACTAATATAAAAGGCTTTGTCCTACAATACACTCATGGGATGAGTAATGGGGGGGAAGGTATTATCCCACACATGTATAATGGAGAAGCAGGGATCATGTCTAGTGCAACTCAATTCATATAGGGGCAGCACAGTGGCTCAGTGGTTAGCATTACAGCCTTGCAGCACTGGGGACCTGGGTTCAAGTCCCAGGGTCAACATCTGCATACAGTTTGTATGTTCTCTCCGTGTTTGCGTGGATTTCCTCTGGATCCTCCGGTTTCCTCCCACACTCCAAAAGATACTGGTAGGCTGATTAGATTGTGAGCCCCATGGGGAGAGGGACTAATTTGGCAAGCGATGAGGAATCTGTGTGCACTATATAAATAACGGAATTATTATTATTACTATTCCTGCAGTCATCAGTCTCAGTCATCTCCCATGGTCTAGGGTGGCCACCGATGGGCCATAGAGGGTCCAGTGACCACCCAAAACTTTTGACTGGGCAGAGGTGCCAAGGAACAGATGAAGGAGCAAGGTTAGTATCCCTGCCACTCACTTGGAAGATGATGAGGCTTTTGGACGTCCATTTGCAGGAGGTTTCTCAGTTTTGCTGGGATCCCTCTCCGCCTCCTGTGCGCTCTTCTCCGGTTGTGCCTCCCCCTGGCTGGACCCTTGCACCACTTCTCCATCTTCAGTAACAAAATGAGAGTCGGAAATGACCACCTCTTCCCATTCATCGCCCGGGTTGGCCGGGGTGGCCTGCAGAAGATGGCTGACCGCTTCATTGCTCTCCTTCTCTGTAGCTTTGGACTCTGTGGCAGGGATAGAGGGCAGCCGCTGAGCCTCCACACCATATGATGGCGCTGCAGCAGCGATTGATAAGACTGGGTACTTTTCTTTCGCTTGTTTCCCCTGGATAATTAACATGAAAAAAAGTAGAATTTTGGTTGATAAAGATTGACTTGGGTTTCGAGAAGGGATTGTACCAAATATGCAAGTCATCCCCTTACAGCAGGGTACAGTAAGCAGATCGGTCTTAGTGTGACTATTGGGACCCCTAGCGATCTGGAAAAGGGGGTCTTGTTCTCACTAATGGGTGGAGCAACTGGTCAACCATGTGTAAATCTGTTATCCAGCAAACGCCAGATAGATACCAGGCTCCAGGCTTCTCTGCAGTCATATTCACTTTGGGCTTTGTATATAAGATGGTTCAAACTGCAGCCTTTTATTTATTAATTTATATTATTCTGTTCCCTTATAAAGAATGGCAGGACCATTATACAAGCTCTTATACCTCTTGTGTCATCTCCTTCATCCTCATAGACTGTAAGCTCTTGTGTCACCCCCTCATAGACTGTAAGCCTCTTGTTCCTCTCCTTCATCCTCATAGACTGTAAGCTCTTGTTTTCACCCCCCTCATAGACTGTAAGCTCTTGTGTCCCCCCCTCACCTCATATGACTGTAAGCTCTTGTGTCACCCCCCTCATCCTCATAGACTGTAAGCTCTTGTGTCACCCCCTCATCCTCATAGACTGTAAGCTCTTGTGTCAAAGCACCGTGCCTCCGTGGAACCCCCTCATCCTCATAGACTGTAAGCTCTTGTGTCACCCCCTCTAACTATGTGAAGCTCTTGTGTCCCCCCCTCATCTCATAGACTGTAAGCTCTTGTGTCACACCGAGAGCCAGGACCAGAGTCACTGGCCACCCTCACACCCCCGTCCGTCACCCGTGGTCATCTTGTTGGTCACAAGTACATCACCGTCAGCTTCGTGTCAGGGTCAACAACAACCACAAACCCAACCGTCAACCAAATCACCCGTCAACATGTCAACCACCCACCAGGTGTCCAGTCATGCCAAAAGTTGTTGGCTTCTCATCAAGCTGTTTACCTATTTTCCTGTAGTTTATCCCACCCTTGTGCATTTGATGGATGGGTACGGTGGCTGATGAGGTCAAAAACATTTCTGAATCAGAGAGCTTTACATTTCAATAAAGTTGTACAGAACTTCTTATAGAAGAATATTGGTTAATTACATAATATGCTGCCCCCACTCAACATAGAAAACTTGATGTCAAATGGCCAACCCCGATGAGCATGCACTGTTTTACATCAGACCAATGTAACCTTTTCTCTACCATTCCTGGTCATCACAATTAATGAGATACCCAATTTTTTGTAGCTTTTTATGGTTAACTTGTTTTGCAGAATATAGAGCTCATTTTGTGAGAAATTTGCTTGTTTTTTCTTCGCCATGTATTAATGGGCCTAACATTTATATCTTTTTGTTTACAGAGCTGTTTTAGAGCTTATTTTTTCTTGGTATCATGCAGTTCTTTTAACGGCGTTCACCGCACAGGTTCAGTAACAATTTCATTTTATTGCACAGGTTGTTACGGATGTGGTGATACCCAATATGTTATTTTTTTTTGTGATTTTCACTTTCTTATTTTGTATTTGACTTTGAATAAAGACTTTTATTCCTTTTAAATCATTTTTTTAATTGGACTTTTTTTAAAAATTTTTTATTTTATTTTGTCTCAGGGTGGGACATGAACAAGTAATCATTTGATCACTTGTTCATTGTAATATACTACAATACTAATGTATTGCAGCATTTTACATAGTCAACCTATGCATTCTGCATAGTCTGACAGCTGTACTGCTAGATCGTGGTTTCAGAACAATCCTAACAGGCTGCTACTGAAGACAGCCCTGGGGTCCTTATCAGATCTGATGGTTGCAATGGCAACGATCTTCGCAGCGATGCACTATAGACGACGTGGTCACTATGACTGCGGCGTCTATATGGTTAAACAGGCGGGATCGCAATAGTCGCAATCCCGGCTACTGCGTACTGCTGGGATCCATGGTGATCGTCCGGGCTCTGCTTCAAAGCCAGGGCAATCACAATGATGTAATTCTACCCGCATCCTATGGCATAGAGTTACGTCAGGGTGCGGAAAGTGGTAAAAGATAACAGCTATCTGTCATATTATAGTTAAATGTCACATAAAAAATTGATATATAATCTTGTTTATCATAAAATGTGTTGTGATATGTATTTAATACAATAACATATAATTGTTTTGTAAATAGGCACATAGCTAAGCATATCAATTGTCCGCATGACATGAGTACGTATCAGATCGTTTAGCGATGGAATGTCAGTAGAGTTGGCAAATGAACAATGGAAATCCTTATCAGCATCAATTGAAAAAAATAATTAAAACGTACAACAAATATGGATTATGCCTCGTGAGGAGGGCAATGGGAGTCATAAGATGGGCAGTCGGCAAACCTAACAAATGTTCATTTAGTCCCAATGGATGAACCATATTGAGTGTCCAGATCCATTTTGATTCAGTTTGGAGTAGTTTTTTCTTAAGGGCACCTCCTCTCATATTCAAATCCACATGGTCGATCATTAGCATATTCAGAAGCTTTGGATTACAGGCATGACATTTTCTGAAATAGCAGGGAATGGGCTTGTCTATGTGAGAAGGATCAACTGAGATGGCATTAGAGATATAGTTAGCGTGTTCCCTTGCCCTTACATGTAACTCCTGAGTGGTCATACCAATATACATTTTCAGACAAGGACAGTGAGCATAATAGATGAGTGCCCTTGTGTCACAGGAAAATGCTCCAAGTTTTGTATTCATGACCACCTTTTAAATAAGAAAATGTAATTGCATGTTCCATGTTTGGGAAAGATATGCAATGCCGACAGGGTCTGCTCCCCCAACTAGGTTTCGATGCCCCAAAGATGAGTGTTTGTGGTTGAATGGGAGGAAAATAGCTCCTAACCAGCATTTCACGAAGATCGGTGGCTCTTTTAGGTGCAATTGCTGGATGAGGGGTCAATTTTCGGGTCCAAAAGCAGAATTGGCCAATACTTTGTCAAGGTGGAGGTCATGTTCTTGGGATGAAGAGTAACCGAGATAGGCATTAACAGATGTCTTTTTCCTACAAATATCCATGCAAAGATATCCATTCTGAGCCCATGTAATGGAAACATCTAAAAAGTTGACTTTGTTCACATTTCTTTCATATGTCAACTTGATGTTGCGATTGTTATAATTAAGCTTATCGATGAATAATCTGAAATCTCCCTGTCCATCCCGCCAAATAAAGATGTTGTCGATGTATCGGGCCCACAATAAGATCTGGCACACAAACATATCATCGGATAAAAATAGCTCCCTCCCCTACAGCCCTAGGAACAGGTTGGCATGTAAGGGTACACAGGCAGCCCCCAAAGCTGTTCCAAGGAGCTGTAGGTAAAGGAGACATTATATGTAAAGGACAAATGTGAATGTGAGAACAAATGCAAGAGGAGTGTAGATGAAATTCTGTTTCTGGTTGGTGTAGTTGGTCATCGGTAAGAAATAAAGAATTCCTTCCAAACCGTCCTTATGTCTAATAGAGGTGTACAATGAATCGACATCACACGTCACCCATAGGTTATCTGAAGCAAGATGTACTCCATCTAATATTCAAAGAAGATCCGTGAAGTCCTGAAGATACGACAGAAGGCTTTGAACTATTGGTTGTAACAAAGTGGCAATGTACTTACAAATGTTCTTGGTCATATTACCTCTTCCTGGGATGATTGGTCTTCCAGGTGGTGTGGTCTCATTTTTATTAGTTTTTGGGAGTAGATATAATGTTGAGATGGTAGGGTTCTTCTTAAACGAGAATCTGCTATAGATTTTGAAATAATGTTTTCATCCACTGCTTTTCCAAAAATGTTGTAAACTGTAAGAGAAGAGAGGGTTAAATGTAAGTTTCCTATAGCATTGTGCATCCTGTAATTGTCTGAGGGGCTCTTTCAGGTACATTGATGTAGGCCATATGGCTACATTGCCGCCTTTGTCTGCTCATTTTGTTTGGATGTCATCCAATGACTTAAGTTTTCTCAGGCTGGCTCTCTCTTCTCTGGATAAGTTGTCATTTTGTAAACGCGTTCACAAATACCTCAATCACTGGGCAACTGGAAAATGCAGGAAATCAAGTGGATTTAGGTCTAATGCATGATAGTAGGTGATTTAAATTAAATTTTTCTGGGTGATCATATGTGTTGGGTGAAAAGTTACCTTCAGGTAGAATGTCGGACACACCTTGTTCCATCAACCGCTCTTCCAATATCTGTAATACATCCCCATCTTGTCAATCAGTGGTTAGAAGTTGAGTGGAGTTCCCATCACCATTATTAAAAAAATGCATTTAAACATCAAGTTGTGGGCATGAATGGATTAATAGATGAAGATGGGTCAAAGGATAGACCTTTTGATAGGATTTGTATATGGACAGGTGTTAAGTTATGTGATTAAAGATTGATTACCTTCTATCGATTTTGCAGATCCTGGTGTCTATCCATCCTCCTCCTGGATTATCGAGGTGGCCCAAAATCTCTTTTTCGTTTTTGTGTAGAATTACTCATTTGTGTTATTGCCAAAATATCACTCACATTGAAGAAATTGAGTAGATTGACGAGGAGTGGTTCATAAAATTTATAATATTGGTTCTCTGACATGTATACATTTGTTTCTTGGAGCCATCTTTCTGGTCTTTCTGGAGCTTCTTAATTTTCAGATCATAAATATTTTTTCCCATTTTTCAAATGCGGAATCCAACTTTCAAAATGTTTTGAAATCATTGGTGTTAATCAGGGACTTTAGGTTATCTTGTGGTGAGTTCATCTCCACATCCAATGCCTTGTGTTTCCAACATAATCAAAAATTGTAAGAATGTTTTTGAGGTTTTATTGCAAGTGGATTCCCATTGTTTGCATTTGTTTTCATCCTCTATCCCAAAAGAGGGGTAGACTTGAACACGCAAGCCTCTTGGGAATAGACCTTTAGACAATAATTGTTTAAGAAATACTGTATTCTAGCCAATCTGCGACGCAGAAGTGTTTTGAGTTAGCCATTGAGCGAACTAACGTTGTTCTTGGTGCCAATGCCCACCTCACCAGTCTCATCCTGAAATGCTTGGTCTAGTTTAGACCTCCATGATAATTCTCTGGTCTTGAAGTCCGGCGGAGATATATGCAGCCGATCATGCACCGGATATACAGGTGGGCTAAACATCGTTCATTATATGTTTGCGATTGGTAAACTCTGGAGGACCTCAGCGGGGAAGCGACACATGCAGGACCTCGGGCACACGATGTTGGTGAATCTCTTCGGACTTCATCTTCGTCGGACCATCTGAATCAGGGATCGCGACAGGACCGGGTAAGTAAATGTGCCCCATAGTTCTCATTCTCCCCCCCCCCCCCTTATTTCACACTGCATTGCCTTAATACCTAGAGTCTATGGGGCTCATTTACTAAGGGCCCCTCGGAACGCACTTTCGACGGACATCCCAACAATTTCTGTTTTGTGCCACTGGGAAAGGGATTTAAAAGGGGTTTTTGGTGCATGCAATAGGATTTTGGCGCAATCGCGATGGGTTTCATGCAACGAAAATCGGTCTGGATTCGGACAAACCGCAGGATTTAACTTGAAAATTGTGTCACAAATCAATCACTTACATACACCAGGAAGAAGAAGGTGAACTATGGTGGACCTGATCGGGGAAGCCACACATGCAGGATATTGGGCGCACGATCTTCATGAATCGCAGCAGAGTTCATCCTCGTTGGAGAGCCTCGATCGGGGATTGTGCAGGGACCTGGTAAGTAAATGTGCCCTTACATGGTTTGGGAGTAAAACTTTTTGTGGGTAGGATGCTTTGTGACAAAATATAGGGTATGGCACTTCTATTGTACATAGTAAGTGTTTACTTATGGACATCATTTCCAGGCTCGTTCTTTTTTGTTTTTCTTCTGATCTTCATCAATTTTTTACAGTTTTTTCTGTAGTAATAAGATTATTTTTACATGAATTACTTTTAGTTGGGAGCTTAGTGGTAAGCACGCACCCTTGCAGAGCTGGGACCCAGGTCAACATCTGCAAAGAAGTTTGCTTGTCTCTCCATGTTTGCATGGCTTTCAACTGGTTCCTCCGGTTTCCTCCCACACTACAAAACATACTGGTCGTTTGATAGATTGTAGCGCCATTGGGGACGGGAGTGATTTGGTAAGCTCTGTGTAGCGCTTCAAAAATCTGTATGTGCTATATAATAGGAATTATTATTATTTCTCCTCTCTGGCGCTATCTGGGTATATTATCTATTTTTACCTCATTGATACTAGCTTCACAAGATCATATATATTATTTATTTGTGTGTCATGTTAGAAAATAGTCTGAACTCAGCCAAGTCATAAACTAGAAAAACAATCATCAGTAGTGTGGGGAGCTTTCACTGGTCTACAAGTTAACTAAGAGGAACAGAGCTATAGATAATATGAAAGAGATAAGTGGGTGCTAATCAATCCAACACACATAATCCGGCTAAACTCTTGTTCATACCACATTGTTCCAGAATGGCAGAACCTCAGATGTATAAAAAAGACAGAGAGGTTATATTGATTCTGTTGATCCAACAGAAAAACCTTGATTTATGGACAATTAGCACATAGTAGATATTTGTTTAATACAGCTTTCCTAATGTCCGTATTCCTCAGACTGTATATAATGGGGTTGATTAATGGAGTAAACACAGTGTAAAGCAGGGAAAGGATCTTACTCACAGTGAGGGTTTGTTCTCCTGTTGGGACAACATAGACAGTGAAGAGAGTCCAGTAGAATATGGAGACCACAATGAGGTGGGAGCTGCAGGTGGAGAAGGCTTTCTGTCTCCCGGTACGAGATAGGATCTTGAGTATAATAGAAGCAATTTTAGCATAAGAAGTATTGATTATCACAGTTGGTATGATGAGTACTGGTATGCCCACCAAGGAGACCCTGAAGTTGAATTGGATAAGTGTCAGAACAGGCAATTTTATCAATGGGTTTATGGTCACAAGAAATAATGGTTCAATGATTTTTGGACCAAAAATCTAACATCTCGCATAGAGTGTCAATCAATGAGCCAAAAACCCAAACACCCAACAGAAGATGATCAGAATCACACAACATTACTTGTCATAACAGAATTATAACGGAGGGGGTTTACAGATGGCCACATATCTGTCATAGGACATCACCATAAAAGGAAATTCAAATCCTTCTGAGGCACAAGAGAAAATAAAACGAGTCAAACACCTGACAAGAGTAATGGTCCCCGCCATTATCAGTAAGATAAGTAACATGTTGGGGACAACAGTTAGATTTAACAAGATATCACAGGTGGACAGTTGGGGGGGAGGGTGAGATGGAAGAAGTAAATGGGAGTTGGAGTTCCTGCTGGTGGACACCAGACGATGCAGAAGGTTCCCACATATTGTCCCACAGTAAACGCAGGAAAACACAAAAACAGAATAACTTAAAAATTCTGGCTTCGCGAAATCCCACAAAAGAACTCGGGACCGCAGTTCTGATTCTCCTGCATAAAGAAGATAATCCAGAAGTCACATAAACCTGACAACTCAATTGTAGGGATAACTAGTCCAACTCTTAAATAGTCTAAATTTTTAAAAAATCTGTCTCATAATGTGTAATGTGTAGTGACACTTGGACATGGATCTTTTATATAATTACCAAGAAGGTGGAATCCCTGTGTGTAGTGTCTTTGTAATGTATGTGTAGTACCAGACCGCCTGACGTGTCCTGCATGTGTGTCCTGGTCTGACTCCTCACCACCTCCATATATACACATAACAGCACCATGATAAAAAAAGCTATGGGGAACTGCTATGGAAATAATCTGTGCGCTCGTGGTCGCCTGTGATCTCATGTGGAGGCAATTTATGAATTACTAGAGATTGAGCGAACATACTCTCCGAGCTTGTATTGTACGATCGAGCATTTAGTCGTATCTCGTTACGCTCGTTGCTCGACTGAGTATTTCGGCCCCTCGAAGAAAATGGCAGCTCGCCGCGCGTTTTGCTTTTTGGCGGCCAGAAACAGAGCTCAGATCACAGCCGGAGACTCTTCACTCCAGCCCAGCATGACGTGGTACCTTAACCGTAGATAGGCAGTGGGTTGGCTGGGCGCAGCATCAGGTGACTTCCTGGGATAGACCTAGCCAGCCGCTGCCCCGCTGCTGCTGATCATTCTCTTGTCTGATGCCGCTAGGGAGATAGCTAGCTGCTTGCTGGTCAGTGGAAAGCGTATGAGGGTGTTTTCTACTATTAGCTTACTGTTAGGCGCAGATGATTCTAAAAGAAACCCAACAGCGCCTCGTAGGCTACATAACGGTTATAATTTTTTTTTTTTTTTTATTTGGCCAGCTAGTACCATATTGTGAGGAATTAGCAGGGGATCTTGCACCGTTGTGTTTAGCTCTTAGTGACACACATTCCACGCTCACCAACACTCAAGAGTGGGAAAATTTATAGGGGTTTGAGTAGAATGAGGCACAGTTCTGCCATGTTCTTTTTATTTTACGTGTATTGTTTTAATACCATACGTCCCCCCCGGCATCATCATCTGTGCATAGTTAGTGTGCTGTATACAACTTGGGCTAGGAAATAGCCTATAGGAGAAAAATGGCCGGAGGGGCGGTCTTTAATTACGCCTCAGTAGCGTTATATATATTTGATCTTCTGGTGTTTGTCTGGCGGTGGGCGAGTTGATTTGTTGCAGTGCACTCTACATGTAAAATTGTGACAATTTGGAGTCAGATACTTGCGACGCACTGGTGTTCTTAGTGTTACGCACATCATCGCTTCGCAAAGACCGAAGTTGGGTAAAATTTATTAGGGCCCCGGGTTGTTATTTCAATTAGGCACAGTCTGGCCATTCTTTTTTATTTACGTTATTTTTCAAACTCAGCGTCATCTCATCTGGCATAGTAGTGTGCTGTAAACTCTGCTAGAACAAGTAGCCATAGGAGAATACAAACGGCTTAAATTACGCTACAGTAAGCGTGTATATATTTCATTTCTGGTTGATCTGCGGTGGCGTAGTTGTTGCAGTGTCATCTACTATAAATTGTGAGCATTTGAGTCAGACTTTGCGACACTGTGTTTAGTGACGCAGCATATCCATTCGCAAGACGAAGTGGGGAAATTTATTGGGCCCCGGGGTTGGTATTTCAATTACGCACAGTCTGCTCATTTCCTGTTTTATTTTACGTTATTTTTTTCTACTCAGCGTCATCGCTCCTGCACAGTAGTGTGCTGTAATAACTGGCTGAAAATAGCCATATGGAGATACAAGGCTTATTACGCCTACAGTAGCGTTAGTATATTTATGATTCTGTTGTCTGCTTGGTGGCTGAGTGTTGCATGGTGCATCTCTGAGCAAATTGGTGAGCATTGGAGTCAACTTGCGAGCCACTGTGTTTGCGCTAGTGGCGCACATATCCATCGCAAAGACCGAAGTGGGAAAATATTATTAGGGAGGGCCCCGGGTGTTGTATTTTCAATTAGGCCAGTGCTGGTCCATTTCTTTTTATTTTACGTTTATTTTTTTCATAGCTCACGTCATCTCATCTGCGATAGTAGTGGTGCTTTCTACTTGGCTAGAAATAGCCATAGAAACCAAAAAGCGTTACGTACGTCTACAACACGTTACCATCATTGATTTCTGGTTGATCTCGTGTGGCTGTATTGTTGCAGGTGCATCTACTAGCAAATTGTGGAGGCAATTCTGGGAGTTAGACTTGCGACCACGTGTTTTGTCGCTATCGTACGGCACATATCCATCGCAAGACCGAAGTGGGCAAATTATTAGTAGGGTCCCGGTTGTATTTCAATAAGCAGCAGTCTTCGCCATTTCCCCTTTTTTATTTATACGTTATTTTTTCATAACTCACAGCGTCATCGTCATCTGGCATAGCAAAAAAGTGTGCTTTCAATCTTGGCTAGAAAATAAGCCATAGGCAATAGTATAGCATCGTTTGGTTTTAAAAACTAAAGACAGCACACAAAAAAAAAACAAACATAAACGTTCAAACAAAAAAATTTAAGTTATAACTCTCTTTTCAAATGTTTAACGCCTCAGGGCTAGGGGTAGAGGACGACGGCGGACGTTGGCGTCCAAACTACTGGCAGGGTCCAGAGCTCCGTGGTGGCCTGGTGCGGGGTGAGACACCACCTGCTGATGATGAAGAGGAGGGTCTGGGGACGCCGCGAGCTACACTCCCTAGTTGCATGTCCTGAAGTTACTGGACTCTGTAGAGCACTGTTGAGGCCAGAAAGTGCGACAGGTGATGTCGTGGTTGCCGTCCTCCCCACCCACCCCAAAAAAAAAGAAAAAAACCCACACCCCCCCGCCACCCCCCCAAATGCTTCTAGCTATGTGTCCACTCAGTCAGTCTTCTCACAGCAGTCTCACCCATGTCACCGAAATCGGGCCATCCTCCACTCTTCACCTCAGCCTCCTCCCCCCCCCGTTAGTCTGGCCCCCTCCCACACAATTTGCCTCATATTTGAACGGCATACTCTGAGGAACTGTTTCTGGACCATTCCGCACAGTCACACGCTAATGTCCTGTTGCTGATGAGGCAATTTCCGATGCCGCCTATCTTTTTCCACAGTCGCAGTCTGTGGGTGATATGACGTCTTGTTTACGACTGAAGAAGTGTGTAAGAGGTTGCCGACGATGAGGAACACGGTTGTCAGACAGTGGGGAATTGTTGTCAGTGCAGGAAGTCCGAGGGGGAGGCAGTACCTGAGGGATCGGAGGGTGATGAGGTGACAGACCGCTAAGGTCTGGTGTTGAGAGGCCGGTGAACACAAAGTGGCTTCTGAGAACGGAGGAGAGTTCCTCGACCAAACTAGGTTGGAAGTAGGCAGTGGGTGGGGTGTCTAGACGGGAGTAGGCAGGGCCAGCTGTGCATCAGCGGCCAAATGTGTCAACTAGTGAACTGCCCTTGGCGAGGGCTCCTGCGTCGAGGGCTAGCTTTTCAGAAGTCTGGAGTTTTCTGTAAGGAAACACCGGCATACCGAGCGACTGTGTTGTGTCCTACATTGCCAATCAGGATGTTAAAAAACAGCAGGTTCCACCACTACATAGGCTTAAGGCTACCACCAGTATGCGCATTGCATATGAATGCTAAACACCGCCACTCAGTGGCAAAACGCGCTTCACCTCCGGTCCGTGCAGCACCACTGCTCCATTCCCCCTGTGTCAGCTGATAGTAAGTGTCCGGCCCTGCCATACCCTGCTCAAAAACGCCCATCTCGCCTCGGCACTATCCTCCACATGCATCCACCACGTTCAGCTCTCATACGCACCAGACTCTGGAGGTCGGAACTGACAATATGTGCAACCCACGCCGCACGCCCAGCCCTTAATGTGCACATCTCGGCGATTGCTAGCTCTGGAGATGCTCGCCCTATAGCTAGAGAGACCGAGGCTATTTCGCAGTCCTCATGGCGGGGCGCCCTTTTCCGGATTCGGTCGCCAGCCGCCACTACATTTTCCGCCGATGTGCCGTCCCTAGCCCTGCACCAGCACGTGTCAGACAACATAATCCCCGTTCCCTGAACCAACGTCCGTTTCTGACAGGTCCACCTAGCGTCACGGACACGTGGACGAGTGCTGTCGGTCAGGGCGTGCACTATATAATCGCTGACTGCGAAGCACTTGGGTAACTGGGTGGAGGGCTGGACGCGAGTCCATGACCCTTCTGGCTGGTTCGATATACTGCCGACGCGCGAGGATTGCGGGGCCTACCGCGGTCCAGGTAGTTTCATCCATCTATGCCTCGCTTCCTCGTTAAGTCCCCGCTACACAAGAAGGTTAAAATAATAAGGCCCAGCAGCATACCCACGAGTAAACCATAAACTTGATAGCCATCACATAACAAATCTCGCTAAGAGGGCGCTCTCAACGAAATGAAAATTTAAAATCTTTTAGTCTGATTTTAAGCCTCTCTAGGGTTGAAGCCTAGTCAATAAGGCGACTGGATACTCAGGATTCGATTTACTCCTAAAATCACCCTCCTAATTCTAACCATTCAACACCCCCTTCCTAGTCTCGCGCTCTAGACGCTAATATCCCATAATCTAAGAAAATCTCCGCCTACCCCTCCTTTCCACCTCCTCCTCCGAAAGCACCTACCGCTGGGCATGGCGGCCATCAGTCGGTAGGTCTCTAGGACACAGCGCAGTTCGCGCTCAAGGAAACAGCAGGCGGTGTCTGCAAATTCTGATGATGCGCTAGCGATAATCAGCACACCGCCCTAATGAAAAACTATTACAGGCATCAAGGCCAGGAATAATCTGTGGCTGGCAACCGCTGAATCATGAAGCGGCATTTTGTGGTGGACATGGCCGATAACCTGGTGGGCGGCTCTGCACTCGCATACGACAATGTGCCATGCTGCGCCATGTGTATAAATCTGATAGTTCAGCGTTTCCCTCAAGACATCACCCCAATCTGTCTGATTGCTGCAGGAAGGTGGCGCGCATCTGTGCGCATTTCAGGAGTCCATCAGCAGGTGCTGCCATCTACTTCAGGCAGCGACTAAGGAGCGGCCCTCCAATGCCCGCCCTCACCGAACTGTTGTGCGAGCGTGCCCAGAGGGTGGAATTCACACTGAGCCATCGTTATCCAAGTTTACCAGTCAGCGCGATGCGATTTGTAGACTGCCAGATGTCACTTCTCACCAGAATGGTTCAGGTCAGTCGCTTCCCAGTCTACATGAGGAGAGGACGTGGATCGTCTGAATCTGTCTAGGTGGTGAGTATACTTTGAGGAGTCAACACAGATGGTCAGTGGCGATGCGCATCATCAGCCTACATCCGCCGCGCTTGCCTGTTGAAAAACGCTCTGTCCAGGCAATGGATCGGAAGTTTGCGCTCCTCCAGCAAGAGCGGGGAGAGATTCCCTGTTGATAGCCAAAGCACCCAGATCTGTTTCTGCAGCGGTCATTATCGGAGGAGGTGGAGGGGGAGTGGAGGAGGATGAGGAGGAAGAGGGGGGGGATGAGAATGTGGCGAGACACAAGAGGGGACCACTTGTTGAGTTCCTTCACTGTTGAGAGCGTGTTATGGGCAGTAAGAAGGATTGGAGGATGGGGTGGAGGAGGCGAAAATGGACATTCCAGTGCCCAGGGAGGGGACAAATTCTAACGCGTTGGTACAAATCTGGGCGCATTGGCAGATTTCATGACTAGGCGGGCATATCCGTGACCCTCGCTTCAAAGAATTTATTCCAGCACCGGTACTGGGTGTTCACTCTCTGGCAACCACGAAAAAAACAGGCAAACATCTTCCACTTGCTCATCCAGGGCGAGGAAAGGAGTGTGAGATGATGAATTACCATGAGCCTGGTTGCACAAGCTGACAACCAGTATTTCCTTCTGACAGCGCTAGCGCAGAGGAGTTCGTATTCTGCGGTGACAAGTAGCGAGGGAGGTAGGGCGAGCAGGCAGCTTGTCCAGCTGGCAAGGGTGCGCTTTAACAGGCTTTTGCCCAAGCTTTATGTCACCCGCACGAAGACACTGTCACCTGTCCCCAGTCTCGGCAGAGTATGGGCTGATCTTACAGACGTAGGGAAGGGAGTACGTAGCTGACGCATACCATGCGTCCTACTGATCACACAGCTCCTACAGCTACGGTTTCAAAGCTGACATGTGGCAACGAATGGCCTGTACGCCTTGGAGGTTCGCTGCCATGCCGCAGCGTCTTGTCCGGCGGTTTTCAGTGCAGCGGTGGGGAATCATCACCGATAAGCGTAAACGCCTTGCGACTGTCGCGTCTGACAGGCTGACGCTTATCAAGATGAATAAAGCATGGATTTCTCCTAATTTCCAATCTCCAGCAGGTGAAGGAAGCTCACCTGATAATTTATCCACTCCTCCTCCTCCTCCTCATTTTCCTCCTCTCCCTGCTCTTTGTAGTAGTAAAGCAAGGAAAGGCTATTTTGACAGGCCTTCACTGCTCTACCTATAGTCCCTTATGCATTTAATTTTTCTGAGGGCCACCGACCCGGTCCCTCTGTTTAAACAATTTTTGGGAGTGGCCACATACAGGCAGCTCAATCTATTCAATTTTTCTGGAGCTCCCACCTACCTGCTCCTCTGGTTTGAACAAATTTTTGGGACTGGCCAACATACAGGCACTCAATCTATTCAATTTTCTGGAGGCCACCTACCTGCTCCTCTGGTTAAACTTTTTTGGACTGCCACATACAGGCACTCACTCTATTCCATTTTTCTGGAGGGCCACCTACCTGCTCCTCTGGTTTAAAAACTTTTTTGGACGTGCCACATACAGGCACCACTCTATCATTTTTCTGGAGGCCACCTACCTGCTCTCCTGGTTAAAAACTTTTTGGACTGCCACATACAGGCCACTCAATCTTTCCATTTATCTGGAGGGACCACCTACCTGCCCTCTGGTTGAAAAATTTTGTTGTACTGCCTACATACAGGCACTCAATCTATCATTTTTCTGGAGGGCCACCTACCTGCTTCCTTGGTTTGAAACTTTTTTGGACTGCCACATCAGGCACTCAATCTATTCATTTTTCTGAGGGCCACCCTACCTGCTGCTCCTGGTTTGAAAAATTTTTGGACGCCACAACAGGCAGACTATCCAATTGAATTGTCTCCAATAGCAGCCCTCCACACGTTGTCTCCATTGCTACCCTCCAAAAGTCGTCCATATAGTGCCTCGCATACATCGTCCCTTTATCAAACGAGGTTTGTCAGCGCGAAATTTGGTTGTTTTCATGGATTCCACATCAAAGTTGTTAACTTTGTCGCCACCGCTAGCTGTGTTATCCACAAAAATACACTGGCAAGACTTTTACCATTTACGGATATTATTTCAGCGCTTCTGCCATCTGTTTACATTCCCCTGCACCCGCCATATCCCAAACTTATAAGAACGCTACTACACTTGATATCTTATACAAAGGTTCTTAGAAGTGCTGTTTGGGGAGTAGCTAGAGACAGGGGCTTGGATTGGCGAAAGCTCGCCTGGCAGCGGAGCCAGCTCCATGCCAAGAACCACTAACATAGTTTTAACTGCAGCACCTTTAATCTACTCACTACTAGTTCACTGCCTCCATACATGCCCGCCTGTATCAAACGTGCTGTGTCAGGCAGAATTTTGGGTTGTTTTCTGCTTCCACAACAACTTGTTAACTTTGTCGCCACCGCTGCTGTGTATCCACAAAATATACTGGCAAACTTTTACCATTTACGGATATTATTTCAGCGCTTCTTGCGCCATCTGTTTACTATCCCCCTCACCCGCCATATCCAAACTTATAAGAACCTACTACCTTAAACTTGGTTCAGGCTGGGACTCGTAGTCGACCCTGGGGCTGGTCATATACTGCCGACGCAGAGGATTGCGGGGCCTACCTCGTCCAGGTCTCAAGGCCTACTATACCTCCAAATCCATCCCACCCCTCCTCCACTCCTCCTCTCCGAATTACCATCCGTGGGCATGGCGCGCATCAGTCGGTAGCTCTAGCCACAGCAGCAGTGCCGTCGCTAAGTCGACAGCAGGGCGGTGCTCAAACGCTGAGTCGCTAGGTGATAAAGGCACACCACCCAAGAGCTATTGCAGGGCATTCCAGCATCAAACTGTTAACTTTGTCGCCACCCTGCGATGTAAGCCACAAAATATACTGGAAAACTTTTTTCATTTACGGATATTATTTTCAGCGCTTCTTGCGCAGATGTTTCATTCCCTCACCCGCCATATCCCAACTTATAAGAACGCTACTACACTTGATCTTATCCGAAAGGTTCTTAGAAGTGCTGTTTGTTGGGAGTAGCCTAGAGACAGGGGGCTTGGATTGGCGAAAGCTCGCCTGGCACGGAGCGCAGCTCGCATTCAAAAACAACTACATGGTTTTAACTGCAGCACTTATCTACTACTAGTTCACTGCCTCCATACATCGTCCCTTATCAAACGAGCTGTGTCAGGCTGAATTTTGGATTGTTTTCATGGCTTCCATGTTAACTTTGTCGCCCACCTGCTGTGTAATCCACAAAATATACGGCAAAACTTTTATCAGTGTACCGATATTATTTGAGCGCTTCTTGCTCACTCTCTTTGGTTCCTCTACTGCTACCATTGGTTTGAAGCCTGAGTCCATTTAGGGTATGTTGCATGCCTGCCGCTGCTGCCGCGGCCTCTGCCTGCCGTCCCCTATAGTGTCAGGGTCAATTATTGGATGTTTACATGCATATCTACTCATTCTGTCACTCTGTCATGGCCATGCTGTGTGCCCTATATTTTGGCATAATGGTCGCTTATGCAGCACTCAGAGGCATCCTGCATGCTGCCCCTGCTGTTTCTGTCCATTTCCGTGGTGTTTCCATCCTTTTCTGGAGGTTCCCGTGTTTGGCCAAGGCTCCTGTGCAGAGCCTTGGTCCTCCTGAAAAATGCTTCGAGTCTCCCATTGACTTCATGGGGTTCGTTATTCGAGACGAGCACTCGAGCATCGGGAAAAGTTCGTCTCGAATAACGAGTACCCGAGCATTTTAGTGCTCGCTCATCTCTAATAATTACCCAAGTGTCCCCAAATTTCACAGAGCAATTTTTTTGATTAAAAAAAAAAAAAATTACAATTAAATAAAATAACGAGTAAAAAAATGTCTCATGTAAAAACTGCCACATCTGGCCAAAGGGTAAACCTGTCTTTACATTCACTTAAGTCATATTGACTTTAAAATCAAATAAAATATCCACAATTAGTAATGATTGGGTACGTAGAAACTCAGGTTCTATGGGTTCGGCCAAATATTCATTCCTAGTAGCTAACTTGCAAAAAACTAACTAAACATCAACCCCATTTAAGTCAATGAGGACCTGAATGAGCAACCAAAAATGGCTGTAAATAGAGGTAGAAAGGGACATAGGACTAAAAAATAGTATTCATAACAGGGAGGTTGCTCTGACAAAAATGAGCTAGGAATGGTACTTCAAACAATAATATAACTTAAAAAAATAAATAAAGAAAAGCTAATAAAAAATAAAATGAAATTCTATTAATGTTATTGAGGTTAAAGGCTCTCTGGGAGTTCAGACCCAGTTATTCTTGTAGTGGATTAAAGAAGCAATGGGGAAACCACAAACCCTTCCTCTCACCGAGGTTAAAATCAGGCTACTGCGGAATTTTACTGTGACTCCTTAACTGCTCACTCAGGAGCTGGTACTGCCAAGTTGCGAGGAATTCATCCCTGGTTCATCTTAAAGAACGTGAGGATGTCCATGTTGTGTCTGTACAGTTGGATCCTCTTATCTGTGATTTCACCCCCCTGGTTGTGCTGAACACACACTTTAACATCACATTTGCTGCATGGCAGGTCAGCACTAGAGATGAGCGAGCACTAAAATGCTCGAGTGCTCGTTATTCGAGACAAACTTTTCCAGATGCTCGAGTGCTCGTCTCGAATAACGAGCCCCATTGAAGTCAATGGGAGACTCGAGCATTTTTCAAAGGGACCATGGTTCGGGAATAAAATGTGTTAATTAATTGAAATAGAATGTCTTCTGATAAGTTAGCAGATGTATGCAAACATCTGCAATCTATTCTTCACTGTTCTGCGCGTATATTATCTTCCGACAAGTTAGCAGATGTGAAGATCAGTGAAGAATAGAATAAAAACAGTGAACACAGTGAACACAGGCTCATTTAAGTGAAAAACGCAGTGAAGAATAGATTGCAGATGTTCGGCACATCTCCTTACTCTTCGGGAGATATGCTGTCCCGGGATCCGCTGCTCTTCTTCCACTGAAGTCTCCCCGATGTCTCCGTGCTGCTCCCCGTTGTCTCCGTGCTGCTGCCCGATGTCTCCGTGCCCCGATGTCTCCGTGCCGCTGCCCGATGTCTCCGTGCCGCTCCCCGATGTCTCCGTGCCCCGATGTCTCCGTGCCGCTCCCTGATGTCTCCGTGCCGCTCCCCGATGTCTCCGTGCCCCGATGTCTCCATGCCGCTCCCCGATGTCTCCGTGCCGCTGCCCGATGTCTCCGTGCTGCCGCTGCCCCATGTCTCCGTGCTGCTCCCCGGTGTCTCTGTGCTGCTCCCCGGTGTCTCTGTGCTGCTCCCCGGTGTCTCTGTGCTGCTCCCCGTTGTCTCTGTCCTGCTCACCGTGTTCTTCAATGTGTTCTTCACACATATATATTGTTCTTCACATGCTATTTTGTTCGCACCGTTCCGTGCGTATCTTCCGACAAGTAAGCAGATGTGCCGAACATCTGTAATCTATTCTTCACTGTGTTTTTCACTGTGTTTTTCACTTAAATGATCCTGTGTTCACTGTTTTTATTCTATTCTTCATTGTTCTTCACTGTGTTTTTTTAATTAAATGCTCGATCTCGAGCAGGGGAAATACTCGTCCGAGCAACGAGCCGTTTCGAATACCTTAATACTCGAACGAGCATCAAGCTCGGACGAATATACTCGCTCATCTCTAGTCAGCCCATCTTAAGTCACAAGTCCAATTTTCCCATGGAGAAAAAATAAATGGGGAGATAATTCAGTAGCAAGAGACGTGTGTGGTACTACATATCGATTGGTGGTAAATTGAATTAAGCATGACTTCCACACTTTGGCAATGCTCACTCTCTTTCTTGAAGTGGTGCTGTGTTCCTTCGGCATCCTCATGCAGCCACTGATCTCTCAATGTTGGATTCCGCCAGTATTGCCTCCACCAGTGTGGATCCAGCAGGATAGCCTCTCAGTATTTGACACTTTCCCGGCAAAATGTGTTGTTGTTTGGGAATTGCAGTAAGCATTGGCTTATTTGGGAAAGTATGCCCAGAGACAGGTACAAGATGTTTTCAGTTCAAGGTGTATGCTCCTAATTTGCATCCCCCCCAAGCCATTCTACAATGTTGCCAGAGAACCATTCTGGAAGGAAAACTCCACCTCTTCCATTTCCACTTCCCAAACTGTCCCCTGGCTGGACAGTGCAGTACCTAGCTTGTCCAACAACCTACCCCGTGAGCCATGTGTGGACTAACCTGACAACTTTTCCTCCACCATTAATTTTCGATATGGTATGCTTTGGTTCCTCAAAAGGAAGTTTTTAAAAGGAAGCAGGAAAGGGATCAGAGAATAAGGAGGAGGCAAAGGGAAGCAAAAACTGTGTGGTGTCAGATCGTCAGCTAAAGCAGTTCATGTCTTGAATCCAACCAGCCACTACATAAACCCAGTGGGCAGTTAAGGAGATGTAACATGTCTGCCCTAGTTTACTTGTCCATGTCAGTTGAGAGGTGCAGCCAAGGGGCTAATGGTATTGTGCAGCACACACCTGGTTTTATTCACAACCTTTTGGTGCACATGCACCAATGAAGAAAATGTTCACCACATGATGATCCGTTCAGTGCTCATGTAATGAACCCTAGTGATTCTGTATGTAACAATTCTGGCCAGAGACAAAATATAGACAACAAGAAGGATCACTCAATGGGGTTCATTTACTAAGGGCCGAGCTGCTCACTTTCATTGGACTTTGCAACTTTTCGGGGATTGGACAGGTATTTAACAGGTATCTGTTCTGGGATTCTGGCGCACACAATCATTTTTTGGCGTAGCTGCACTGGTTTCCATACAACACAAATTTTGGAATGATCCAACTGTTTCGAACTGATGCGGGATTTAACTTTCAAATTGTGTCGCATATGTGTCGCACATGCACCAGGATGAAGAAGGTGAACTCCGGGGACCTGAGCGGGGAAGCGACACATGCAGGATATCGGGTGCACAATCTTAGAGACTCCCTGCACAGCGCATTATACACGGACAATGCACTTACATGCACCAGGTAGAAGAAGGTGAACTCGACACATGCAGGATATCGGGGGCAGGATCTTAGTGACTCCCCGCACAGCGCATTATACACGGACAATGCATTTACATGCACCAGGAAGAAGAAGGTGAACTCCGGGGACCTGATCAGGGAAGCGACACATGCAGGATATCGGGCGCAGGATCTTAGTGAATTGTGTCAGATGTGCATTTTCTATTTTCTATTAAAACAGAAAAGTTTTAATAGAAGTTTTAAAGCCCACTAAGAAGACCCTACTGTATATACAGCACCCAAGCAAGCGTGGAGGGGCCCTTATGTGGTCTCTAGGTTCAGGCCTCAATAGTGTTTTGGCAGAACTCCGGACAACGTTGAAAGCAGGTGAAATAAGTGTTAATGAGTTAACCAAACTAAGTAAAGATGAACCAGAGGAGCTAATGTTGTAAGGAAAGTGACTGGTGTGGTGCTACTCAATCCAAACAGCATAACCAGATAAAAACATGTTGACTATAGTAGTTCCAGAAAGTCACAAAGGGGGGAGGAGCTTGGCCGCTTCCAGAGATGGCAGCATAGAATCTGTGCTCCTCACTAGCCTCTGAAAGGGGCCTGGAAAAATACCTGAGAAAGAAGCTTGCATCTTCACCTGCACACGCTCCCAAGATGGCGCTCGGATCAGCGGAGGAGTAGGTCCCTGAGGACAACTCAGAAGTCGACAGCGTGTTGACACAGACTCTCCTGCATCGAGAGGCTTTATTAAGAGGGTCCTCTTCTAAGCTCTAAATCCTATTTCTAGGGACCTAGCAGAAATCAGGACCGACATAAGGCACTTAGGCAACAGAGTGGAGCAAATGGAAACTACTCAGGCAGACATATTACAACACAGTGCCAAAGTACAGGACTCACTATAGATCCATTATAACCTCATAAATGAAGCATTACTGTGGGCAGAGGATCTTGAGAACTGCAGCCACAGACATAATGTCCACATCAGAGGGCTTATTAAAACATATGCCCATGAAGCTCTCCCTACAGTGGCCAAAGAAATGTTTGCTAATTTACTGGCCCAGGAGCAGACTCAGAAACCCAGAGGCAATGAACCACCAAGAGTTGTAGTTTGTGGGCTACACAGTAAAGCAGATGCCGCACCCATTTTAAGAGAGAATAGGGAGAACGGAGATATCAAGTATGAGGCGCCCACTATCACCCTGTACAAGGACATAGCTCCTGCAACTTTAGCAAAGAGACATCTCCTTAAACCACTTCTAGATGCATTAAGAGCTGCCAGCACACCTTTTCGCTAACTGTATCCATTTGGAATGGCAATAATGAAAAATGGGAAACACATAGTAATCCACAAACCGGCAGGCCTGACCACAGCATGGTCCCTACTTGAAATGGCTCTGATAGAGATCCAATCTTGGCTGCCATTTGATCAAGATCTTCAACTGCCTCCACTAGCCATATCACCGCTGTGTATTCCAGTAATGAAGCACAAATCCCCTAAGGCCAAGAAAGCCCCTAGGGATAGGCTTCAAACACCTTGAGTAGCCTGAAAATGTCTGTGGACATTACAAAACACCTGAACTGATCACAAAAGAGGATTGATTCTTGATTATTTTAATTTTTGTTTTGTCACCACTGAGAACAGTTCCTCTGGTCTTGCTCTCCCCCACCCTGTTAAAAAATGCTTTTATGAGATATTATTATTGCCCAATGGCCTTGAGGTCCCGAGGATAAGTTGATTGAGTAGATCATTCTAGTTTGGTGGGTCTCCACCCCCTTCTCCCTCCTCTTCCCATCCAGAGGAGGCATATAGGAGGCCGACCACGTTAGACCTAACTGTGACATTCCATCATGCCACAGAATAGCCCAACTATTTTGATTTTATCTTGTTTCCATTGTTCCCCCCATTATGGCAATACAGGTGGTCCCCTACTTAAGGACACCCGACTTACAGACGACCCCTAGTTAAAGAGGGACCCCTTTGCCCACTGTGACCGCTGGTGAAGCTCTCCGGATGTTTTACTAGTCCCAGGCTGCAATGATCAGCTGAAAAGTGTCTGGAATGAAGCTTTATTGATAATCCTTGGTCCCATTACAGCAAAAAATTCAGAAACTCCGATTGTCACTGGGGCAGTTTTTTTTTCTCTGTATCTACTTTTATAAAATATATAGTTTCGACTTACGTACAAATTCACCTTAAAAACAAACCTATGGACCCTATCTTGTATGTAACCCGGGGACTGCCTGTATATTATTCTCCTCCCATTGGAGACTTGAAATCTATCTCTGCAAGATCCCGACCCCTTCCCCTCTACCTCCCCTTTGGCTGTAGACTGCTTCCTTCATATATTGGTCCAAAATATCTTCCCGGGTATATGAATAATTAATATGGCTGATATTGTGTTTATGACATATAGGGGCACATTTACTTACCCGGTCCTGTTGCGATCCCTGCTGTGTGGTGTCTGATGATCATGCACTCCGGCTCAATTCACTAAGATTGTGCACGCAAATTCCTGCATCTGCCGCTTCCCTGCTCAGGTCCGCCGCTTCCCTGCTCAGGTCCGCCGCTTCCCTGCTCAAGTGCACCGCTTCCCTGCTCAGGTCCGCCGGAGTTCCTGGTGTATGTAAGTGCATGTCTTGCGGCACAATTTTAAAGTTAAATCCCTTGATCAGTCCGAATCCATCGGATCGTCCGAAGGCCTGTCCCCCGTTTTTAGTTGCATAAAATTTGGCACAAAATTCGATCACGTGCGACACAATCCTCTTCTAAATACCTGTCACAGTGGCGCAAATCCCGAAAATTTTGAAAAGCCGACGAAAGTTTGATCTGTGGGACCCTTAGTAAATAAGCCCCATAATTTCGAAGGATTGGGTACCCCACAAAAAAAGCCAGATATTGAGAATATTTAAAAAAACATAAAGTTGGAATAGCTATGAATCAAGAAACCCATTTTAAGGCATATAAAATCCCCACTTTACCTACTAAAGATTATAATTTATGGTTTCATAGCTCCCACTCTAAAGCTTCTAAGGGTGTGTGTATTCACGAAAAATTCCCTTTTATTGTATCATCAGAACCATCAGACCAAAAGGGGAGATATCTCTTTGTTAAAGGGCAAATTGGATCAAAAATAATTACTATTGCTAATGCTTATGCACCCAATTTAGGCCAATCTTTGTGGGTTTCCCAGACCTTGGGTAAACTTGAAATGTTTATGGATGCAATATTATTCCTCAGAGGAGACTTATACTGAATATAGCACAACATAACACCCTGCACTAGACTCAACAAATCCAATGATCACCTCCAGCAAACTAGAGCTCTATCAGAGCTGGAACTTATTGATATTTGGTGTACACACTACCCTCATTCTAAATAATACGCAAATTTTTCTACTCAACATGGAACCTACCATAGGCTGGATGTGAGAAAGTGAGAGGTGTCATTTGGGAAAACCGCTATCTGTCATACAGGCAGATGAAGGGTGTGTGGTAAAAGCCCTGGGTTTGTGTGCAGTAACCCAAGGGTTAATGTAGACATGTGGTAAGCAGGAGTAGTCTGTTTGGTCTATGTTGGCCTAGTTGGCCTAGTTAGCATAGACACCTTTGTAATGTCCGTACTGGGCTGCTTATTATGGAGTAGGGGTAGGCTGGTAGTGGGACTCCTACTCCATCCGGGCTTTGGTCCTGGGTTTCTGTATAGCCCACAGGTGCAAGGTCACAGGACTCGTTAGAGCCTGATTTAGTCTGCAGGCCAGAAGCAGTAGGTGAGGCACTACCTGGAGAGCTGAAGGCTGGACCATGTTCATACAGCAAAGGTAACTGAGTGCCTCCTGATATTCTGCTGGCCAAGAGCGTGTGCCAGGCAGCCTGGTACATGTACAGTTAGGGGCTGTTATTGTATTAGGCAGTGCCCAGCCGGGCAGGGTTTATTTTGTACTTTGTTATGTGCCTAAGCCAAGACTGAATTTGTGTTTTGACAAGGAAGTGTATATAAACACTTGATTTTTGGACTTTAACTCTGCGTGTGTCCCTGCTTCCTGCACTGCTACAAGGCATCTACCAGAGCAATCTCCCACACTGGACTACCTATTTATTTGTAGAAAATTTAGCCCCATGGTGTGATCAGTATATATAGCTAGCATTCATATATCTGACCATGCCCCGGTGGTGGCCTCATTAAATTTCCATAACATCCACAAGGGTTATTGGTGATGGAGATTTAATGATACAGTAATTGCAGACCCCACTCATAGGGCTATGATTGAAGTAAAACTGAAAGAACACTTCAGTAATACCGTTCCAGGAGATGTGTCACCATCAGGGTTATGGGAATCCCACAAACTCATTGTTGCTGGTGAAATGATTTCAATAGGCACTTACATAAATGCCTGGTAAAACTAGATACAGTTTTCATACGGATATCATCCTTAGAATCCACTCATAAAAAGAGAGCAAATGTGGCTGTCCTGTTGGAACTCCATGTCCTCAGAAACCAGGGAAAAGATTCACTGAATACACAAAAATATAAAGCACTGACTGAAGCCAGGTTCAAGCAATACGCCCACAAGGACAAAGGAAATGTAAGGGTTCGGGGTCAGTGAATCCCTTGACCACCGCGGGAGGTGGTACTAGCCGACCACCTGGGACCAGAATCTAAGTGGCAACTGGTCTTTACCAGAGCCCGCCGCAAAGCAGGATGGTCTTGCTGTGGCAGGGTGCCACCAGGTCATTACACAGGTGCGAGTAGCCTGCGGTGGCAGCCAAGGTCGCAGTACAGAGACAGAGTCCAGACTCGTGATCAGGCACAGGCAGATAGTGAGGGCAGGCAGCAGAGATGCAGAGGTAAAAGATCAGGTCTGAGGTCACAACAGGAGCAGGAAGGTCACAGGAACAACGCAGGGAGGCTTTCTCTAAGGCAATGAGTGCAAAGATCCGACGGGGAATGATGGGATCTGCCAGTCTTTATGGAAACTGGAAGTGGCCAGCGCCAATCAGCGGTGCGCTGCCCTTTAAATCCTTGAGTGCCGCAGCGCACACATCCTAGGGATCGGGGACGCATGTGCGGCATAGCCTGGATGGGAGCAGGATAATGGAGAAATAAGTGCGGGCCGAGGGATAGGGCAGCGCTGCCATGGAGAGGGGCATGGGTGTGCCTGCGTTCCGAGGCATGGATCGCAGGGACACCCATGACAGGAAACATGATTATGACAGCCCTCATTCACAAACAAAGTGATAGAGAACATATCCAGACCATTATGGAAGAATCTAAGGGAAAGGTAATATCCACTGAATCAATTGAGTAAGCTTTCCAGAAATGTTATGAATCCCTATACAATATCCCAAAATACCCCACCCCTGAAGACTGGAAATGTAAACTTGATGAGTTTATATCTTTATGTCAATTACAAACCATATCCCAATTAGTGGCCGAAACCCTGACAACCCCAGCCCAGGACCCAACGGGTTACCCATCTCCTACTATAAAATGTTTAAGTACATTTTTATACCGCAATTTAGCTCCCTTTGTAACTTTCTTATACAAGGCAGATACCTTTTTTAAGCAGGCCCAAGACACTGTGTAGCAGTTACCATCATATCTCCCTTCTAAACTGTGACTTCAAATGGTGGGCAAAAGCAATAGCCTCCCGCTTAAAACCTCTTCTCCCGAGTTTGGTGGGCGAGGAGCAGACCAAGGACAACACCCCTTGTCTCATCCGCCTTATTGAGCAAGCTAAAAGCAAGTACCTGCCATTGGTCCTTCTCGGCACATCTGCCGAGAAGGTCTTTGAAAAAGTTTGTTGGAACTTCCTGTATGCCACCCTGACACAGTTCGGAATTCTGCATTTATTCATACATTCAATCTCCACACTTTACAGTTTCCCAGGTGAGGGTTAACGGGTCCCTGTCTGCTCTGTTCATGTTACAGAACAGAACCAGACAGGGATGCCCACTGTCCCTCTCCATATTTATACTAGTTATGGAGACTCTGAAAGATTAAGTTAACACCAGAAATGCAAGGCATTTGATTATGAACATAAAACAGCATCCTTTGCGGAAGAACTACTTATACTTACCTCGAATCCGGCCATCTCCTTGCCAATCATCGGTCAGCTCTTTGAGGACTTTGGGGAACTTTGTAACTTTAAGGTTAATATAGCTAAGTTTGAGATACTTAATATCACTCTCCCATCCGCCTTGTCCAAGGAACTATATCTGAATTCCCCATTCTGTTGCCCCCGAGAAAGCATTATATACTTAGAAATGCGACTACCAGCAGATCCTAAACTCCTATACCAACGCAACTATATTTCCATCCTCCAAGGGATCCAAAGGCAACTTACTGAATTACAAATCCCTTTTATGTCCTGCTGGGGTAGGAAGAATATCCTTCAGTCATACATCATCCCCAAACTTATATACCTTTAACAAATGGTTCCAATATGACTGCCTATTTATTTCTTTATTAAGATTCAAAAAGTATTCTCACTATTCCTTTGGAAGAGCAAAAAACCCCGAATCTGAGCTAATATCCTCAGTCTGAGATTGACACACAGGGGTACAGGCCTCCCAGACCCTAAAGCCTATTACCAGACGTGCCAAATTTCAAGGTGGCTGTCAATCTGCCAATCGCCGGATCATATCTTATACAACAAAGTAGAAAACTCCCTTTTAACTCCCAAAGGCAAAGCCATCATTTGGGGCTTCAGACCCCTACCCAACGACTCCAAGAAATGTAGTGTCCTACATAGAGGTCTGGGACACGTCCTCTAACAAATTACAAAGATCTCACTGGCCTTCTCAGATCTCAGCCCTTTAATACCACAAGATACCTATTAAAATACATCCCATTAAAGAGACTGTACACACTTTCTGGAATAGACTACGTTACACCTCATTGGCCACATTTTTTCAGAAACAAGACACAATAGACGAAGCACATTTATTTAGAGAGAAGGGTCTCAAGCTAATAAATTTCCTACATTGTAGGGACTTCAAAGAAGTATGCTTAAAATTCCTGTCGCAACCAAACAGCTATTTGAATCCCACTTGGTTAGAGAAATTAGCATCCGTAGTCTCCCTTTATAAGAAACTATTGTCAATGTCATACTCTGCAATTGTCCAATTACAGAACCCCTCTGCCCCCTATTTTTTTAACACAGTGGGAAAAGAACTGCAAGAGGTCTTTACAGAGGCAGATAGAGTAGCCGTATTGAGAGAATCGAACGATTTTTCTAGGTGTATTAGAATTAGAGAAAATGTGTATAAAATAGTATCAAGGTGGTACAAGATGCCCCACTGGCTTCACCAGCAACTCCCACAAATAGAAGGCAAGTACTGAAGGTGCAACACTTCAGTAAGCACCATGGCCCACATATGGTGTTCCTGCCTCTTGTTACAAACATTCTGGAAAGAAGTTAAACTCAGACCTAAAACAATAGAACTATTATGTAAAATTTGGATACTTCGGCTTCCTAGTGTTATATTATTGGGAAAACCCGACCCTAACTTTACATTACAGAAAAATGACTTAACCACCATTCTTATATCAGCTGCCAAACTATTAATTCCACCCAATCACAAGACAAACTTGATCCCCGCCTCTCTCAGTGGAAAGATAAAGTTTCAAAAATTTGAAGGGGGGGTTACGACACAAATTTCTGAAAATCTGGACACCTTGGTTTCAACACCAAACAAGTAATGCTACAGGTCTACATACCCCAACCCCTTCCTCTCCCCCCACCTAACAACCCACATATTTTGCAACTCCATTACACACACCCTATCTGTACTAGCTGAGAGGAAGATTGGTACTTCAGCCTTTACGCCCAATTACATATATTGCCTAAGTTCTTAAGTTCTTACGATCTTATGTTATTTTATAATTATCTTATGCATCAATGTCAACTGTTACAAATATGTAAAATTGTACAATGCACAGCTTTGTATTTTCTAACACAGATGCCCATATTGAGTTTGTACTCTATAAAAACAGTTTTTGCCACAAATGTTACATTGAGTCTGTCAATCTAACAGAAAGACATTCATTTATAGACTAATAGTTCGTAGGAGATTTGTTTTGTATTTCCTGTATGGCTTTCCTAATGTCCTTATTCCTCAGACTGTATATAATGGGGTTGATTAAAGGAGTAAACACAGTAAACAGCAGGGAGAGGATCTTACTGATGGTCGAGGATTTTCCTCTTGTTGGAAGATAAACACTGAAGAGAGTCCAGTAGAAAATGGAGACCACAATGAGGTGGGAGCTACAGGTGGAGAAGGCTTTCTGTCTCCCGGTACTGGATGGGATTTTGAGTATGATAGAAACTATTTTAGCATAAGAAGTTATGATTATAATGGTTGGAATCATGAGTACTGGTATCCCTAGTAAGGAGACCTCAAGTTGAACTGGATAAGTGTCAGAACAGGCAATTTTTAGCAATGGGTTAAGGTCACAGAAATAATGGTCAATGATGTATGGACCACAAAAATCCAATGTTTTTGTCATTTGAACATCAATAATTGAAGCAGAAAATCCAAACATCCAACAGGAGATGATCAGTATCACACAACATGTATTTGTCATAACAGAATTATAACGGAGGGGGTTACAGATGGCCACATATCTGTCATAAGACATCACCATGAGGAGAAAACATTCAGATCCTTCTGACACACAGAAAAAATACAACTGAGTCAAACAACCTACAAGAGTAATGGTCCCCCCATTATTCAGTAAGATAAGTAACATGTTGGGGACAACAGTAGTAGTTAACAAGATATCACAGGTGGACAGTTGTGAGATGAAGAAGTACATGGGAGTGTGGAGGTTCCTGCTGGTGGACACCAGGACGATGATCAGAAGGTTCCCACATATTGTCCCACAGTAAACCATGAAGATAACACAAAACAGAAAAAATCTTAAAAATTGGCTTCCATGAAATCCCAAAAGAAAGAACTCTGTGACCCCAGTCTGATTCTCCTGCATCTAGAAGATAACGAAGGATTCACAGAAGTCTGAACATTTACATTGATGAAATGATACAATGCTCAAAAATTCTCAAATGTTTTTAAATCTGTGTCATTATGTCTAGAAAACTCTGGAAATAGATCTTATCTCTGTGTAACCACCATGAAGATGGAATCCTCTATGTGTAGTGTCTGTGTGATGATGTGTAGTCACCAGACCCTTGGACATGTCCTGCAGTGTGTGTCCTGGTCTGACTCCTCACACCTCCATATATACACAGTAACAGCACCAGAGGCTATGGGGAAACTCTATGGAGAATAATCTGTGCCTCGTGTCTCCTGTGATCTCATCTCATTTGAAGACTAAATTATTGGCAATTAGTTGGTCCTCCCAAATTGCATGGGGCAATTTTTTAAGAAATAAATGAAAAAAACTAGAATTTCCAAGATTAAAAAATAATGGAAGGGAAAAAAAATATCTGATCTAAATACTAAGTATATTTACAAAAAAGTTCCATATGACCTCACTGGTGCCCATTCATCATTAATACATAAAACAACACTTCTAATTTTTGTATAGTAAAAATTATTTCATTGGTTGAGTAGAAACTCTGTTTTACGAAATAAATTGAAAACCATGTAGCCTATTTCCGAAGTAAGTAATGTAAGAATTACATACGAAAAGGGGGACAAAACCTAAAAATATCGCAGAATAATAAGAGGCCTGAGAAATGGGTTACACAGTCACTTTCTTCGGGAACGGCCCCCTATTTTTATACCATACACCATGTTTAACATCATTTTTATACCAACCCTCTATTATCATCAGTACCATCCATCACACAGATTCCACAAATGCAGAATTCTATACGACAGACATTGACAGTAGAATTATCAAATATGGGAGCTGTGATCCAACAAACGCCCATAGAATCACCAATGACGGGTGCCCCACCCCACAAATCCAATGCCTTTCAAATATAATTACTATAAAAGGATCGTCAGGTCGTCCAACAATTTTGTCAAACCCAATGACTCCGATTATACCAAAAACCAATCTTTTGCCCAAGATTTCTTTTTTATCTGCCACAGCCCCAAACATGCAGCTACAAGACCGTGAGAAATGGGGCTTCAACGGCAGATGACCATGTCTAGATCCCCTGTAGATATAAGATTTCAAAATGAGAGATACGTTAGTGATTAATCTCTCATCATATGTCTTAGACGACAAAGAAATAAAACTTTTAAGGAAAGGATTGTCATTTACCCCTTCTCCGGAGTTTGACAGCTTTTTAAGGGTAAGGGATATCAACCTATTTGGCAGGAAGTTAGCACCACATTAACAACATTTGAAGGATAACAATGAAATAAAACTGAACAATCAGAGGGCTGATAGAGCTTTACAAATACTAATAGATCTTGAACGAGAAAATATCTATCCTCTTCTGGGTATTATCGTATATACACGTGTGCAAGCAGAGTTTTTCAGCACAAAAAATGTGCTGAAAAACGTCCCCTTGGCTTACACACGAGTCAATACACATGTCAATGGACTTAAAAAATAATAAACTTATATACTCACCCTCCGGTGGCCCCGATGCGCAGCGCTGCTCCCCCAATGTCAGCGCAAGTCCTCTTCTGGCTTCCGCGCCTGTCTTCTTTCTTCTGTAAGATCGTGCTGGGCGCCCCCATGTTTTTCCCCCAGGCAGCGCCTAGTATGACGTCAGCAGCGGCCCGTCATACTATGCGCCTGCCGCCCAGGAGAGAACAATGGAGGCGCAGAGAAGAGAGAAGACAGGCACAGAAGCCAGAAGAGGACCTGCATGAACATCAAGGGAGCAGCGCTGCACATCGGGGCCACCGGAGGGTGAGAATATAAGTTTGTTTGTTTTTTTAAAATTCTGGGCTGGCTGTATACTACTGGGGGCAGGCTGCGGTGGCTGTATACTAGTGGAGGCAGGCTGTATACTACTGGGGGCCGGCTGGGGTGGCTGTATAATACTGGGAGCAGGCTGGGGTGGCTGTATACTAGTGGGGGCAGGCTGTATACTACTATGTAATGGTTTATGCAGTTTTATGTTAATTTTAGTCTATGTTGAATTGAAATGCAATACAAGCAGTATATTTAATTCTGTTTTTCTATTTCAAATGCCCTGTCAGGCTTTTCTTCTATATAGGTCTGTAATAGAGATGAGCGAGCACTAAAATGCTCGAGTGCTCGTTATTCGAGACGAACTTTTCCTGATGCTCGAGTGCTTGTCTCGAATAACGAGCCCCATTGAAGTCAATGGGAGACTCGAGCATTTTTCAAGGGGACCATGGTTTGGGAATAAAATGTGTTATTTAATTGAAAAAGAATGTCTTCTGATAAGTTAGCAGATGTATGCAAACATCTGCAATCTATTCTTCACTGTTCCGCACCTCCGTGCTGCTGCTCCCCCGATGTCTCCGTGCTGCTGCTCCCCTGTGTCTCCGTGCTGCTGCTCCCCGGTGTCTCTGTGCTGCTCCCCGGTGTCTCCGTCCTGCTCACTGTGTTCTTCAATGTGTTCTTCACACATATATATTGTTCTTCACATACTATTTTGTTCACACCGTTCCACGCGTATCTCCCGACAAGTAAGCAGATGTGCCGAACATCTGTAATCTATTCTTCACTGTGTTCTTCACTGTGTTTTTCACTTAAATGATCCTGTGTTCACTGTTTTTATTCTATTCTTCATTGTTCTTCACTGTGTTTTTTTAATTAAATGCTCGATCTCGAGCAGGGGAAATACTCGTCCGAGCAACGAGCCGTTTCGAGTACCTTAATACTCGAACGAGCATCAAGCTCGGACGAGTATACTCGCTCATCTCTAGTAAGGAACAGAACATCTAGAGAATGGTAGTTAGTATGAATTCCAGTATTTTTCTTAAGTGTAGTAAATAGCCCTTTAATTTTGTTATTTTACTTTTGGTGATTTTGAAATACAGTTTTCAGATTTTGGTTAACATTCAGTTTACATTCATTTTTGAATTTTGGGAAAAAAAGGAATTTTTTCATCATTGTCATGTCTGATACAAAACATAATAAAATAAAATCTTTTTTTCTCCACCAGATTTCCTTAATTCCTTCTCAAGTCTATTTTCATGTAGTGGATGTGGAGGATGCTCAAGTGGTGGATGTGTCAGCCGATGCTCGGCATGTGGAAATTATGGAGACTATGGGCGAAAAAAATAGACGTGATTTTCTTTTGAAATATTTTATGAATGTAATAAATATTAAAAACTTGAATTTTGAGTCCAAAAATGTAATTATTTCCTTTGATCTATAAATATGTTCCATCTAGGAACAAGTGATGGAAATCATTTTGGTTTTGCGAGACTTGCTAAAAATAGAGAAAATAATATTTTACTAAAAAAATATTAAAAACAAATTACAGTAATAGAATAATACATTTGTAAAAGATTAATAAAGCGAATTGTACATATCACATTGTAACTTTTTAGCACAGCTGGAGAGAGATTTCAACAACAATTCCAATGACACCTATACAATACTGCTTACTTCTTCCTTTATAAAAAAAAAAAAGACTAATAGAACTGTAAAATCCTCTCAGTTTTCCTGAAGTGGGCAGGGCATCTGGGTTGTGACATAAGCTAAGTAAAGGGGTTGTCCGAGAGTTATGAAAGAAATAAAACATGGCTGGGAGGGGGCTGCTTTAAAAAATAAAGATGTACTTACCTTCCGACAGCCTCCCGGTGTCCAGCGCTGCTGTCGCTCCAGTCCGCGCGCCATGTAAACAAACTTGACCGCCGGAGCAGTGCTGGACTCCGTCCACATCTACCCGTCCCTATTCACAGCACTATGTATGCCGGCTGGATGGTTGGCGGTTCCGTCCGGAAGCTGAATCCAGCACTGCTCCGGCGGCCATGTTTGTTTACATGGCGCGCAGACCGGAATGATAGCAGCGCAGGACACCTGGAGAGCGTCGTAAGGTAAGTACATCTTTATATTTTTAAGCAGCCCCTCCCGGCCTGAAATTGTTTTTTTCATAACTGTCAGACAACCCCTTTAATTCACCACACCACTCTGCCAGTCTTCTGTAAAACGGTTTCATACAGCAGTCGATACATATCAGATGTCAATCTCATGCTGCTGTCATAATCCTGCAGTTACTGCATGTCTAATGTGAAACTGTTTAATAGCGTAGTCAGTGAATTTTTATATTCAGATGGTCTAAAAGGGCAGTAACTGTGACATGTCTCCTGGTACTGAGCTATGGGTCCTCCCCATTCCTTATCTGAAGTTGTAAATTGTACACATGGTCAGTGCTAGCCCTCTATGCATTGGAAGTGCTGGCCTGGGTAGTCAGTGAATTTTTATATTCAGATGGTCTAAAAGGGCAGTAACTGTGACATGTCTCCTGGTACTGAGCTATGGGTCCTCCCCATTCCTTATCTGAAGTTGTAAATTGTACACATGGTCAGTGCTAGCCCTCTATGCATTGGAAGTGCTGGCCTGGCCTGTGGGTAGTGTGCAGACAGAGTGTGTGTTTAGCATATTGTCATCACCAACAAGAGGATCCACCACAGCCAACTCGGACGTCTTTACATTTATTAAGACAAACTGGCATGGATCCCACAGGACATGGATGTGCTAGTGCCCGGGTGAGTGCTGAGTGAGTGTTGGCTACCTCCTCCTTTATTTCTTTATTTTAAGTTCTTTCCAGGGCAATTTCCATATTATTACCCCCATTTTGCAGCCCTCTATCATTTACAGTCCTTTTGGGTACTGAATTGATTTCAATGGGGTTCAGGGTCAAGTTCCGATACGCAAACCAAACTATCTCGCGAAGTTCACCCGAAGTTGCCAAACTCAATCATTGACGAAATGGCTTTTTAATCATTTAGGTCCTTGCTTGGTTCCGGTTTTGACCAGATCCTCCATCTTGTTCTCGGTTGATTCCTGACCTTTCTCAGAATCATCATTGTTTTTAGAGGTGAGATCTTACATGGAGCCCCAGACAGAAGATTTGCAGTCATCTTGTGTTTATTCCTTTTCATAATATTGTGCCAAAAGTTGTTGGCTTCTCATCAACCTATTTTCCTGTAGTTTATCCCACCCTTGTGCATTTGATGGACAGGTACGGTGGCTGATGAGGTCAAAGACATTTCTGAACAAGGGAGCTTTACATTTCAATAAAGTTGTACAGAACTTCTTATAGAAGTATATTGGTTAATTACATAATATGCGCCCCCACTCAACATAGAAAACTAGATGTCAAATGGCCAACCCCGATGAGCATGCACTGTTTTACAGCAGACCAATGTAACCTTTTCTCTACCATTCCTGGTCATCACAATTAATGAGATACCCCATTTATAAAGCTTTTGTATGGTTAACTTGTTTTGCAGAATATAGAGCTCATTTTGTGAGAAATTTGCTTGTTTTTGCTTCGCCATGTATTAATGGGCCTAACATTTTTGTTTACAGAGCTGTTTTAGAGCTTATATTTTCTTGGCATCATGCAGGTTTTTTAACAGCGTTCACCGTACAGGTTCAGTAACAATTTCATTTTATTGTACAGGTTGTTACGGATGTGGTGATACCCAATATGTTGTTTTTTTGGGATTTTCACTTTCTAATGTTGTATTTGACTTTGAATAAAGACTTTTATTCCTTTTTAATAATTTTTTTAATTGGACTTTTTTTTTAAATTTTTTTATTTTATTTTGTCTCAGGGTGGGACATGAACAAGTAATCATTTGATCACTTGTTCATTGTAATATACTACAATACTAATGTCTTGCAGCATTTTACATAGTCAACCTATGCATTCTGCATAGTCTGACAGCTGCACTGCTAGATCGAGGATTCAGAACAATCCTAACAGGCTGCTACTGAAGACAGCCCTGGGGTCCTTATCAGACCTCATGGTTGCAATGGCAACGATCTTCGCACCGATGCACTATAGACGACGTAGTCACTATGACTGCGGCGTCTATATGGGTAAACAGGCGGGATCGCAATAGTCACAATCCCGGCTACAGCGTACTGCTGGGATCCATGGTGATCGCCCGGGCTCTGCTTCAAAGCCAGGGCAATCACAATGATGTAATTCTATGTCAGGGTGTGGGAACTACCCGCATCCTATGGCATAGAGTTACGTCAGGGTGCGGAAAGCGGTTAAAGATAACAGCTATCTGTCAAATTAAAGTAAAAAATATCACATAAAAAATTTATATATAATCTTGTTTGTCATAAAATGTGTTGTGATTAGAGATAAGCGAGTATACTCGTCCGAGCTTGATGCTTGTTCGAGTATTAAGGTACTCGAAACGGCTCGTTGCTCGGATGAGTTTTCCCCTGTTCGAGATCGAGCATTTAATTAAAAAAACACAGTGAAGAACAATGAAGAATAGAATAAAAACAGTGAACACAGTGAACACAGGATCATTTAAGTGAAAAACACAGTGAAAAATAGATTACAGATGTTCGGCACATCTGCTTACTTGTCGGGAGATACGCACGAAACGGTGCAAACAAAATAGTATGTGAAGAACAATATATATGTGTGAAGAACACATTGAAGACCACGGTGAGCAGGACAGAGACACCGGTGAGCAGGACAGAGACACCGGGGGAGCAGCACGGAGACATCGGGGCAGCAGCACGGAGACATCGGGGCAGAAGCATGGAGACATCGGGGCAGCAGCACATCGGAAAGGGCAGAGAGATTGGGGAGACTTCAGTGGAAGAAGAGGAGCGAATCCCGGGACAGCGTATCTCCCGACAAGTAAGCAGATGTGCCGAACATCTGCAATCTATTCTTCACTGTGTTTTTCACTGCATTTTTCACTTAAATGATCCTGTGTTCACTGTTTTTATTCTATTCTTCACTGTTCTTCACATCTGCTAACTTGTCGGGAGATAATATACGCGCGGAACAGTGAAGAATAGATTGCAGATGTTTGCATACATCTGCTAACTTATCAGAAGACATTCTTTTTCAATTAAATAACACATTTTATTCCGGAACCATGGTCCCTTTGAAAAATGCTCGGGTCTCCCATTGACTTCAATGGGGCTCGTTATTCGAGACGAGCACTCGAGCATCAGGAAAAGTTAATCTCGAATTACGAACACTCGAGCATTTTAGTGCTCGCTCATCTCTAGTTGTGATATGTATTAAATACATTAACATATAATTGTTGTGTAAATAAGTACATTGCTAAGCATATCAATTGTCTGCATGACATGAGTACGTATCAGATCGTTTAGCGATGGAATGTCAGTAGAGGTGGCAAATGAACAATGGAAATCCTTATCAGTATCAATTGATAATTACAATTAAAACGTACAACTAATATGAAACAAAAACAAAAATGATGTCAGGTAAACTGCCTGGTGAGGAGGGCATGGGTGTCATAAGATGAACAGTCGGCAAACCTAACAAATGTTCATTTAGTCCCAATGGATGAACTGTATTGAGTGTCCAGATCCATTTTGATTCAGTTTGGAGTAGCTTTTTCTTAAGGGCACCTCCTCTCATATTCAAATCCACATGGTCGATCGGCAGCATCTTCAGGAGCTTTGGATTACAGGCATGACATTTTCTGAAATAGCAGGGAATGGGCTTGTATATCTGAGAAGGATCAATTGAGATGGCATTAGAGGTATAGTTAACGTGTTCCCTTACAAGGACAGTGAGCATAATAGATGAGTGCTAGAGATGAGCGAACACTAAAATGCTCGGGTACTCGTTATTCGAGACGAACTTTTCCCGATGCTCGAGTGCTCGTCTCGAATAACGAACCCCATTGAAGTCAATGGGAGACTCGAGCATTTTTCAAGGGGACCAAGGCTCTGCACAGGGAAGCTTGGCCAAACACCTGGGAACCTCAGAAAAGGATGGAAACACCACGGAAATGGACAGGAAACAGCAGGGGCAGCATGCATGGATGCCTCTGAGGCTGCTTAATCGCACCATTATGCCAAAATTATGGGCAACAGCATGGCCATGACAGAGTGACAGAATGAAGCTAGATAGCATCTAAAACATCCAATAATTGACCCTGACACTATAGGGGACGGCATGCAGAGGCAGCGGCAGCAGGCTAGAGAGTGGCATGGCGACATACCCTAATTGGACTCAGGCTTCAAACCAATGGGTGGCAGAGAGGAACCAAAGGAGGTGAGCAAGAAGCGCTCAAATAATATCGGTACATGATAAAAGTTTGCCAGTATATTTTGTGGATTACACAGCAGGGTGGCGACAAAGTTAACATGGAAGCCATGAAAACAACCCAAAATTCTGCCTGACACAGCTCGTTTGATAAGGGGACCATGTATGAGCGGTCGCAAGTCTCACTACAAATTGCTCAGAATTGCCTAGTACATGCACTGCAGAAAGTACAGCCACCAGCAGATCAACCAGAAATCAAATATATAGAACGCTACTGTAGGCGTAAGTAAGCTCTTTGTATTCTCCTATGGCTATTTTCTAGCCAAGTATCAAAGCACACTACTATGCCAGATGAGATGACACTGAGTTAGTGCCTAATTGAAATCCAACCCCTACTAAATTTTCCCACTTCGGTCTTTGCTATGGATATGTGTGCCACTAAGAGCTAAACACAACGGTAGCAAGTCCCCCTGCTAATTCCTCACAAAATGGTACTAGATGCAAATTAAAATAAAAAAAGTAGAACGTTATTGTAGCCCTAAGAAGGGCTGTTGGGTTCTTTGAGAATCACTCCTGCCTAACAGTAAGCTAATAGAACACCCTAACGCTTTCCCTGACCAGCAGCAGCTCTCTCCCTAGCGGCATCCAGACACAGAATGATCCGAGCAGCGCGGGCAGCGGCTAGTCTATCCCAGGGTCACCTGATCTGGCCAGCCAACCACTGCTATCGACGTGTAAGGGTACCACGTCATGCTGGGTGGAGTGCAGAGTCTCCTGGCTTGTGATTGGCTCTGTTTCTGGCCGCCAAAAAGCAAAACGGCGGGAGCTGCCATTTTCTCGAGCGGGCGAAGTATTCGTCCGAGCAACGAGCAGTTTCGAGTACCCTAATGCTCGACCGAGCATCAAGCTCGGACGAGCATGTTCGCTCATCTCTAATGAGTGCCCTTGTGTCACAGGAAAATGCTCCAAGTGATTTTGTATTCACGACCACCTTTTAAATAAGAAAATGTTATTGCATGTTCCATGTTTGGGCAAGATATGCAATGCCGACAGGGTCTGCTCCCCCAACTAGTTTTCGAAGCCCCAAAGATGAATGTTTGTGGTTGAATGGGAGGAAAATAACTCATAACCAGCATTTCACGAAGATTTGTGGCTCTTTTAGGTGCAGTTGCTGGATGAGGGGGTCAATATGTGTTTGAGGATTGGGTCCAAAAGCAGAATTGGCCAATACTTTGTCAAGATTGAGGTCATGTTCTTCCACTGATCATGGAAAGGGGTTACCAACCTCAGTGGTTGCGGTAACATGAACTGCAGATATAACAAAGATGAACGGTTGGTATATTGAGCTCTTCTGTAAGTTTTTTTTTATCGTCTGCTATATCCCCGATCCAGAAATCATTGTGGGGGATCAGACGCTTGTTCTTCAAACTGTTCATCCATGGAACATATTCTTAAATCCTGAGAAGTTGTCCAATATGAATTGCATTAAATGTCCATCTGGGTGGGATGAAGAGTAATGGAGATAGGCATTAGCAGATGTCTTTTTCCTACAAATATCCATGCAAAGATATCCATTCTGAGCCCATGTAATGGAAACATCTAAAAAGTTGACTTTGTTCACATTTCTTTCATATGTCAACTTGATGTTGCGATTGTTATAATTAAGCTTATCGATGAATTATCTGAAATCTCCCTGTCCACCTCGCCAAATAAAGATGTTGTCGATGTATCAGGCCCACAATAGGATCCGGCACACCAACATATCATCGGATAAAAATAGCTCCCTCTCCTACAGCCGTAGGAACAGGTTGGCATGTAAGGGTACACAGGCAGCCCCCAAAGCTATTCCAAGGAGCTGAAAGTAAAAGGAGTCATTATATGTAAAGAATAAATGTGAATGTGAGATCAAATTCAAGAGTAGAGTAGATGAAATTCTGTTTCTGGTTGGTGTAGTTGGTCATCGGTAAAAAATAAAGAATTCCTTCCAAACTGTCCTTATGTCTATAAACCTATCCACCTGAATGGAGGGAAGAACATGCATAGTGCCTTTCTTCCCTCCCATTCAGGTGGATGGTTTATAGTTGTATATTCGCGAGGGCACTCGTACAATTCTCTTTCCTCCGGTACATTTAGCATTACTTATGGGTCAGTCTTGTTTGACTGCGCTATTTACACTATTGTTTTAGTTTTTCTTATGTGATTGTCCTTATGTCTAATAGAGGTGTACAATGATTCAACATCCCATTCACCCAGGATTATCTGAATCAAGATGTACTCCATCTAATATTCAAAGAAGATCCGTGAAGTCCTGAAGATATGACAGAAGGCTTTGAACTATTGGTTGTAACAAAGTGGCAATGTACTTACAAATGTTCTCGGTCAAATTACCTCTCCCTGAGATGATTGGTCTTCCAGGTAGTGTTGTCTCATTTTTATTAGTTTTTGGGAGTAGATATAATGTTGAGATGCCAGAATCTGCTACAGATTTTGAAATAATGTTTTCATCCACTGCTTTTCCAAGAATGTTGTAAACTGTAAGAGAAGAGAGGGTTAAATGTAAGTTTCCGATAGAATTGTGCATCCCGTAATTGTCTGAGGGCCTCTTTCAGGTACATTGATGTAGGCCATACGACTACATTGCCGCCTTTGTCTGCTGATTTTGTTTGGATGTCATCCAATGACTTAAGTTTTTGCAGGCTGGCTTTCTCTTCTCTGATCATATGTGTTGGGTGAAAATTTACTTTCAGGTAGAATGTCGGACACACCTTGTTCCATCAACCGCTCTTTCAATATTGTGTATCTCCAAACCTATCGGAAGACACGCACGCACACCTGCAAAGTGAAGAATAGAATTAAAACATTAAAAACAGTGAATACAGGAGCATTTAAGTGCAGAACACATTGAAAGAACAACATTCTTCGCATTCCAGATGTTCCAAACATCTCCGAACCTAGCGGGAGACACGCACGCACACCTGCAAAGTGAAGAATAGTGTTATTTCAATGTGTTCTTACAAGGAAAACATCAGGAAACATCTGGAATATTTTATTAAACAATAAAAACACTGTTCTTCACTTAATTTAATGCTCGATCGCGAGCAGGGGAAATACTCGTCTGAGTAACGAGCCGGTCCGAGTATGCTAATACTCCACCGAGCAGTATACTCGGTCATCTCTAATTACCTTCTATTGATTTTGCAGATCCTGGTGTCTATCCATCCTCCTCCTGGATTGTCGAGGTGGCCCAAAATCTCTTTTTCGTTTTTGTGTAGTATTACTCATTTGTGCCTAAATATCACTCAGATTGTCAATTGTGGGAATTGAGTAGATTGATGAGGAGTGTTTCATACAATTTATAATATTGGTTCTCTGACATTTATACATTTGCTTCTTGGAGCCATCTTTCTGGTCTCTCTGGAGCTTCTTAATTTTCAGATCATAAATTTTGTTTTCCCATTTTTCAAATGCGGATTTTAGGTTATCTTGTAGAGTTAATCTCCACATCCAATGCATTGATACCTTGTGTTTCCAACATAATCCAAAATTCTAAGAATTTTTTTGAGGTTGTATTGCAAGTGGATTCCCATTGTTTGCATCTGTTTTCATCCTCTATCCCAAAAGAGGGGTAGACTTGAGCACACAAGCCTCTTGGGATTGGACCTTTAGACAATAATTGTTTAAGAAATGCTGTATTCTAGCCAATCTGCGATGCAGAAGTGTTTTTAGTTAGCCTTTGAGCCAACTAACATTGTTCTTAGTGCCAATGCCCACCTCACCAATCTCATCCTGAAATGCTTGGTCTAGTTTAGACCTCCACGATAATTCTCTGGTCTTGAAGTCCGGCGGAGATATATTGAGCCGTTCATGCACCAGATATACAGGTGGGCTAAACATCCTTCATTATATGCCTGTTTGCGATTGGTTTATATACATGGCACTATTTATGTGGTGCCACCCCTTGACAATGACTAGCAGTGGTTTAAACGTGCTTCGGGGGAGAATGCCAGATAACATATAGGGGTTCATATACTAAGGGTCCGCGGACCGCATTTTTGTCAGGTTTCCCGATGATTTCCTATTAACGGCGCATTAAGCAGGGGTTTTGGCACACGCGATCGGATTTTGGTGCATCGGCGATGGCTTTTACGTGACACAAATCGGGGGCTGTTCTGTCGGACGATCCGACAGATTCGGACAACGTGCAGGATTTAACATCACAAATTGTGTTGCAAGACACGCACTTACAAGCACCGGGAAGAAGAAGGTAAACTCTGGAGGACCTCAGCGGGGAAGCGACACATGCAGGATCTCGGGCGCACGATGTTGGTAAATCACTTTGGACTTCATCTTTGTCGGACCATCTGGATCAGGGATCGCGACAGGACCGGGTGAGTAAATGTGCCCCATAGTTCTCATTTTTGCCCCCCCCCCCCCTATTTCACACTGCATTGCCTTAATACCTAGAGTCTATGGGGCTCATTTACTAAGGGCCCTGTGGACCGCACTTTCGACGGACATCCCAATGATTTCTGTTTTGCGCCACTGGGAAAGGGATTTAAAAGGGGATAGATAGGATTTTGGCGCAATCGCGATGGCTTTCATGCAACACAAATCGGGGGGGCAGACAGCTGGACGATCCGATGGATTCGGACAAACCGCGGGATTTAACTTGAAAATTGTGTCACAAATCAATCACTTACATACACCAGGAAGAAGAAGGTGAACTCTGGCGGACCTGATCGGGGAAGCGACACATGCAGGATATCGGGCGCACGATCTTCATGAATCGCAGCAGAGTTCATCCTCGTCGGACAGTCCGGATTGGGGATCGCGCAGGGACCGGGTAAGTAAATGTGCTCTTATATGGTTTGGGAGTACAACTTTTTGTGGGGAGGATGCTATGTGACAAAATATAGTGTATGGCAACATTTCATTCAAACATTCTAATGTACATAGAAAGTGTTTACTTATGGCCATATTGCCAGGCTCGTTCTTTTTTGTTCTCTTCTGATCTTCATCAATTTTATTGCTGTTTTTTTAGGATTTCTGTATGTAATAAAGATTATTTTTACATGAATTAACTTTTAGCATGGTAGCTTAGTGGTAAGCACTGCAACCTTGCAGAGCTGGGGTCCTGGGTCCAAGTCCCAGGTCAACATCTGCAAAGAGTTTGTTTGTTCTCTCCGTGTTTGCGTGGTTTTCCACTGGTTCCTCCGGTTTCCTCCCACACTACAAAACATACTGGTAGGTTGATTAGATTGTGAGCCCCATTGGGGACAGGGAGTGATTTGGTAAGATCTGTGTAGCGCTTCGAAATCTGTATGTGCTATATAAATAACTGAATTATTATTATTTTTCCTCTATGGCCTATCTGGTATATTTACTCATTGATTACTGCTTCACAATATCATATAATAATTATTTTATATGTTTGTGTGCATGTCAGAAGAATAGTCTGAACTCAAGCCAAAATTCATGAAACTTGAAAAATAATCATCAGAGTCACAAGACAGGTGTGGACATCACTAAATATCACCGTACAGCCAGCACCCTAGTAAGAGTGGAAAAACCTTTATGTGATGTTACAGCCCCTGCCACTGGGCCACAACTCAAAGATGAGGACAACAGAGTAGTAGTAGTGTGGGGAGCTGTCAATGACAGCAAGTTAACTAAAGATGAACCACATGTGTTTCAGAATGGCACAAAGCTGCAGTTAACAGAACCTCAGATTTATGGATGATAAGCACATAGTAGATATTTGTTTAATATTTCCTGCATGGCTTTCCTAATGTCCGTATTCCTCAGACTGTATATAATGGGGTTGGTTAATGGAGTAAACACAGTGTAAAGCAGGGAGAGGATCTTACTCACGGTGAGGGCTTGTTCTCCTGGTGGGATAACATAGACCGTGAACAGAGTCCAGTAAAATATGGAGACCACAATGAGGTGCGAGCTACAGGTGGAGAAGGCTTTCTGTCTCCCGGTACTGGTTGGGATCTTTAGTATGATAGAAGCAATTTTAGCATAAGAAGTGATGATTATCACAGTTTGAACCATGAGTACTGGTATACCTACCAAGGAGACCTCAAGTTGAATTGAATAAGTGTCAGAACAGGCAATTTTTATCAATGGGTTTAGGTCACAGAAATAATGGTCAATGATGTTTGGACCACAAAAATCTAACATCTGCGCCATTAGAGTGTCAATCAATGAAGCCAAAAACCCAAACACCCAACAGGTGATGACCAGAATCACACAACATGTACTTGTCATAACAGAATTATAACGGAGGGGGTTACAGATGGCCACATATCTGTCATAGGACATCACCATAAGAAGGAAACATTCAAAACCTTCTGAGGCACAAAAAAAATAAAACTGAGTCAAACAACCTGCAAAAGTAATGGTCCCTCCATTATTCCGTAAGATAAGTAACATGTTGGGGACAACAGTAGTAGTTAACAAGATATCACAGGTGGACAGTTGTGAGATGAAGAAGTACATGGGAGTGTGGAGGCTCCTGCTGGTGGCCACCAGGATGATGATCAGAAGGTTCCCACATATTGTCCCACAGTAAACCATCAGGAAAACACAAAACAGAAATAATCTTAAAAATTTGCTTCCGCGAAATCCCAACAGAAAGAACTCTGGGACCGCAGTCTGATTCTCCTGCATTTAGAAGATAATCCAGAAGTCACATAAACCTGACAACTCAATTGTAAGGATATGTACTATGCTCTGTGGGGACTGGGGGAGTGCTTAAAATGGGTCTCCTGGTGACAGGTTCCCTTTAAAGGCTCTCTGTGAGTTCAGACCCAGTTATTCTTCTGATGGATGAAAGAAGCAATGGGGAAACCACAAACCCTTCCTCTCACTGAGGTTAAAATCTGGCTACTGCGGAATTTGACTGTGACTCTTTAACTGCTCACTCAAGTTGCGTGGGATTCATCCCTGGTTCATATTAAAGAACGGGAGGAGGTCCATGTTGGCTCTGGACAGGTGGATCCTCTTGCCTGTGATTTCACCCCCCGGTTGTGCTAAACACACACTTTTTTTTACACATAAAGTCACCTAAGGCAGCGCAAAATTACCCATATCCGGACAAATAACCGTAATTATAAAATCTCACTTTTATTAATGTTCAAGATTATAAAATAACAGTAGAGTGACTACTGACTGCTCAACTTGAGATAAGTGTTAAGAACACAGGTGTTTTAACCCTTTTGTGTCTAAGCCATTTTAGACCTTTAGGACCAGGCCTGATTTTTAAAATTTACCCTGTGTCATTATAGGAGGTTATAACTTTGTGACGCTTTAACATATCCAGGGGATTTTGAGATTGTTTTACCGTCACACATTGTACTTCAAAGTAATAGAAAAAATTTGATGATATCTTTTGTGTTTAGTTATGAAACAAATTGAAATTTGGCAAAAATTTCTAAAAATTGTTCATTTTCAAAATTCTAAATGTTCTGCTTTTCAGGCAGATAGTCATAGCACCCAAGTAACTTTATAACTAACATTTCCGGAATGTCTGCTTTATATCGGCATAGGGTTTTATACCTCCTCTCTCTTTTCTAGGTTGTTAGGAGGTTCAGAATTTTGGGTGGAATTTTTCTCATTTTTATGAAAATCGACAAAACCCTAATTTAGAGGCACCTGCTCAGCTGTAAGTGAATTTGAGAGGCCTAAAGCAGTAAAACCCCATAAATGATGTCATTTTAGAAATTACACCCCTCAATGTGTAAAAAAATCAACTTTAAGAAGTGTGTTAACCCTTTAGATGCTTCACATGGGTTAAAACAAAACGGAGGTGCAATTTACAAGCTCTAATTTTTTTTAGACAATACATTAATTTTGGCCAAAAATTAAACCGTTACAAAAAACTCTTAAACCACTTCTAGATGCATTAAGAGCTGCCAGCACACCTTTTCGCTAACTATATCCATTTGGAATGGCAATAATGAAAAATGGGAAACACATAGTAATCCACAAACCGGCAGGCCTGACCACAGCATGGTCCCTACTTGAAATGGCTCTGATAGAGATCCAATTGTGGCTGCCATTTGATCAAGATCTTCAACTGCCTCCACTAGCCATACCACCGCCGTATATTCCAGTAATGAAGCACAAATCCCCTAAGGCCAAGAAAGCCCCTAGGGATAGGCTTCAAACACCTTGAGTACCCTGAAAAAGTCTGTGGACATTACAAAACACCTGATCTGATCACAAAAGAGGATTGATTCTTGATTATTTTAATTTTTGTTTTGTCACCACTGAGAACAGTTCCTCTGGTCTTGCTCTTCCCCACCCTGATAAAACACGCTTTTATGAGATATTATTATTGCCCAGTGGCCTTGAGGTCCGGAGGATAAGTTGATTGAGTAGACCATTCTAGTTTGGTAGGTCTCCACCCCCTTCTCCCTCCTCTTCCCATCCAGAGGAGGCATATAGGAGGCCGACCACATTAGACCTAACTGTGACATTCCATCATGCCACAGAATAGCCCAACTATTTTGATTTTATATTGTTTCCATTGTTCCCCCCATTATGGCAATACAGGGGGGACCCCTTTGCCCACTGTGACCTCTGGTGAAGCTCTCCGGATGTTTTACTAGTCCCAGGCTGCAATGATCAGCTGTAAGGTGTCTGCAATGAAGTTTTATTGATAATCCTTGGTCCCATTACAGCAAAAAATTTTGAAACTCCGATTGTCACTGGGGCAAATTTTTTTTTTTTCTCTGGATCTACTTTTAAAAAATATACAGTTTCGACTTACATACAAATTCAACTTAAAAACAAACCTATGGACCCTATCTTGTATGTAACCCGGGGACTGCCTGTATATTATTCTCCTCCCATTGGAGACTTGAAAGCTATCTCCACAAGAACCCAAACCCTCCACCTCCCCTTTGGCTGTAGACTGCTTCCTTCATATATTGGTCCAAAATATCTATGCTACAAATTATCTTCCCGGGTATATGAATAATTAATATGGCTGATATTGTGTTTATGACATATAGGGGCACATTTACTTACCCGGTCCTGTTGCGATCCCTGCTGTGCAGTGTCTAACGAACATGCACTCCGGCTGAATTCACTAAGATCGTGCGCACGAATTCCTACATCTGCCGCTTCCCCCCTCAGGTCTGCCGTTTCCCTGCTCAGGTCCGCCGGAATTCCCGGTGTATGTAAGTGCATGTCTTGCAGCACAATTTTAAAGTTAAATCCCGTGATCAGTCCGAATCCATCGGATCCTCCGAAGGCCCGTCCCCCGTTTTTAGTTGCATAAAATTTTGCGCCAAAATTCGATCGCGTACGACACAATCCTCTTCTAAATACCTTTCACAGTGGTGCAAATACCGAAAATTTTGAAAAGCTGACGAAAGTTTGATCTGCGGGACCCTTGGTAAATAAGCCCAATAATTTCGAAGGATTGGGTACCCCACAGAAAAAAAGCCAGGTATTGAGAATATTTTAAAAAACATAAAGTTGGAATAGCTATGAATCAAGAAACCCATTTTAAGGCACATAAAATCCCCACTTTACCTACTAAAGATTATAATCTATGGTTTCATAGCTCCCACTCTAAAGCTTCTATGGGTGTGTCGATTGGTATTCACGAAACATTCCCTTTTATTGTATCATCAGAACCGTCAGACCAAAAGAGGTGATATATCTTTGTTAAAGGGCAAATTGGATCTAAAATAATTACTATTGCTAATGCTTATGCACCCAATTTAGGCCAATCTTTGTGGATTCCCAGACACTTGGCGTAAACTTGAAATTTATGGGATGCAATATTATCCTCAGCGGACGGAGGAGACTTATACTGATAACGCCACACATAATCACCCTCACTAGACTACCACAAATCCAATATCACCTCCAGCAAACAGAAGGCTCTATCACTAGCTGGAACGTTATGATAGTTTTGGATGTACACAACTTTGACCCTCATTTCTAATAATACTACACTTTTTTGTTTATCACATGACCTATACTAGGCTGGATGTGGAAGCGAGAGGGTCTTGGGAAAACCGACGTTTTCTGTATCAGGCAGCATGAGAGGGTTTGGGTAAAAGCCCTGGTTTGTGTGCGCATTAACCAGGTTTAATGTAGTACAGTGGTAGCGCTGAGGTAGTCTGTTGGTCTTAGTTGGCTAGTGCCTGTTAGCCATAGACACCTTTGTAGTCCGTTACTGGGCTGCTTATTATGGAGTAGGGGGTAGGCTGGTCAGTGGGAACTCCTACTCCATCCGGGCTTGGCCGGGTTTCTGTATCGCCACAAAGTGCAAGTCACCAGGTCGTTAGAGCTGAGTTAGTCTGCAGGACAGACAGTAGTGTGAGGCAACTACCGATGGAGACTGAGGCTGGACCATGTTCATTGCACAAGGTAACGAGTGCCTCCTGAATTTCTCTGGCCTAAGAGATGCGCCAGGCAGCCTGGGGTAATGTACAGTTTAGGGGGTGTTATGTATTAGCAAGGCCAGTGCCGCACGGGCGGTTGTTAGTTTTACTTGTGATTGCGACTAGCCAAGACTGAATTTGGTTTTGACAAGGAAGTGTGACTAAACACTACTTTTTGACTTTAAATCTGCATGTGTCCCTGCATTCCTGACACTGATTACAGAGCATCTACCAGAGCAATATGCCACACTGGACTACATATTCATTTGTAGAAAAATTTAGCATGTGATTCGTAGATATATAGCGTTCATTCTATATTGACCATGCCCACGGTGGTAGGCCTCATTAAATTTCCATGAACTCCAAAGGGTTAATGGTTGATGAGATATTTAACAATACAGTATCGTAGTACCCCCACTCATATGGACTGATGATTGAGCAACAACTGAAAGAACACTTCAGGTATATACATTCCAGGAAGAGATGTCACCTCGGGGTTATGGGAATACCACAAACTCATTGTTGCATGGTGGAAATGTTTCAATAGGCACTTAACGTTAAACGCTTGGTTAAAAAGAGATACATTTTCGTATAGTAATCATCCTTTAGAATAACTCAGAAAATAGAGCAGAGTGGCTGTCCATGCAGGAAACTCCATTCCTCAGTCACCAGGTAAAAGATTCACTGATACACAAAATATAAAGCAGAACTGACTAAAGCCGTTCAGCAACTAGGCCCACAGACAAGTGAAATTCGGGTGTGGTTGGGTATGAATCCATGCACACCGCGGGAGAGTGGTTAGCCGACCACTGGACCGAGACATCTAAAGTTGGCACTGGTCTTTACCAGAGGCCCTCCAAAGCAGGATGCGCTCTGCTGTAGGCAGGTGTCACCAAGTCATTACACGGAGCGGTTAGCCTGCGGTGGCAGCCAAGGTCCATTACAGAGACAGAGGTCCAGACTCGTGACAGTCACGTGCAGGCTAGTCAGGCAGTCAGCGAGATACGCTTAAACACCGTCTTCTCCGAGTTTTGGGTGTTCAGGGAGCAGAACAGGACAACACCTGTAGTCTCACCTCCTTATTGAAGCATGCTAAACGCAAGCACCTGCCCATTGGGTCCTTCTCGACATCTTCTAGAAGTCATTGCAAGGTGTTGTGGGACTCCTGTTGTTCACCTGGCTCATTCGGAATTCTTCATTTATTCCATACATTCCAGTTCCAACTTTACAGTTTCCAGATGCCAAGGTGAGGGGTAACGGTCCCTGTTGCTCATGAGTCATGTACGATCACGAACCAAACACGGGATGCCCACTGTCCCTTTCCATAATTTAGCATATGGAGAACTCGAAAGATTAGTTAACACCAAAGTGCAAGGCATTTGATTTGATAACATAAAACAGCATCCTTTGCGTAAGAAAACTACTATACTTACTCGAATCCGGCCATCTCCTTGCCAATCAAAGGTCAGCTCTTGAGACATTGGGGGAACTTTGTAACTTAGTTAATATCGCTAAGTTTGAGATACTTAGATCAATTCCCATCCGCCTTGTCCAAGAATATATCTGAATTCCCATTTCTCCGTGAATGCTTGTCCCGAGGAAAAGCCTTACATACTTAGAAATGCGTGCTCACCAGTCAGATGCTAATACCCTCTACCTACCAAAACTATATTCCCACCTCAGGGGTCCAAAGGCAACTTACTGATTACAAATCCCTTTATTTCCTGCTGGGGTAGGAAGATCTCCTGCAAAGTCAAATCAACCCCCAAATTATATACCTTTTCCAAAGGTCCAATTGGCTGCTAGTTTATTTCTTTTAAGACTTCAAAAGATTCTACACTATTCCTATGACGAAGAGCAAAAAACCCTGAATCTGAGCTAATACCTCAATGTCTGAATCGATACACAGGGACAGCATCCCGACCCAAAGCCCTATTACCAACGTGCCAAATTTCAAAGATGGCTGTCATCTGCAAACGCTGGCATGATCATATCTTATAAACAAAGTAGAAAACTCCTCCTTTTAACCTCCCAAGGCAAAGCCCCATCATTTGGTGGTTCAGACACCCTTACCCAAACGACTCCAAGAAATGTAGTGTCCATACATAGGTGTCTGGGACACGTCTCTAACAATTACACAAGATCTCACCGGCCTTACTCAGATCTACCCTTCTAATACCACTAGATTTGTTACCTATAAACTCATCCCATTAAGAGACTGTACAACAGCTTTCGGAAAGACTACGACTAACAACCCCATTGTGCCACATTTTTTCGAAAACAAGACACCATATCGACAAAGATTTATTAGAGAGAAGGGTCTTCAGGTTAAGAAAATTTTCCTACATTGTGGGACTTTCTAAACGAAGTATGCTTAAAATTCCTTGGTTCGCAGCAACCAAAAAGGCTAGTTTGAATCCGACTTGGTTGAGAAAGATTAGCCTAGACTCACCCCGCTTTTAAAGAACTATTGTCAATATCATCTTCTGCAACTGTCCAATTACAGAACCCCTCTACCCCCTAATTTTTACACAGTGGGCGAAAGAACGCAGAGGTCCTTACAGAGGGAAATAGAGTAGCCAATATTGAGTGAAATCGACGGTTTCTAGGTTTATGTAGATTAGGGAAATGTTGATTAAAATAGTATAAAGGTTGGAGCCCAGATGCCCCACGGGCTTCACCACAATTCCCACAAATAGAAGGGCAATGTGAGGTTTGCTCCTCTAGTACCATGGCAACATATGGTAGTTCGCTGCGCCCCTGTTATCAAAACATCTGGAAAGCAATTTTAAACTCAGACTTAAAACATAAAACTATATTAAATTTGGATATCGGTCTCCTACGTGTTTATATGATTGGGGAAACCCGACCCAAGTTGACATTACAGAAAAAAAATGGACGCAACCACATTCTGTATATCAGACTGCCAGCTAGTTAAGCCACGATAATTACAAGACTCAAATTGGTCCCCCCCCCCTCTCTCAGTGGAAAATATAATTTCAAAATGGTTGAGATGGGGGTTTGCGACACAAATTTTTTCTGAAATCTGGACATCCTTGGTTTCACCAAACAAAGTAAGTTGCTACAGGTCTACTTACCACAGACCCCTTCCTCTCCCCCCCACCTAACACGCCATTTTCTTTTCCAACTCCTACACACACCCTATTCTGTACTACTGAGAGGAAGATTGGGTACTTGAGCCCAGTTAAGCCAATTACACTAATTGCTAGTCTTTAAGTTCTTCTGATCGTATCGTTATTTTATAAATCTTATGCATCAATGTCAACTGTTCACACAATGAAAATTGTACACTGCCACAGCTTGTATTTCTAATGGATGCACATATGAGTTTGTACCTTATAAAACCAGTTTTGTTTTTTCCACAAATGTTACTTGAGCTGTCAATCTAAACAAAAGAAATTCATATAGACATTAGTTCGTAGGAGATTTGTTTTGATTCCGGCATGGCTTTCCTCATGTCCTTTCTCTCAGACTGTATATAATGGGTTGATATAAGGTAAGTAGGAGAAACACAGTAAAACAGCAGGGAGAGGATCTTACTGATGGTCGAGGATTTCCCCTGTTGGAAGAAGATAAACGAATAGAGTCCAGTAGAATATGGAGGGGCACCACATGAGTGGGAGCTACAGTGGAGAAGCGCTTTCTGTCTTCTCCTGGGTACTGATGGGATTTTGAGTATGATAGAAACTATTTTAGCATAAGAAGTTATGATTATAATAGTTGGAATCATGAGTACTGGTATCCCTAGCAAGGAGACCTCAAGTTGAATTGGATAAGTGTCAGAACAGGCAATTTTTAGCAATGGGTTAAGGTCACAGAAATAATGGTCAATGATGTATGGACCACAAAAATCCAATGTTTTTGTCATTTGAACATCAATAATTGAAGCAGAAAATCCAAACATCCAACAGGAGATGATCAGTATCACACAACATGTACTTGTCATAACAGAATTATAACGGAGGGGGTTACAGATGGCCACATATCTGTCATAGGACATCACCATGAGGAGAAAACATTCAGATCCTTCTGACACACAGAAAAAATACAACTGAGTCAAACAACCTGCAAGAGTAATGGTACCCCCATTATTCAGTAAGATAAGTAACATGTTGGGGACAACAGTAGTAGTTAACAAGATATCACAGGTGGACAGTTGTGAGATGAAGAAGTACATGGGAGTGTGGAGGCTCCTGCTGGTGGACACCAGGATGATGATCAGAAGGTTCCCACATATTGTCCCACAGTAAACCATGAGGATAACACAAAACAGAAAAAATCTTAAAAATTTGCTTCCATGAAATCCCAAAAGAAAGAACTCTGTGACCGCAGTCTGATTCTCCTGCATCTAGAAGATAACCAAGGATTCACAGAAGTCTGAACATTTACATTGATGAAATGGTCCAATGCTCAAAAATTCTCAAATGTTTTTAAATCTGTCTCATTATGTCTAGAAAACTCTGGAAATAGATCTTATCTCTGTGTAACCACCATGAAGATGGAATCCTCTGTTTATAGAGTTTGAGAGATGATGTGTAGTAACCAGACCCCTGGACATGTCCTGCAGTGTGTGCCCTGGTCTGACTCCTCACACCTGCATTTATACACAGTAAGAGCACCAGAGGCTATGGGGAAACTCTATGGAGAATAATCTGTGCCTCGTGTCTCCTGTGATCTCATCTCATCTGAAGACTAAATTATCGGCAATTAGTTGGTCCTCCCAAATTGCGTGGGGCAATTTTTTTCAGAAATAAATGAGAAAAACAAGAATTTCCAAGTTTACAAAATAATGGAAGGGAAAAAAAATATCTGATCTAAATACTAAGTATAAGGGCTTTCAATTATTTACAAAAAAGATCCATATGACCTCACTGGTGCCCATTCATTATTTATACATAAAACATAATTTCTATTAATTGTATATTAAAAATTATTTCATAGGTTGAGTAAAAACCCTGTTTCATGAAATAAATTAAAAACCATGCAGCCTATTTCAGAGGTAAAAAACGTAAGCATTACATACGAAAAGGGGGACAATACCTAAAAAGATTGCGGAATAATAAGAGGACAGAGAAATGGGTTACACAGTCACTTTCTTCAGGCACGGCCCCTTATTTTTATACCATACAACCCTCTATTATCATCAGTGCCAACCATCACACAGATTCCACAAATGCAGAATTCTGTATGACAGACATTAGAAGTATATAATATGGGAGCTGTGATTCAACAAACACCCATAGAATCACCAATGACGGGTGCCTCACCCAACAAATCCAATGCCTTTCAAATATAATTACTATAAAAGGACATGTATTGAATAACAATGACATTGTCATGAAGTTCAATAAACTCATAAATATGAAAAGACAACATCCACCAATAGCCTGTTAAACTAGAACAGTTGGCATCCAAAGACTTTAAATAGAGGAATCCCAGTAGGCCAGAATTTACGAGCGAAACTAAATTTTCCTACAGAAGAAGCCTTTGAATATGAGTGTAAATGACTATATGAGTATTTTTTGGAGAAGGGGTATCCGAGGAAGACCAGGGGTGGGGGGCAGGGACTGGCTGGCTATACACTGTGTGGGGCATGAGCGCACAGGGGTCTGGGGCAGGGACTGGCTGGCTATACACTGTGTGGGGCATAAGCTAACTGGCTGTTTATTGGGGGTCAGGGAGCTGGCTAGCCATATAGTAGAGGGTATGGGCTGGCTGGCTATTTACTGGGGAACAGGGGGATGTCTAGCTATATACTAGAGGGCATGGGCTCGATGACTTTATACTAGGTGGAGGCTGTGACTATTTCCCACCCTACTTGAGTCATAGTTCTTTGTGCTCAAATTTGATACCTTACCTTATACTTGAGTATACATGGTAATAATTGAAACAAAATAGAATGAGGTTAATGTCCTGTTATAGACATTCTGGGTGTTCAGGCCCAGTGATTCTTACAGCTGATTAGGGAAGCAATAGGAAATGCACCAACCCTTTCTCTCATTGTGATTAACCACGTGGTGAAAAGATAAAGTCCACAAGAATATTACACAAATGTTTTATTATCAATTTGCAGTATTTGGAATTTTCTTCCACTATCCAGTACATGGCATGGAATATAAAATACTGTAACAAGGAAGTACAATTTATTATGCAGAAAATAAGCCCTTATTTAGCCCTGTACATGGAAAAATTAAAAAGTTATAGATTTTTGCAGGTGGGGCCAAAAAAATTGAAACGTAAATTGTATAAAAGTCTATGCCTTGATACAAATTTTGCAATATTGAGTCATTTTCTGGGAGGAATGGGTTTCTGGTACCTCAGGGTCTCTGCATGTCATGGCACCTGAAAGCGGAAATCAAAATCTGCATTACAAAAGTTTAAAAGCTCCTTCACCATGTGCCCAGACAGCGAGTTAAACCCTAACTCAGCTTATACTCAAGTCAATGAAAAAAACCCTCTGTACTCACCTTTCTGATGCACCCTGCAGGTCCTCATCATGTCATGGTGTGTGCAACGGGACCGCAACGAGAGCCGAAGATGGCACCGGAGTTGAAGACAGAAGTGGACCTGCGGGGGATATCAGGTGCAGGCACTGGTTATATATGGGCGGTGCAGGCTATATACTGGCTATATACCGTGAATAGGCAATGTCTATATACTAAGAAGCAGGCTCTGGCTATATACTGAGGGGCAGGCACTAGCTATATACTTGGGGGTAGGCACTGGCTATATACTAGGAGGCACTGGCTGGCTAATTACAAGTGGGCTGTTGGCCATCTATAAGGGGCTGCTGGCTATATACAAAGAGGCAGGCACTGGCTATACACAAGTTGCAGATACAGACATTATACAAGGAGCAATTGGCTATATACAAGGGGATTGCTGGCTAAATACTGGGGGGGCCTGTGACCAATGCATTTCCCATCCTCGGCTTATACTTGAGTCAATAGGTTTTCCAAGTTTTTTGTGTTAAAATTAGGTGCCTCGGTTTGGCTTATATCCGAGTACATACAATAAGGAGTGTATTAACAACAAAATTTAAAAATTCTAAATAATACCTTCAGTTTAAAATATTTTAATGGTTAATAAGCTTACTATGTGCTGTTTTGAATAGTCTGAGGGGTAACGTTATTAGATTGGGGTGATTTGTGGGGGTATCTATTAATACAACTTAAATAACCCCTATAGAAATAATATGGTTCCTAAAATAATTCTAAAATATTCTTGAATATTTAAAAAAGTGCTTTTCAATTTGTAATCTTTCTGGCATAGTAATACAACAAATGAACACTTATAAAATGACGCCAACACAAAGCTGAGATATGGTAAACGTTAATGAGTAATTTAAAAACCAAACCAAAGAACAGCAAAAATGTCACTGGCGCTCCACAGGGTGAATCAGGGAGAGGCCTCTATGCTTACTGCCTAAACATGTTTGCAGCAAGTGAGTGCCAGGTATCCCTTCCCAAGCTGATGTGTATTCCAATAGAAGATAAGAAGGGTTTCATATACATAAAGAATAGAGATGAGCGAGCACTAAAATGCTCGGGTGCTCGTTATTCGAGACGAACTTTTCCCGATGCTCGAGTGCTCGTCTCGCTGCGCCCGATGTGTCTCTGCTGCGCCCGATGTGTCTCTGCTGCGCCTGATGTCTCCCTGGTGCGCGATGTCTCCCCGTTCCGCGTGTATCTTCCGACAAGTAAGCAGATGTGCCGAACATCTGTAATCTATTCTTCACTGTGTTCTTCACTGTGTTTTTCACTTAAATGATCCTGTGTTCACTGTTTTTATTCTATTCTTCATTGTTCTTCACTGTGTTTGTTTAATTAAATGCTCGATCTCGAGCAGGGGAAATACTCGTCCGAGCAACGAGCCGTTTCGAGTACCTTAATACTCGAACGAGCATCAAGCTCGGACGAGTATACTCGCTCATCTCTAGTAAGGACACATCGGGAATTCACCTGATATATCCTTGCAATGGATGGCAAAATGGTGATGTAAATACAGCCAAAGTGACATGAGAAAGATAAGAAAGCATGCATATGCACTTACATATGCACAATGTAACAGACCCTCAGCTTAGGCAAGTTATAACTGGTATGAGATTTTAATTAAACAAATATATATATGATAACTATAACCATTAATAAAATCATATTAAAAGGGTTGACCAACAACAGCTCCTTTAATATAAAGTTATGATAGAACATTTTTGAATAGTTTTCTGCGGCGTTCCCCTGCTCCCTCATCAGCAGGTGGTGTCTCACCCCGCCCAGGACCACGGCCTCTGACCCTTGCAGTAGTTGGATGCCCACGTCCATGCCCTCGTCCTCTACCCCTAGCCCTGGGGTTAAACATTTTCCAAAATAAAGTGTAAACTTTAATTTTTTTTTTTTAAACAAAACGATGCTATCCTATTGCTATGGCTAGTTTCTAACCTACACTGACAGCACACAACTGGAATTTGTCCTGTGCCTGATGACTTTGAGTTCTAAAAAGAAATAAACGTAAAAAAAAATAAATCAGCAGACTCTGCCTAATTCAAATCAAACCCCTAATAAATTGTACCACTTCGGTGTTTGAGGTGGATATGTGTGTCACTAAGAGCTAAACACAAGTCTCCCTGCAAATTACTCACAATATGGTACTAGCTGCACTACTAATAGCAGCAAGCCCAGCCACAAGCAAACCAAAATAAAGGAAAATAAAACGTTATTGTAGCCCTAAGAAGGGCTGTTGGGTTCTTGTAGAATCACTGCTGCCTAACAGTAATCTACTAGCACCCTAATGCTTTCCCTGACCAGCAGCAGCTCTCTCCCTAACGGCATCCAGACAGAGAATGACGCGAGCAGCGCGGGCAGGGGCTAGTCTATTCCAGGGTCACCTGATCAGGCCAGCCAACCACTGCTATCGACGTGTAAGGGTACCACGTCATGCTGGGTGGAGTGCAGAGTCTCCTGGCTAGTGATTGGCTCTGTTTCTGGCCGCCAAAAAGCAAAATGGTGGGAGATGCCATTTTCTCGAGCTGGCGAAATACTCGTCCAAACAGCGAGCAGTTTCGAGTACGCTAATGCTCGAACGAGCATCAAGCTCGGACGAGTATGTTCGCTCATCTCTAATAAAGAACATATAGAATGCACTTGCTCTAACTAGTAAAAATGCTCTTTTAAAAATAATATTTGGAATCCAAACAGATATCTAGCTCTATAATTGTCAGTACAGATAAGTTCACTCTAATATTATATACAGAGTGATGCGATTTAATCCATGCATCTGCCAATTAGGTGACACAACTACCTCCAACTCATAGAAGGGTCATCCAAAAACACCTTTCACATGAGCCCCAATTGTGCAAAGATTTACAACTCAATTTCGATATTTCTGTACCTGAAAATCCGTATAGATGTACGATCCCCGCGCTCTTAAAATATTACAAATTACATTTTTGTGCTAGACAATTGGCGTTACAATCTTTTCCAATTAGAGTCGTTCTTGTTCCAGTCATTCTCCACTGTTGGATGAATAAAATAAAATCAATTGGACCGATCACCACTTCTTGGAGAACATAACAGAGTGTGCCGCTGCACGCTAAGCAGGCTGCTCTGGCCGGTAGATTTTCCTCCTGCGCTCTCGCCACTAAGACGCTCAAAGTGACGTCACTTGTGTATGGACAGCGGGGGGAGTCCAAATAACCCCCAACGCATTTCAAGAGCATCGGCTTTCTTCGACAGGGAGTCAAACAGGACTACAGCCATGGATTGTCTTATATATGCGTGTACTGTGCCGCATATCAGTAAACAGTCTGTTACTGTCAGTAAATCTCTGTTACTGTTTCATCAATTAGATATATCCAAAGATTTGTGAGTACATTAAGTTTTTCTTTTTATTTATTATTATTATTTGTCGATTTTTCAGGTATTTTGCACCTTATTAGTATCGATGTGTTCAATGTACTTGTTTAAAAACCCTTATTTTTATATATTTATATACAGGCAATCCCTGGGTTACGTACGAGATTGGTTCTTTAAGTTTGTTCTTAAGTTGAATTTGTATGTAAGTCGGAACTGTATATTTTATTATTGTATACTGGGCGGCACGGTGGCTGAGTGAGTAGCACATCTGCCTTGCAGCACTGGTGTCCTGGGTTCGAATCCCACCCAGGTCAACATCTGCAAAGAGTTTGTATGTTCTCTCCGTGTTTGCGTGGGTTTCCTCCGGGTACTCCGGTTTCCTCCCACACTTCAAAACATACTGTTAGGTTGTTTAGATTGTGAGCCCCATGGGGACAGGGACCAGTTTGACATGCTTGTGCAGCGCTGCGGAATCTGTGTGCGCTATATAAATAAAGAATTATTATTATTATTATTATTATTGTAAAATCATCTATTCTTTATCATGTAAATGAGGTTGGTCACAT
>CM033644.1:4252395-4311533 GCA_019512145.1 Engystomops pustulosus
GTGACACAAGAGCTTACAGTCTATGAGGATTAGGGGGTGACACAAGATCTTACAGTCTATGAGGATGAGTGGGTGATATAAGAGCTTACAGTCTATGAGGATGAGGGGGACACAAGAGCTTACAGTCTTTGAGGATTAGGGGGTGACACAAGAGCTTACAGTCTATGAGGATTAGGGGGTGACACAAGAGTTTACAGTCTATGAGGATTAGGGGGTGACACAAGAGCTTACAGTCTATGAGGATTAGGGGGTGACACAAGAGCTTAAAGTCTATGAGGATTAAGGGGTGACACAAGAGCTTACAGTCTTTGAGGATTAGGGGGTGACACAAGAGCTTACAGTCTATGAGGATTAGGGGGTGACACAAGAGTTTACAGTCTATGAGGATTAGAGCGTGACACAAGAGCTTACAGTCTATGAGGATGAGGGGTGACACAAGAGCTTGACAAGACATGACATGATATCATGTGATGATTCATGGGATTTCTAAAATCATTTATGACTGTGGCTAAGTCTAGCCAGACAAAACCTGTCAGTCTAAATGCTGTTTTTAATGCCCTCAATAGACTCTAAAGATAACAAATAAAGGATACATTTTAATTGCTTCCTGCGAATGGATAATTAATAACATATAAACCATTCATTCTGTTGATCCAACAGAAACACATTGATTTATGGACAATTACCACATGGGAAATATTTGATTAATACTTTTGGTAGGGCTTTCCTAATGTCCGTATTCCTGAGATTGTATATAATGGGGTTGATTAAAGGAGTAATACATAGTATTTAACAGGGAGAGGATCTTACTGATGGCCGATGATTTTCCTCTCGTTGGAGCAACATAAACACTGAACATAGACCAGTAGAATATGGAGACCACAATGAGGTGGGAGCTGCAGTCTTTGCTCTTCAGGGTGTATATGATGGGGTTGAGCATTTGGGTCAGTACAGTTTACAGAGATAGGACCTTATTCCGGGTTAGGGATCCTCCTCTTGTCAAAAAAAGATAAATATTCTCATAATATATGGAGACAGCGATGAGGTGGGAGCTACAGGTGGAGAAGGCTTTATGTCTTCCGGTAGTGGATGGGATGACAGTGTACACGTAGATTGGGATGACAATGTACACGTAGGATATCAAGATTACAACAAAAGGGACAACTGTAACCAAATATCCCATTATAATACTCTACATATCAATCATCGATGCATCCGAGCAGGAGAGCTGCAGGATTGGTTTGAAGTCACAGTAAAAATGGTCAATGATGTGTGGTCCACAGAAATGTAGACTATATATAGAAAATACATTAATCAATGTCACCATGAAACCCAGAAGCCAAACGATATCTACTTATGCTACACAAGATGTATAATTCTTGATAGAATTATAATGGAGGGGGTTACAGATGACCACATACCGGTCATAAGACATCACCGACAGGAAAAGACATTCTGAACACTCTGAGGTACCAAAGAAAGAAAACTGGGAGATTTTAACATGGTTTTATGTTTTCGGCATGAGATATGGTGAAGTATCACATGATCGAGAGCTTGACAATGTGACATGTTTCATATGATGAAACATGCCCGCACAATCAATTAGTGGGTGGTGTTACATGATTGCTCTTCTTACCTTGTATATTATTACAATTAATTCCAGTTGGATGAAACACAATGGTCTTACTGCTATTTTTAATTACCTGTAATGGAGTTTAAATAAAACCAATAAAGGATACATTTTTTTTTTAAATTCAAAAGCTTTATTGAAATTGCACAAAGGGTACAGACAAAGAATATAACATCGCTTTCCTGCAGAAGCATAATATAAGCATGAACATTTACAGAGAATGAATCCGCTAGTTACAGGTAATCATTACAATTGTGAGATGTAGAGATCATAGTTAGCGTATACAACTAACAAAAGTATCTATTTTTCCAAATTGTTTAGAAAAGAGAGGAACAAATATAAACTATAGGAATAAAGGATGGGAAGATGAGGGAGGGATGAGGGGAATTTGGGATGGAGGGGAATCTCAATCCTGCAGCGTGGTGTAAGTGGGAGAGCGCATAAAGTCCAACCAGGGGCCCCAGGTCAGGATGTGGCTATCTCCTGAGCGGTGAGATTCCGCAGAAAGCTCTTCCATCCTTTTCAAGAACAATATCTCTGCAAACCGGTCCGACATGGTTGGCACCCGGGTGGACTTTCAGAGTCTCGGGATCAGCGCACGGGCTGCAATCAGTAAAAAACCTGTGAGTGACCTTTTTGCCTTTGAGACTGACAGCGGGAGCATAGATAACAGGAGATGTGCTGGGTCATTTCTCAATGTGTGGCCAGTTAGATCATTTACCAGGTCCACAACTCTAATCCAGAAAGGCTGTAGAACTGGACGCTCCCACCAGATATGCAGCATACTGCCTACATCCTGTTGGCATCTGCAGCACTCGGCTGGATAGGAGGTGTAAATGGAGTGTAATTTAGTTGGTGTCCAGTACCATCTGGACATGATTTTGAAATTAGTCTCCTGGGCCCTACCTGAGACAGAGATTTTATAACAGAGCTCATAAGCTTTTGGCCACTCATCTGATGTAAAGGTTCTACCCAGTTCCTTCTCCCAAGCGTTTACGTAATGGGGGGCTACTTTAGCCCACTCATCTTGAAAAAGGCCATAGATTGCTGAGATCGGGTGAAGGGTAGCTGTAGGTGATGTGCACATATGCTCAAAGGGTCGTAGCTGGCGGTGAAGGTTGAGGCGCCTTTTGTGTGTGCTATAGAAGTGGAGCAACTGTTTGTATTCCCACGTAGTGCGTGGTGAGCATGTGGGTAAGGAGATAAGATTGTCAAGGGGTCTGAGAGAGGAATCATGTATCAGGTCCTTGAACACCAGAATGATGCCGGATCTGATGGGGGCGAGGAACTCGGAGTGGTTCCCTGGAGGGAAGTCGGGGTTGTCAGTAATGGGAACCATTGGCCCATCAGGGTCAAACAAGCGGGTAGTGGGATCCAGCCGCTTTAGTGTTTTTAACGTTTGAGCGGCTACATAAGGGAGTGTGTTTAGGAGGTGGTCCAGAGATGCATATGAATGGGACCAGGGCAAAGTAGTTAAATGGACAGGAGAGAGATTATCTTCTATTTGAACCCATAGCTTGTGTGTACTATTGTGGAACCAGTCAAGTATCCTCGTGTATGTGGCCGCGAGGAAGTAGTGACTGCATTCCGGCAGTCCCAATCCCCCCAGTAATTTTCTCAATACCATTGTAGTTTTTGCTAATCTTGGGGGTGAAGAAGACCAGATGAATTTATTAAGAAGACTCCCTAATTTCTGAAAGAACAGCTTGGGCAGGGCTAATGGGATCGTTTGAAAAAGATATAGGAGCCTTGGTAGTAGAGTCATCTTAATACAGTTTACCCTACCCACCCACGAGATTTGTTTTGACGCTCAGATCGCCAAATCCTATTTTGCTGAGTATAGAAATGTCTCGTAGTTCAGAGCGTATGTGGATATAAGATCTGAAGGGATTTGAATCCCTAGGTAGGTAATAGCTTTCTGTTGCAAGGAGAAGGGGTATCTCTGGCGCAGGTCACGCATCTCGGAGTCCCGTTTGCCTAGACCCATTGCTACGCTTTTGGTAACGTTTATTTTGTGATTGTTGAAGTAGCCAAATGTTTCTAGGACTGCCATAAGTGGGGGCAGGGAGGTACTGGGGTTCGTTAAGTGCAGGAGGACGTCATCAGCGAAGGCAGAATATTTGTACTCTCGTTTTCCTACTCTGATTCCCTTGATGTCTGGATGTGATCTGATAGCAATGAGAAGGTGTTCCATCACTAGAGCATATAAAAGTGGAGACAGGGGACATCCCTGCCTAGTGCCGTTTTTGATGGAAAAGGGAGGTGATAGTGAGCCAATGATTCTAATTTGTGCTTGGGGGCGCAATAAAGGGCTTTGATTTTTGCCCTAATCGCAGGGCCAAGCCCAATTTGGGACAGGGTTTCCTCTAGGAATGCCCAGTCCACCCGATCGAATGCCTTTTCGGCATCTAATGATAGAATGAGAGTAGGGGTTTTAGATAGAGCTGTTTGGTGGATCAAAGAGAAGGACTTCAGGGTATTATCCCTCGCCTCTCTATTTGGGATGAATCCCACTTGATCGGGGTGGAATAGGCCTCCCAGTAGTCTTGCCAATCTGCAGGCACGCATTTTAGCGTAGATTTTGGTGTCAGTGTTAATGAGGGATATTGGCCTGTAACTCGGGCATAGCTGGGGATCTTTTCCCGTCTTAGATATGACAGTGATGTGTGCATGGAGAAATGAAGAGGTGAGAGGGTTATTGGGTCGCGGCAAAGGTGGCGATTAGGGGCCGAATTATATCTTACACTATTGGCATACGTAAGAAAGCATCTGCTCAGGGGGAAAAATATAGTAAGGCTTTGAGACAAGCATACACCAACTTTCAAATACACCCTTCAGAGATTGCAAAAGGGGAATGGGTGGAAGCTAAAAGGACATACGATCAGTGGCTTGAACATAAAGAATCACTATATCGCTCTAGGATGGAGGCAAAATTGCAGAGATTTGGGGATAAAGCAGGAAGGCTATTAGCAAGGTTTGCTAAAGGTAATATTCCCACAACCCCGATTATGGCAATGAAAGATGGCTCTTTCAACAAAGACAGATCCATTAGAAATTGTTGATATACTCAAGAACTACTATACTGACCTCTATTCCATCCCCCAAGGTCAAACTCTCCCAACGACATCATGGCTGTCCTCACTGCATCTACCCACCATAACTAATGAAGATTTAAATTCCCTCAACTCACCGGTGACAGCCGAGGAGATACACAGTGCCATCAAAGCTTTAAAAGCCTCTAAGGCCCCGGGGCCTGATGGCTTCTCGGGAGAATATTATAAGATACTAAGAGAACAGGTGACACCAACACTAGTGCATGTCTTCAACCGGTTACCAAGCAGGAGCCCCTATCCCAGATGCAAAAAATACTGCACTTATCAAAATACTTCCCAAAGAGGGTAAAGATCCTCTGATGCCAGCGTCCTATAGGCCAATATCTTTGATAAATGTTGATCTTAAGTTGCTTTCTAAAATAATGGCGGATAGATTAGCTGAGGTCCTTCCCAAACTCATACACCCATCACAAGTGGGATTTGTTAGGGGACGGGCGGCAGTTCAGAACATCAGGAAGGTCCTGGCTACCCTGGATGCCATTAGGACATCTCCGGGGGATCATCCATCCCCAGCCATACTGTCTGTTGACGCTGAAAAAGCCTTTGACAGTGTGAGCCGGGGATGGCTGGATTGTGTATTAGACCAGGCAGGCATCAAGGGAACTTTCCGGTCATTCATACAAACATTATGCAGAAATCCATCAGCGAGGATCTGTATTCCCGGTATTCTCTCTCAGCCTTTCCGCCTCCATAGAGGTACCCGTCAGGGCTGCCCCTTATCTCCCTTATTATTCAATTTGGCTATCGAGCCTCTATCTTATTTGCTGCGGACATCATCAAATTGGGAGGGGATTGCCATAGCAAATCGGCAACTGAAAGTCCTGTCAGCTAGGTGCCATCTGATAAAAATGATGTCATTCCCAAAACTGCTATACCCGATGCAAACCATCCCATTGCTCCTCAAACATGTGGACGTTAATACAGTAAACTCAGCTTTCACAACTTTCATACGGGCAGGTAAAAGGCCATGCATAGCGCTGCATAAGCTTCAATTGCCAAAAGACCAGGGGGTATCAACCTTCCCGATGTTAGGAAATATAATGTTGCTTGCTTAATGCGTCATGTCATAGATTGGTTAGGAGGTAAATCTTGCTACTCAAATACAGCCCTGGAATCCGAACTAATAGCCCTGACTTCCCTGCCAAGCATGTTACATACCCGCATAGCCTCTCTTCCCCGGGAGGTCAAACATAACCTCCTACTCATTGCACAATAGCAGCTTGGAGGATTTGCAGGAAAATTATGGGATTACCTTTCCTGGCGAGCAGATATCTCCCCTCCTGGTGTCATCCAGAGTTTACACAAGGTAGGGACAACCAAGCCTTCAAACTATGGCAGGAGAAAGGTATTAAGACAGCTGCAGACTTATTTCACCCTATTGAGCCCAGACTCTTTACCTTCCAAGAATTAATCACAAATCATCAGCTAGGGCCGGGGCACTACCTGGCATATTGTCAAGTCAAAGGATTCCTACTAGATAGATTAAGAGATTGGTCAAGGGAACGCACTCGTACATTCATAGACTCAGCCCTTGGCTCCTCATCAAATATATACTCTATTTCATTTTTATACCCACAACTCCTCAGAGCGGATATCGACAAGAAAGCAGCCTCATTATTTAAGATATGGGAAAAGGACATAGATAGACAGGACCTTACTCCAATGGTATTAAAAGGGTGGGAAAGAATTAGGAAAGCGGTGATAAGTGAGAAGTGGAGAGATGGGTATCTCAGACTAGTACACAAGGCTGTCTATGGTTTTAACATACCACCGCACCCGGATGCACCACATAGATTGACGAAATGTCCAAAGTGTCAGAAACCTCTAACAGATCTATTCCATGGGCTTTGGACATGTCCGACCTCTCAGGAATTATGGCAGCGGTCCACCACAAAGATAAAAGATAAGCTGAACATAGCTTTACCTATGGATCCTAGTTTACTGCTCCTCCATTGCGAAGTAATGGACTTCGCCCTCCCCTTGGTGCTACACTGATATCTTCTAGCAGCCAAATGTTGCATACTTGCTAAATGGCTATAGCCAGTGAGTCCACAGATGGAGGATGTGTTACAGCTCATCAGGAGTTATATTCACCTGGAAAGTATCGAGGTTGAGTACTGTAAGGATACCTTGACAGAAAATTTTTTGGAAAGTGGGGAGGTTTTATCTCAGAAATGTATCCTAAGGAGGTCATCAAGGAAATAGTTTCCCCGTATACCACTACGGCATGGTATCTCCAGAAAGACATAGCAGGAACCTTGGGCAAACTCAAAATTACCTGATGAGCTGTGAACACTTTGTAACACACACAGAGCTTTAGCAAGAGCAATCTAGCAAAAAAGAAACATATAAAGTGGATGCTTAACCTCTGACACCTGTGACGGGGAGGGGAAGGGAGGGGGGGGGGAATGTGGGAAATAGATTTTGTATCCGAATCTCATATGTATTATGTTTCCATAATGTCTTGGAAAAAAAAATGCCAGTTTTGAATGTTATTTAATTTATTATATTTGAAAAAAAAGAGAAAACCAATAAAATATGTTTTAAAAAAAAAGATGGAATATATTGATGGCCTCCTTTACTTCAATTAGGCAGAGCTGATCCTGCAGTAGGGACTCGTTCAGTCTCCAGTTAAAGGGAGAGCATCTACCAGGTAGGAGAGAGAGGGTGCATGATACCGGAGCGTGATCTGAAGTGATTATTGCGCCTATCTCAGTGGAAAGGGCTGACGGAAGAAGGTGGTGCTGAATGTAGATGTAGTCTATTCTGCTATAAGAGTTATGGACTTGCGAATAAAATGTATAATCCCTGTCCTCTGGATGGTGTAGCCGCCAACTGTCGCATAACTGCATAGAATGAAGTAGTTTACGTAGGCGATTTAGCTTGCCATAAGACACGGAGGATTTGCCTGTAGAGGTGTCTATGACAGGGTTGATAGCTTGGTTGAAATCACCACACAGGATAAGGGAGCCACTTGTGAACTCTGTTAGTTCCTCCAGGGTTCTGAGTAGGAAATTTGTCTGGTGGATGTTCGGGGCATAGATGTTAGCAAATGTGCATACAGAACCCTGGATGTCACATTTGAAAAAAATGTATCTGGCTTCGGTGTCAATTTTGGATTCCACTATGGAACATTGTGCAGATTTGTGTATGAATATGGAAACCCCTCTAGATTTCGTCTCGGGGTTAGTGCTGTGGAGATGAGTGGGGTAATGTTTGTAAAGGATACATTTTAATCATTTAAATCGATTAGATCCTTTTTCGATTAGCACTTAGAAGTGTTTTATAGCTATAATATTTTATGTCATATTTATTTAGCCTGAGACCATTGATTCTGTTCATCCAACAGAAACACTTTGATTCATGGACAATTAGCACATACAAGATATTTGTTTGATATTTCGTGTACGGCTTTCCTAATGTCTGTATTCCTCAGACTGTATATAATGGGGTTGATGAATGGAGTAAACACAGTGTAAAGCAGGGAGAGGATCTTGCCGATTGTCGATGTTTTTCCTTTCGATGGAACAACATAAACACTGAACAGAGTCCAGTAGAAGATGGAGACCACAATGAGGTGGGAGCTACAGGTGGAGAAGGCTTTCTGTCTCCCGGTACTGGATGGGATCTTTAGTATGATAGAAGCAATTTTAGCATAAGAAGTAATAATTATTATGGTCGGTATGATGAGAGCTAGTACACCTTGTAAGGAGACCTCAAGTTGAATTGGATAAGTGTCAGAACAGGCAATTTTTAGCAATGGGTCAAGGTCACAGAAATAATGGTCAATGATGTTTGGACCACAAAAATCTAACATCTGCGCCATTAGAGTGTCTATAAATGAAGCAAAAAACCCCAACACCCAACAGGTGATGATCAGAATCACACAACACGTACTTGTCATAACAGAATTATAACGGAGGGGGTTACAGATGGCCACATATCTGTCATAAGACATCACCGTGAGGAGGAAACACTCAGCTCCTTCTGAGGCACAAAAGAAATAAAACTGAGTCATACATCTTATAAAAGTAATGGTCCCTCCATTATTCGGTAAGATAAGTAACATGTGGGGGACAACAGTAGAAGTTAACAAGATATCACAGGTGGACAGTTGTGAGATGAAGAAGTACATGGGAGTGTGGAGGCTCCTGCTGGTGGACACCAGGACGATGATCAGGAGGTTCCCACACATTGTCCCACAGTAAACCACCAGGAAAACAGAAAACAGAATTAATCTTAAATATTTGCTTCCGTGAAATCCCATCAGAAAGAACTTTGTGACCGCAGTCTGATTCTCCTGCATAAAGAAGATAATCAATGATTCACAGGAGTCTGAATATTGATGAATACAAACCCATTTGTAGGGAGAAACTACCTAACACTCAAAAATTCTTAATTTTTTTAAAAATCTGTGTCAGAGTGTGTAGTGACCCCTGGATATGGATCTTATCTCTATATAGTTACCATAAAGGAGGAACCCTCTGTGTGTAGGGTCTGTGTGATGATGTGTAATGCCCAGACCCATGGACATGTCCTGCAGTGTGTGTCCTGGTCTGGCTCCTCCATATATACACAGTAACAGCACCAGAGGCTATGGGGAAACTCTATGGAGAATAATCTGTGCCTCGTGTCTCCTGTGATCTCATCTGGAGGCAAATTATTGACAATTAGTCGAGTGTTACCAAGATCTTCCAGGGCAATTATTTAAGAAATTAAATAATGCAACAAAAAATGTACACAATTTTAAAAAATATATTTCTAATCTAAATATTGTGCCAAAATTATACGGCTGACATTACATCTCAGTCATATCGGCTTATCAAATGCTGTATCCACAACCCACCGACAGTGTGCAGGAAAATAGGAGTTCCTTTAACACTACTATTTACACATGCAATGCTTAGTAATAAATTCACTGTTACTTCTTCTTATTGTATTAATTATTAATTTAATTTTGGGCACCCGCAGGATCCGGGTCAGGTCTGTAAATTAATTGTTTTATTACAAGACATAGAGGCAGAAATATCTTAGTCTGATGCGCCTTTTCTGGTTGTAATTTAGTGACTTTTTTTAGCGCATTGGGGTATTGCACAATTTTTTGCACCTTTTTTCAGCAGTTCTCTAGAGTACGCCGTGCAGCAGTTCTCCAGAGTACGCCGTTGCGCAGTTCCCAGAGTACGCCATGCGGCAGTTCTCCAGAGTACGCCATGCGGACAGTTTATCAAGAGTATGCATGCGGCAGTTATCGCGTAGCAAATGCGAAGTTATCCAGAGTACACAATGCGGGCAATTCTCAGAGTACGCCGTGCAGCAGTTCTCCAGAGTACGCCGTGCAGCAGTTCTCCAGAGTACGCCTTGCAGCAGTTCTCCAGAGCACGCCGTGCAACAGTTTCTCCAGATTTCGCCATATAGCAATTTCCTAATTTGCATCTAATTTGTCTTTGTATGTCTCCAGCTTTCAGATGTTTGCATCTTATTTAACATTAATAATTGCGCAACAACTCCCCAGTTCTGACTACGCTTACAAATGGCAATGATGTTAGTAGTCCTCGACCATATGATGCTTTGCTGTGGCAACGGACTGAGCGTCATTGCATCGCAGAAGCCGCGGATAGCAAGGAAACTATTAGACAGGGGGCAGATTATTCGAACTATATTGGCGATACGAAGCCTATTTACATGGAAGATGGGTATCAGGCACTATGCGTGAGTGATATATAGGTTAGCAATAAGTGATCATTTTTCGATTTGTGTATATAAGTCCTCATCAGTATAAAAACAACAAAAGGTAAAGAATGTATATACCTTATGAAAATCACTAATTTTCACAATGCTTACGTGATTGCTTATTATATTTACAATTCTCAGGCATTTACTTGGATACACTTTGTTGGATACTATAAGAAAATACCAAAGTCTATTTTGTCGTTTAGGCCAACTGGCCACATAGCATTTGAACGGAGAATCCACTGCAACAACAGGCGCTGTCTATCCCCTCAATTTGTACAATTTATACGAATTTCAAACTCCTATGTTTCCTGCGTGTGCCTAACCGAGGAGCCCCTACCTCGGTTTCGATGGACTTTATTGGTGTTCCTTTATTCTCAGATATAGACTTCTAATAGTTTTACTGTGTGACAGTCACACATTGGCAAGTATATTACAAAACTAGTTTTGCAATTCATAAAGTTATTCTACCTTCAAGCCCCCGAATGTAACCGTCTTTACGTCTAAATTGTGTGGGCGACATTTACATTGCCCACATCTAAAATTCCCCTTAGGCGGCCAATTCTTTTTTCTAGTGCCAAAGGAGCTTTTAACCAGCTCAGATCTTATGGTTTTTCCTCTCCAGAAACTAATAGGTGGGCCTCCATCCGTCATTGGTGCTAAATCTTTATCATTTTTCTATCAGATGCCAGTTGTACCTAATAAGATAGATCCACTGGTAGGTTTATCCTGAAATTCACCCAATAGTATTTATTAACCGATCAATTCAATATAATTAGATAGAAACCTTATCTGAGTATTAAGGAAAGAATTGTCAGAGGCCACGGGGGTGATGAGATGCCATGCCATGGAGCGTGAGAAAAGTAGTGAATGTATCTCTAAGGCAATACAAACAGTTAATAACAAAACTAGACTAATAATGTATCCAACACTATGACATTTGCTTTTACCTTCAGTGCACAGTTTGGGGCTATTAAGCATTTAATAAGTAAATATCTACCAAATCTGTTCCAAGATGATGACCTACTTGACATTCTTTTAAATGGGCTGAGATTCGTAGCCAAGAGAACTACCACAATCGGAACCTCTGTTGCCCCTGGCGTGTTTAGTAGGAAATAATACAGGACAAACATAGTTAAGTCCCCCAGGTTGCCACAAATGTAGTCCTAAATTTTGTAAAGCATGTAAATTAATTTAGAGGAGCTGTATGTTCACCTCATGCATGACAAATAAATAATATGCAATCTGAACCAATTGTAATGCCGCCTACAATGTGTACGTGGCAGGATATACTGTGTGTGTTTTGTGCATGCGCAGTAGCTCCAGCTTCGGAGCTGAGGCTACACAGCTGTGCATGTGCGATCGGTATAGACAGCTGCGCGGTCTTGAATCCGCAGAACTACTGCTTTGTGTATGAGTGCATGACATGGCTACTGCACACCCTAGTAGCCTCTGGCGATCATTTGCATAATACTAATATAATTCTTTATCTAATTATATTGAATTGATTGATCAGCTAAATATACTATCAAGAAGAGAATTTCGATCCTCAGCTATAGGTATGACCTATAGCGATTTGTACTATTGGACAAGTCTAGTTCCAGGGGTTTTGCCCAATAATTCTGAGTGATTACTTCACCCCTTTTAGAATATGCTGCAATTTAAGAAAGGCATCTTTAAAGTCTTTGTTCCTCAGGGTGTATATGATGGGGTTAAGCAGTGGGGTCACCACAGTATACATCAGAGACAAGACCTTACTCATGGCCAAGGATTGTCCTCTTGTCGGAAAAAGATAAATAGTTATTAATGTCCCATAAAATATGGAGACGACAATGAGGTGGGAGCTACAGGTGGAGAAGGCTTTGTGTCTTCCGGTATCGCATGGGATCTTCAGGATAGTCATGACAATGTTCACATAGGACATCAAGATTATAGCAAAAGGAACAACTGTAACCAAAAACCCCAGTGAAATACTCTGGATATGAATCATGGAGGTATCTGAGCAAGATAGCTTCAGGATTGGTTCTAAGTCACAGTAGAAATGGTCAATGATGTGTGGTCCACAGAAATATAATCTATTCATAGAAAATACGTCAGCCAAGGTCACCATAAAACCCACAAGCCAAATGATGTCTACTAAAGTCACACAAAACATATGATTCATGATGGTGTGATAACGGAGGGGGTTACAGATGGCCACATACCGGTCATAGGACATCACCGACAGGAGAAGACATTCCGAGCACTCGGAGGTACCAAAGAAAGAAAACTGGATGATGCATCCGATGAGAGTGATAGAACTTCCTCCATACAGGACAGTGTGAAGAAGGACGGGGACAATGTCTGTGGTCAGCAGGAGGTCACACAATGACAGCTGTGTAATGAAGAAGTACATGGGGGACTGAAGGGTCTTACTCACTAGATACAAGACCATGATAAGAAGGTTTCCTGATATTGTCCCACAGAAGATAAGAACCAGAAGGGAGAAGAAGAGGAATGTGAAGTTCTGAAGATTAGGAAATCCCAGGAGGAAGATGGAGGTGATATTACTTGTCATCTGCAGAATATATTTAATAAATGTTAATGATATACTATTTTATTTTTCTTATATTTACTCAAGTATAAGCCGTGTTTTTCAGCACAATTTTTGTGCTGAAAATTCCCCACTCGGCTTATAATTGGGTATATAAAAAAATAAACTCAGTACTCACCATTCCGAAGGCCCAGACAGCTCATCTTCCATCTTCATGTTCCCGGCAGGTCCGCGACAGCTCAGGCCGGCGCCAGGACTGCGACATCTCCTTTAGCAGGGCCCGGCTGGCGGATAACTTTGATGTCAGCTGCTGCTGACATCACAGAGTGTGCCGGCCAAGCCATGGCTGGCTTCATACTGGCTGGCTGTATACAGGATGTAACTGAGAATCGGAACTTCTCAAAAACTTTCTACTGTATATACTGTACTAAAGACCAACACCCTTTACAGACATCTCAAGGAGCTGATGATACGTAATGTGTCATAGTAAAAGTAAAATGTTTTCTTATTGGATGGCGCTCTGGTACGAGTCATAGGTCGTGCTTTTCTTGTATAACAGATTCTTTATTTGACAACGCGTTTCAGGGGAGAAATTCTGTCAGGTCACATCATATTATCAAGTAAATTGGTAAGAAAACCATTTGGTACAAATGTGAATCTATAGGAAAACTGATATCACGATGAGTTTAAAATCAGACCTGAAAGATAACCCCTAAGTAAACCCACTGTGCTATCAGCTTTCCGTCAGGTCCACATTTGTACAGAATGCACAGGTATCTCCTTCACATCCCGATTTAGACCACAGTGATTGGACACCTTAAAATATTTAGGACCATCTTGCACCACACTCTATTCAGCTAAGACTAAGGACATTCTGTGCCCGAAATGCGTCAGTGACTCCCTTTTCAGAAAAGTTTTTAACATTTAGAAATGAAGAATATAAACTTAAAACCACACAGACCGGGATTGATCTTCCTTTGCTGAATAACCTCCTGCCCCCGGACGGACTCCTCTGCTGAATAGCGAAAAATCAACTTACTTGAATGAATTGTTTTCAGGAAGGAAGGGGTGAGCTGTAACGAGTAGTGTTTTCTTTTAGAACTATTTTTATAAAAATGTGAATGAAGAAGTGATCTCAACCATAAAGGTTAACAAAATTCAAGTGAGTTTGAGAATGGTGATTACTGGTACGATTCAGCCTGTAGAAGATGCTGTGTAAGCACTGATAGTCATTCTCACTATCTAACACAACACTTGGTGAAATAAACTGCTGAAGACAAACATTGAATAAAGTTAGTGAATGGTCTAGAATGTATGAGCTAATAATGAGATCAGAGCAATAAATCCAACATAATATCTGTGCAGGGACCATCATAGAGAGATAAATAGTAACATTATATACAGGAGAGATCTGTATATGGACTCCACCAGCCTCCCCTGTGTACACATGTAATGTAACCTGAGATATCATCTGTAGGGAAATTAAAATATAAAAAATAAATTCTAATTAGTGTAATGTAGAAATGTTATGACTATATTATTTTTAGCTTGACCCTATAGATACATAGAGCGAGATTGATATTTGCTGCAAAATTCTGAGCTTAGGTGCAATAAAATAACAAGAATAAGTTTATAAATCTGCGTCCTGGGGCGTTGTGGGTTTTCAATTGAGATGTCACAGAAACCAGACACCGCCAAAACTAATCAAATGTTCTTCCATCCTTGGATAAGAGATAAAAGTTGTAGTCTCCTTCTTAGAAACTTGTTTAACCCCTTATCAACATGTGACGTACTACAATGTTACATGCTGGCTGCGTGGGGTGGTATGGAGAGGGCTCAAGGGCTGAGCCCTCTACATACATGGTGAGCATTTGCTGGTGGGAGAAATTTCAAATGCGGTGAAACAGTTGAGAAAACACGGATGTTGCCACTGGGTGTTTTCTGCAATCTGCCGCAAACCTCGACTTCTGTGAAGAGGGATCAGCCCATGAACCCTTTCCATACTCCCTTAATCCACTTGTGGGGTACTAATACATCACAAGCTGTTAAGGGGTTTAAAATTTCCTTCTTTGATTATTCTTAATTAATGCTACCTATTTACCCCCGTCCTTTATTTATGCCCTCTCTTTTTCCTCCTTACGTCCTGACTCATTTTGCACCCTCTCATTATATCCCCATCTTATTCTGCCCCCCACCCCCTCTCATTATACCCCTGGTCATCCGGACCCTTCTCATCCTTCCCCCATTCATTCTACCTCTTTTCATTCTGCCCTCCAGTAATTCTGCCCCTTTTCATTCTGCCCCTGATCATTATGTCCCTTTTCATTATGCCTCCCGGTCATTATGCCTTCTACCCATTATGCTCCTTTTCATTATGCCCCCTGGTCATTTATCCTTCCCTCATTATGCCCCCGCTCATTGCAAGTTTGTGCAAGTTTAAAAATTAAAAAAAAAAAAATATATATATATATATATATATACTCACCTCCTTTCCCTTGATGCGTTCCTGGTGAGTGGCTCTCCTCTTCTGATGGCAGCCATGCAGTTAGGTCCTCAGTGCTGGCAATGCAATGATGTCATTGTGGCGCCGGGGCTGAGATGCTGGTGCTCCTGCATAGTGGCGTAACAGGGAGTGTGTTACTCCCCGTTCTGCCACAGACACTGGCAAAGGGGGCGAAAGCAACCTGGCAGCTAAGGCCCCCTCCTTTCCAATGGGCCAAGTTACGTCCCTGGCTAACACCCAATCACAGGTGTTAACCATTTCAATGCCCCTAGCAAAGCCACCAGTGGCATTTAAATGCTGAAGGTGCATGGGCAACACCATGTTGAACTGAATTGTAGCTCCATGTGACATCATGGGGAGGTTGCTTTGACTACCAGAGTCTATCAGAGACTCCCAGGCTTGTCATTCAGCACAATTTGTTATAATGTACCTTTCCTTAGAACTGACATAGAAATAACAAAATTTTATCATAAATATATAAGGCATTATATCTTTCCAAAATGCACTATAAAAATATAAAATGGGAAACCCCCCAATGAACCCCGTGGGGAACCCCATAATGCAAAGTAATCCCAAATGAGAATGCACAGCAAAAGCCGTAAAAATAGGGCTCAAAAGAAAATGGTGCAAATGTATTTTTTCGTTTTTCATTTCTACCATTTAGTACCATTTAGTATTTTTTTCCAACTTCCCAGTACATGGCATGGAATATTAAGTACTGTCCCTAAATAGAAGAAATTTGTTACTCAGAAACCATCCCTTGCACAGCCCTGCACATGTAAATATAAAAAAGATATATATTGAAAGTCGTGAGTAAAAATGGAAATGCAAATAATGGAAATGCAAATAGAAAAAAAGAACAAAATTTTATGTTTTCAGAATTTAAACTCAGACATAATACAATGTCCGTATATTTCCCAATCCTACAGAATTCATTGCACAATTATAGCTCTTATTTTTTGGGGCAAACAAAATTATGAAAACTACTTTTAAACAAAACATAACAAAGTATTCATTGTTCTCATTTCCTCTTTTTGCCCAAATTTATGTATGAGATATTTTGAAAAATAACAGAAAATTTATTCACATAAAAACAATTCTAAAGCCCAATATGTTTTGGATAAAGAACCAATACTAAGAGTTAGACTAAAATACATTTCACTTTTAAAATACAGCATAAAAAAGTCTTTAGTCTTAAATGAGAATTCTCATCTGGGAATTTTTATTTAATTCATCTGACATACTTAGACATTTCTTCAATAGCATGTTCTTAAAAATAATTAATCTGTGAGAAGATAATATTCCAGAAATGTAGTGATCCTTGGATCCGACCACCCCAGCACTCCTCCATCGGTTGCCATACATGAGCTATTGAAGCGCCTGACCACTCAGATTTAGTCTGAATTATTGCCACTTGTGGGGTATTACTATAGACAAGCAAATCGCATAATTATTTTTGGGGTTTTTGTCTCCAATGCCAGGAGTTGGGCAAAATATAATTGTCATTAAAATGGAATACTTTGAAAAAAAGTGCAATTTTTACTCTGGACTTTTCAATTTGTATTCAATTAAGGCCAGCATATTAAATGCATACTACTACCTTTTGGGGGGTTTCCAATATGGTGTCATCTTTGGAGGTTTTCTAGTGCACTGGTCCTTAACCCCCTAAGGACGCAGCCCGTTTGTAGCGTAAGGCTCAGCCCAAATTTTTGTATTCTAAATTGCGTCACTTTACATGGTTGTAACACTGTTACTTATCAAAGTGATAATCAAAATGTTTTTTCCCCACATGTTGTACTTCATTTTAGTGGTAAATTTTGGCTGATAAGTTTTGCGTTTATTTATTTAAAAAAAAAGAAAAAATAATGAATTTTTCCAAAAATTTGCCATTTTAAAAATTCCAAATCTTTGCATTTTCAGGATAGATTTACCACCTGCTGAATAACATTTCCCATATGTCTGCTTTATATTTTCATCATTTTTTTTAAATGTCTGGATAATTAATTTTGATGTCACACGGCTTACAAATCGAATAGCACTTTTGACTATTTTGGGGATAATTACTGTTTTAAATGAAACTTTAAATATTTAACATTAATAACCTTCTATAAACATCAACATATCTTCATCCCCTTAATAGGTAGATCCGACATGGTAGGTTTCCTTTAAATTCCCAAAACGGTGTTGCTTGAGGCTGTGTATAGTCAAAACGCCTGTTTCAAATTAAACTGGCCACCAAAAATATAGCTTTTTACAACTAACTTTGCTGCTAAAGCTATAAACATTCGAACATCTATAAAAAAAAATAACCAAATAAAAAAATGACAGAAAGGAAAAGGAGACAAATGGCAAAAGTTTTCTACCCCCCAAAAAATTGTACTAGGGTTTTTGTCTAAAAAGTGGTATTTTTTTTTACTAAATTGCTAAATTTTTACCTCCAGAAATATGACCCGATCACTGAAATGATTCTTTTACCATAAACTACAATGTGCCGTGAGAAAATGTTTTAAAAAATCACTCACGAACAGATAAAATACAGTGTTGAAAAGTTATTACCCCAAAAAGAGAAACGTGTCAGATTTCCCCCCAAAAAGGCTGAGCCTTAACATACAAACTATCTGCATCCTAAAGGGGTTAAGGAGTTAAGGGATTAAGATAAAAGTCAGTCATCTAAGTGGAACCTCTTCCTTGCGGCTTTTTTAATATCCATATTTCTGAAACTGTAGATAATGGGATTAATGAAAGGGGTGAATACAGTGTAGAGCAGAGGACCAACTTTACTGGTGAATGAAAACTGTACTTTTGCTGGAACGGCATAAACAGCAAATATGGTCCAGTAGAATATGAAGACCACAGTGAGGTGGGAGCTACAGGTGGAGAAGGCTTTCTGTCTCCCGGTACTAGATGGGATCCGTAGGACTGCTAATACTATAAAAGTATAAGACACAACAATGATTGTAGTTGTGGTCAATACGATTGGAATTCCCAAGCCATAAATCTCTAAATAAAAAATCAAGGTAACAGAACAGGCAAGTTCCAGCAAGGGAACAAGTTCACAGAAAAAATGGTCAATATTGGTTCCACAAAAATGTAGCGTTGTCGGTGTTATGGTCATAATGAAGGAAATACTAACAACAACAATTAAACAAATCGAGAGTAGTTTCAAACAATTTGTACTGGTCATGATGGAGGTGTACCGGAGGGGGTTACAGATGGCCACATATCTGTCATAGGACATCACCGTGAGGAGGAAACACTCAAATGTATCTGAGGCACAGAAGAAAAAAAACTGAGTTAGGCAATCAGCAAATCTGATGGTCGCCCCGTTATTCAGTAGGAGGTAGAGCAAGTTGGGGACAATATCTAAGGTTAGTAAGATGTCACTGATGGTCAGTTGTGAGATGAAGAAGTACATGGGAGTGTGGAGGCTCCGGCTGGTGGACACCAGGGTGATGATCAGGAGGTTCCCACATATTGTTACACAAAAAATTACAAGGAACAGAAGGAACAGAACATTTCTGAAAAGTTGGCTGCCTTGAAATCCTACAAGGAAAATCTCTGTGACCACAGTCTGATTTCTCTGTAAGTAAAAGAGAATAAAGACGTAGAGTAAATGTTTATATTCAGAAGTAACAGCCACCAATGATTCGATGCAATAGATCTAAGACCAATTCAATACAAGCAGGTTCCATAGAATACAACAAAGGCGTTCGCCGAGTGCATTGAATCTTAGGCCACATGCAAACAAATGTACTTGGTTCTTAGGAACAGGCCGTGTGCTGGTCCGATCTCATAGACCAAGCACTGTGGAGTCCCTGGATCATAGAGACGTGTGATGCAAAGACACACTACACGCGGCAGAACAGCAACAACTGTAACAGTGTCATTCCCATTTGTAGGGTCAAACAATAGGTGTTCTCCTTATGGAGAGATTGCCAATTAAGGCCACCTTAAAGGGATGTGGAGACTTAAAGCCATAGATGCTCCACTAGGGAATTCTGGGAAGTTTGCAAAAATGTTTTCCAAGGTGTTAAATGGAAAACAATGCCTCCTTTTGCTACCTTAAAAGGCAGCCCCCTTAACACCAAGCATGACCTACAAGAAGTCTAAAAACATGGATTAAGCCAAACCAGTATATCTATTCCATAAGGAACAGACTCCTAGCTGTAGACAACAATGTTTTGACCTGATTGGGTCTCCTTAGTACAGCCTAGGGAACTGGTTTGGCTGTGTGAGAGGCTATTGACCAGGGTCAGACAGTAGGTGTTCTCCTTATGGAGAGATTGCCAATTAAGGCCACCTTAAAGGCATGTGTTCCCATTTGTATGCAGTCAGTCTTTATTGAGATCTTTATTGATTCTGAACACAACACATTTTCCTTATGATGCTACATTTTCCCCACAACCTACATAAAATTTCTGCTTTGTATTTTATAGCATGAGGATCTTTAAAAAAAGAATGTTTAGGATGGTTATAAACAGAATAAAACCAAACCAAATATGAAAAAAAATAAAAATGGATAATGGGCAATGACATCACTCTAAGATTTATAAACAGATGATTATTTTGTTTTCCAGGCAACAAGAAGAAAAAAGATCAACGAGAGGGAAAAGAAAAGTCTGAACTGAAGATGTAGGAGTTTCTGTTATACACAAATCCACACATTCATGTTCTCTGTATAACATCATATTGTGTCAGGGCTGGATTGTGGTATAATCCCGGGATTAGAGCCAACAAGAAGCTGGTGGCAGTCCTATGGGTTATCTGCCTTTTAGGGTTGTAAGTGGGTGTTGTGTCAGGCAGGAAGTTCTGTGGGTCACTCTCTATCACTTCCTGTGTCCCCTGAGCCCAGGGTCCTGCATCTGAAAATGCACCTTTCATGCCTCTAGGGCAGTGATGGTGAACCTTTTAGCGCCCAAGTGACCAAACTGCAACCCAAAACCCCCCTTATTTATGGCGAGGTGCCAACCAAAAATTAAAGCAGTAAGTTATTGCTTCCGGTTCTTCAACAACGTTCAACCACATTGGCCTCCTGAGGACAAATGGGAAATTTGCATCATTTAAGCTTCTTTCCAGTGTCCCTCTGTACACAGAGAATCATGGGGCCGGCAGGAGGTCCTCCAAAGATAATCCGGCCCTGTCTACTTATTCTCCCTCTTCCTACATACCCAAGTCGCAAAGTAAGTATAACTTAAATATATGACTGAAAGCCGCATCTTTTAACTTGCTTGGAACTGCAGGAAGATTCTTGTCTGATGTCCTGTCTGATGTGCTTGGGTGATGGCCCGGGTGCCCACAGAAAGGGCTCTGAGTGCCACCTCTGGCACCCGTGCAATAGGTTCGCCACCACTGCTCTAGGGTGTGTAAAATGTTACAAAAAGTAAAAAAAAACAGAAATTAAATGTTTTTTCTATATAAAACACATTTTATAAACAAATAAAAACACTACATGTATCAAGTGCCACTGCGACAACCTGCCCAAATCAATCATTGCTGAATAGGTAACGGCACCTACCTCCAAAAAATTAAAAATTGTATTCAGAAAAAAATGGAACAAATAATACGAATAACTCAATCTGCAAAAAACAACCCTAACTTCGGAAAAAAATATCTTATGACAGAGAAAATAACAACATCCAAGCTGAATTTCTTAAGATAACTGTGTAGACCTGTAACTAGAAGAACCACAATAGGCCCCATCAAGCATTGGTCAGATTTTGATTTCTCTTTGTTTATTCTTGTTGTTTTCAATGTAGTTCAAATAATTAACCCTTATTTAGAAGTTGTTTAGCAGTTACTCCACATCCGCCTAATATTTTTGCACAATACTACAAAATTAATTTTATAAAATACATTTTTTTATTCATTTTATTTTAATATCACATTCCAAAATAATAACTCTGTACTTACATCAAATTTTTCCATTTTTCAGGACAAAATAACTTGTCTTCTGTTTCCTTGGGAAAAAAATGTAACCCTTTCCTTTTATTAATCAATGTATAAAGAAATAGAGCAGAGCAGGGACACAGCGCGGAGGCCTGGGGTGATGGCTGTAGACCATGACATAGAGCACATACACAGCTGTATATATAGATGTAGATACACAGTGATGGGGGGGGGAGCAGGTGACAACTCTATAGAAAGTTCCTGCCATTACTTCATGTGTCTCCTGTGTAAAAAAGAAGAACTTTGTTAATTAAGTTTGACTTCTACAGAAAAAAAACAATCTTTATAGAAAGTTCCTGGCATGAGCTCAAGTGTCTCCTGTGTCCATCTCACTGAGAAGGAAACTTTTGGTTAGATAATCTCTGGAGAGCAACAAGTTTCATGAGTAAATAGTAAAACTTAATGAAACAACATCAAAGAAAGTTATCAAAGCTGCTAGAAATATCTTCTGGAAAGAATGTGGGAGACGTGAAATACAACATATACACCTAATGATACAAAGCGAGGCTGCTCTAGACTCCTCTGACACCTTCAGCGCACTCCCTGCGCCCCCCAGGAGGTGAATTTTCACTGGTAAGAGGAGACTGTGTGCAGCAGTGTTCATGGTAACATTGCAACTAGGAAATCACTGCCAAGGACTGGCAACAAGCACAAAAGACACAAGGAATGGACAATAGACCAGTGGAAATCTGTGCTTTGGTCTAATGAGTCCAAATTTGAGATCTTTGGTTCCAACCACAGTGTCAGTGTGTGACGCAGAAAAGGTGAAGGAACGGACTCTACATTCCTGGTTCCTGGAGAAGGAGGCGTGATGGTGTGGGTGGCTTTGCTGGTGACCCGGTTGGGTGTGATGGTGTAGGGGGGCTTTGCTGGTGACACTGTTGGGTGTGATTGTGTAGGGGGGCTTTGCTGGTGACACTGTTGGGTGATGGTGTGGCAGGCTATGCTGGTGACCCGGTTGGGTGTGATGGTGTGGGTGGCTTTGCTGGTGACCCGGTTGGGTGTGATGGTGTAGGGGGGCTTTGCTGGTGACACTGTTGGGTGATGGTGTGGCAGACTATGCTGGTGACACTGTTGGGTGTGATGGGGTGGGGGGGCTCTGCTGGTGACACTGTTGGGTGTGATGTGTGGGGGGCTTTGTTGGTGACACTGTTGGGTATGATAGTGTGGGGGGGCTTTGCTGGTGACACTGTTGGGTTTGATCATGTGAGGGCCTCTGCTGGTGACATTGTTGGGTGTGATGGTATGGGGGGCTTTGCTGGTGACACTGTTGGGTGTGATGGTATGGTAGGGCTTTGCTGGTGACACTGTTGGGTGTGATGGTGTGGGGGGCTTTGCTGGTGACACTTTTGGGTGTAATGGTGTGGGGGGCTTTGCTGGTGACACTCTTGGGTGTGATGGTGTGGGGGGGGTCTTTCCTGCTGACACTGTTGGGGATTTTTACTGAACCAGCAGGGTTACCACAGTATCTTGCAGCAGCTGCTATTCCATCCGGTTTGTGTTTAGTTAGACCATCATTTATTTTTAAACATGACAATGACCCCAAACACCTCCAGGCTGTGTAAGGGCTATTGGACCAAGAAGGAGAGTGATGGGTGCTGTGCCAGATTACCTGGCCTCCACAGTCACCAGACCTGAACCCAATCCAGATGGTTTAGGGTGAGCTGGACGGCAGTGTGAAGGCAAAAGGGCCAACAAGTGCTGAGCGTCTCTAGGAACTCCTTCAAGTATTGTGCAAAGCATTAATCAAAGCAAAAGGTCCTAGAATATAAGACATATTTCCAGTTGTTTCACACTTTTTTGTTAAGTATATAATTCCCCATTAATTCATAGTTTTGATGCCTTCAGTGTAATACATAATACATCTATAATAATACAATCATAATATAATTACATGTCAATTAACAAATTAAAAAAAAAAATCCATGAATAGGTATTGGTATGATTTTACATTCTTACAGTACCTTGTAACATGATTTTAAATACAAGAAAAAACAAGAGAAGAGTATAAAATCGAGCATAATATTAGTATAAATTTAGTATTCAGGCGGTCCCCTACTTAAAGACACCCGACTTGCAGACGACCCCTAATTAAAGAAGGACCCCTCTGCCCACTGTAGCCTCTGGTGAAGCTCTATGGATTCTTTACCTTTATTTTTAATCAAACCAACTTTATTTCCATTTTCCATATATATAACATAGTTATTAACAAAACCTTTTTAAATAACATCCAGTTCACATATATAAATAAACACTAGCAATTATTTCATCATATAATACCTGCCCGCCGCCTCCTATATACACTCACCGGCCACTTTATTAGGTACACCATGCTAGTAACGGGTTGGACCCCCTTTTGCCTTCAGAACTGCCTCAATTCTTCGTGGCATAGATTCAACAAGGTGCTGGAAGCTCCTCAGAGATTTTGGTCCATATTGACATGATGGCATCACACAGTTGCCGCAGATTTGACGGCTGCACATCCATGATGCGAACTCCCGTTCCACCACATCCCAAAGATGCTCTATTGGATTGAGATCTGGTGACTGTGGAGGCCACTTGAGTACAGTGAACTCATTGTCATGTTCAAGAAACCAGTCTGAGATGATTCCAGCTTTATGACATGGCGCATTATCCTGCTGAAAGTAGCCATCAGATGTTGGGTACATTGTGGTCATAAAGGGATGGACATGGTCAGCAACAATACTCAGGTAGGCTGTGGCGTTGCAACGATGCTCAATTGGTACCAAGGGGCCCAAAGAGTGCCAAGAAAATATTCCCCACACCATGACACCACCACCACCAGCCTGAACCGTTGATACAAGGCAGGATGGATCCATGCTTTCATGTTGTTGACGCCAAATTCTGACCCTACCATCCGAATGTCGCAGCAGAAATCGAGACTCATCAGACCAGGCAACGTTTTTCCAATCTTCTACTGTCCAATTTCGATGAGCTTGTGCAAATTGTAGCCTCAGTTTCCTGTTCTTAGCTGAAAGGAGTGGCACCCGGTGTGGTCTTCTGCTGCTGTAGCCCATCTGCCTCAAAGTTCGACGTACTGTGCATTCAGAGATGCTCTTCTGCCTACCTTGGTTGTAACGGGTGGCGATTTGAGTCACTGTTGCCTTTCTATCAGCTCGAACCAGTCTGCCCATTCTCCTCTGACCTCTGGCATCAACAAGGCATTTCCGCCCACAGAACTGCCGCTCACTGGATGTTTTTTCTTTTTCGGACCATTCTCTGTAAACCCTAGAGATGGTTGTGCGTGAAAATCCCAGTAGATCAGCAGTTTCTGAAATACTCAGACCAGCCCTTCTGGCACCAACAACCATTCCACGTTCAAAGGCACTCAAATCACCTTTCTTCCCCATACTGATGCTCGGTTGGAACTGCAGGAGATTGTCTTGACCATGTCTACATGCCTAAATGCACTGAGTTGCCACCATGTGATTGGCTGATTAGAAATTAAGTGTTAACGAGCAGTTGGACAGGTGTACCTAATAAAGTGGCCGGTGAGTGTATAATACCTGCAGCCAAACAAAACAAAAAAAAAAATATATATATATTTAATTATCACAGCTTCTGAAACTGACTATGGCCAACTTTCCATATTCTAGCCCACTTTCTTAATGCGTCTCTTCCTTTAGCCAAAGTTTTTTCAAAACGTTTCACCCTACTCACCAATCTTAACCAATCTGAACAATTTGGCGTATCACTACTTCGCCATTACATGGCAATTCCTAATCTCGCCAAAAATATTTTTTTTTCCAGAACTGTCTTCTTGTAAGCCTCCTCAGCCTGTAACCTGATCATACCTAATACGGTCTCTTTGATATTCCTTACCAGGACCACTACCAGAGAATCTGGCAAAAATAGCCTCCCACTATTCTTTAATTCTGTTACATCCCCAAATAACATGTACAAAGTCTGCCTCTTCAATCGAACATCAATTACAACTCGATTCTCCCCTGGTCTTCATTTGGATGCTTAGCCTTAGTCCCAGACTGCAATGATTAGCTGTAAGGTGTCTGTAATGAAGCTTTGTTGAGAATCCTTGGTCCCATTACAGCAAAAAATTTTGAAACTCCAATTGTCACTGGGGCCAAAAAAATTATTTGTCTGGATCTACAATTATAAAATATACAGTTTCAACCTTACATACAGATTCAACTTAATAACAAACCTTTGGAACGTATCTTGTCTGTAACCCGGGGACAGCGTGTAATTACAGCACAAGGTGTAGGGTTGGTTTTTGAGCTATAAAGGGATCTAAAATCTATACTACCAAAAAAAAACCCTGTTTTTCCGGCAATGGAAAAACTTAGGCCAAACATTGCAGTGCCTTTGCCGAAAGAGAGTTATGTCAATCATGAACTGAAAAACATGTCCAAGAGGACATTAAATACCCTACAGGGCAGGTTTTTTTAGTGGGGTAAAATATGAAGGTGTCCATTCAAGACTTCTAGGGACCAGGTGTGGTTCTTTTTCCAAATCTAAATATTTTGAAAACAAATAAAAGCTTCAGGGCTTTTCAAGATTTCCATGGGATCGGTTATCCTTATCAGATCAACAGGGGTCGACACTTCAGGAAGAACAGCTCCATGTCATGTACTGTATATGTGGTGGTTTGGAGTCTATTCCCATCTAATTCCCAAGATATTCCCCTTAATCTCTGGCTGGAGACCCAACAATAGAGTGATCAGACCCAACAATAGAGCGATCAGACCCAACAATAGAGCGATCAGACCCAACAATAGAGCGGCTACCCAGAACAAACTAGTAGGGACCTCACTCTGGGTCTCTTCAAACCGTTTAGTAGGAAATATTCACATCCCCTTATTGTATTTCTTGATTTCATTTCTTAGTGTAAAACTTTGGTTCATAATTATTTTGAATACATTTTACATTTGCAGAACAAGGTCTACATTGTGTAACTCATTTTTTTCTTTCCAGACTTATGGATTTTATCTCTTCCAAAGCCAAAGCTACAAAATATCATATCTTTACACTTGAATCAAGTCTATTGCATGCAACCCACACTTCCCATGATGCCTTGTGCTTTCTCATGAAAGAGTTCAGCAATGAAATCCACTAAGCTTCATACTCTGTACATGCAGGATCTATAAGCTTTAATCACATGGAGGAGCATGAAGCCTGGAATGATTAATAAAAACCAGCAATGAAATAATTAAAAATAATGTGCTGTGCGGCTTTATGTGATAACAGCTCACCTGTAAGTGAAAGTGTTTTTTGACAAAGCCTGAGGTGTCGGGGCAAAAATAGAAAGTAATGCAAGATGTCACATTGGGATGGAGGGACTGATAAGGAATTCACCATCTCTATTCTTTGTAGAAGACTTTTGCACAGACACAAGGTTCTCCTCCCAGAATCACAAATTCTATCCCGTGCTGTAGCATACTGTAGAAGAGCCCTCCCAATTGTCATTGCTGAGCCATTAAAACAGCCAATGATGTTGCACTATACCCCAAGATTGTGATTTTTGAAGCCTACTGAAGTACTACAAAAATGGTGCACACTTCGAGCTTCCGCATAGGCAGAAGTTGCAGGCTAGGATCAGGGGGATAAGCTCTATCATCCTTGTGAAATTTAGGTCTGTACCCATCCAAGAAGTTCCCTTAATAGCACCCCCAATGCTGGACCTACCATCATCGTGTTGAGTATGTTGTAGTAGATTACAGCAAACGCAGTTGGGTGGAGACAATTTCACAATTCTAAAATCTTCCTGTCAAGAGTTATGGAGTTTAATAGAGACACTCACAAAAATTTACCTGGCTGAAAAGGAGGGGCAACCTGCATTATCATAAGAGCAACCCTCATTAGGTGACTTCATAAGGTAGGGGTAGGAAGGAAAACCCACTGGGCTAAATTAAATGAAGTTTGGAATGCCCAGTCGTCTATGGAGGATTCTGTTTACATCTGAAGGGCTGCCTGATTAATTCCTGTTGTGCCCTCCAGCATTCATAATCCCACAATTCCAGGCCTATCTGTTTTTTATCCTTTTAATTTTATAACATTTTGTAACATTTTGTAACTTTGTATTGTATTAAAATTTCTTTGTAATTATTTTTATATCTGACAATTGATTTTATGTTTGCACTGCACATTTGTGTTTTCATTTTTAAAATCTTAATAAGTCTCTACTTGTAGTCTTAAAGAACTTAAGTTTCCATGAAGATAATGTTACTAGTAATAGTTTAGAGAATCTTATAGCTAATTGGTTTATTTTCATTCTGGGTTACCATATAGTCTTAGAAATTAGTGTAATGCAGGCCCCTATTACTTTTGTACAGTATTAGTGGTGGCAGTGGTTATATCTGGGATTGGTTTGGGTTTTATTTGAAACAATGAGAGGCTCCCTAGTGCAGGTGCAGCCTGTGTCCCTCACATTATCGATTTCAGATATGTATTAAGCATCTCATTTAAAAATTTATAAAACAAAGTCAGTGTCTATGAAATATATCTTGTATGGCCTTCTTAATGTCCTTATTCCTTAAACTGTATATAATGGGGTTGATCAAAGGAGTAAACACAGTATATAGCAGAGAGATCATTTTACTCATGGCAGAAGTTTGTCCTTTTGTTGGAAAAACATAAACACTGAATATAGTCCAGTAGAATATGGAGACCACAACAAGATGAGAGCTACAAGTGGAGAAGGCTTTCTGTCTCCCGATCCTGGATGGAATCCGTAATACTGTTATGACAATGTAAGTGTAAGACACAACAATAATTGTGGTTGGGATTATTATAGTTGGAGAACCAATAATGTACATCTCCATGTGGACAATGAAGGTGTCTGAGGAGGCAAGTTCTAATAAGGGGACAAGGTCACAGAAGAAATGGTCTATGATACTGACTTCAAAATATAACAGTGATGGTGTGAAGGTCAAAACAAACGAAGTAAGAAAACCCAATATCCAGCACATAGCAGCCAATTTCACACACAATTGGTTTGTTACAATGGAGGAGTAACGAAGAGGATTACAGATGGCCACATATCTGTCATAGGACATCACAGCCAGGAGAAAACATTCAAATTCCTCCGAGGCGCAGAAGAAATAAAACTGAGCAAAACAATCAGCAAAAGTAATGACTCCCCCATTATTCACCAGGATTTGGAGCATCTTGGGGACAATATCTGTGGTTAGTAAAATGTCACTGATGGACAGTTGTGAGATGAAGAAGTACATGGGAGTGTGGAGGATCTTGCTGGTGGTCACTAATAAAATTATCAGGAGGTTCCCACATATCGTTGCACTAAAAACGACAAGAAATAGAAGGAAAAGAACATTTCTGAAAGTGCGACTTCCTTGAAATCCTAGGAGGAAGAACTCTGTGACGACGGTCAGATTTTTCTGTAAGTAGAACAGGAAAGTAAAACAAATTCATCTAGATATAAAACTGAAGGCCCAATAAGGTAAAGATGTTCCTCTATAGAGATGTGTGATTTGCGTAGCCCACTACTCCACCAATTTCAAGACCAGTTTACAATTGCTCTTATAAGACATCAACAAGCCCAGGACATGGGATCACATGTTTGTGATCAGGTGTTTCTATAATACATGGACAGGAGAGTCAGTAGTTTTTAGATTCTTCTGTGTGTCTTTCACTGTGACCTTTGGGAACCTTCTCTTTAGTATTGCCACCAATCCGGGACGAGGCGCAAAGGTCTTTTATCTCCATTTATAGAAGGTTTGTATCATCGTGGATTGATGCATGTACTGTAACTATATCAATGCTTTAGTAGCCATTCCCAGGTTAGCCCATCTCTATAACATGTCTGCTGGTTTACCCTTTTTTGCCTGGTTCACATTCTGGAATCTCTCTAGAACAGATCTGGACATGTCTATTCTCAACTCCTTAACTTAAACCGTTTTGTGAGTGAGATCGGGAGGATGTAATCAATAAATTAATAAATTACAAGGTAAATCAGGCATGACAATGTAACACATTTCCAGCTAACAAGTCAAAAAAATCTTTTCCCCAAGTCAATCAACAAATCAGTAATCAGATGACAAATTGACAAATTGACAAGTTTGAACAAAAGTTGTGCATCTGCTGTGGATTCTTAGATGCTAAATCCCAATTTCACCCAGAATGAAAGCACAATGCAAAAAGGAAACAGATATTCTATTTTCACAAAACAAAATGCAATAAAATACAGAAGAACAAATAAAATGATGCACATATATATATAAAAAATTTATATATATATATGGAATGAAGATGACGATGACTGTGCAAGTTGCTATAAGATAGCTGTATACCCAGCAGCAATGAAAAATACATTTTATATTTGAGTAATTCCTCATTTACTTAAATTGTTAACTTTTTGATCACTTCTTTAGACCCTAACTGCTGAAAGTATTATTGTATGGTTCTATCACTCAAGAATTTGTATTCCCCAGCTCTCATTATTCAAATTTATATGTAGGTACAATAATTTTTGATAGGCGGCGGGAATGTGTTGTCATCATTTTTCTTATCTGCTTCAAAAAGAAATTCTGCTTAGTTTGTATAGAAACAGGCTGCCAAGTGCCCCTCAGTAAGACTTTACTTCTGCCAAGAAGGCAATTCTGTTTACTAGGGTGAAGACCTCTCTCTCCTATATGTTTCTTTACACAGCTCTGAGCAGTGAGTGTTTTTGCTCTCCCTGACTGTAGTATGCTAGGAGCATATTTTGAAACTTTAAGCTAAAAGCAAAGAGGTTAATTCTCACTGCTCACAGCTGTGTAAACTAACACAGGGAGATAAGATGTATGCAGGTAGCCAGCTCCATGGAGACAAACAATGCCGGCTGGAACATAAATCTGCACAAGAGAGCAATACAGCCAATTCCTTTACAAACTAAGCACACATTTATATTTAAGTATATTAGAAAAATGTTTACAACAACAAATAATATAAAAAAATTATGTTAAGCTTGAATAAGAACAACATTGTTTAAGCAATTTAGAGCTCTAGAGTATCATTACACTGCTCAACCAGGAGAGGAGGCTTCACAAGGCCTTCAGTGATGGGAAGGTTCCTCAGTTTTTTAGGGGTAACTTATTTCATCTACAGGACACATATACAATTAAATGCTACAATACATGAGACATAAGCTGTCAGCCCTTTTTTACTATAGGCAGTCCCCAGGTTACGTACAAGATTGGCTCTCTAGGTTTGTTCTTAAGTTGAATTTGTATGTAAGTCGGAACTGTAAATGTTATAATTGTAACCCCAGCTAGGTCTCTGTGACAATTGGAATTTAAAATTGTTGGGTTTTCAAAAGAACCAGGAGTAACAATAAAGCTTCATTGCAGACACCTGTGATAACTGTTATAGCTGATTATTGTAGCCTAGGACTAAAGTACAGCAAATTACCAATTACCAGAGGTCCGTTTGTAACTAGGGGTCATATGTAAGTCGGGTGTTCGTAAGTAGGGGACCGCCTGTATAGTATTTCATTGTCTTTGTGCCACCTGAGGTTCTCCAAGATGCATGTTAGAAATCATAAAAAAAGAAAATAATCTAATTTGATAGAATTGATATTTTCCACAATATCTCAAGAAGGTGTTTAGAAATAAATGTTAATGAATGACATTTGTGTAAATCAAAACTATAAGAATAAAAGCTACAAAAAGTATAACTAACATTTTTAAATAACCTACTTTTATAATGCTAATAATGCACAATGACTTACATCAGATGTTTCCATTTCTCTTCCACAAAATTTCTCTTCTGATTCTTCTGTAATGATTCTTCCTTTCCCCTTCATTCAATGTAAATCAAAATAAAAAAAAAACTAATAAAACTAATCCTATACGGGTGCTGTCAATGGAAGAATCTTGTGTGAGGAGGTCGGGCAGAGGGGATAATATAAGGACACGTAGAGATTGTGCCATTACCTCGTGTGAGCCAAATAATTGCCCGGGGATGGAAGGAAATCTCTACAGTAAACGGTAAAACTTTATTAATTGCGAACGATTCTGCAATTACCTTGTGTGTCTCTTGTGTTCTAACAATCATTGCCAAGATTATTTCTTTAGTAAAAAAGTAAAACTTTATTAAAGAAATGTAACTTCTACATAAGGAAACAGTATAGAGCTCAAGCTATGGCCAGAGCTGTCTTTGCCACTAAACACCGAGGGTCCAGTGCCTTGGGTAGCCCGCTGGGGGGGGGGGTAGTGGCAAATGTTGATGCTGCCCAAACCCCTTAAGATTCTTATGGCCCCTATTCATGCCATAATTGCCTCCACCCATACACTTTAGAAAGCTGTTGGCCAAATGCTTGATAGTATCCATACAGAACCCAGCTTTGTATATAGATACAGTTATGGCACAAGCTCACTGTATAGATACAGCAACATAATATCAACCTTGAATATCACTTTAACTTCAACACAAACAGGAAAAATGTCTGATCCTGGCACATAAATTATCTCGTGACACCTCCTATAAGGAGACTAACTGCAAAGTGATGCAGGTGGTTAAGGTTCCCCCCATGTCTTCCATAAAACTTATCTTGTTGTGTTTTTAGTTTAGCAACTATTAGGAGTCCCTTATTTACCATCTGTTGAACACCACAAAAAGTTACATCCCTGGGCAGTGGCAGTGAACTGACCATTACCCTATTTCATTGGTTGAGTTGGTTGATTAGTGAAATTGACCTGATGGAAGAACTTCTGCACACAGCTCCAGATCGCACACAGAGGTTACAGGAGATGTGTTTCTACTGGACCTCAATTGTCTCCACTGAGCACTAAGCCTCACTTGAAGAACGACACCCTTGAATCCTACAGACAACTCTTGAATTGTTTTTATTTTTTGTTGTTTTTTTAGAACTTTACGTGTTCTGTACACTTTTATTTTTGGAGGGTATAGTTAGAGATGAGCGAATTGATTCTAACGAATCGGAATTTGTTTCGAATTTCAGGTAAACTTCGGTTCTGCACAAATCCAAAGTTTTCGTGATTTGTGAGAACAATTTCTTTTGGCTGGTAAGTAGATGGTCGAAAGACAAGAATTTCAGTCTTAAAAAGATAAATCTGCAGGTAGAGAGAGGATATGATTAGAGATGGGCAAATCGATTCTAACGAATCAGCATTCATTCTGAATTTCAGGAAAAGTTTGATTTGTCACGATTCTGAAGTTTACGGTGATTCGTGGTAACAAAGTTTTATTTCCCCCCTTTATTAGCAAAATGGCCGTGAGCATAAGATTCCGATTCGCGTTTTCCCGACGTGTTACCCAAATATTTCCGATTTACGCCGATTTTCCCTGGATTGCCCCGGGATTTTGGCGCACGCGGTCGGATTGTGGCGCATTGGCACCGATGGATTCGGAAAAACTGCCGCATTTAAAAGAAAAAAAGTGTTACGGGACTCGCGCTTACCTTCACTCGGTCCGGCTTGGTGAACTCCAGTGCATTCCGGGGGAACTTCAGCACAGCAGGGCCACCTGGTGGACGTCGGAGGAACTGCCTTAGTGAATCCTGGCCGGACCCGAATCCACCGCAGAGAACGCGCCGCTGGATCGCGAATGGACCGGGTAAGTAAATCTGCCCCAATGTGTTGCATGGGGCAGAGACCTCTGGGGAGATGAAGGGAACACACTTGATCACATGTGCAGACCTGTAAGCCAATCAGCGACCGGCAGGCTTATGTAATGTCACAGCCCTATAAAAACAGGCGGCCATTTGCAATCTCGGCATTTCATTCTGCATTTGCTGTCTGTAGCGTCCAGCTGCTTGTACTCTGCAGCTGATGGAGGGAGTTTTTCTGGTTCTGTATTCCCCAAATTTCAAGTGTGTTTTGTTGATAAAGTAGATATCAAAATATCCATATCAAATCCACATAGTTGCTGTAGTGATTTTTTCTCAAAGTCCAGGGTGTCAGCTTTTAGGGTTCTGTATATCCCATATTTCAAGTGTTTTTTGTTGATAAAATAGATTTTAACCCCTTAAGGACGCAGGGTATTTTCGCTCATTTCTCGCTCTCCATCTTCAAAAATCCATTATTTTTTCATTTTTCTCTGTACAGACCTGTTTGAGGGCTTATTTTGTGCGTAACAAATTTTACTTTCCCGTGATGTTATTTATTATTCCATGCTGAAGCTGGAAAAAAATTCCAAATGCGGAAAAAGTGAAAAAAAAACCATGTGTGCGTCACGTTCTTGTGGGCTCAGTTTTTATGACTTTCACTCTTTGCTCCAAATAACACGTCTACTTTATTCTTTGGTTCGGTGCGATCGCGGTGATACCAAATTTATATAGGTTTTATTGCATTTTAATACATTTTCGAAAATTAAACGAATGTGTACAAAAAAGAAAAAAAAATGTTGCCATCTTCTGACGCTAATCAGTTTTTCATAATTTGGTGCGCGGAGCTGTGTGAGGGGTCATTTTTTGCAACATGAGCCGACGTTTTCATTACTACCATTTTGATGACTGTGCGACATTTAGATAATTAAAAAAAAAAAAATTTATGTCATGTAAAAAGGTGTAAAAGTCGCATTTCGGACATTTGGGCGCCAATTACCGTCTTGTAGGTCACCGCCGGCCGTAACCATTTTTATATTTTGATAGATCTGGCACTTTGGGACGTGGCGATACCTAATGTGTCTGTGATTTTTACTGTTTTTTATATTTTATATCAGTTCTAGGGAAAGGGGGTGATTTGAACTTTTAATATTTTATAAATTTTTCACATTTTTTTAACTTTTTTCTTTTTTTTTTTTCACTATTTCTTAGACCATCTAGGGTACATTGACCCTAGATGGTCTGATCGATCCTACCGTATACGGCAATACAGCTGTATCGCAGTATATGGCATTTCTGCTCACTGTACATTACAATGAGCCAAAGGCTCATTGTAATGAATAGGCAGAAACCATGTAGCCTCGGGTCAAATGAAGACCAGAGGCTACCATGGCAACCGATCGCCGCCCCCGATGACGTTGGGGGGAGCGACGATCGGAGGTAAGATGGTGGCGCCCATGCACTGCCATGCTTACAGTGCAGCCGGTGACTTTGCCGGTGGCAGGGAACAGGCTAACATAGTAGCCCATCTCTGTATGAAGAGGGTTTAGCTCGTGAGCCGGTGTCATCTACCCAAAGGTTCTCGATTGGACAGCACTCTACCACCCCAGATAATGGATCCCCTGGACTACTGGGCAGCCAAACTTGATGTGTGGCTGCAACTTGCAGAGTTTGCCGCAGAGAAGCTGTCATGCCTGGCCAGTAGTGTGGCAACAGAGTGGGTGTTGAGTTCGGGGGGGGCATGGTTACCCCAAGGAGAACTCCCTTGTCCACCCGTAATGTGGAGAGACTGACTTTTGTGAAGATGAATCAGGCGTGGATCGGCCAGGATTGCAACACACCAATGCCTAATGCATCAGATTAGATCAGCCATGACGCCTCCTCCAAACGTTGAGAAATGAGTCTTGATTCGAACTACCTGCCTCAGCCACTATTCTTATGCTGCCACCCGCCTGATGCCACACATCTGTTGACAGTTGCTCCATCTGCCTTCCACCATCTTTACCAGGGACTGGAATTGTCACCCACTTCCACACTCTGTTATTGTGCCATTTTCTGAGCCCCTGCTGCTGCTGCCACCTCCACACTCTGTCATTGAGCCACACTGTGGCCTACCATGTTGCTGCCACCTCCATAATTTGTCATCGTGCTACTCTCTGGTTTCATGCTACTGCTGCCGCGTGCCTACATACACTGTGATGGTGACACTCTCTGACCTCCTGCTGCTGCTTCCAACTCCACACTCTTATCAGTGTGACACTTTGTTGCCTACCATGTTGCTGCCACCTCCATAATTTGTCATTGTGCCACTCTGTGGCCTACTCATGCTGTTGCCAGCTGACCGCTGTCTCCCTGGAACACCCTGTGATTTCCATAATGCTGTTTTCACCCTCCACCACTCGTGACGTTATGACGTTACCACTATGTTTAGTTTCCCCCTTCATTTAATCTGTCAGAAGGAATGAAAAGCTTCAGGATTGATAGCCAAAAGCAGGAGTGGATGCAGAACACAGAGGACATGCAAGTATCCCATTTACTGGTCATCTCTGTTTTGGATCCACTTCTGTTTGTTTTTGGCTTTAGCAATACTGATGATGGATTATTGACCGATTGAAAGCGGACACTGACGAACAAAATGAAGGGCAAAATGATCAGTGACGTCAATGCAGAATTACTGCCGACACCCTCTCCACTCTTTTGAGGGATTTCTACATGTATCCGCTTGTAAAAGAACAAGTTCTGTCGTAATCTATGAAATCATCTGATGTCAGTGTAAAAAGAGTGCACTCTGTGATGTTATATTGGGATTTTTGCCCTCAGCTCGGTCCTTTTCGAGCTGGCACAGACGTTACCTTGTCAGACTGCGTTCCCGCTTCACTTATTTGGTGAAGTTGGCCTCTGTAAGTGTACATGGAAGTGAAGAGTGAAGCGATTCTAAGAGCTGTCATGTGCATGTCATACTAAAACACAGCATTGTTTGAAGACCAAAGCACGCTCCCTATCCATATTTAAGCATTGCACAATGTTCTACAACACCCTACAGGTTCTCTGCAGCCAGGAAATGCCTGTTTTTTAATGTGTTTCATCATGATTCCATTCTGGTCGAATCAAATTTTGCCGGAAAATTTGACAAACTCTACAAATTGAATTTTTGAAAACTTCACCCATCTCTACACACATCCCCTACCTTCATGGCGTCCCTGAAAAAATTGTCTCTTACTGGTGGGTGCATTTTATCTCTAGGTTTTGGTGAGATTTTTGGGGGCAATTAGGGATCTTTTTGTCCTTCTCATCTGCATCCCATCCAGAGACTAATGGGCGGAAAGAGAGTATCAGTCAAGCACTGGACCATTTATTAAAGTGAAACTGTCATCAGGAAGGTCATATTTACATCATGACTAGTTCCAATAGCCTCTGGCATGTTTATATAAACATAGCTTTGTCAAGCATCCAAATTATTCCACTGCTTTTGAATAGTTTCTTTAACATTACCAGACTCTTGCCAGCTCTTGGAGGCTGTCTCCATGTGAAAATGACCTTGCTGATTATAGGTTCCTTTTAACCCCTTACCAACAATTGACGTAATAGAACGTCAAATGCCGGGTGCGGGTGCATAGAATGGGCTCATGGGCTGAGCCCTCTCCATAGCCGGTAAGTCTTTGCTGCATAATGCAGAAAAGGCTTAACATAACAGCGGTGGACGGTGCTGACCGTTGCTGGCAAAACTGCCGGCACCTTCCGAAGAATGTAACTTTGTAATGAATGAGGAGGAAAATCCCCATATAATGCCATACTGCAGTATGACAGTATATGGTAGGATCAATCAGACAACCTAGGGTTAAAATACCTTAGGGAATGTGTGGAAAATAGTAAAAATAAAAAAAGTTAAAAAAAAATTATAATAAAAAAACATAATATTTAATATCACCCCCCTTTCCCTAGAACTGATATAAAAATAAACTGTAAAAATCATAAACCCATTAGGTATCGCCAATCTATCAAAATATACTAACGTTTTTTAACTGTGTTCAACCTTGCATTGGAACATAGTGCCCAAAGTCGAAAATGGCACTTTTTTGCCATTTTGAAAAACATATATAATTCAATAAAAAGTGCAGGTCATGCAGTCCTACAAATAGTAGCCTTGGAAACGTCATTATATGATTCAAAAAATGACACCACCCACAACTTCGTACACCAAAGTATGAAAAGTTATTAGCACCATAAAATGGCAAAATAAAAAAAAAAATTGTGTACAGGAGGTTTTAATTTTTTTAAATGTATAAAAACATTATAAAACCTGTACAAGTTTGGTACCCCCTTGATTGTACCGACCCAATGGATAAAGTAGACGCGTCATTTGGGGCATAGAGTAAAATTTTTAAAATCCGAACCCACAAGAATACGGCACAAATGCGGTTATTCAGCAATTTCACTGCATTTGGAATTTTTTTTCCCACTTACCAGTACACGGCATGGAATATTAAATACCATTACTATGAAGTGCAATTTGTTACACAGAAAACTAGCCCTCACACAGCGCAGTACAAGGGAAAGTAAAAAAGTTATGGATTTTTGAAGGTGGGGAGTGAAAAATGATAACGAAAAAGGGCTGCGGCGGGAAGGGGTTAAGTTGTTTTGTCTTGGATTTTTCGAGAGAAATGGAAATTATTTTTTACCATACTAGAATTTGCTAGAAAGATAGTAAACTGTACAAATAGTTGGGTACGTCTCAGAGTAAAGGGTCCACATGATGTTGCAACGTTGGAACAGCTAAAAGGTAAATTATTTCTGAGAATTTATAAAATATATGTGTTTTTTTTCTTCTTGATGTGATCTCCTTTTTTGATCCCCTTAATGATGCCATGAATTGTTATTCAGAACTAATTGGTTTAATTTTAATGTTTCCTCTTTTAGAAGAACAAAGACTCAATTAGTAACATAGAGACGTCTCCCGGGAGATATCCCACCTGCCGTCTGGTTTTCATGTTGTACATAAATATCCACCGGTGGAGCTCATGTTCTTGTGTCTAGAGGCGGTGGCGCTGAGGATGCCCCTCTCTTATATTATCATCAATCGCCTATGGGACTCCGAGAACAGAACTGAGGGAAACACCAGGAAAATAAACCATGAAAATGATTGATGAGGCTAAAGAAGTGTCCAATGTAAGTGCAAGGATCCGGACAGGGAACGGCGTTGAATCGTTAAGCTTCCACCAATCCTTGCCCGTAGCTGTGGTCTAATCTGTGGCAAAGAGTCATGTTTTTATATGTTGTTTCAGTGTTATTTTATCATACAGTTGAGTCTGTGTGGTTTTCATACTACTTAAGGCTTTATTTAGTTAACTGATGAGAGAAAATGCCTTAGACATGTCATTCATTACATATTAGTCAACGGTGTATTGGGATGTGAAAGTCCTCAACTCAACTGAGGCCCCTTTACTGGAGCTTGAGTATCGGAAAGAATAGTGAGCTTGGAACCGTAACGAGCACATGAATAATTAGTAGTAGAAAAAAAGAGAGAATGGTTTAGGTGTAAATCGGTTGGTTGCTATGTCTAACCCTGGGCTGGATGTGGCCCATTGGTAATTGTACAGTATTAATATAATTAGTATAAAAAAACAGGGTTATATGTAGATGGACTACACATCAAATATATTAGAGAAACAAATATTTCATTGGTCTGGCAAAAGTATTTCTACGCCCGATTTGCATCTTTATCAGACCAAGTGAACAGCAACTATAAGTATCATTTTTAAAATTTTTATTACCATATATGCTCGAGTATAAGCCTAGTTTTTCAGCACAAAAAATGTGCTGAAAACCCAAACTCAGCTTATACTCGAGAAAAATAAATAAATAAAAACTCACCTTTCCGGCTTACCCCGCTGCTGACTATACACTGTGGCAGGGGGCTGGCTATATACTGGGGGATATGGTCTGGCAGGATATATACTGGGGACAGGTGCTGGCTATATCCTATGGGGCAGGGTCCGGCAGGCTATATACTGGGGAGTCTGTGACCAATGCATTTCCCTCCCTCTGCTTATACTCAAGTCAATAGGTTTTCCCAGGTTTTTTTGGTAAAACTAGGGGCCTCAGATTATACTTAGGTCGGCTTATACTTGAGTATATACAGTATTTACACTTACAATTACTCTCCACTTGCCCTAATAAAGGCAGCAATCCAGCTAGAAAATATTTTCTGGAAAATGTAATTCACTCTGGCAGCGAGAAAATCTTCAGTTACGATTCTTTATTGTTTCCAAATTCCAATTTTACATATTAAAAGCAATATCCAATACAGCATCTGTTTTGTTTTTTGTAGGAGGATGGCATACGCGTTTCAGGTGTAGCATACGCCCTTAATCATGAGGTATGCAGGTGTATGCTGCACATGAAACGCGTGGGCCAGCCTCCTACAAAAAACACACGGAGATGCTATATTGTATATTGCTTTTAATATGTAATATTGGAATTTGGAAACAATAAAGAATCATAACTGAAGATTTTCTCGGTGCTGGAGTGGATTCCATTTTCCAGTGTATGTGTGTGAACGTCAGGGTCCGGACGTACTCCAGAACATGAATACGGATGGAGGTGAGCCGTTGAACAACTTTTTCTCATCCGTTCGCTATGTGAGTTGTCTATATTAAGTCTTGGTTACTGTCAGTGATCTTTTGTATACTAAAAATGCAGGACCCTCAGATAAGTCTTCACATTGAAAATATCATTATACACAGTTCAATAATTTGCTCCTCAGTTCCACAGAGATTTCCCATGAATACAATGTCTTATACCCATGAACAAACAATATCACAAAACCATTGTACACCTTAAAAAATGATCCAAACCCCACCCATCTGTGCTCTATCCATGCCCCACGAAATCCTTCTCAAATGTGCTGAGGCATCATATGAGTCAGAAGAGTAAACTTTAGTAGGTAGCATTTTTATATCTGATACGGTTATGTCATGGCTTGGTAACAAGCCTAATAAAGCCTAATTAGAGATGAGTGGTTCACTTTAGGTTCATCGTCCTCTGTTCATCAGCTCTGCCTAGGCAGGACACATAGCTACAGAGCAGCCAATCAGGTAGCTTTACACCCAAAGCAATTAGGCAGAACTGCGATTGGCCAAGTGGACACCAATGCTTCAATTCCACCACCTCTGACTTTGCTCCTCAAGGTCTTAGGAAAGTTCTTGTAGTTAAGGATATTGTGGAAGTCCCAAGGTTCTTTTTCTGAGGCCAACTTTGACTTTTGATCTCAGACCAATTCACCTTTTGCCCATTTCTTAAATCTTGACTCTTTTCTTCCAACGCTGTCTGGTGGGCCAAAAACCTTGTGGGCAAAAACTCTTGTCTTGTCCCCTGTCCTGACCTGTTCCTGTCCTGCCTGTTTATCTCTGAACCCACTTGGCTATTCGGAGACAACAAGCTGTCACCAATACCTAACCCTTGGCAAAAAGGGTATCAGACGAGAGGTGACCTACAGCAAAGTCTTGGATCCTATAGAAGGTTAAAGGGCAAAAACCTTGCAGGAAATATTACATTTATGTATTATAGAATAAAAGTAAACAACGTATCTGTTTTTAATTACTTTTTATATAGGAGAACAACCTGACTGTGCGCACAACCTTTTTCCTCCTGGGATTTCAATGTAATCATCACATACGATTTTTCCTGTTCTGTTTGCTATTGATCATTTATTGTGGGACAATATGTGGGAACCTCCTGATCATCACCCTGGTGTCCACCAGCAGGAACCTCCACACTCCCATGTACTTCTTCATTTCACAACTGTCCTTCAGTGATATCTTGTTGACCACCAATATAGTCCCTAACCTGCTGCGAATCCTACTTAATAACGGGGGGACCATCACTTTTATTGGTTGTATGACTCAGTTTTATTTCTTTAGCACCTCAGTGGCATCTGAATGTTTCCTCCTCACGGTGATGTCTTACGACAGATATGTGGCCATCTGTAACCCTCTCAGGTATTCTTCTATCATGACTAGTGACTATTGTGTGAAGTTGTCCATCACCTGCTGGTTGGTTGGTTTTTCCGTAATATTGATCAATGTTTTTACAGTGTCCAAGTTAAGTTTTTGTGGATCACATGTAATGGACCATTTGTTCTGTGATCTTCTTCCTTTACTGGAACTTTCCTGTTCCAATACTTTTATTGCTAAATTAGAAGTCATGTTACTAAGTATTCCATCAGTTATCATACCGATGATGATAATTATTCCATCGTAGGCCAAAATTGTATTCACTATATTAAAGATCCCAACTAATATCAGTAGACAGAAAGCCTTCTCCACCTGCAGCTCCCACCTCACTGTGGTCTCCATTTTCTACTGGACTTTATTCAGTGTTTATGTGTTTCCAACAAAAGGCCAAACTCTAACTATGAGTAAGATCCTGTCCCTGCTTTACACTGTGTTTACTCCCTTCATCAACCCCATTATATACAGTCTGAGGAATAAAGACATCTGGAAAGCCGTACAGGAGACATTGCTTATACATATACTTTGTCACAACCTATAAAATACTGAAAAGTATTAATAATATATGTAAGGGACTATTTTGAAAAGAAGGGACTCTTGAGTGAATAGTAAACAAAAGATTCCTCTCCCTACTTTAGGTCCCTCCATTGATTCCCAGGAAAGTTGACATAGTGATCCCACACCATTGGGGGGGGGGAGTGGAGCTCAATGTGGGATTCTCAGTCCGTCTTAATCCATATAGAGAACGACTGACTCCCAGGTTGTCAGCTGAAAGGACTTCTTGGTGCAGCTTTCTTGCGTTAGAGAAGTAATTATTTCTATGTCAATTGAAAAAAACTGTGTAACAAACTTAGTGGGGCACATTTACTAAGGGTCAGAACAGCGCATTTTCGTCGGGATTCCTGACTTTTTACTATTTTGCCCTGAATTGCCCCGGGTTTTTGGCGCACGCGATTGGATTGTGGTGCATCGGATCTGGCTTGCATGTGACACAAATCGGGGGACGTTGATATCGGACAGCCCAGACAAACCGCAGAATTTAAAAATGAAATTGTGTCGCAAGATCAGCACTCACATGCTACGGAATATGTCTGCTATTTATAAATAAAGGGATTACTATTAATTATTACTATTAGTCATTGTCCATAATATCTTGTATACATTGAAGAATAACATCATAAAAAATCTTGTATGCCGTTTTGGTCATTCTCTGACCCTTTATAACCTATACCTAGATAGGAAAACAAATAATATAGAATTAATATGTGTTAGGTAGAGAGATGATGTATCCTGGAATATATGTAGATAGTTATGAAAAAGGGTAAGAAACCCCAGTAATGTAATAGAAGTCTATATTGGAGTCCATTCATACATATATATCTAATAATGTGCGAACAACAGCAGTTTTATTATAAATCTTGAGCTAATGACATATAAAGGAAGTATAAGTCTAATATCAGGGAGAATACAGGAGGAGAGGACAGAGCTCAGAACGGAGGTGATGAGAGCAGTGGTGGGCATCCTAGTCATCTCCCCAAGGAGAGCTCAAGTCCTACTCTTACAGTTACAGGGAGCCCAGGATTTGATGCACACTTCACTAGATGATGGGGGCTGGGTTGGAATATCAATGGGGCTATTGGAGTCCCTGATCGAGGTCCTGTGATTCTTCCTGTTTAGGTGGACCCTGAAAGGCAGGCTGCAATGGTAATCAAAATTTCCCCTCCTCAGTCTGCCAATAACATTGAAAGCCATGGCAAAGCAGTTACCAATTCTATCCTTTTTATTCCATGCTCAACTTCTGCCGCTATATATCATTCACCTCTCATCCCCCCCATTTACTCTAAATATTTAGCCCATATATCTCACTACAACTTTAGGCTGACACCAGACAGAGGATGTGCCTTGGATATTAGATAGAGAAACGGCTGCAATATCCAAATCATCCATGCATGGTGCCCCATCCATCAGTGATTTACCCTTTATCATGACTATTTACATATATGCCATTGTATACCACCTCCCTCATGTATGTAATTTAATATTTTTATAAACATAATCTTTTTCTTTAAGGATAAGGCCATTCTTGACCAACACAACCATTTATGATTCATTGTTTTTTTTACTTTTATTAGCAACAATAAGGTTATTCACCTACAGTATAGGAGGTTCTACCAGCACCATAGACAGGGGGCTTCCTCTACACCTAGAGGAGAGGAGGTTCTAACATCACCATAGACAGGGGGCATCCTCTACACCTAGAGGAGAGGAGGTTCTACCATCACCATAGACAGGGGGCTTCCTCTACACCTAGAGGAGAGGCGGTTCTACCATCACCATAGACAGGGGGCATCCTCTACACCTAGAGGATAGGAGGTTGTACCATCACCATAGACAGGGGGCATCCTCTACACCTAGAGGAGTGGAGGTTCTACCATCACCATAGACAGGGGGCATCCTATACACCTAGAGGAGAGGAGGTTCTACCATCACCATAGACAGGGGTTATCCTCTACACCTAGGGGAGAGGAGGTTCTACCATCACCATAGACAAGGGGCATCCTCTACACCTAGAGGAGGGGAGGTTCTACCATCACCATAGACAGGGGGCATCCTCTACACCTAGAGGATAGGAGGTTCTACCATCACCATAGACTGGGGGCATCCTCTACACCTAGAGGAGTGGAGGTTCTACCATCACCATAGACAGGGCGCATCCTCTACACCTAGAGGAGAGGAGATTCTACATCAACATAGACAGGGGGCATCCTCTACACCTAGAGGAGAGGAGGTTCTACCATCACTATAGACAGGGGGCATCCACTACACCTAGAGGAGAGGTGGTTCTACCATCACCATAGACAGGGAACATCCTCTATACCTAGAGGATAGGAGGTTCTACCATCACCATAGAGAGGGGGCATTCTCTACACCTAGACACCTATACCATCACCATAGACAGGGGGCATCCTCTATACCTAGAAGAGAGTTGGTTCTACCATCACCATAGACAGGGGACATCCTCTACACCTAGAGGAGAGGAGGTTCTACCATCACCATAGACAGGGGGCATCCTCTCTATCTAAAAGAGAGGTGGTTATACCATCACCATAGACAGGGGGCATCTTCTACGCTTAAAAGAGAGTCAGTTCTACCTTCCACATAGACAGGGGGCAACCTCTACTCCTAGAGGAGAGGAGGTTCTACTATGACCATACACAGGGGGCATCCTTTACACCTGAAGAAGAGGTGGTTCTACCATCACCATAGACAGGGGGCATCCTCTACACCTAGAGGAGAGGGGGTTCTACCATCACCATAGACAGGGGGCATCCTCTGCACCTAGAAGAGAGGAGGTTCTACCATCACCATAGACAGGGGACATCGTCTACACCTAGAGGAGAGAAGGTTCTAATATCACCATAGACAGGGGGCATCCTCTACACCTAGAGGAGAGGAGGTTCTACCATCACCATAGACAGGGGGCATCCTCTACACCTAGAGGAGAGGGGGTTCTACCATCACCATAGACAGGGGGCATGCTCTACACCTAGAGGAGAGGGGGTTCTACCATCACCATAGACAGGGGACATCCACTACACCTAGAGAAGAGAAAGTTCTACCATCACCATAGACAGGAGGCATCCTCTACACGTAAAGGGGAGGCATTCCTACCATCATCTTACACACGTTTACACCTAGGTCTTGCGCCAGTTTACTGTCGGACTTTCTGTTACATCCTTACTAGTGCAAACTGCTTGCAGAGGTATGTAAGAAGTGTCCGAGACACAATTGTGTCACTCGCAACCGTTTTGTATTGCGGCTGCACTATTCTTCATGGAACACAAATTTCTTTACTCAAGGGGGCGTTTTGGTGCACCAATTTGGCACCCCCTGCACATTAAACAGGCAATTTGCACATAGTAGAGTGTTTCCTCCAAAAATAAAATCCTATGCTATTAATTAGAACTAGTCTCTAATCTACCTTTCATATCCCAAATCTTAAAAATCTGGTTTATTCCCCATGGACTCCACTAAAATTGGCCTTTCTCTTGTCTCCAATGATCTCCTCACTGTTAAATCCAAATTGACTTTTCTCTCCATATTCTCCTGGATGTCTCTGCAGCATTTGATACTGTGGACCACCAGCTTCTCCTCAGCATGCTTCATTGCCTTTGCCTGAAGGACCCTGCACTCTCTCTGACCGAACTTACTGGAGCACATTTACTAAGGGTTCGAACGCCGCATATTCATCGGGTTTCGCAATTATTTCCATTTTGCGCTGAATTCACCCGGGTTTTTGTTGCACGCGATCGGATTGTGCTGCCTCGGCGCCGGCTTGCATGCGACACATCGGACATCGGACAACCCTACTGATTCGGACAAACCGCGTAATTTAAAAAGCAAATTGTGTCGCAAGATCAGCACTTACATACACCGGGAAGAAGAAGGTGAACTCAGGCGCACCTCAGTGGGGGAAGCGACAGATGCAGAAAATTGGACGCCTGATCTTAGTGAATCGCGGCAGACCCATATCCTCATTGGACAATGCACGGCGGGGATCGCGTCGAGATGGGTAAGTAAATGTGCCCCACTGTGTCTTTTTCTCTGGATCTTTCTCTTCTCATCTTCCTCTCAGTGTCGGGGTTCCTCAGCGTTCAGTCCTAGGTCCTTTTTTCTTTTCCTCTATGCTCCATTGACAAACGATGAGCAGGTTTGTTTGTTTTTTTTGAATATCATCTTTATGCTGATGGTACCAAACTATCTGCTGCTACATTTAACATAATCCCTGCCTCACTATAGAACACTAGATATTGTTTCTCTGTTGTCTCTAACATCATGTCCTTTCTGTACCTGCAGCTTTATCTTTTTAAGACTGAAATTCTTGTCTTTCGACCATCTACTTACCAGCCAAACCCTGGCATCTTAATTTCCATCAGTGGTATCACCGCAAGGCCTCAACAACCCAATTTTATATTTGGGGTTGTGCTAGAGGTTTTTTTTTCAGTTTCTTTGCATAAAGAGACTTCTTGCATCATTTATCACTAAAAGGTATAGAGCAAGGTCCTCGACACTCTGTAAAGACAGGGATATTCAGCCAGCCACATCATCCATGAATGCTGGACTGACCATGGCTTTGTGGTTTAGCCTTTGTTCAGATTGCTAGACCACTATAAAAACACAATCAGCCCCTGACTCACACCTATTTTCTTTGTATGTCTAGCTTTGCATAGTGGCAGTGTCATAGCACATGAGATTTTTTTGGGTATATGTGCCCCATGATGCTGTGGAATATTACAGTAGACAATATTTTATTATTTATAATTACAATTACAAGTATACAATGAACTGACAAAGGCAGCGATAACTTCAAATAATGAAGAAAGTGCTAGATGTGGCCTTAAAATATATGGATCCCCCCAAATTATGGTCTGTTTGCATTTCCAGGAATTAGTCTGCTGTACTGAGAGATAATTTCTTAATAAATTTGGTAAAGGCCTGATTGATATCTTTATTCCTTAGACTATATATAATGGGGTTTAACAATGGGGTCCCCACAGTGTATAGAAGAGACAGAGCTTTACTTAATTGCATGGTTTCTCCTCTGGCAGGAAGAACATATGTGCTGGATAATGTTCCATAAAATATGGAGACCACAGTCAGGTGGGAGCTGCAGGTGGAGAAAGCCTTCTGCCTCCGTGTAACTGACTTGATCCTTAAGATGGAGGAAATAATACAAATATATGAGAAAATTATGAAAATGAAAGGCAGAAACAATACAGGAATGCAAAGTAAGGTGATCTCTAGTTCCACCATCGAGGTATCGGAACAAGAAAGTTGGAGAAGGGGAGACATATCACATAGAAAATGATCAATGACATTGGGTCCACAGAAGTCCAGCTTGCTTAAAGTCATTATTTCCAGCCAAACTTCAATCAGGCTCAGAATCCATGACACGCAGGCCACGCTCCGGCAAAATACCATGGTCATGATAGACGTATAACGAAGTGGACTACAAATGGCCAAATACCGATCAAAAGACATGACGGCAAGAAGAAGACATTCAAAACATAATGGAACACCAAAAAAGAAATATTGAGCAAAACAACATCTGAAACACATGATCCCTACCTCAACCAGTAAGCCATAAAGGGCATAAGGGGCAATGTCTGTGATCAACATAATGTCCGAGATGGAGAGATGGGAGAGAAAGAAGTACATGGGAGTGTGGAGGTTCTGGCTGGTGGACACCAGGATGATGATCAGGAGGTTCCCACATATTGCCCCACAGTTGATCAATAAGAACAGAGTGAAAAGAATCCATCTAAAGCTTCCAATGTTAGAAAATCCCAGGAGAATCACTGAGGAAATCTCACTTGCGTTACTTTGAAATTGAACCTAAAGAAAGTGAAAACATATGATGAGATTGGAGAGTTACAGTAAGAAATTATAGATATGCAAGTTCTAGAGAAGCAAGAAATAATTTCATTTTAAAGCCTCAAAGTTGTAAAAGGAATGTGTCCCTGATCTGCTGATCCATGGATACAGGTAAAGAAATGAAAATCTGAATGATTACATCATGAGATTTTTTTGAGATCATTGTCAGTTCCAAAGATAGTGGAGAACAAGTAAGCAAGACAGTTCAATTCAGTAAAGACAATGCAAAGGCTACTAAATATACAACTTCATCAAGGAAACATTATCACATAAGATAGTGGGGCACATTTACTTACCAGTCCCTTGTGCGTTCCCTGATCCGGAGTGTCCGACTGGAGTGCATTGTGCCGCGATTCACTAAGATTTTGCGCCCAATATCCTGCATGTATCGCTTCCCCGCTCAGGTCCCCGGAGTTCACCTTCTTCTTCCTGGTGCATGTAAGTGCATTGTTCGTATATAATGCACTGTGCGGGGAGTCACTAAGATCGTGCGCCCGATATCCTGCATGTGTCAGAAACAGCACAGGAAATGCAAAGTAAGGTGATCATTAGTTCCACCAATCGAGGTATCGGAACAGGACAGTTTGTAGAAGGGTGAGACATCACAAGAAATGATCAATGAACATTGGGTCCACAGAAGTCAGCTTGCTCAGGTGGGACAAAGTCCATTATCACACAAACTCGAATCAGGCTCAGAATCCATGACACAACAGGCCACACTCCGACAAAATACCATGGTCATGATAGACATATAACGAAAGTTGGACTACAATGGCCAATACCATCAAAGAACAATCCGAAGCAAGTAAGACATCACCAAACATAATCAGGAACACAAAAAAAGAAATATTGAGCCAAAACAGCAAAATCTGAAACATGAGCCCCACCATAACCCAGTAAGCCATAAAGGCAAGTGGGGACAAGGTCTCGTGATCAACATGATGTCAGAGTAGATGAGACAGATGGAGAGGAAGAAGTACATGGGAAGTGTGGCGGTTTCTGGCTGGTGGACACCCAGGCGATGATCAGGGGTTACCACACTATTGTCCCACAATAAATCACGAGAGGAGAGTGCAAAGAATCCATCATAAAGCTTCCAAGTGTTTTAGAAAATCCAGGAGAATCACTGAGGACATCTCACTTGTGTTTACTTGAAATTGAACCGAAGGAAAGTGAAAACCATATGAGAGAATGGAGAGTTACAGTAAGAAGTTATAGAATAAGCAAGTTCTAGAGAAGCAAGAATACTTACATTTAAAACCCATCAAAGTTGTAAAGAAATGTGTCCTGCCTGATCTGCTGAATCCATTGATACAGGTAAAAAAATGAAAATCAGAATTAATACATCATGAGATTTTTTTGGGAAGAATCTTGATCAGTTTAAAGATAGTGGAGAACAAGTCACCAGGACAGTTTCAACTTTCAGTAAAAGACAATGCAAAGATACTAATATTACAACTTCATCAAGGAAAACATTATCACATAAGATAGGGGTGGGCACAGTTACTTACCGTTCCTTGCGTTCCCGTGATCGGAATGTCCAACTGGAGTGCATTGTGCGTCGATTCACTAAGATTTGCCGCCCAAATCCTGCATGTGTTTGCTTCCCACGTAGGTCCCCGGAGTTTCACCTTCTTTTCCTGGTGCTTGTAAGTGAAGTGCATTGTCCGTGTATAATGCGTTGTGCGGGGAGTCACTAAGATCCTGCGCCCGATATCCTGCATGTGTCGCTTCCCCGCTCAGGTCCCAGGAGTTCACCTTCTTCTTCCTGGTGCATGTAAGTGCATTGTCCGTGTATAATGTGCTGTGCGGAGAGTCACTAAGATCGTGCATCCGATATCCTGCATGTGTCGCTTCCCCGCTCAGGTCCCCGGAGTTCTCCTTCTTCTTCCTGGTGCATGTAAGTGCATTGTCCGTGTATAATGTCCTGTGCGGGGAGACACTAAGATCGTGCGCCCGATATCCTGCATGTGTCGCTTCCCCGCTAAGGTCCCTGGAGTTCACCTTCTTCTTCCTGGTGCATGTAAGTGAATTGTCCGTGTATAATGCGCTGTGCAGGGAGTCACTAAGATCCTGCGCCCGATATCCTGCATGTGTCTCTTCCCCGCTCAGGTCCCTGGAGTTCACCTTCTTCTTCCTGGTGCATGTAAGTGAATTGTCTGTGTATAATGCGCTGTGCGGGGAGTCACTAACATCCTGCACCCGATATCCTGCATGTGTCGCTTCCCCGCTCAGGTCTCCGGAGTTCACCTTCTTCTTCCTGGTGCATGTAAGTGCATTGTCCGTGTATAATGCGCTGTGCGGGGAGTCACTAAGATCGTGCGCCCGATATCCTGCATGTGTCGCTTCCCTGCTCAGGTCCCCGGAGTTCACCATCTTCTTCCTGGTGCATGTAAGTGCATTGTCCGTGTATAATGCGTTGTGCGGGGAGTCACTGAGCTCGTGCACCTGATATCCTGCATGTGTCGCTTCCCCGGTCAGGTCCCCGGAGCTCACCTTTTTCTTCCTGGTGCATGTAAGTGCATTGTCCATATATAATGCGCTGTGCGGGGAGTCACCAAGATCCTGCGCCCGATATCCTGTATGTGTCGCTTCCCCGCTCAGGTCCCAGGAGTTCACATTCTTCTTCTTGATGCATGTAAGTGCATTGTCTTTCGACACAATTTTAAAAATAATTCCTGCACTCAGTCTGAATCAGTCAGATCGTCCAACGGCCCAACCCCCCCCCCCCCCCATTTCTGTTGCATGGAAGACGGTGGGTTTGCACCAAAATCCGATTGTGTGCGCCAAAATCCTCTTCTAAATACCTGTCCCAGCCGTGCGAAACCCAAAAACGTTGGAATATCCACTGAAAGTGCGGTCCGTGGACCCTAAGTAAATAAGCCCCAATGTATTCTGCCCATGAATAAATTATAGATACAGATGATGAATAAAGTATGAGACTCATTATCAATTTTCTAAGATAACATATTTCCGACTGTTCAAATACTAACCCGGAGCCGGATTGGCCCCTTTAATACCGCATACCCCAAATATAAATAACCACACAGAAACCATTGCTTAACCATTCTCAATTGTGGGGTGACTCGGGGTCGGCCACAGCTTTATTGAAACCATTAATAATTTAACCATTTCATTATTTGAATATATAGACACTTTTAACCATTCCACTTTACATAACACCAGATAACACCCTGTATGCCGCCATATGTAAGGGCATGTAGGGCAGTGTTACCCCTAAAAAAACGCCCGGAAAACATATAAAAAGGGATGGAAAACTGATGAAAAAGAGAGTGAGTCTCTATTGCTCACAGTTTTTAAGCATGTGCCCACCTCTTGTAGCGCCCACGTTACTACCCATGCCCCCAGCACATCCCTCTGATGACTGAAGATGAGAGAGGGAAAAGCAGTCTCCAATTAAAGGGGCCACACACCTTTTATTGTATTCGGACTGCTAGCCACCTTTGAGCAGTCATTAGCCCAACGGCTATGCGCCTAAGGGCTATCAAAAAGGTGCTAATGACAGGAAGCGATCAGCACAAGTTTGTAACGACCCAGTTAATCCACACTGGCCAATAAATAAACCCATAGATGACAATAAATTAAGTAATGTGCAATAATGAGAAATGACGCAAGGATTGAAAACATGAAAGAGAAGTGCAGAAAACCATTGAAAGTCATGACACTTGCTGAAATCTGTCAGCAATTAGAAAGCAATCCTGTCACTCTAATAATGTCAGCTGGATTGACTGTTGGCTGATATGAAGATATCTCATTACCAATGTGCCTTACATGAAACATCTCATAAAGCTTAAACCTAGTAAGCTTGAATCCTTAAAGGGCACCTACCACCCCGATTCTACCTATAAAGGTAGAAGGGGTGGTAGGCGGATGGATGGGACGTAAGGAGAGCCCTTTTTTTGGCTAATCCTCACGTCCCGGGTGTCTTTTAGAAAACTTTATTGCAGGTATATGCTAATTTTTTTATGTGACTACTGGGGCGTGGAGTAGCCGGACATGAGGCTACTAGTCGCGGCTACTCCATGCCCCAGTAGCCGCGTTACTCTGCCTACCAGGTAATCCTCGTCTGAGTCCCCCGGCTACTACGCATGCACAGTAGTTCCAGACCCGGAGCCGCGGCCACGCAGCCGAAGGCCTGCATTCTGCGCATGAGCAGAATGCAGGGGACCCGGACGAGGGAGCGCAGCTACCAGGAGCTGCGCGTCAAAGATTACCTGGTAGGCGGAGTAACGCGGCTACTGGGGTGTCCGGCTACTCCACGCCCCAGTAGCCGCATAAAAAAATCAGCATATACCTGCAATAAAGTTTTCTAAAAAACACCTGGGACGTGTTTTTTCACATCCCATCCATCCACCTACCCCCCCTTCAGTGGGGAGAACATTGGATACTTTAGAAAGAGCAATATCAGTAGAGTACAAAGTGCGGAAACTGATTGCTGGTGTCAAGGACAGAGTTAGCTGAGATATAACAGGGTAGTCAAGAACTACCCCTACCACCTGGGCTATGGAGGTAAGTGGGTTCACCTTGAAATACAGTAAACATGACTCTCTAAATGTTTCACATTTCTCGTGGTCAATTGGGAAATGATCCGAGAGCATCATTGAGCATAACTCATGTTGAACGCCAAGAGATGTAAAAGCAGCTTCATCTGGACCTTGTGAGAGAATATGGACCTGGTTAGGAAGCTCAGAATGGTGATCAAAGTTTTTACACAACCTTAGGAGGACAGTCCTGACTTTTGGACATTCAAGTCATTTTATGATGTTATTGAGGACACTTCAATAGAAGGTCTGTCTTGTTGTTAACTTTCCAATGACAATCAGCACAACATTAGTCATACTGTATGGATACAGGCACAGATGTAACAAATATAATTTGCTCAAAATTGAACCATGCAATATACATACTCGGAGGTCAAATGGCAATGACTATCACCCAAGAACACCATAGCAATGGTAAAGCTTGGAGCTGGAAACATGGTGTGGGGCTGTTTTTCAGCATAGAGAACTGGGACATTTAAAACAATAAGGATGAATGGAAAAAATGTACCAAGACATTGATGAATAGGAAACCTATGGAAGCTCAGAGTTCATAGGAGGAGTCTACCAAACCTACCTGAGCAATGTAAGTCCCTAGTAACTTCTCCATACAGGAGGAAACTTGGGAACTGTCATCACCAATAAGGCGTTTACAGAAAGTATTAAAAAGTGTCAGTAAGGCCTTTCTAGTACTTTGTCCCTGTTTCATTTCTCATTATTACTCATAATTTATGGACAGTGGATAAGGAAGGTTTATTTATTGCTGGAATGGAACATCTTTAATACTTTGTGAAAGAATTTGCAGTCCAAATAAATAATAAGAGATGGAGAGAACAAAGAGCACTTTTGAAGAACATTTTTGAAGAGATGAAGAACATTTTTTGAAGAACATTTTTGATGAGAGATGAAGAACATTTTTGAACATTGTGAAGCCATAAGTACAGTGTCTAACAAGGTAGAAGCTGTAGATTTTTGTTAGTTTTTTTTCTAAAAATGTATATATGTGCTAACCAAGAAATAGAGGACATCTTTGTGACAAACAGTCTTAATAAAACCCTCACCTCTGGAATCATTTACACAACCTCCCCTTCACTGATGGTTCCTGCTGTTGGTTTCTCTTTCCTCTTTCCTCAATCCTTTGACACCCATCAGCCCTGTAGGATTACAAGGTGATTGTGACTAATGAATGCGGCAGCGGCCTCCATATAAATCACAGTGAATTATTAGACCGCACATTTATACACTGTTACGATGCACAAGTACAGCGCCAGCATGGAAGATGGAAATGTTGTGGGATTATAAAGGTCCCAATAGAGTCCTCCAGTCTCTGCATATAATGAATCTCACAAGAATTCACTGAATGAACAAGTAAAACTGAAAATAGATTAACACAATATTATATTTTTAAGATCCAATATAGAAAATCTCTTTGTTTTGTATTGTAGTCACAGTAAATAAGGTCAGAAAAATAGATCTGTCCTTCAACGGCCATTACAACATGTTGTGGCAGAGAGTCCCATATTTTAGCAAACAAACCCTTTCTATGGTGATGGTAGAATCTTCTCTCCTCTTGGTGTCCACTGTCTATGGTCATGGTAGAACTGCCACTCTTCTAGGTGTAGATGTTGCCTACTGTCAATGGTATAACTGCCTCTCCACTCCGTGTAGAGGATGTTCCCTGCCTATGATAATGGTAGAAGATACTCCTCTCTAGATGTGTCCTCTGTCTATGGTGATGGTAGAACCATTTCCCCTTTCGTGTAGAGGATGCCCCCTGTCTATGTTCATGGTAGAACCTCCTCCTATTTTTTAGGTGTAATGGATGCCCCTTGTCTATGGTGATGGTGGATCCGCCTCTCCAATAGGTGTATAGTATTGCCCTGTCTATGTTTATGTTCAAATCTCCATTACTCTGGTTGTATAGCATGTCTCCTGTCCATGGAAATGCTCGAGCACCCTCTCCTCTAGGTAAAGAGGATATGCCCCTGTCTATAGCCAATGTAGAACCTCCTCTCCACCAGGTGTAGATAATGTCCCTGTCTACGGTGATGGTAGAACCACCTCTCCTCTAGGTGTATAGAATGCACCCTGTCTATGATAATGGTAGAACAGCCTCTCCTCTAGGTATAGAGGATCTTTCCTGTCTGTGGCGATGGTAGAACCACCTCTCCTCTATAATGATTTTAGAACTACCTCATCTCTCGGTGTAGAATAGGCCCCCTGTCTGTGGTGTTGTTAGAACCGCCTCTGTCTCTGGTGATGGTAGAACCTTCTCTCCTCTAGGTGTAGAGGATGCCCCTGTCTATGGTGATGATAGAACCACCTCTCCTCTAGGTGTAGAGGATAACCCCTGTCTATGGTGATGGTAGAACCTCCTCTCTTCTAGGTGTAGAGGATGCCTCCTGTCTATGGTGATGGTAGAACCGCCTCTCCTCTAGGTGTAGAGGATGCCCCTGTCTATGGTGATGATAGAACCACCTCTCCTCTAGGTGTAGAGGATGCTCCTTGTCTGTGGTGATGGCAGACCCTCCTCTACTCTAGGTGTAGAGGATGATCCTTGTCTATGGTGATGATAGAAAGACCTCTCCTTTAGGTGTATCCTTTCTATACTGATGGTAGAACTGCCACTCGTCTTGGTCTGGAGCAGGGGTCGGGAAAATATGGCTCGCAAGCCAGATGTGGCTCTTTTAATGGCCGCATCCGGCTCGCAGACAGGGCTCCTGTGAAACCAAAGTTTATTATTGCCTTTCCCTCCTTGTTGAAAGTGACCCCCAGCACAGCATTAATGGGGGCTGTGCCCAGCAAGGCAATGATAGGGGCCCCGCCCACCCACACACATTATCTCTGTCCACCTGCCTGCACACCCTGTATGTGGCGGGCCATCCATCCGCCCATCTCGCCTGTCTGTCTATCTCACCTGTGTCCCACCCGTCTTGTCTGTGTCCCGCCCACCCTTCTCATCTGTGTCCCGCCCACCTGTCTTGCCTGTGTTCTGCTGGCCCATCTCGCTTGTGTCCTGCCCACCCATCTTGCCTGTTTCTGCCCACCTGTCTCACCTGTGTTCCTGCAGCCCATCCATTTTGCCTGTGTCCCACCTGCCCGACCCTCTCACATTTGTCCTGTCTCCCGGCACTCTCATATGTGTCCCACCCATCCATCTCGCCCATCTTGCCTGTGGGCACAAACTCCACCTCTCGTCCACTACCAGCCATCTCTGGCGTGCTCTCCGGGTAGCAGCTGCTATGACCTCACGCAGTTTAGGGGTTGTGTTCTGGACTGCTGCTTGTTGTGGTACCTCTGTATGGTGTCTGTGACTGTGCTTGGTTATTCTGCGGGGTTGATTCCCAGAAGTTATCCAGCTCCAATCAGGCTCTGGAGGTGGGGTTCTGGCTGCATAAATTGCAGCTTCACTAGTCACCTGTGCCAGTCTGATCCTGCGCATATTTCTCTAGAAAGTTTTCTTCCTGTGAGATGAATTATAATATTAGTAATCGAGAGCTCCGTGCCTTAAAGTGGGGATTTGAAGACTGGTGACACTTTTAGGAGGGAGCTCTTCATTCGATAACTGTGCTCACAGATCATAAGAACTTAGTATATTTGGATACTGCTAAGGGCTTGAACTCACATCAGGCTAGGTGGGCCTTGATTTTCTTGTGCTTTCATTTTGTGGTCACCTTCGGACCTGGGTCAAGAAATGTGAAGGTTGATGCCTTGTCCCATAGCTTCTGGGCTCCTGAGCCTCCAGAGGCTATGGCCATTAATATTTTGTCTCCAGGTGTTGTGCTGGCAGCTGTCTCCTCCCACCTCTCCTCTCAAATTTCAGCAGAACAAAGATCTGCACCTAAAGACCTTCTGGAAGGCAAATTATTTGTTCCTCTTTCCTGTAGTTTGAGAGTGTTGGAGGAGATGCATTGTTCGGTATTGGCAGGTCATCCAGGAATGTGGAGTACCTTGGATCTCTTAAAGAGAATTTACTGGTGGCCTCATTACTAATTACACGACTAATGATGTTCACGCATTCGTCCAAGCCTGTCAGGTCTGTGCGCGAGGAAAGACTCCTAAGAGATTCCTGAGGGGCCTCTTCTTACGCTTTCAGTTCCTACCAGGCCATCGTCTAAAGTCTCTATTGATTTTGTCACTGATCTGCCAGCATCTCAAGGGTACAATGTGATTTGGGTGCTGGTGGATCATTTCTCTGAGATGGGACACTTTTTTTCCGTTAGAAAAGTTGCCTTCAGCTGAAGTGTTGGCTGAATTGTTTATACAGAATATTGTACGCCTCCATGGTATACCAGATGATATTGTGTCAGATAGGGGAGTACAATTTGTCTCCAAGTTTTGACGAGCATTGTGTTGTAGACTGGAAGTGAATTTGTCGTTCTCGTCGGCGTTTCACCCTGAGACTAATGGTCAGTCCTAGAGAATGAATCAGGAGATGATTCAATATCTGCGACTCTTTGTCTAGGACAGTCAGGACCAGTTGGAGAAATTCTTTCTGTTGGCAGAATTTGCTATTAATAATCACTGTAATTCTTCTACTCAGGTTTCTCCATTTTTGTGCAAATATGGTTTTCATCCTCGTTTCTCCTTTTCATCTGTGCCTGTCCCTAATATGTCTCGGGCTGAAACTAATATGTCCAAATTGTGCACGCTCTGGTCATGATTTCAGCTGAATATTCGGAGGACACAAAATTCTTTGGTCAAACAGACTCAAGGAAGGCGCACTAACTCTGACAGGTTTGTGGTAGGGGATAAAGAGTGGTTATCCACAAAAGACTTAAATTGAAGGTCCCCTCTTTGAAGTTTGCACCCAGATTTGTAGGTCCTTTTGTTATTTCTAAAATTGTTAACCCTTCAAGGGAAACCAGTGGTCTCTGGCACACACTCTGGGCAGCGGCTGCTAAGACCTCATGCCGTTTAGGGGTTGTGTTCTGGACTGCTGGGAGTTGTGGTACCTCTGCATGGTGTCTGTGATTGTGCTTGGTTATTCTGCATCATGAAGGGTTGATTGATAGAAGTTGTCCAGCTCCAATAAGGTTCTGGAGGTTCTGGACGCAAAAATTCAAGTTTCACTAGTCACCTGTGCCAGTGTTTGAAATCCCTTTCATCGCTTGCTCCTAGGTTTGACTTGCTCTGTGTTCTGAATTGTTGTGATGTCGGCTAGTTATTGACGTTGACCCTTTGTCTTACTTATTTTTCTCTTGAGATATCCTCTCTTTGTGACTCTGGCTAGTTTATTCTTTTGTGTTTTATGTTTGTCAGTCTGTTCATGTTGTTCCCTTCCCACACTTATCTAGTGTATTTCGAGTCTTCGAATAGTCACCCTACTGTTTAGCGTGGGGGGGCTATAGGAAGGGACAGAGGCAGGGGCAAGCTCAGGGCACACTATCCCCTGTCTTCTGTGTTACCCAACCCTAACAGTATATGTATATTTTTCCGTTAGTGTTCCTTGAAATATATTGTACGGCTCTAGCAGAATTACATTTTGAAATATGTGGCGCTTATGGCTCTCTCAACCAAAAAGGTCCTGACACTATAGGATGCCCTCCTTCTATGGTGAAGGTAGAACCATCTCTCCTCTAGGTGTAGAGGATGCCCCCATCTATGGTGATGGTAGAACATTCTTTTCTCTAGGTGTAGAGGATGGCCCATGTCTATGGTGATGGTACATCCTCCTCTTCTCTAGGTGTAGAGGATGCCTCCTGTCTATGGTGATGGTAGAACCTCCTCTCCTCTAGGTGTAGAGGATGCCCCCTGTCTATGGTGATGGTAGAACATCCTCTCCTCTAGGTGTAGAGAATGCCCCTGTCTATGGTGATGGTAAAACCTCCTCTCCTCTAGGTGTAGAGGATGTCCCCTGTCTATGGTGATGGTAGAACCTCCTCTCCTCTAGATGTAGAGGATGCCCCCTTTCTATGGTGATGGTAGAATCTCCTTTCCTCTAGGTGAAGAGGATGCCCCCTGTCTATGGTGATGGTAGAACTTCCTCTCCTCTAGGTAAAGAGGATGCCTCCTGTCTATGGTGATGATAGACCCTTCTCTCCTCTAGGTGTAGAGGATGCCCCCTGTCTATGGTGATGGTAGAACCTCCTCTCCTCTAGGTGTAGAGGATGCCCCCTGTCTATGGTGATGGTAGAACCACCTCTCCTCTAGGTGTAGAGAATACCCACTGTCAATGGTGATGGTAGAACCCCCTCTACTCAAGGTGTAGAGGAGGCCCACTGTCTATGGTGACGGTAAAACCTCCTCTGCTCTAGGTGTAGAGGATGCCCCCTGTCTATGATGATGGTAGTACCTCCTCTCCTCTAGGTGTAGAGGATCCCCCCTGTCTATGGTGATGGGAGAACCTTCTCTCCTCTAGGTGTAGAGGATGCCCACTTTCTACGGGGATGGTAGAACCTCCTCTCCTCTAGATGTATATGAAGCCCCCTTTCTATGGCAATGGTGGAGCTGCCTTTCCTCTTGGTGTAGAGGATGCTCCATTGTCATAGTCACAGGCCTAGGTATAAAAGATCTTTGGAGAGATCCTTGTACTGCTTATTCAGGTATTTATACTTTGTAATGAGGTCTCCCCTCAGCCTTTTTTTTCTAAGCTTAAATTCCTGTTGCTTGTGATAGGTCAAATAAAGTCACCTTCTTGAGATTGTGATGGCTAACTGAAATATAAGATTTGACAACTAGGGACAGCCATGGTCCCTTCCTCAGACAGGTATAACAGTCTTTCTAAAGTGACACAGAATAGAGAAAAAAGTCAAACAAAATCTAAACAAAAGGGCAATAACAATAACAAAGTTGAGACAACAGGTCCTTAACCCCTACGGGACTCAGCCTCTTTTGGCCTTAAGGACGCGGCCCCATTCTTCAAATCTGCCCTGTGTCACTATAAGTGGTTATAGCTTTGGAACGCTGTGAGATATCCAGGGGATTTTGAGATTGTTTTCTCGTGACACATTGTACTTCAAATTAGTTTAAAAATTTGGATGAAATCTTTTGTGTTTAGTTATGAAAAAAAACAAAATTTGGCAAAAATTTTGAAAAATTCTTTATTTTCAACGTTCTAAATTCTCTACTTTTGATGCAGAAAGTCATAGCTCCCAAATAAATTCATAACTTACATTTCCCAAATGTCTGCTTTATG
>CM033644.1:4311673-4543576 GCA_019512145.1 Engystomops pustulosus
CTCCCAAATAAATTCATAACTTACATTTCCCAAATGTCTGCTTTATGCTGGTATGGTTTTTTAAGATTCCACATATTTCACTAGAATGTTATGAGGCTCAGAATTTAGGTATCTTTTTTTTACATTTTTTGTAAAATCACCAAAACCTGTATTTAGATGGACCTGCTCAACTTCTAATTGACACTGAGAGGCCTAAATAATAGTGAGACTCGTAAATTACCCCATTGTGGAAACTACACACCTCAACGTATGAAAAACCACTTTTAACAAGTTTGTTAACGCTTTACGTGTTTTATAGGGGTTAAAACAAAATGGAGGTGCAGTCTGCAAATTGTAATATTTTTTCACAATACACCCATTTTGGGTGGAAAATTAAACATTTACAATGGATTAAATGAATAAAGGCTCCACAAAATTTGTTACCCAATTTCTCCCGAGTACACAGATCCCCCATATGTGGTGGTGACCTGCTGTATGGGCGCACGGCCGGGCATAGGAGGGAAGGAGGCGCCATCCAGATCAGATTTGCTATGTCACATTGTACAGGCTATAATTTTTTTCTTTTTTTTAATGTGGACCTATAGGGGCTTATTTGTTTTGCCACATGAGATGCACTTTTCTGGTACGTAATTTGGGGGAATCTATAGGCTAATTGGTGAGATTTTATTAACTCTTTGTTGGTGGAGGAAATGAAAATCATCACTTTTCAGGAAGATTTTTATGGGGGTTTTTTTTTGGCTGTTTACCATACCATAAAAATAGTATATTATTTTTATTCTATGGGTCGCCACGATTACAAAAAGACCTCATTTATATAGATTTTTTATTTTTTTCCCATTTTTACTGCATAAAAAGTAATTTGGCAAAAATGTTGTTAATTTTAGCATCACCGTCTTTCATATGCATAACTTTTTTATTTTTCACCTCACAAATCTGTTTAAGGGCTTATTTTTTGCGAGAAGGATTGTTCTTTTTAGTGGTCTTATTTTAGAGTGCAAAACATTTTTTAAATCCCTTTTTAGAGCATTTTTATAGGGTATTAATTGAAAATGATCTTTTTTCTGGAGCTTTTTTTTGTTTTGTTTTTTACGGGGTTCACTTTGCAGATCTAATAATGATTCTGTTTTATTATGCAGATTGTTACGGACGCAGCGATACCAAATATGTGGGGGTTTTGTGTATTTTATTCAATTGTACTGAATAAAAACCAATTTGGAGAAAATCTTGTTCATTTTAGCATCACCATCTTTTCATATGCATAACTTTTTTATTTTTCGGCTGACAAATCTGGTTAGGGGCTTATTTTTTGCGAGAAGAGTTGTTCTTTTTAGTGGGCTTATTTTGGAGTGCATAACATTTTTAAAATTACTTTTTAGAGCATTTTTTTATAGGGTATTAATTAAAAATTATCTTTTTTTGGAACGTTTTTGCGTTTTTTTTCTACGGCGTGTACCGTGCGGGTCCAGTAATGATTCTGTTTTATTATACAGATTGTTACGGATGCGTCAATACCAAATATGCGTTTTTTTTTTGTGTTTTTGTGTTTTTTATACTTTATTAAGTGTTTTTATGGGAAAGTGACATTTTAGGGGCTTATATTTTTATGTATTTATTTTTTATTTATTATAATGTGTAGTGTTAAGTGTTTTTGCATATTTTTACTTATACATACTTGAACTTAAACCAGCGATGCTCTGACTCTCTGATGCTCTGATACACTGGTTTAAGTTCAATACACTGCTCTACAATACTATTTTATTGTAGAGCAGTGTACAATGTCTGGCGGTGCTTGCGCATGCTCAGACAGTTTACAGTCAGACCCGGAAGGGGTCTGGCTGCCATGGAGACCGGGCAGCTCCGGGGCACATGCCAGTCCTCGGAGCTGCCCAGAAGTGGATCGGATCCCCCGGTAAGCGGCACGGGGGATCCGATCCATAGGGGGAAGACCCTTACACGCCGCGGTCATGCTTGACCGCGGCGTGTAAGGGGTTAACACCCGCGATCGGAGTCGGCTCCGATCGCGGGTGTTAGCGCAGGCTGTCAGCTGTACTAGACAGCTGACAGCCGCTGCTTCTGGCACTGGCTCCGTTCGTGAGCCGGTGCCAGAAGCAGGACGTTATAGAATGTCCCCGTGCGCTAAGCATCTAGCCCCGGGGACGTACTATAACGTCCTGGTGCGCCTAGGGGTTAATTAGATGACTTAGGCAGTGTGATGGTTTATTGCCTCTAAGTTAAACACTCTTTTGTCTCTGATGAACCATTATCTCAGGATAACTTCTGTTAGAGGTTGTTGTGGGCCATGAATCCCTTTGATCGATTGAGTCCTGTGTAGAGGGTGTCAAAGAGGGTTATAAACTTGTATTCCCAAATGTGTCTCTCATTATGTGACCGGAAATTGCCCTTTAATACTAGAACCTTCATATTTAGGATATTTTGGCCAGGACTGCAAAAGTGTTTCACCGCAGGTAGATATTTCTGCTCATGTTTTATTGTGTGACAATGAGACCTTATCCGGTCTTTAAGTTTTTGTCCTACTTCTCCCTGTATCGAAGCTGAATAACCACAATCTGCATTTTATTCTATTGCATTCTATAAAAACTGTACACAATTTTCAAGGTGATTTGTAAAAGGGCAAATCTATGTCCTTATCATAAGAATCTCTGTCTCTGTTGATAAATCCCATAATGTTATTTGCTTTAGCAGTGAATACCAAATTAAAGAGAGGAAAGGTTGTTAAAGTTATGTCCAGGGGAAATGAATGCCCATCAAGCTCCTAATAAAATGGAAATGTTTAACCATTTTTATGTAGTTTTTTCCTTGACCTTCCAAAAGCATGGACATCTCAGCTGCAGGTCATAGAGCAGTCAGTAATGCTATATCATTACTTTCCTAGCTAGGATTCCAACCGCCATTCCCTGCCCCATGTGCAGCCATAATGTTCCCAGATGCCCTACAACATATGTTGGAGGATGAGGATGTGGATGACGGAACATTCCAGGACATCTACCATGATAAGGATGAAACTTAACTGCCAAGTTCTGTGGTTTTCTGAAATATGGAGACAGACAAGGACTAACAAGCGGTGGGGATATAGAAGTGTTATGTCTATCTTTATTTCATTGGTCTATGTTACTTGATCTTGAAAAAACAGTGGAGATTTATCAAGCTGCCTAATAGTAAGAATGCGCTTAGTTGCCCATGGCAGCCAATTACAGCTCCTCTTAAAATATTCATGAGCACTGGTAAAATGAAAGCTGAGCTGTGATTGGCTGCAATGGGCAACAAAGCACATTCTTACTCTTAGGCAGCTTGGTAGATTTCCGCCATAGAGATTTAAAAAATTTCCTCATGCCTAGACTGAACATGGATTGAAGAAACTGGTGATTCGGAAGAAGAGGTGGTGGCGACGAAGTCCAGCATGAAAACAAAGATTACCACAGCATAAACCAAGGACACTTACTAATAGATCAAGGCGCCGTGACTTTGTTAATCTTCTTTGTTTGAATTTATGTAATTGTATAAAAACACAATAAAACCTATAAAAATGTAGTATCCACGTGATCATACCCACCTATAGAATATAGTAGACCTGTCATTTGGGGGGCCATAAAATCCAAGCCCACAAGAAAATGCAGCAAATGCATTTTATCAACAATTTCACTTGAATTTTTTTCATGCTTCCAAGTACACGGCATGGAATATTAAATACCATCTCTATGAAGTGCAACAATGAAAACTCAAAAACATTAACCCCTTAACGACTTGGCCCTTTTTCGTTTTTTCACTTCCATCTTTCAATCACCACCTTCAAAAATCTATATTGTGATGGCTTAATTTTTGTGTAACAAATTGCACTTCATAGTGACGGTATTTAATATTCCATGTCGTGTACTGGGAAGCGGGGAAAAAATTTCCAAATGCAGTGAAAATAATGAAAAAATGCATTTTCAACGTTTTCTTGTGGGCTTGAATTTTACGGCTTTCACTGTGCACCACAAATGACAGGTCTGCTTTATTCTTTGGGTTCGGTGCAATCACGGGGATACCAAATTTGTATAGATTTTATAATGTTTTTATACATTTAGAAAAATTAAAACCTCCTGTACAAATATTTCAGTGCCGACACCAATCCCAGGTGTGGTCATGGGATGAGCGTTTGGGTTCAGGTTAAGTACCCCAACGATACCCTTAATGGGTTCGCTTGTCTAGTGGACACATCTATAGGATTTGAAATGAACACATCATGAAGATAACTGGAGAAGGTCCCCCAAGAATCATCATTCCTCTAGTCCCATCTCTATAGATACTTTATTAGTAATATACATAAGTAAAAACAGACCGGTCATCTAATGTTTATGGACAGTGGATTCTACCTTCCATCCCACCGAGAACACTAACAATCCTGTATATAAATAGGGAGAGGCGAACAAAATAGGAAACAAATGTATAAAAATATTTAATAGATGATTTATTAGAAAATCTACAAATATCCTACATGATACCCTGGAACATCATACAATGTTTTCCACCAGTAATGAGACTCAACAAAAAAGCAATTTGGAATCACAAAAAAATCTCATAAAACAATATCACCGTTGAGTAATAAAGATGGCGCTAGATGTTTTCCCATGACACTGTGTGGTCCACATTTAAGGTTTCCATGTTCGTCCCTCCATGAATTATTCTCCTTTAGTTGGGAATAATTTCTGAATACATTTTATAATTGCTAGTTTAATATCTTTATTTCTTAAACTATATATAATGGGATTCAACAATGGGGTCCCCACGGTGTACAATAGGGACAGGATTTTACTGGCTTTCATGGTTTCCCCATTGCTGGGAACTAAGTACGTGCTGATTATGGTCCCATAAAATACAGAAACCACAGTCAGGTGAGAGCTGCAGGTGGAGAAAGCTTTCTGCCTCTGGGCAAGTGCTCGGATCTGAAAGATGGAGGAGAGTATACAAACATATGTTGAAATGATGAAAATAAATGGAAGAAAAACAACGGGAACGCTCAGTAGAGTAACTTCTAGTTGAATCATTGAGGTATCGGAACAAGACATTTGGAGCAAGGGAGAAAAATCACAGAAGAAATGGTTAATAACATAAGGTCCACAAAAGTCCAGCAGGTAGATGGATAGTGTAAGCAGCCAAATGACAAAGAAGCTCAGACTCCAGGAAATTAAGGCCATACACCGGCACATCACCATCTTCATGATAGACGTATAACGTAGAGGACTACAAATAGCCAAATATCGATCAAAAGACATGACAGCAAGAAGAAGACATTCCACACATAAAGTAGCAGCAAAAAGGTAATATTGTACAAAACAACATCTAAAACACATGATCCCCACTTCAACCTGTAAGCAATAAAGTGCATTGGGGACAATGTCTGTTATCCACGTGATGTCACAGATGGAGAGACACGAGAGGAAGAAGTACATGGGAGTGTGGAGGTTCTGGCTGGTGGACACCAGGGCGATGATCAGGAGGTTCCCACATATTGTCACACAGTAGATCACCAAGAGGAGAGTGAAAAGAATCCATCTAAAGTTTCCAATGTTAGGAAATCCAAGGAGAATTACTGAGACTATCCCACTTGTGTTACTTGGAGCTTTAACCTTAAGACAGTGAAGCAGATTGTGAGGATAATGTGCTCTACAAACAAGTAAATGTCTCTGCACTTCTGGAAAGACCTATTAGTAGGATTCAGTGGCCCACAAACATGAACCCAGACTTTAGACACACATCTGCCACCAGTATTTAAAGGGTTAATAATTGTGATTGATGAGAGCATTGAGTGCGATGTTACCGCTGAGTATCATCATAGTATCATAGTATCATAGTTTATACGGTTGGAAAGACACATGTCCATCAAGCTCAACCAAGAAAGGGAAGCGATTGGAAGAGGAAGGGATTTAGGGGAAACAATTCTATATAACATAACTCCACCATGTGTGACAGTGGGGATGGTGCCCCCCACCATGTGTGACAGTGGGGATGGTGCCTCCACCATGTGTGACAGTGGGGATGGTGCCCCCCACCATGTGTGACAGTGTTGATGGTGCCTCCACCATGTGTGACAGTGGGGATGGTGCCTCCACCATGTGTGACAGTGGGGATGGTGCCCCCCACCATGTGTGACAGTGGGGATGGTGCCCCCACCATGTGTGACAGTGGGGATGGTGCCCCCACCATGTGTGACAGTGTGGGGATGGTGCCCCCACCATATGTGACAGTGGGGATGGTGCCCCCTCCATGTGTGACAGTGGGGATGGAGCACCCCACCATGTGTGACAGTGGGGATGGTGCCTCCACCATGTGTGACAGTGGGGATGGTGACTCCTCCATGTGTGACAGTGGGGATGGTGCCCCCACCATGTGTGACAGTGGGGATGGTGCCCCCACCATGTGTGACAGTGGGGATGGTGCCCCCACCATGTGTGACAGTGGGGATGGTGCCCCCCACCATGTGTGACAGTGGGGATGGTGCCTCCACCATGTGTGACAGTGGGGGCGCAGGATCTTAGTGACTCCCCGCACAGCGCATTATACACGGACAGTGCACTTACATGCACCAGGAAGAAGAAGGTGAACTCCGGGGACCTGAGCGGGGAAGCGACACATGCAGGATATCGGGCGCAGGATCTTAGGGACTCCCCGCACAGCGCATTATATATGGACAATGCACTTACATGCACCAGGAAGAAGAAGGTGAACTCCAGGGACCTGAGCAGGGAAGCGACACATGCAGGATATCAGGCGCAGGATCTTAGTGACTCCCCGCACAGCACATTATACACGGACAATGCACTTACATGCACCAGGAAGTGGAAGGTGAACTCCGGGGACCTGAGCGGGGAAGCGACACATGCAGGACCACCATGTGTGACAGTGGAGATGGTGCCACCACCATGTGTGACAGTGGAGATGGTGCCACCACCATGTGTGACAGTGGAGATGGTGCCACCACCATGTGTGACAATGGAGATGGTGCCACCATCATGTGTGACAGTGGGGATGGTGCCCCCACCATGTGTGACAGTGGGGATGGTGCCCCCACCATGTGTGACAGTGGAGATGGTGCCACCACCATGTGTGACAGAGGGGATGGTGCCCCCCACCATGTGTGACAGTGGGGATGGTGCCACCACCATGTGTGACAGTGGGGATGGTGCCCCCACCATGTGTGACAGTGGGGATGGTGCCACCACCGCTGGTCCGTGTGGTTTGGTGTGCATTCTCTTTTTTTTTTTGTGTGCCATCTGTGCGGCTTGTCCGTGTAGTTTAGTGCGCATTATTTTTTGTGTGCCATCTGTGCGGCTGGTCCGTGTGGTTTGGTGTGCATTCTCTTTTTTTTTTTGTGTGCTATCTGTGCGGCTTGTCCGTGTAGTTTAGTGCGCATTATTTTTTTTGTGTGCTATCTGTGCGGCTTGTCCGTGTAGTTTAGTGCGCATTATTTTTGGTGTGTGCCATCTGTGCGGCTTGTCCGTGTAGTTTGGTGCGCATTATATTTTTTTTTTTGTGTGTGCCTGCTAGACGGTTTATCCGTGTAGTTTGGTGCACATTATCTAATTTTTCTAGTGTACGTTCTCTAATTTGTTTGTGTGCAATGCCTCAGAAGACGTACACCGTGTTGGAGGCATATAACGTGCTTGCCTCTGACACCGAGTCAGCTAGTGGGGATGATGGTCCCTTTTACTTATCATCATCCTCCTGCTCATCTTCCAGTGACCTGGAAGGACCCCCAAGAAGGCGCCGTAGGGTGCCTGGGACTTCTGCAGGAGAAGTGCCTGGGACTTCTGCAGGAGAAGTCAAGGACAAGAGAGAAGTCCTTGTATTAACCACAATACATGAGCACAGCACCACCCCTGTCCCAGTACGAGGTGCCAGTACAGAAACCCCCAAGCCAGACTGTATTTTAGATTATAACAAATACATGGGAGGGGTGGACTTGTCTGACCAGGTGCTTCAGCCGTACAATGCCATGCGGCAGTCGAGGGTGTGGTACAAGAAGCTGGCCGTGCACATCATGCAGATGAATTTTGACCAGCGTGTCGGGGGTTAAAATGCTCACCACAACCACCGATAAATTATTTGAGGGGTCTAGTTTCCGTAATGGTATCATTTATTGGGGGTTTCTATTGCACTGGCACCTCACGGGCCCTGCCAACATGACATGGCACTCCAAATCCAAACCCGGGGACCTGAGCGGGGAAGTGACACATGCAGGATATCGGGTGCATGATCTTAGTGACTCCCCGCACAGCGCATTATACACGGACAATGTACTTACATGCACCAGGAAGAAGAAGGTGAACTCCGGGGACCTGAGCGGGGAAGCGACACATGCAGGATATCGGGTGCAGGATCTTAGTGACTCCCTGCACAGCGCATTATACACAGACAATGCACTTACATGCACCAGGAAGAAGAAGGTGAACTCTGGGGACCTGAGCGGGGAAGCGACACATGCAGGATATCGGGCGCAGGATCTTAGTGACTCCCCGCACAGCACATTATACACGGACAATGCACTTACATGCACCAGGAAGAAGAAGGTGAACTCCGGGGACCTGAGCAGGGAAGTGACACATGCAGGATATCGGGTACAGGATCTTAGTGACTCCCCGCACAGCGCATTATCCTCTTAGGGGCCCAGGTGGGACCACACCTCTGCAACCCCTTAAGTTACGCCCCTGATAGTTTTTGTCTTTTCTGTGTGAATTTTAAAGACATTTGGCGGTTCTTTTTGCCCCTTATGTAGATCAGGTCTTTTTACTTGTCATACTGTTCAGTTTTCCTATCCTACGGCGTAAATTTTGCTTTTTTTGAGACTTTTTGTTTGCAAATGTCTCAAATTCACATGGACACAAGCCACGTGAGGAGGTTATATAGGAGTGGACACAAGCCACGTAAGGAGGTTATATACAGAGTGGACACAGACCACGTGATGGGTTACATCCCGGAGGGACACAAGCCTGTGAGGGAGTTCATTCCAGGAGAGAATACAAGCCACGTGAGGAGGTTAGATACAGGAGTGGACACAAGCACACGTGAGGGGTTTTTTATATCCGGTCGAGGGACCACAAGAGCCATAGTGAGGGGGTTATATACAGGAGAGGATAACCATGCGAGGTGAGGGGTTTATATGCAGTGAGAGATATCAGCATTGTGGGGCGGGGGTTGATATACAGAGAGGATACAAGCCAATCTGTGCAGGGTGGGTTATAACAGAAAGGACACAGCCCTGTGAAGGGGTATAACAGAGAGGAGGAATACATAGCCTATGTGAGGGGTTCAGGTATAATAGAAGAAGGATACAAGCCATGTGGGTTGTTATCATACAGGTAAGGACAACAAGCCATGTAGGGGGGGTTATATACAGGATGGACACAAGCCATGTGAGAGGGTTATATACAGGAGAGGATACAAGCCATGTGCAGGGGGGTTATTGCAGGAGAGGATACAAGCATGTGAGGGGGCTATATACAAGGAGAGGATTCAAGCCATGTGAGGGCGATATATACAGGGAGAGGGACATCAAAGCATGTGATGGGTTATTACAGGAGATGATACAAAGCTGAGGGGTTGGTATGGTCGGGGTTATATGCAGAGATAGGATACAAGCCATGTGAGGGGTGTATATACAGAGAGGATACAAGCCATGTGAGGGGGGTGTTACAAAGAGATACAAGCCATGTGAGGATGGTTATATAGCATGAGATACATGATCCATGTGAGAGGGTTCTACAGAGTAACAGGGAGGAATCCACAAGCCATGTGGGGGTTTTATACAGGAGAGATACAAGCCATGAGGGGTTATATACAGGAGAGATAGAAGTCATGTGAGGGGTTATATACAGCATGGAGAGGATACAACCCATGTGAGGGGGTTATATACAGAGGAGGGATACAAGCCATGTGACGGGGGGGTTTACTAGAAGGTTGGCACAAGCCATGTGAGCGGGTAGGGTTAATAGGAGGGTCAGCCATGTGAGGGTGGTGATCATACAGAGGAAGCTAACAATCCGGTGAGGGCGTTATATACAGGAGAGGATCAAAGCCATATGATCTGGGGCGTTATAGACAGGAAAGGTACAAGCCATGGGAGTGGGGGTTATATAATACAGGAGTGGACACAAGCCATGTGAGGAGGGGTTATTACAGGATGGACACAAACCATTGTGAGGGTTATATACAGGAGAGGATAAAGCACATATGAGGGGTTATATACGATGAGAGGATACAGCCATGTGAGGTTTGTATCAGGAGAGGATACAAGAACATTGAGGGGTTATATAAAGGAGGAGATTAGAAGTCATGTGAGGGGTTATATACAAGAGGAGGATACAAGCCATCGTGAATGGGGTTATATACAGGAGAGGTACAAGCCAGTGAGGTGTACATAATAAAGCGATAGGACACAAGCCTATTGAGGGCGTTAATACGGAGCAGGACAAAAACCATGTAGGTTTATATACCGGAGAGGGATAGAAGTTTCATGTGAGGGTATATACAGGATGAGGATACAAGCATGTGAGGATGTTTATATACAGGGGCGGATCAAGCCATGTGAGGGGGTTATATACAGGAGAGGATACAAGCGGTGTGAGGGTGTTTATATACAGGAGAGGGATACAACCATGTGAGGGGTTATATATACAGGAGGGATACAAGCCATGGAGGGTTTATACAGGAGAGGACACAAGCCGTGTGAGGTGGTATAATGCAGAAGATACAAGCCATGTGAGGGGTATATACTAGGAGAGGATAGAAGTCATGTGATGGGTTATATACAGTGAGAGGAAACAAGCATGTGGAGGGGTTTATACCAGAGAGGAATACAGCATGTGAGGGAGAGGTATCTACAGGAGAGGAGACCAACAAGCCATTGTGAGGGTTATATAAGAAAGGATCAAGCCGTGAGGGGTTATATACAGGAGAGGATGACAGCCATGTGAGGGGGTTATCTATACAGGAGAGGATCAGAGACCATATGAGGGGGTTATTAAGGAGAGGATACAAGCCATGTAGAGGGGTTAATTACAGGAGAGATACAGCCATGTGAGGGTGTATATACAGGAGGAGGATATGAAGTATGTGTGGGGTATATTATATACAGGAGAGGATACAGCCAGTTGAGGGGGTATATATACAGGAGAGAACAAGCCATGTGAGGGGTTAGGTTTATACAGGATGAGGATCACAGCCATGTGAGGGATTATATAGGCGCATGAGGACACCAAGCCCTGTGAGGGGTTTTATATACAGTAGAGGACACAACGCCATGTGAGGGGGTTTATATAAACAGGATAGGCTAGAATCATGTGAGGGGTATATACAGGAGAGGATACAAGCCATGTGAGGGGTTTATACAGGAGAGGATAGAATTCAATGTAGGGGTTATTACATAGAGGAATTACAATCCATGTGAGTGAGGGGTTATTTAACGAGAGGACCAAAGCCATTGTAGGGGTTTATATACAGGAGAGATACAAGCGTTGAAGGGAGGGTATATACAGGAGAGGACACAACACCATTGGCAGGGGTTTATATAGGAGAGATAGAACTCATGTGAGGGGGGGTATAACGAAGCAGATAAAGCCTGTGAGGGGGTTATATACAGCGAGTACGTGAATACAAGCCATGTGTTGGAGGGAGTTATATACACGGAGAGGGACACAAGCCTGTGAGGGGTTAATATACAGAGAGCCGACACCAAGGCAAGTGAGAGGGTTATATACAGGATAGAGGACACAGCCATGTGATGGGACGTTAATATACAGAGAGGATAAAGCATGTGAGGGGTTATATACAGAGAGGATCAAGCCATGATGAGGGGGTGTTTTTTGTTTTTATATACAGGAGGAGGATAGCATGTCTGAGGGGTTATATACAGAAGAGGATACAGACCATTGTGAGGGGGGTTATTCTACGGAGAGGATAACAAGCCATGTGATGGGGTTGTATACACGGAGAGGTACAGACATGTTGAGGGGTTTACTATAAAGGAGATGATAGAAGTATCATGTGGAGCGTTATATACGGAGAGGAATACAAGCATGTGAGGGGGTTATCATACAAGAGAGGATACCAAGCATGTTGTGACGGGTCATATAAAGAGAGGACACAAGCACAGTGAGGCGTAATACAGACGAGGACCAAAGACCATGTGAGGGGTTATATACAGGAGAGGCATACAGCCATTGTGAGGGGTGTATATACAGGAGAGGATAAACATTGTGAGTATACAGAGTAAGCCCTGAGGATGTTATCTACAGAGGAGGATACAAGCCAGTGAGGGGTTATATACAGAGAGGAAATAGAAGTTGTCGGGCTGAACATCAGAGATAAACCTGTGGGGGTTAGTATACAGGGAGGATACAAGCCATGTGGAGGCGTTTATATACAGGAGAGGACACAGCATCTGAGCGTGTTAATGCAGGCAGAGGTACTACAAGCCATGTGAGGGTTATTATACGGAGAGCCGATAGTAGAAATGTGAGGGGGATTTAATACAGGAGAGGATACAAGCCATGTGAGGGGGTTAATATCGGAGAGGATACAAGCCTGATGTGAGGGGGTTGACTATACAGGAGAGGATTACAAGCCATGGAGGGGTATATACATGCGAAAGGATACAAGAAGCCGTTTGTGAGGGGTATATACAGGTACGAGGATACAGCCATGTGGGGTTATATCAGGAAGGATACAACCATTATGAGGGGGTTATTACGGAGAGGGATACAAGCCATGTGAGCGGGTTATATACAGGAGGGCTATACAGCCATTGGGAGGGGTTATATAACAGGAGGAGGAAAATAGGATCATAGGTGTGCGGGGTTAATACAGGCATAGGATACAAGCCATGTGAGGGGTTTATACAGAGAGGGATAACAAGCCACTGTGAGGGGTTTTTACAGGAGAGGACACAACCCATGTGAGGGCGTTATATAAGGAAGGGACACAAGCCATGTGAGGGGTTATTTACAGGAGAGGACACAAGCCGTGATGGAGGTTATATAAGAGAGGATAGAAGGCTCATGTGTAGGGGCTATATAAGGAGAGGCAACAAGCCATGCTGAGGGGTATGCGTTATATACAGGTGAGGATAGAAGTATGTGAGGGGTTTTATATACAGAGAGAGATACAAGCCATGTGAGGGCGTTATTTACGGAGAGACAGTGGCGTAACTAGAGTCCACTGGGCCCCGGACCAAATATCTCGAATGGGCCCCCCTAACCCAATTCTATAACATAAAAAAAACTCACACCCTTTCTTGCTAACCGATATATTTCAGATGATATACATATTCTGCCCCCCACAATTAAGTTTTCAATTCTCGCCCCCACACACTGAATAATTATATTTGCCACCCCCACCATGACTTATTACATATTCTCGCCCCCCACCCCACAATGAATTATTAACTATATACTCTCCCCAATAAGTGAATTATTAATATTCTATCCCCCCAATAAATTATTATATACTCTCCCCCCATAATGAATTATTAAAATGCTATCCCCCCACATACATGAATAATTAAAATACTCTCCCCCATAATGAATATTATATTTATCCCCACAATGAATTATTACTATTCTATCCCCCCACCAATGAATTAAAATACTCTCCCCCCATAGATGAATTATTACATATCCCCCCAACAATGAATTTACATATTCTATCCCACCAACTACTACCCTCACAAAATGAATATTAACATATCTACTCCCCCAAAAGGAATTATACAATACTCCACCCCAGTGATATTATTACATTACATCCCCCCAATGTTACTACTCATCTCCCCCACATGAATTATTACATATTCTGCCTCCCCCACAATTATTACATATTTCTCTCCACTCACAATAATTATTAACAGTTCTGAATCTGCCCCCCACAATGAATTATAAATAACTACTGCTCCTCACCCCACAATGAATAGATTATCATATTCCCCCCCCCCACACATTATATACAATCGTCCCCCCCCCACACACACAACAATGAATTATAACATTCTCGCCCCCCCACCCCACAATTAATTATTATATTCACCCCACAGACACACCACATTAATTAATTATACAATAAGCCACCATTTTTAAAAAAAACTTTATCTACCTCTGGCAGCGAGGTACCCGCTTTCTATCGCAGCGCCTCGGAGCGTCAGGAAGGGCGTGCGCGGCCGCCGTGATGACGTCATCCGCAGCCGCGTCATGCCCAGTTCATGGAGCTGGATGTGCCGCCGGTGGTTGTCTCGGCAACATCGCTCCAGTATAGTGCTCGAGCGGCCGCTGTACTGCGCATCGAGCAACTATCAGTACGGTCAGGAGCTTCCTTCCCGGACGGACCCGGATTCTCCTGCCCGACTGCCAGTGGCGTACCGACCAGCGGTCGCCATTGAGACAGTCGCCCGGTCCCACCCGTCCGATGGTCCCCTGTCTCAATGGCGACCGCGCGACCGCGGGGTCGTAACGCCACTGCTGAGGGATACAAGCCATGTGAGGGTTATTATACGGAGGGATACAAGCCGTGTAAGGGTTATATACAGGAGAGTACACAAGCCATGTGAGGGGGTTATATACAGGAGATGATAGAAGTCATTGGGGTATATACAGTGAGAGGATACAACCATGTGAGGTGGTCATATACAGGAGAAGGATACAGCCCAATGGAGGGGTTATATACATGAGAGGACACAGCATGTGAGGGGTTATATACAGGAGAGGACCAATGCATGTGAGTGGTTATATACAGGAGAGGACCAAGCCATGTATGGGGTTATATACAGGATAGTATAGAAAGGTCATGTGAGGGGTTATTACCGTAAGGATACAAGCCATGGTGATGGGTTATATACGGAGAGGAATAGATGTCATGTGAAGGGGTTAATAACAGAATAGGATAACAAGCCCTGTGAGGGGGTTATTTACGGAGAGGATACAAGGCCATGTGGTGTTTAAACAGGAAAGGATACAAGCGTGTAAGGGGTTACATACATGAGAGGACCATCCATTGAGTGGTTATATACATGAGAGGATACAATCCATGTTGGGGGTTTTATACAGTAGAGACACAAGCCATGTTGAGGGGTATATACAGAGAGGACCAAGCCATTGAGGGGTATATCCAGAGATGACACAGCCATGTGAGGGGGTTAGTATAAGGAGAGAATAGATGTCAATGTGAGGGGTTATAACAGGAGAGGATACAAGCCATGTGAGTGGGTTCTTACAGGATAGGATAGAAGTCATGTGAGGGGTATATACGGAAGGATACAGCCATGTGAGGGGTTTTTTAACGGAAGGATACAGCCATGTGAGGGGTTATATCAGGAGAGGATACAAGCCGTGTAAAGGGGGTTATTACATGATAGGACCAGCCATGTGAGGGGTATATACATGAGAGGATAGAAAGCATTTGAGGGTTATATACATGAAGAGGATACAAGCCAATGTGAGGGGTATATACAGGAGAGGATCAAGCCATGTGCGGGGTTATATACGGAGAGACACAAGCCATTTGAGGGTTATATACAGGAAGGACACAAGGCATGTAGGGTTTATATAGATACAGGAGAGGACACAAGCCATGTGATGGGGTTTATATACATGGAAGGATGAATCATGTGAGGGGTTATATACAGGAGATGATACAACCATTGAGGGGGTTCTAACAGGAGAGGATACAATGTCCATCGTGAGGGGCGTATATACAGGAAGAGGATACAAGCCGTGTAGGTGTAGTTAAAGCGGATATAAGCGACATGTGATGGATACAGGAGAGCCACCTTTGTGTAAGGGGTTATATCCAGGAGAGGATAACACCATTGGAGGGTTATATACAGGAAGGATTACAAGCAGTTCATGTCGGTGGGTTTATATACAGGTAAGGATACAAGCCATGAGGGGTTTATACAGGAGGGGAACAAGCCATGTGAGGGGTTTATATTACGACGATGGACAAAGGCCATGGTGAGGTTAAGGACAGGAGGGAGCATCAAGTCCATGTAGGGTTATATACAGGAGAGGATAGAAGTCATTGTGAGGGTTATAGGTACAGTTTGGGGTATCAGGGAGTCTAACGCCATGTGAGGGGGTTATATACAGAGTGGGAAGAGTAGGGTGTTACCGCAGGTCAAGGTACATCGAGATAAAGCCTGTAGGGGTTATTACGGAGGAGATACAAGCCATGTGATGAGTGGTTATATAGAGGTACAAGCGTAAGGTACTAAAGGAGAGGATACACAAGCCATGTGTGGGGGAAGAGAGGGATTCAGATGTAGCGTGATACAGGAGAGAGACTACAAGCCATGTGGGGGTATATACAGGAGAGGGACACAAGCCATGTGAGGAGTTTAACAGGAAGAGGACACAGCCATGTGAGGGGTGGTCTATAAGAGCGGATAGAAGTCATGGTGGGTTATCTAGACATGAAGAGGACACAAGCCATGTGAGGGTGTTTATACAGGAGGGATTAGAAGTCAGTGATTGAGGGTTATATATACAGGAGAGATACAACAGTGAGGGGTTATTAACAGGAGAGAGATAGAAGCATGTGAGGGGTTATATACAGAATACGAACAAGGTGAAGGCGATATACAATGAGCAAAGCAGGTGAGGGTTAATATAGCAGTAGAGGAGCAAGCCATGTGAGTGGGTTATATACAGAGAGCATACAAGCCATGTAGGGGGGGTTATATACAGGAGAGGAGTACCCGAAGTCAGTGAGGGGTTAATACAGGAGAGACACAGCCATGTGGGGGGTTATATACAGGAGGAGGACACAAGCATGTGAGGGGTCATATCAGAGAGAGGAACAACCAGAATGGGTACCGAGTAGAAGGTGTGAGGTATAACAGGAGAGGATACAAGCCATGTGAGGGGTTATATTACAAGGAGAGGATAGATTCATGCTGAGGGGTATACTACCAGAAGAGGAACAAGCCATGTGAGGGGGTTATTATCAGGTTAGTGATACGCCATGTGAGTGTTTATATCAGGAGAGGATACAAGCGTCTGAGGGGTTATTATACAAGAGAGGATACAAGCCATGTGAGGGGTTATATACAGGAGAGGATACAAGCCATGTGAGGGGTTATATACAGGAGGGATACCGCCATGTGAGGGGTTATATACAGGAGAGGATACAAGCCATGTGAGGGGTTCTTACAGGAGAGGACACAAGCCATGTGAGGGGTTTATATGCAGGAAGTAAACAAGCATGTGAGGGGTTATATACAGGAGGAAGAAGTCATGGAGGGTTATATCCAGGAAGATACAAGCCATGTGAGGGGGTTATATACAGAGCGGATACAAGCCATGTGAGGGGTTTAGTACAGGATAGACACAACCATGTGAGGGGTTTATATGCAGAGAGGAATCAAGCCATGTGAGGGAATTATATACAAGGAGAGGATAGAAGTCATGTAGGGGTTATATAACAGAGAGGATACAGCCTGAGGGATATATACAAGAGAGAACACCATGTGAGGGTTATATAGAGAGATACAAGCCATGTAGGGGGTTATATCCAGAGAGGATACAAGCCATTGTAAGAGGGTATATACCAGATTGGTACAGCAAGCCTGTGAGGGGTTTATACAGGAGAGGATACAAGCATTTGTAGGGGTTTATACAGGAGAGGATACCAAGCCTTGTGAGGGGTTATATACAGGAGAGGATACAAGCATGTGAGGGTTTATATACAGGAGAGGATACATCATGTGTAGGGGTTATATACAGGAGATGGAGAAACAGCAAGCCATTGAGGGGTTTATAAGGGAGGATACAGCCATGTGAGGGGTTATATCACAGAGAGGATACAAGCCTGTGAGGGGTTTATATACAGGAGTGGACACAACCATGTGAGGGGTTATACCGAGTGGGACACAAACATTAGTGAGGGGTATAATCAGAGAATACAAGCCATGTGAGGGGGTTATATACAGAGAGGATACAAGTCCATGGGAGGGTTATATACAGGAGAGGAACAAGCCATGTGAGGGGTTTATATACAGGAGAGGAAGAAGCATGTGAGGGGTTATATACAGGAGAGGATAGAAGCCATTTGAGGGGGTTGATATATCAAAGAGGATACAAGCCGTGATGTGGGTTATATACAGGAGTATCGGATACAAGCCATGTGAGGGGTTATATCCAGGGATAGGAATACAGCATGTGAGGGTTTATATACAGGAAGGATACAAGCCTGTGAGGGTTATATCCAAGATACAAGCCATGTGAGGGGTTATATACAGGAGAGGATACAAGCCATGTAGGGGTTATATACAGGAGAGGAACAAGCCATGTGAGGGGTTAGTATATATGGATTGGACAGACCATGTGAGGGGTTATATACAGGGGACAAGCCATGTGAGGGTGATATACAGGAGAGATACAAGCCATGTGAGGGGTTATTACAGGAGAGACCAAGCCATGTGAGGGTTAATACAGGAGAGGATACAAGCCATTGAGGGGTTGATATACGGATAGGACTATAGCAAAGTGATAGGGTTATATACAGGAGAGATACAAGCCATTGAGGGGGGGTTATATACGGGAGAGATACAACCATGTGAGGGGTTATATACAGGAGAGGATACAAGCCATGTGAGGGGTTATATCAGGAGAGGATACACCAATGTGAAGGGAGTTATTACAGGAGAGGATACAAGCCATGTGAGGGTTTATATACAGGAGAGATCCAAGCCATGTGAGGGGGGTTATTACAGGAGAGGACACAACCATGTGAGGGGTTATATCAGGAGAGGTACAAGCCATTGAGGGTTATATACAGAGAGGAACAACCATGTGAGGGGTATATACAGGAGAGGATACAAGCCATGTGGAGGGGTTTATTACAGGAGAGGAACAAGCCTTGTGAGGGGTTATATACCGGAGGCATGTTATGAGGGCAGTGCAAGCCATGTGAGGGGGTTATATAAAGGATAGTGACACAAGCCATGTTGGGGTTATATACATGAGAGGAACACAACCTTAGGAGGGTTATATACAGAGAGGATAGAAGTCATGTGAGGGTTAATACAGGAAATACAAGCCATGAGGGGGTTATATACACGGAGTGGGACAACCAAGCATGTGATGGGTTATATACAGAGTAGCGACACAAGCCATGTGCAGGGGTTTATATAACAGGAGAGGATACAACCTGTGTGGGTTATATACAAGGATAGGATAATCCAGGAGAGTTACAAGCCATGTGAGGGGTTTATACAAGAGATGATACAAGCCAGTGGAGGGTTAATAATCAGGAAGAGGAGTACAAGTCATTGAGGGGGTTATATACAGAGGGATAACGCCATTTAGGGTATATACAGGAGAGGAAACAAGCCCTGTGGGGGTTATATACAGGAAGTATACAGCCATGTGAGGGTTATATCCAGGAGAGACATCAAGCCGATGTGAGGGGGTTATATACAGGAAAGGATACAAGCCGTGAGGGGATATTACAGGAGGGTACAAGCCTGTGAGGGGTTATATACAGGAGAGGATACAACCATGGAGGGGTTATATACAGGAGAGATACAAGCCATGTGAGGGGTTATATAGGAGTTGAGAACAAGCCATGTGAGGGGGTTATACAACAGCGTTGACACAAGCCCCATGTGAGGGGTTTTATACAGGAGAGAACAACCCATGTGAGGGGTTATGATACAGGCTAGGGATACAAGCCCATTGAGGGGTTATATCCAGGAGAGGAACGAACCATGTGAGGGGTTATATACGGAGAGTACACAAGCAATGAGAGGTTATATACAGGAGATATAACGGTTATACAAGCCATGATTAGGGAGGGGTTTTATAATACGGAGAGGATACAAGCCATGTGAGGGTATATACATGGAGGACAAGCCATGTGGGCGTTATATGCAGGCAAGAGACAAGCCATGTGAGGTGATATACAGGAGATGAGACAAACCATGTGGGAGGGTTATAACAGGAGAGGATCAAAGCCCATGAGGGGTTATATACGGAGAGGTACACAGCCATGTGAGGGGGTTATATACAGGAAGGATACAAGCCAGTAAGGGGTTATACGGAGAGGAACAAGCTTGTGAGGGGTTATATACAGGAGGACACCAGCCATGTGAGGGGGTTATATACAGGAGAGGACACAGCCTGTGAGGGTGTATTATACAGAGAGGACACAAGCCATGTGAGGGGGTTATATACGGAGAGGATAAAGTCATGTGAGGGGTTATATACAGAGAGGATACATCCTTGAGGGGTTATATACAGAAGGGATCCAGCCATGTGAGGGGTTATATACAAGGAGAGGATACAAGCCATGTGAGGGGTTATATACAGGGAGGATACCACATGTAGGGGTTATATACACGGCGAGGATAGAAGTCATGTGAGGGGTTATATACAGGAGAGGATACAAGCCATGTGAGGGGTTATATACAGGAGAGGATCACAGCCTTGTGAGGGTTTATACAGGAGAGGATAACAGCCATGTGAGGGGTTTATATACCGGAGAGGATACAGCACTTGAGGGTTTATATCAAGGAGAAGATACAATGCCACGTGTGAGGGGTTATATAACGAGAGGATACATAGCCATTAGCTAGAACGGAGGGTGCATTATTTGGAGTGATTGGAAGGAGCAACACCTTGAGGGGGTTATATACAGGAGAGGAGAAACACCACCATGTGAGGTGGGTTACTATCAGGAGAGGACACACAGCCAATGATGAGGGCTATATATAGAGAGGACACAAGCCATGGAGGGGGTTATATACAGGAGTGGACCACAGCCATGGTAGGGTGTTATTACAGGAGATGGCATACAAGCTGTGAGGGGTATATACCCAGGAGAGGAACAAGCCATTTGAGGGGGTTTTAATACAGGAGAGGTTACACAATTGCCTGTAGGGGTTATATACCGGGAGACACAAGCATAGTGAGGAGGTTATTATACAGGAGAAGATAGCAAGCTCATGTGAGGGGGTTATATACAGGAGAGGGTGAATTAAGCCATGGAGGTGGTTTATATACAGGAGAGGATACAAGCCTGTGAAGGGGTTATATACAGGAGAGGATACAAGCCATGTGAGTTAGCTGGGAGACAAAAGGGTTATATACATGGAGAGGCATACCATGTGAGGGTGTATATACGGAGAGTGATAGAATCCATATGAGGGGTTTATAAGAAGGACACAAGCCATGTGGGTATTAAGGGGTTAGCATCTCTAGGTTAATACAGGAGAGGATACAAGAACTCCGTGAGGGGGTTATATACAGGGACATACAAGACTGTGCAGGATATACAAGGGATACAAGCGGGTTGTATTGGTGGACCCACATGTGAGGTTATTACAGGAGAGGATACAAGCCATTGAGGGGGTTATATAAGGAGAGGATACAAAGCCAGTGAGGGGGTTATATACGGAGAGGATACAACCATTGAGGGTAATACGAGTCAGCCATGTGGGGTTTATATAACAGGAGGAGGATACAAAGCCATTTGGATGGGGTTATATACAGTGATGGACACAAGCCATTGTGAGGGTTATATACAGGAGTGGATAAAGCCATGTGGGGGGTTATATAAGGAGAGGATCAAGGCCAAGAGTGGGTTATATACAGGATGATACAAGCCATTTGTGAGGGGTTTATATACGGATGGAGGACAACAGACCATGTGAGGGGATATAACAGGAGAATGGACCACATAGCCCAGGTGGGGGGTTATAAAGGGGAGTTAAACTTGAGGTATAAGGAGAGGACTACAACCATGGTGAGGGTTCTATACAGGAGAGGAGCACTAGCCATTGAGGGGTTATATGGAAGCAGCAACCGGAGGTGTATATAAGGAGAGGCCAATGTGTGCGGGGTATATATAGACAGGAGGGATAAAGCCATATGTGAGGGGGTTATTACAGAGAGACACAACCATGTAGGGTATATACAAGGAGAAGGATACGATGTGAGGGGGTTACTAATAGGTAGAGGATAGAAGTCCATGTCGTGAGCCGGTAGTTTATATACAGAGTGGAAAAAGCATTTGAGGTGTTTATACAGGAGAGGATACAACCATGTTGAGGGGGTTAGATACAGGAGAGGCGGATTACAAGGCCATGTGAGGGGTTAGTTATACAGGAGAGTCACAAGCCCATGTGAGGGGGTTATATCTACAGGGAGTGATACAAGCCATGTGAGGGGTATAATACAGGAGTGAACAATAGCCCCTGTGAGGGGTTATATAAGGAGAGAATACCAAGCCATGTGTAAGTCTTACGATACAGGAGAGGATACAATCCAAGTGGGGTTATATCAGAAGCAATAGGGTATAAAGGAGGAGGATACACAGCCCATGTGATGGGGTTATATACCAGTAGAGGAAACAAGCCACTGTGAGGGAGTTATATTACAGGGTGACACAGCATGGGGTCTACTAAGGCAACTGGGGGGTTTATATACGCGAGAGGAACAGCCATGTGGGGATCAGGGCGGATAGAGTATTGAGCGGTTTAACAAGGAGAGGATCAAGCCATGTGGAGGGGTCTATATACGGAGAGATATACCATGGATTAATGTGAGGGGTTATATACAGGAGAGGACACAAGCCATGTGAGGGGGGTTATATACAGGAGAGGATAAACAACCATGTTAGGTGTTAATACAGAGGGATACAGCTATGTGAGGGGGTTATGATACAGGAGTAGGAACACAAGCCATGTGAGGGGGTTCTATCAGGAGAGGATACAAGCCATGTGAGGGGTTATATACGGAAGGATACACCAGTTGAGGGTTTATAAGGAGAGGATACAAGCCATGTGCGGGGTATTATACAGGAGTGGATACAAGCCATGTGAGGGGTTATATACAGGAGAGTATACAAGCCATGTGAGGGTGTTATATACATGGAAAGGATACAAGCCATGTGAGGGTTATGTACGGAGAGGATCACAAGCCATGTAGGGGTTTATCAGGAGGGATACAGCAGTGAGGGTTATCTACAGGAGATTGTACAAGCCAGTGAGGGGGTTATAACAGGAGAGGACACAAGCCATGTGAGGGGGTATATACAGGGAGGATACAAGCCATGTGAGGGGTTATCTACAGGAGAGAGACAAACCATGTGAGGGGGTTATATATAGAGAGGTACACAGCCATGTGAGGGGTTATAATGCAGAGAGGATACAAGCCCATGTGAGGGGTTTTATATACGAGAAGATACAAGCCATGTGAGGAGGTTATATACAGGAGAGGATACAGCCATGTTGAGGGGTTATATACAGGAGAGGATACATAGCCATGTGAGGGGTAGTATGCAGGAGTGGACACAAAGCCATGTGAGGGGTTATATGCAGAGCAGACACAAGCCATGTGAGGGGTTATATACAGGAGAGGATAAAGCATGTGAGGGGTTATAACGGAGGATACAAAGCATGTGAGTGGTATATAACGGAAGGGCTAAAGCCTGTGAGGGGTATATACAGAGGGATCACAGCCATGTGAGGGGTTACTAACAGAGGAAAGGAGACCACAGCCAGTGAGTATTATATACAAGCGTGAGGGATACAAGCACGTTGAGGTGGGTTATATACAGGAGAGATGCAAAGCCATGTGAGGGGGTTTATACAGGAGGGAACAAGCCTGTGAGGGTTATATACAGGAGAGGATACAAGCCATGTGAGGGGTTTATAAGGGAAGGATAAAGCCATGTGAGGGGTTTATACAGGAGAGGATACACAAGCCATGTGAGGAGGTTGTATACAGGAGAGGACCACAAGCCATGTGAGGGGTTATATACAGGAGAGGATACACGCCATGTGAGGGGGTTATATACAGGAGAGGATAACAAGCCATGTGAGGGGTATATACAGGAGAGGATAACAGCCTGTGAGGGGTAATAACAGGAGAGATACAAGCATGTGAGGGGTTATATACAGGAGAGGATACAAGCATTGAGGGGTTTTATACAGGAGAGGACACAAGCCATGTGAGGGTAATATTACAGGAGAGGATACAAGCATGTGAGGGGTTATATACAGGAGAGGATACAAGCCATGTGAGGGTTATATAAGGAGAGGAACACAAGCATGTGAGGGGTTATATCAGTAAGGATACAAGCCATGTCGGGGGTATATAAGGAGAGATACAAGCATGTGAGGGGTTTATACAGGAGGGACACAAGCCTGTGAGGGGTTATAACAGAGGATACACCCATTTGTAGGGTTATATACGGAGACGGACACAAGCCATGTGAGGGGTGTATATCAGGATGAGGATACAAGTCCATTGTGAGGGTATATACGGAGAGGAACAAGCCATGTTAGGGTGTATAATACAGGAGGGATACAAGCCATGTGAGGGGGTTATATACAGGAATGAATACAGCCAGGGGGTTAATACCGAGGATACAAGCCATGTGGGGGTTATACAGGAGAGGTATAAGCCATGAGGGTTATATCAGGAGAGGATCACAAGCCTGTGAGGGGGTTATATACAGGAGAGGATACAAGCCATTGAGGGGGTTATATCAGGAGAGGAGAACAGCCTGTGAGGGGTTATTACAGGAGAGGATACAAGCATGTGAGGGGTTATACAGGGAGGACACAAGCATGTGAGGGGTTATATACAGGAGAGGATACAAGCCATGTGAGGGGTGTATATAGGGGAGAGATACAACCCTGTGAGGGGTTATATACAGGAGAGGAACACCAGCCATGTGAGGGGTTATATACAGGACGAGGACACAAGCCATGTGAGGGGTTATATACGGAGAGGTACACAACATGTGAGGGTATATACAGGAGAGGAACAAGCATGTGAGGGTTAATACAGGAGAGGAATACAAGCCATGTGAGGTTATATACAGGAGAGGATCAAGCCATGTGAGGGGTTATATGCGAGGACACAAGCCATTGAGGTGGTTTATTAAGAGAGGAACAAGCCATGTGAGGGGTATATACAGGAGCGGACAAGCCATGTGAGGGGTTATATACAGGAGAGATATCAGGCCATGTGAGGGTTATATACATGGATGCGATACAAGCCAGGTGAGGGGTTATATACATGAAGGATCCAAGCGTGTGATGGTTATCTACAGTAGGATACAAGCCATGTAGGGGTTATATACAGGAGTAGGATACAGTCATGTGAGGGGGTTATATACAGGAGAGGATTACAAGCTCCATGTGAGGGGTTAATACAAGGTAGGGTGAGGAAAGCAACAATCCTGTGAGGGGTATATACAGGAGAGAGTACAGCCATGTGAGGGGGTTTAGATACAGAAGTTAACAAGCCATGGTGGGGTTATATCACAGGAGAGGATAACACATGTGAGGGGTTTATATACAGCTGAAGCGAATACAAAGCCATGTGAAGGGGTATATACAGGGAGAGGCACAAGCCATGCTTATAGGAAGGGTATACCGTACGGATGGTATTCAGGAAGGATACAAGCCATGTGATGGCCTATATACAGGAGAAGGACACTACTGTTATTTTTTTTATTTAATACTGTTGCATTTTTAATGCATTTTGATACCTATTACAACGGCGAGGAGGTGATTTGCCTTATTTCATTACTGTATTAACATTTGAATTTACAAAAAACATAGTAAAACCACCCGATGTTAACCACACGATGCATTATTGGTGGCCTTTTATCTGCATTTTGTAATGCACAATGTTGAAAGGATGAAATAGGCAACACCTCCTCAGGCGTTGTAATTCGTTTCAAACTGCATAAAAATGCATAAACCGCCCACATTGACCTATCATAAATGAAAAAAAAAAAATGAATTGAATATTTCTGAATTTGACCAAATTGTGCAAAATTTTTAACATTTAAAGCGTGTGAATAATCCCCAATTTCCCATTTACAACAGTGTCCCAGAACAAAAAAAATACCTTCCTTTTCAACCCAGCCCTGGACTTGGTGCAATTGCGCCAAAAAGTTGCAAAAATGCCGTAAAAAGTGAAACCTAAGTGAAAGTCGCACAGAAATCTGGAAACATGATAACATAGGCACAAAGGTGCAGCCAGGCGTAACTTGAAACGAGAAAAGTTCACAAAAATGGAGCGCAAAAATGGCAAAATTCGCTAAAATTAGACACATTAGCTCAGCGAATATAATGACACCTTCTGTCCCCCTTGAGTCATTTGCATATGTCATACAATGTGATTTCAATTTTTCAAATTCTACCTGATAGGGGTACCCTCATAAATCCAATATTAACCTGATGTTTCCCGGGTTCTCGGTATACATCCGATTCTTTTGCTGTCACTCCCTACCTGAGGCGATTGTCACGCACATTATTGCAATTCATTCATTTACGTGTCCCTGAAGATGTTAATTCTCAGAAAGTGAGCCCAGTAAAACATCGTTGTAAGGAACATGTTTCCATTTGTAGTATATTCTAGACAACTAATCCCACCTATAAATGCACTTTTTACATTTGGTTTAGAACTGTCATGTAAATCATCCAGGTCATTGGAGATAAATATGAATGTAACCTTTATACGTACCGTGCGGGGAGGAATAGGGATCTCTACTGCGCTCCGGGGGTTTTCTCTGGGTTTCCTTGGAACCTCTTCTTTTGCTGTTTCTGCTCTGTCTCGGTGCTATAAACACTATGGTTGTTAGGAGCTGCCGCAATAAGGGTAACAACACAAGTGTGATAGGAATAGAACGCTCGCAGATCCGCTCAGCAGGGACACAACGCTGTGACGAATCCCTCTCCTTCTCCTTATCCTGAGGTTTAATGTTATTTCCGGACAAAATATGTTTTAATTGCCTGAATTCTTGATACACGAGTCTAGATTCTGTTTTTGCCACCGTGGTCTGAATTTCAATCACAAATGTCTCTGTAAACAAGGTACAGAAACGGTCCCTCCACTTAAGAACACCCAGACTACAGATTACTCTAGTACGACGGGACCTCTGAGTTGGTAATTTCCGTACTGTTCCCTTAGGCTACACATGAATCAGCTTGTAACAGTTATTACATGTCTGTAATGAAGCTTTATTATTAGCCTGTTTCTTATGACATCCATAAGTTTTTAAATAACCAATTGTCACCGAGACAAAAAAAATTCTGAGCTGGGTTACAATTATAAACGATACAGTCAACTTACATACAACTTCAAATTTAAGAACAAGCCATAAGAACCTCTCCATGTACGTAAACGGCGGTGACCGCTTGTATTTGCATATTCTTCACAACTATACTGTTAGGGGTTGTTTAGTGGGATTGTCCCGATGGGGAGCTGGGACCAGGATTTTGTCATGCTTGGGGGGCATCGCTGCCCTTTATTTTCTCATTCCCCCATTACAATCCTTCTCAGGGGGACTCAATTACCAGATTATTGACTGGGGTCGAAAACCTGAGGTCCTTAACAGGCAGCAGGTTTTTGTCAACAACGAAAGACATTAACCTGTCCGCAACTAGTCCTGGAGCCAACAAGAGGGGGGCCATGACCTGGACCTTATCCTTACAACAGACTGATAGGGCAGAGTGGCGAAACTAGGCACGCGTGCCAGAGAAGGGAACGCGAGCCCCCTCACAGGCTGGCACGCGCCCCATCTCACAACCACTGCCAGGTGCGGACAACCTGTCCACACTGGTTGTTCCATGGTTGTTTGCTGCTGCGCTCCGATACGCTGCAACAGCCATGACAGACAGGGCGCCGACATGCCGCTTCTGTCACTCTATCACTGCAGCGCACGGACGGTAAGCCCCAGGCCAGCTGGCAGGAAAGTACTGTCAATTAACCTGCCAGCGCTGGGGAACCTTACTTCCAGGGTGTGCTGGCGTGATAAGCTGGGGACAGCCCCGATGTCGATGAGGGAGTGATTGATTTATTTTTTTACTTCAAGCGCATCCAGGGGATAAATAGATCAGCGAGACGGCGATTCTCCTGCCGACATCCCGCACCTCCCATTATAACTCTCCGCCCGCAACCCGGCCGAAAGTCACGTAGCACGCAAATCTGTGCCCGTTTCCTACCCACAAGCCCCCCCCAAGCGCCCGAACCCCAGCCTGTTCTGCCCGCTATGCACCCCCCCACCCCCACCCCCGCTTCATCCCCTCCCTCCCCCCAAGCCCAACTCGCGTCACTGCCCACCATCAACGCCCCTCCCCGGAACTCAGGTCATCAAAAACACTTCCCCGAACTCCAGATGCTGCATCCCCCCCCCCCCCGGAACAAAAGGACCCCTAGACAAGAGTAGTAACATAATGTATTTGTTCTATGTTAATATGATATGCATTTTATTATTATTAGGAAGGTTGAGTAGCGTGCATTTATATATTTTATACCTGTGTGAGGCTGTATTTGTTTGGCGTAACATATTTTACTTCTCATTATTATTCCCATGTCGTTGTTATGGGAAGACTGGATTTTTAATACTTTCGCTGGAGCTCCAATCATTTGTGTCCTTTATCTTGTGGTCGGTCTATCGCGTGAGCTATTTACCAGATTGTAGGTTTTATGTGTGTTTTAATGCTTTTTCAATAATGAAACAGTGTACGAAAAAGAAAATGTTCCGCCATCTTGTGACGCTATAACTTTAGTGCACGGAGCTGGGGAGGTGTGATTTTTTTGCTTAATGAGCCGTTGTTTTCAATTGCTACCATTTTGAGGACTGGTGACCTTTTGTATTTTATTTGACTTTTAGGTGATTAAAAAATGGTGTAAAGTCGGTGTTTCAGTTGTATTAGGACTGGCGGAATCCGCAGCTTCAGACAGTGCTGTTAAATTGATTCTAACTCTAAACCGTCAGTTTTTCTGGTTAAATTGCCGTACTGGCACTTTGGCGATTAGTAAGTTAGGTTTTTGGGTTGCAAGAGTTGTGCACTCGGTCTCTAAAAGGTTCGCCATCACTGTGTAGAGGGATCAAAAGTGCATGTTGGGGGGAACCCAGGTAATGACAGTAGGTATATAAGTTATCTATAAGTATCATTGAGTGATCATTGGAGAGCAAGAAACTCTAGCAGCACAGGGCGCTCAGTGGTTGTCACTACGCCTTGACGGCTCTGGGGTCCTAGGTCCAAGTCCCATCCAGGTCAACAATCGCAAGAGTTTGTATCTCTTCCGTTGTTTGGAGGGTTTCATCCAATTTTCTCCCATACTCCAAACAATACTGGTAGGTTGATCTAGATTGTGAGCCCCATTGGGGACAGGGATGTATTGTGAATCTGTGCAGAGCTGAGTTATCTGTGGGCGCTCTTATCTAAATAGTAAATATTAATTATTATTTAAACTCAGGAGTGGAATTGTAGCACTCTAAGAAGACTAGAACATTGGGGGCTTTTATTTACTAAGATCGTGATTCTCGGGGCTGTTACACAGGGATGCGCAGTTTGACAGGTATTTAACAACCAGGGGGTTTGCCGCTGGGATTGTCGTAACACGGGATTGGTCATGCGCCCCACAAATGGGGGAAACTGCAAGCCGTCGGACGGATCCAACTGATTCGGACTGAGAGCGGGATTTAAGTTTTAATAGGTGCACAAGACAATTCACTTACATGCACCAGGAAGAAGAAGTGAACTCGGGGACTGAGCTGGAGTGGACAACATGCAGTATCAGGTGCAGGATCTTAGTAGACTCCCCTCACAGCGCATTATACACGGACAATGCACTTACATGCCCAGAAGAAGAAGGTGAACTCCGGGACTGAGCGGGGAAGCGACCACATGCAGGATTCGGGGGCATGGATCTTAGTGACTCCCCACAGCGCATTATACACGGACAATGCATTACAGCACCAGGAAGAAGAAGGTGAACTCCAGGACCTGAGCGGGGGGAACACAGTGCAGGAATCGGGCGAACAATCTTAGTGACTCCCCGCACACATTATACACGGACAATGCACTTACATGCACCAGGAAGAGAAGGTGAAACTCAGGGACCTGACAGCGGGAGCAAACATGCAGGATATCGGGGGCAGCTCTTAGTGACTCCCCGCACAGCGCATTATACACTGACAATGCGTTACATCCCAGGAAGAGAAGGTGCACTCGGGGACCTGAGAGGGAAGCGACACATGCAGACATCGCGGTGAGCGATCTTTAGTGACTCCCCGACAGCGGCATTATACACGGACCTGGCACACATGCAGGATATCGGGTGCACGATCTTAGTGACTCCCCGCACAGCGCATTATACACGGACAATGCACTTACATGCACCAGGAAGAAGGAGGTGAACTCCGGGGACCTGAGCGGGGAAGCGACACATGCAGGATATCGGGTGCAGGATCATAGTGACTCCCTGCACAGCACATTATACATGGACAATGCACTTACATGCACCAGGAAGAAGAAGGTGAACTCCAGGGACCTGAGCGGGAAAGCGACACATGCAGGATATCGGGTGCACGATCTTAGTGACTCCCCGCACAGCACATTATACACGGACAATGCACTTACATGCACCAGGAAGAAGAAGGTGAACTCCGGGGACCTGAGCGGGGAAGCGACACATGCAGGATATCGGACGCCCGATCTTAGTGAATCGCGGCATCTCCGAATCCTCGTCGGACAACGCACCTCAGGGATCGCAATGGAACGGGTAAGTAAATGTGCCCCTATATGTAAGAATAGCTACTTTTGTGCTGTGAGGCCAGATTTCCTGGTGTAGTATCAGGCTGTCCAGCTACAGCTCTTAGTTGGTTTGGTTTAGGTCAGAAAGCGGTGGTAAAATTCTGGAGTATTGAGCACAATTGTTGGCATATGGACGTAATGGTGTGTAAAAATATAGATACATCTGCCTTTGACATTTTACATCCTTTTGGCTTTTTGGATGGTTTCTATCTTTTTACTGTCAATAGATAAATAATGGATGAAAAGGGTTTTTCTTGTGGAGTTTTCCCTCGCTTTTCATGTATGCGTGTACGTAACACTTCTCTTTAAGAATGACAAACGTAAAAAATTATGATTTTAAAAAGCCACCAAAAATGACTCACAAATAAAACCATTCCAGTCACCAATTGGTCCAGAACACACATACACACAAAAAACTGAAAAACAAATATTCCAACGTGTGACATTAAAGCCCCGTTATAGAATCTGCCTAAACCACTATAAAAGGGGACATACACACAGTGGGGTAACTAGAAGCTGATGGGCCCCAGTGCAAAGTCTGTGCCGGGCCCCGACTATAATGTATGGTTTAAAGCAGTGATGGCAAACCTTTTAGAGGCCGAGTGCGCAAACTACAGCCGGAAACCCACTTATTTATCACAAAACTGGGCAATTTAATCAGCAACTTATTGCTCCCTGCTCTTCCACAGCTAGCAATTGTATTGGCCTATTGAGGACCCCAATACCATTAAATGAAGGAGGGGATATTCAAATAATCAATGTAGCTTTCCTCCAGGGTCCTTTTGAGAAAGAAGAATCATGGGCAGAAGCTCCAATGATAATCCAGCCCTGTCTCCACCTACTTCCTCTTCCAGCAGGAAGTGTCTGGAAAACACTGTACTGAGGTGATGCCTGGGTGCCCATAGAGAGGGCTCTGAGTGCCACCTCCAGCACCCGTGCCATAGGTTCCCCACCACTGGTTCATAGTAATAGTCTTCTCATATGGGAATGATGGGCCCCCTAAAACAGTGGGGATGGTGCTCCCACCATGTGTGACAGTGGGGATGGTGCCCCCATCATGTGTGACAGTAGGGATGGTGTCACCACTATGTGTGACAGTGGAGATGGTGCCCCCACCATGTGTGACAGTGGGGATGGTGCCCCCTCCATGTGTGACAGTGGGGATGGTGTGTTCAGGGGGATGAGCTGTGTTGCTTTTATGCCAAACATATCATTTGGCATTGTGGCCAAAAAGTTGGATTTTGGTTTCATCTGACCAGAGCACCTTCTTCCACATGTTTGGTGTCTCCCAGATGACCTTTTTCTTGATATCTTTGAGAAATGGCTTCTTCTTGACTCTTCCATAAAGGGCAGATTTGTGCAGTGACTGATTGTTGTCCTATGGACAGACTCTCCCACCTCAGCTGTAGATCTCTGCAGATCATACAGAGGGATCATGGGCCTCTTGGCTGCATCTCTGATCAGTCTTCTCCTTGTGTGAGATGAAAGTTGATAGGGATTGCCGGGTATTGGTAGATTTGCAGGGTCGGATACTCTTTCCATTACAATATGACGCTTGCACTCGGCTACTTGGGATGTTGAAAGTTTGTGAAATCTTTTTGTATAAAAATCCGGCTTTAGACTCCACAACAGGATCTGGACCGGCCTGCTGGGTTCCTTCATGATGCAGAACAATGAGACTGTCACAGAGCAGGGGATTTATACGGAGACCTGATTACACACAGGTGGATTATTTTAATCATCATCAGCCATTAAAATGACATTGGATCATTCAGAGATCAGAGACTGAACTTCTGGAGTGAGTTTGCTGTACTGAAAGTAAAGTAGGGGGCTAATAATATTGCTCACCCCACTTCAGTTTACTTTTTAAAAAAGTTAAAAATATCCAATAAATTCCACTTCACTATTGTCTCCCACTTGTTGTTGATTCTTCCCCAAAAAATTACAATTTTTATATATTTTATGTTTGAAGCCTGAAATGTGGGAAAAGGTAAAAAAGTTTAAGGGGACCGAATACTTTCGCTACGCACTATACGGTGTTGGTGGTGTCATGGACCACATTGCTGCCAACTGTCCTCTAACTACTGAGCCTTCTGAGTGTGAGGACGTTAGACTTTCCTTGTGGGCTGTTTGTTCTGCTGAGACTGTTACAGGCACTGACTTGTAAATGTGTAAACCAAACGCTCCATTGGACTTGGGCAGTTTAGTGACTTTAGTACATGCAAGCCTAGAATACCTTGGAGAATCTAAGGGACAATATATTGGGGTCCTATGCATACATTGGGATACTATATACTGTAATATCCCAAGGCTGGGGTGGTTAAAGGGGTTGGCCACTCTTTAACAGAAATTTCTAATGTACTTTCACTGCCTTAATAATACTCAATAAATGTTCACCAATTGATCATCCCTGGTGCTAGCTTTAGTGCTTTATGCAGACTCTGTGCACTATGTGGGATATTTGTTTACATGTTTGAGATTTGATAAATAAGAGGGACCTGTAGCAGGAGAGGATAACTCATCCTGCTCCCTCCCTCTCCTCTTCATGTGTATTTCAGTGAGATGCATTGAGAGAAAAAAACACACTGGAGGTTGTCATTTGGAAGTACTGAAGGAGTGAGGATCAGGAAGTTGTGCAGGGATGCAGAGTGAAGCATGTGGAGAACAGGGAAAAGCTGAAGCAAAGGTAAAGATTAGAGATGAGCGAGCACTAAAATGCTCGAGTGCTCGTTGCTGGAGTCAAACATTTTCCGATGCTCGAGTGCTCGTTTCGAATAACGAACCCCATTGAAGTCAATGGGAGACTCGAGCATTTTTCAAGGGGACCAAGGCTCTGCACAGGGAAGCTTGGCCAAACACCTGGAAACCTCAGAAAATGATGGAAACACCACGGAAATGGACAGGAAACAGCAGAGGCAGCATGCATGGATGCCTCTGAGGCTGCTTAATCGCACCATTATGCCAAAATTATGGGCAACAGCATGGCCATGACAGAGTGACCGAATAAGGCTAGATAGCATCTAAAACACCCAATAATTGACCCTGACACTATAGGGGATGACATGCAGAGGCAGAGGCAGAGCAGTAGCGACAGGATAGAGAGTGGCATGGCGACATACCCCAAATGGACTCAGGCTTCAAACCAATATAAAAAATTCCTTTTGGCGAGGATAACGTGTAGCACTGTACGTATCAGTATTTGGCCTGGTTATGGCGGCAGAGAGGAACCAATAGAAGGTGAGCAAGAATCGCTGAAATGATTTCCTATGTGAACAAAAGGTTATTTAGTCGATAACACAACATGGTGGCGACAGAGTGACCAAGTTCCATAATGTATCTGGTAAAACACCCGAAAAATGAGCCTGACACAGCTCGTTTGCTAAGGGGACGACTTGTGGAGGCAGCTATGGAGACAAATTTTGGAGATAGCTATGGAGATGACAAGTGGAGGCTGCCATAGAGACAATGTGTGGTGGCAGCTATGGAGACAACGTGTGGAGGCAGCTATGGAGACGGCGTGTGGAGGCATCTATGGAGACGGGATGTGGAGGCAGCTATGGATACGGCGTCTGGAGGCTGCTATGGAGACGATGTGTGGAGGCAGCTATCGAGATGACGTGTGGAGGCTGCTATGGAGACGACGTGTGGAGGCATGTGGGAGGGGACGCACACTCAGTCATAAAGAATTAAGTCATTAAAATTAAAACACCAGAAAATCACAGCTGGTAAAACACCCGAAAATGTAGCCGTTGCTAAGGGGATGATGTGCCGTATTTCCTCTTGTGCTCCAGCGTCTGGGGTATAGACAGTTGAACGCTGCTCGTGGAGACATTGGTGGATGCTGTGGAGGATCGTGGAAGCGAAATGGACAGGAAACAGCAGGGGCAGCATGCATGGATGTCTCTGAGGCTGGCTTATCGAACCATTATGCCAAAATTATGGGCAACAGCATGGCAATGACAGAGTGACCGAGTGAGGCGAGATTTCCTCTCAAACACCCAATAATTGACCCTGACACTATAGAGTCACAGCACTGACAGAGGTTGTAGGTTGAAGGTTGCTGCAGTTCAAACGATGTTAGTTGGATCTTGGGATGTAGCTGGCGGTCCGCTGCCAGGCCAGCTTTCGCCTGTCCAAGCCCCGGCCTCTCGGCTCCTCCCCACCCAAAATGGGCCTGGGGGCCAGAAGCGTTTACTTTGAAAAAATTGTAATTTTCTAAGAACCTTTTGTATAAGATCAAGTGTAGTACTGTTCTTATAAGTAATTGGCCTGGTTATGGCGGGGAAGGGGAACATAAACAGATGCGCAAGTAGCACTGAAATAATATCGGTACATGATAAAATTTGAATAATTTGCTCATTTGCTAAGGGGACGATCTATGGAGGTAGCTATGTGGACGACTTTTGAAGGCAGCTATGGAGACGACGTGTGGAGGTAGAAATGGAGATAACGTGTGGTAGCAGCAATGGAGACAATGTGTGGAGGCAGCTATAAAGACGACGTGTGGAGGCTGCTATGGAGACAATTAAATTTGGATAATGCCTGTATGTGGCAGTCCAAAAAAGTTTTCAAGCAGGAGTGCAGGTAGGTGGCCCTCCAGAAAGATTAAGTAGATAGAGTGCCTGTATGTGGAAATCTAAAAAAGTTTTCAAAACAGAGGAGCGGGTAGGTGGACCTCCAGAAAAATTAAATAGATAGAGTGCCTGAAAGTGGCAATCCAAAAAAGTTTTCAAAACAGAGGAGCGAGTAGGTGGCCCACCAGAAAAATTAAATAGATTGAGTGCCTGTATATGGCAGTCCAAAAAATTGTTTAAAACAGAGGAACGGGTAGTTGGCCCTCCAGAAAAATTAAATAGATATAGTACTAAGCTAGAGCCAGTTGGCCCTGGCAAAAAATAGCCAGTTTCCTCTGCTTTAGTGTACAAAGAGGAGGAGAAGGAGGAGAATAAGGAGGAGGAGTGCATACATGAGAATTATTCAGGTTCAGCTGCTTTCACCTGGTGGAGAATTGAAATAATGAGAAATCCAGGCTTGATTCATCTTGATAAGCATCAGTATGTCAGCGCTGTCAGTCGACAGGCGTGTACGCTTATCGGTGATGATGGCACCAGCTGAACTGAAAACCCGCTCTGACAACACGCTAGCGGCAGGGCAGGCAAGAACCTCCAAGACATACAGCGCCAGTTCAGGCCACATGTCCAGCTTTGAAACCCAGTAGTTGTAGGGAGCTGTGTGATCATTTAGGACAATGGTAGGGTCAGCTACGTACTCCCTCACCATCTTTCTTTAAAGATCAGCCCTACTCTGCCGAAACTGGGGACAGGTGACATTTTCTTGCTGGGGTGACATAAAACTTGCAAAGGCCTTGTAAAGGGCCTGCTGGTATTCATGCATTCTCACACTCCTTTCCTCTACAGGGATGAGAAGGGAAGGATTTTTCTTATACTGTGGGTCCAGGAGAGTGAATACCCAGTAATCGGTGCTGGAATAAATTCTTTGAACGCGAGGGTCACGGGATAGGCAGCCTAGCATGAAATCTGCCATATGCGCCAGAGTCCCAACAGGTAAGAATTTACTCTCCATTTCCTCCTCCTCCTCCAACTCTTCTTCTTCTTCCCATACACACTGAACAGTGAAGGACTGAGCAATGCTTCCCTCTTCTGTCTCGCCAACATTCTCCTCCTCTACCTCCTCATCCTCCTCCGATATGCACTGAGAAACAGACCTGAGGGTGCTTTGGCTATTAGCAAGGGAATCTTCTTCCCCTGTCTCTTGTGACGAGCGCAAAGCTTCCGACTTCATGCTGACCAGAGAGTTTTTCAACAGGCCTAGCAGCGGGATGGTGAGGGTGATGATGGCGGCATCGCCATTGACCAGCTGTGTTGACTCCTCAAAGTTACTCAGCACCTGACAGATATTAGACATCCATGTCCACTCCTCATTGTAGACTTGAGGAAGCTGACTGACCTGACTACCAGTTCTGGTGGAAGTTGACATCTGGCAGTCTACAATCGCTCTGCGCTGCTGGTAAACTCTGGATAACATGGTTAATGTGGAATTCCACCTTGTGGGCATGTCGCACAACAGTCGGTGAGCGGGCAGTTGGAGAGTGGCAGCATCTATGGTGGAATTTCTGAAATGCGCACAGATGTGGCACAATTTTCTGAGCAAATCAGACAGATTGGAGGAATGTTTTGAGGAATCGCTGAACTATGAGATTTAACACATGGGCCAAGCATGGCACATTTGTCAGTCTGCCGAGTTGCAGAGTCACCACCAGGTTACGGCCGTTGTCACACACAACCATCCCTGGCTTCAGGTTCAGCGGTGCCAGCCACAGATCGGTCTGCGCTGTAATGCCCTGTAAAAGCTCTTGGGCGGTGTACCTTTTATCGCCTAGGCTCAGCAGTTTGAGCACTGCCTGCTGTCCCTTAGCGACGGCACTGCTGCTGCGCCTAGAGCTACCGACTGATGACGCTATGCCCACGGATGGTAATTCGGAGGCGGAGGTGGAGGAGGGGTTGGAGGAGGAGGAGGCATAGTAGGCCTGACAGACCGTTACCGAGGTAGGCCCCGCAATCCTTGGCGAGGGCAATATATGAGCGGACCCGGGGTCAGACTCGGTCCCAGCCTCCACCAAGTTAACCAAATGTGCTCTCAGCGATACATACTGGGCCTGCCCGGCAGCACTCGTCCACATGTCCATGGTTAGGTGGACCTTGTCACAAACGGCGTTGGTCAGAGCATGGATGATGTTGTCTGACGCGTGCTGGTGCAGGGCTGAGACAGCACATCGGGAAAGGTAGTGACGTCTAGGAATCGAATACCGAGGAGCGGCCACAGCCATGAGGTTGCGAAAGGCCTCGGTCTCTACCAGCCTATAGGGCAGCATCTCCAGGCTCAGTAATTTGGAGATGTGGCCGTTGAGGGCTTGGGCGTGTGGCACTGTATTTCCTCTTGCGCTCCAGCGTCTGGGGTATAGACAGCTGAACTGATGCACATTGAGCCATTGGTGGATGCTGTGGAGGATCGTGGAGGCGTAGGTGTGGTTTTCGAGCGGGAGGTGTTTGTGCCGAGGTCTGGGGCAGGGGGCTGACTAGCAGAGGCAGCAAATGACACAGGGGTAGGAGCAGTGGTGGGCCCGGCCGGAGGTGAACGGCCTTCGTTTCATTGAGTGGGGTGTTTAGCATTCATATGCCTGCGCATACTGGTGGTGGTTAAGCTAGTAGTGGTGGAACCCCTGCTGATCCTGGTGTGGCACAGGTTGCACACCACAGTCCGTCAGTCATCCGCTGTGTCTTTAAAGAACCTCCAGACTTAAGAACATCTAGCCCTCGCCACGGGAGCTTCACTACGTGAAACATTTGGCGCTGATGCACCAGCTCTGGCCCTGCCTCTCCGTCTGGCCCCACCACTGCCTCTTCCAACCTGTTCTGGTATAGGACTCGCCTCCATCTCAGAAGCACTGTGTTCACCCGGCCTCTCAACCCAGCTTGGGTCTGTCACCTCATCATCCTCCGATCCCTCAGTTTGCTCCCCCCTCGGACTTTCTGTCTGACAACAACTTCACCACTGTCTGACAACCGTGTCTCCTCATCGTCCGACATCTCTTTTTACACACTTCTTCCAATACGTCAACAATGTCATTATCACCCACAGACTGCGACCATTGAAAAATCTGGGCATCGGGAAAGAGCTCAGCAGTAACCTGACAAGTGGTTTGTGACTCTGGGGAGAGTCCAGAAAACAGTTCCTCAGCGCATGCCGGATTAAATTCCAAATTTTCCTGGGAGCGGGCAGACTGGGGGGAAGGAGGTTGAGGTGGAGGAGCTGGAGTAGTGCTTACTTGGATAACATGGGTGGTCTGCGTGGAAGACTGAACGGTGGACAAATGTCTTGAAGCATTGTCAGCAATCTACAACATCACCTGTTCTCACTGTTCTGGCCTCAACAGTGCTCTACCACGAGTCCCAGTAAGTTGAGACATGAAGCTAGGGAGTGTAGCTCTGCGGCGTTCCCCTGCTCCCTCATCAGCAGGTGGTGTCTCACCCCGCCCAGGACCACGGCCTCTGACCCCTGCAGTAATTGGATGCCCACGTCCCCGCCCTCGTCCTCTTCCCTTAGCACTCGGGTTCAACATTTTCCAAATAAAAGTCTATTTTATAGACAAAAGAGAAATATAAACTGTAAATTTTTTTTGGTATTTTTTTTTTTTATGTTTGTTTTTTTTTTATTTATAGAAGAACAAAACGTGCAGAAGAAATCAGACAGCAACCTCAGAAGATGATTGCTATGGCTAGTTCCTAAACAACACAAACAAATTTTTTTTTTTAAATGTCCCGGTATTGATGTGAACAAAAGACTGTATTCGACTACGCCACACGTGACGTACAGTACGCTTCACTGGCAGAGAGAACGTGGATTGGGATTTCTGGAGACTAGCTTGCTAAACAGTAGCAGGCACAACCGTTCAACTATAGTAGACAAAATTTGATTGCTATAACGGAGTTTTCCCACCCCAAAAAAAATTTCAAGAGAAAATTTATTTTTATTTATTTATTTATTTTTTGTTTTTTTATAACTTTTTTTTTTAATTTCTTTATGAACGAAACAGGCATAAGAAATCAGAAAGCAAACTGAAATGTGGATTGCTGAATGTCCTGGTACTAATGTGAATAAAAAAAACATATTAGATTACGCCACACGTGACGTACAGTACGCTTCGACGGCAGACAGAATTGGGATTGGATTGGGATTGGGATTTCTGGAGACTTGCGTGCTAAACAGTAGCACACAGACTAAGCTAGATTAAATTGCATTTGCACCACTGACAGCACACAAGAGGATTTTGTGCTGTGACTTTCACTTTTACTTTTGAAAAAAAAAAAAATCAGCAGACTGTGCCTAATTCAATCAACCCCCAATAAATTGTCCCACTTAGGTGTTTGAGATGGATATGTGTGTCACTAAGAGCCAAAAATAACATTTGCAAGTCTCCCTGCAAATTCGTCACAATATGGTACTAGCTGCACTACTAGTGGCAGCAAGCCCAGCCACAAGCAAATAAAAAAAATATATAACGCTATTGTAGCCCTAAGAAGGGCTGTTGGGTTCTTGTAGAATCACTTCTGCCTAACACTATTCTAATAGAACACCCTAACGATATAGTAGTTATCAAAATATTTCCCTTTCAACGCTTTTGGGATCAGTTTCTATTTTTGGCAATTGCAACACCAACTGTCTCTAAAACTAATAGAGATCAAGTTCAGATCAATGTAATTTTTCCTGGAGACTTGAAAATTATGAAGCAGCCAGACATCTCCTGCCTCGTTCATCATTTCCATCCCATTGTGATAGTTAATAGATAATGTAGCTGCTACAACCGGCACACTGCCAGAAATTATCCAGGAAAAGGTAGATTTAGCTTTACACTGTTTTCTTATAGTAAAATGTAGGTGATAAAAGTCCAGACCACAAGCGCGAATAAAAATGTGCTGAATTTACAAAACAAATTGACTACTATCATTAAGCTCTACTGTAAAACCAATAGTATCTGTACATGGTCTCTGCCTGATGGCTATGGCTATGGATATGTATAACTAGTAGCTACATGGACATCAGTCCACTTTCCAATAAAGAAGTCGTTACATGTAGCCCCAAACAGTATTTGAGCATTTGCTCAAAGAAATAATTAACCCCTTAGTTACATGGTCTGAAAAAGCTCTGGTGACCGGGCATTTTTAGTGAATTTTTATAAGCGCCGAAATTAGAGGCCATAATTTTGGGGACACAGAGATATCATGTTCTGCCCCTGTTTACACAACGTCAGGTTCTTGAATTATTAATAAAATCCACAAAGCCAGCTCAAAGAAATCACACCAAGACAGAAGTATGGTATACTATCTCAAACTTTGTGGAGCACTGATGCGATACAATGCTAGGTAGATGTAAGATGCTTTATTTGCGTCACCAAGGATTATACAGAAACTTTTAGTGGGGCAGGACCTGGGCTTGGTTAGTTAAAGATAAAGAAATAATGTCCACAGTTTACTGGTTAAGATACTATCACATGGGCATCGCAGAAACAAAGGCTTTGTTTTCCGTGGAGTGGGTAGTATCGTAATTCAGTCCAGGGAGCCTCACATTCCTCTCTGCTCAGCAGTGTGTTATCACACTGTTATCAATCTTCATCCACAGTTGAGCGTCCTATTAGTTTTAGCATTTAGCAAGCATATAAAAAGAAAAGCATTTTCATTAAACATATAACAATACTTCACATAGAGCTAGTTAAAAAGGTAATAAAAGTTTAACCTTTTTTGTTTGGGGTTAAAAGTGGAAAAAAGTATTTTTGCAATTTATAATTAATTTTTTTTACATTTTTAAATTAACTCAAAATGAACATTATTAATGAATTCCCTATTTTGTGTTGGTTGTTTTGATAGGGGTTTGGCAGCTCTGAGAGGTATATAACAGGGGTTTGCGTTGGGATAGTGTCTCATGCCATTGGATTATGGTGCAGCTGCACTGCTTTCATGTGACACAAATCGGGGGGCGTGGCCATCAGGCATTCCGACTGATTTGGACTGAGCGCAGGATTTAATTTTCAAATTGTGTTGCAAGACAATGCACTTACATACACCGGGAAGAAGAAGGTGAACTCCGTTGGACCTGAGCAAGAAGAGAGCAATCATGGCACAGTGCATCATACACGGACAATGTACTTTCGGTGAACTCGGTGGTAAATGTGCCCAATATATATAATATCTGTCAAAAGGGGCGACTATGGCAATCATTTTTGTAGTGTAGCTGGGGATATTTTTTTTGTTATATGGGGTCTGCCTCTGCCTCTAATCAAGAGACCTGATCCGTAAGATGGAAGAGATATTTCTTTTTGTGTGTGATTTTTTTTACTTTATATGTCCCCCATGAGGTCATAAAAGACATTTTTTTTTTTGCTTTATTTTTTTCTTTTGCAAGTTTTCCTCTGTAATTGAGGCATCTATAAGGGCCTCAGTTACAGTGGAAAACCACCACCTGTCGCCTGGCGGTCACGTGAATGCCGAGTCTATAGAGGAGGCAGCGGCAATGCCGACCCTGCTCCTCCGTGCATGATGCTCTATTAGCATGATGCTGTAAGGAGTAGAGAAGGGAGAAGCAGTAATGAACCGCATCTCCCTTCTCCCTAATGTCTGTAGGTCTGGGTCCCACGGCTAGTGCGGGAGCAGAAGAAAACCACAACGATGTCTAAAGGCATTGCTATAGACTCTGGACCTGCGCCTATGACGTCTAAGGTGAGCGGGAGGTCTGAGAAGAGTTAAATAATGATTTTTTTAATGCCTGCTTGATATCTTTATTCCTTAAACTATATATAATAGGGTTAATTAATGGGGACCCCACAGTGTAGAGAAGAGACAGGGCTTTACTGACTTTCACAATTTGTCCATTAGTTGGAAGAACATATGTGCTGGATAGTGTCCCATAAAATATGGAGACCACAGTCAGGTGGGAGCTGCAGGTGGAGAAAGCTTTCTGCCTCTGGGTAAGAGACCTGATCCGTAAGATAGAAGAGATAATACAAATATATGTGTAAGTTATAAAAATGAATGGAAAAAATGCCACCGGAACGGTGAGTAGAGTAGCTTCTTGTTGAACCATTGAGGTATCAGAACAGGAAAGTTGGAGCAAGGGAGAAAGATCACAGAAGAAATGGTCAATAACGTTGGGTCCACAGAAGTCCAGCAAGTAGATGGATATCACCACAACCCAACCTATTAACACACTCAGACTCCAGGACATAAAGGCCACATACCGGCAAAATGCCATCTTCATGATAGACGTATAACGTAGAGGGCTACAAATGGCCAAATATCGGTCTAAAGACATAACAGCAAGGAGAAGACATTCGAAACATAAAGCAACAGCTAGGAAGTAATATTGAGCCAAGCAACATCTAAAACACATGATCCCCACCTCCTGCAGTAAGCAATAAAGGGCATTTGGGACAATGTCTGTGATCAACATGATGTCAGAGATGGAGAGGTGGGAGAGGAAGAAGTACATGGGAGAGTGGAGGTTCCTGCTGGTGGACACCAGGACAATGATCAAAAGGTTCCCACATATTGTCCCATAATATATCAATAATAGCAGAGTGAAAAGAATCCATCTAAAGCTTCCAATATTAGAAAATCCCAGGAGAATCACTGAGGAAATCTCACTGGTGTTACTTTCAGGTGCATCCTTAAGACAGTGAAGCAGATGGTCAGTACATAGGAAGGTCATAGTGAGAAATCATAGATATTACATGGAAATGTATAGAAATTGTACATTTTGAAATCAAGATATGTGTCTCTGTTCAGGTTCCTGAAATCACTGGTGACTCACAGAACCAGAACCAGGAATCTGAAGTACAAGAAAAGTTGCTGCTGGATGACTTTCTAATGGAGAGCAGAATAGCAGGTTACCTAATCTCTCGCCTCTGGGATTAATCCTGGGATTTGAAAGGGTCGAAAATCTCAGAAATAAAACCTCTATAAATCCAAGTTAATTCAAAACCAATTCATTGTAATGATGATAAAGATCCTGAAACATTCACATAAAGTCATCGGAGACAAAGTATAAATATATAAATGAAAAATAGAATGACGGCACCTTAGATATATATTTTTTTTAATAACTCACCTTAGAGATCATAACTTTTCTGATGTTTCTTGATCTTTGCTTCTATTAGTCTCTTCTATTCTCTGGCCTAGTAAATCCATTGGCCTTTCGGCAGACAGAATCGGCATTGATCTTCCTGTAAACTACAATGAATTACCAGACCTCACATTTATACACTGGTCTCACACAACTACGGCTCCCATGTGGAACGTGAAGATGTTGAGGGATTATAGTGGCCCCAGTGGTGTCTTCCAGTCTCCTCATTTCCTGGGGCTCTCAGGAGACCTCACTGAACAAGAAGAAAAGAGAATAACTACTTATTGTATTTTCCACACAAAATGTAGAAATAGACTAAGGTTAAGACCGTTTACAGCCCCCAAATCCCCCTATAAGTAATCACTGCCTTGTGTAGGCCATGAAGTTTTCAAGCTATTTATTATTACAGAGAGAATTTTCAATTTTTTTATTCAGTGTTTTGACTCTAAGCAGATATTTTGTAGCACATTTACTAAGAACAGTGCAGTTTCCTGTGTAGTGTTCTACCGGGCTAGAACCTCTCGATCTCCCCATTAATACTGTTTATGTACTACTGAGTGTAACTCTAGATTAAATGCTTATGTGCTCATTCCTGCATGAAATGATCATATATATTTACACCGTATTCTCATACCTACTATAATATATAATGGAACTATAAAACAACAAAACGGACGGTGCCCCGGGTAATATAGCCAGGTACCAGATGTCTGTTGGAGTATACAATACAGGTGCTCACCTGGTGAATGCTTGAGCTTTATGCTTATACCCCCACTCCTGGGGGAACACAGATGGTTGATTCCAGTTGGTCGGGAATGGCTTGGTGTGAAATAAACCACAAGGAAATAAACCACCAAAAAAAAAAAAAAAAAACAGGCCTTGCAAGAAAGACACAACATGTGGTTAGAGAAGATACCAATATAAATAGGTTAGGAGGGGGCGTGGTTTGGTCACCAGAGAAAATGGCCACATAGAGGAGAGGCTCCGCTCCACGGACCACCAGAAAGTGACATACACAGCTTGTAGCCGCAAGAAATGCTGAACAAGCAGGTCCCCGCCATGGCAGGGACCCAGGGGAAAAAAAAGAGGAGTGAAGGAACAACCGGCGAACTGGCGAGGGAGCGGGAAACAAAGATTGCACCGGCTCCTCTCCCCGCTCTGCATCTCAGAAGATGCAGGCGGCAGAACATGCCACCCTGGGCAAGCCTATACCTGGAACCCAGATGCAAAGGGTACCCCGACCCTCCTTTGAAATAACGAGGAGGTGGAGCACAGGATCTCGGCAGTCTCCAGATAAAGCAAGATCCCCACTGCAGATGGAGGACACGCAGGAGGACGGAGGGCACGGTGAGATAAAGCCCCCCTCGCAGGCTGAAACAGAGCTCTCAAGATTGCCATCCTATGCAGGTTCAGGAGGCTCCAGATCCCCTACACACAGCCCGGTCAAGCAAAAGGCCAGACACCAGGAAGATATATCCCAACATGGGGTAAGTAAACAACCCCAACAGCTAGATAGCGTCAACCCGACAGCTGATTTACTAGCATCGTATCAAGCTTCAGATAATCAAATATGAGAGGCACTACTTAAAGATATGCTTATTGCACTGTGCTCCTCCTTGCCTATCCTGTCTAATAAAACCGCTACAAGAGTCCATAGAGGATCTAGGAGATAGAGTTTCCCACACGGAAAATAAAATGGCGAAATTTGCTGCATCTTTTAATGAGCTAACAGATGCACATAACTCCCTAGAAGAGTCTGTCTCCGCAATACAAGTGAAGTTAGTAGATAATGAGGACCGAGACAGGAGAAACAATGTTAAAATCAGAGGTATCACAGAAACGGTCCCAAACACACAACTCAGAACGTATGTACAAAAGATGACTAGGACCCTGCTTTCAGACTTGGAGGAATATGAACTCAGCATAGCCCTGGCACACCGAGTCCTTCGACCAAACAATCTCCCGAACACAGTACCAAGGGATTTACTAGCTAGATTCACGTTCTACTACACTAAAGAGCAACTGCTAGCTCAAACGAGGAAAATGCAAACACTTTCTGCTGCATATAATTATCTAAAGCTCTTTACCGATCTCTCTTCTGCTACTTTCTAAGCTAGAAGGGAATTTCTACCAATCACCAATACTTTTGAGAGAAAATGACATTGCATATAGATGGGGCTTCCCCGCCAAACTACTGGTTAAAAAGAATAACAGGATCATCCCTATCAACAACGTGGGAGAGGGCTTCAATTTCCTAGAAACATGTGGAATACCTACCGCAAACATCGACACAGCTAAAGGAAAACCAAGTCTGAAAACAAATTGTAAATATACAAAAGCCTATCTTGCCAAGTGGCAGATTTCCAAGTAAGGACCTTAATGACTCAGTCCTTATGGCTCATAACACCATTCCCCCTCCCACCCCCCGCTAACCCCGCAGGAAGAACCAGCCACAATTTTACACTCCACTAGCATTCCCTCACTCGAGGGCGGTACCCTCAGAATTAGTCCAGATACATGAAGCACCCTCGTTTAACGAATCTGTGTCTTTTTTAGGGCTACCCGGGGAAATGAGCAAAACTCTGTTACAACAATACACACTAAAAACATTTTTGAAAGAAACGATACATCAAGCGGCACCATTAAGTCTATAAAGGAAAAATCCTAAAAGAGAGGTCGAAGAGGAAGGAGAGGAAAATGCAGACACACTAACCTCCGAGGAGGACTCTCTTGTAGAGATCTCAAAAAACAAAAAGATCGAGTAACGCCCCCAAGGGAGACAGATGGGAAACCGACTAGGGACAATAGTATAAATAATATGGTTAAGATCTTTAACCTCTCCTCACATATCCTATTGGAACATGAAATTAAAGTATTAGAGAAAGGCCTCTCGTATTGCCCGACTACTAAATCTAGCGAGTTCAAACTATTTGTTGATCTTAATAAGTTTATACAGAAGTTAACATTAAAAAGGCACTTCAGCTTACTAAATTCCAATAGGACTAAACCTGTAGAAGATAATCTAGATCTAACTATTACACAATCCGATGTGGATATTTCACCTACACATACGGATCTTAAACCTAAATCTTTGTTCTCCCCGGCCCACCACAAAGGAAACTTTGTAGAAACATTCTTTATGTTAGTATCTACCGAATTTCAAAATTCACATTCTCAAGGAAATAATAACAACAATGCGCAAAACAGAAACAACATGACCTACAGAGAAAGGGTGGCCCTAAAAAATCTGGCAATGAAGGATGAACTGGTGATTAAATCAGCTGATAAAGGGGGGGGGGGGTAGTGTTGATGAACAGAAGCGATTACGTAGCAGAAACCATGAGGTTGGTTTCAGATGTTGAATTATATTCGAAACTTGATAGTGATCCTACTACTAAGTATAAACAAGACCTACACAAACTTCTGGCGGAAGGCCTTTCCATGAATATTCTTAATCATAAAGAATATCAATGAGCCCCATTTATCAAGTGTCTGAAAGTCAGAATATTTCTAGTTGCCCATGGCAACCAATCACAGCTCGGCTTTCATTTTACCAATGCTCATGCATATTTTAAAGGGGAGCTGTGATTGGTTGCCATGGGCAACTAGAAATATTCTGACTTTCAGACACTTGATAAATTTTCCCCAATATCTTAAATTGGAAGAACCAGCTATCTCATTATTTTATCATTTGCCAAAAGTGCATAAAAACCTCACAAATCACCCAGGTAGACCCATAATTTCAGGGATTAATTCCCTAGAATCAAATTTATCACATTATGTGGACCTGTATATACAGAAATACGTGAGGAGCTTGGATTCCTTCTTGCTAGACACATCTATACACCAATATCCCACATGATCTGGGAGTACATGCTGTTCCCTACTATTTGAATAAATATTCCAGAATCCCAGATAAGCAGACCTTTTTACTAAGGGCAATACATTTTATATTAAAGCATGATTATTTTACATTTCTTTTCGAACTTGTATGTGGGCCTCTTTGAGATGGAAGTGATTTATCAGCAGGAACTTTTTTCACATTGTCCACAATACAAGAGATTCATCGACAACATTTTTATTATTTGGGATGGGAATGAGAATGAGGCGTTACAGTTTGTAGATAACATCAACGACAACATGTGGGGCCTTGAATTTACAAGCAACATTGTACACAACCATGCCAAGACTCTGGACGTGATAGTCTTCCATACACCGGAGGGATCTATTAAGACTAAGTGTTTTTTTTAAGAAAGTGGATAGCAACAGCTATCTTGACTTTGCTAGTGGACATTATAAGAATTGGCCCTATGGCCAATTTTAGAGAATCCGAAGGACCTGCACAGATGACAGGGACTATAACCAACAAAGTAGAACACTCACTGAGCGGTTTAAAACAAAGGGGTATCCCTCAAACCTTATACAAACAGCAAAAAGGAAAGCGGGTGCTTTGACCCAGGAAGACTCTCTACAACCGAGGAGAGGGAACAATATCAATATGGGAGAGGTTAACTTCATTACTACGTACTCCAACGACAAACAGAGAATACGTAATATTTTTTAAAAAACATTGGGAAGTCCTCACACATGATCCCTATTTGAGAGATATTATACCAAAAAATCCCCGGCTAACCTTCAGAAGACCACGTACCCTCAAAAATATTATGGCTCCAAGCCGACTATGAACACGCATGAAAATAGACACTCGACCATCATTTTTTCCAAAAGTTGTGGGAAGCTTTAAGTGTGGTCACAGCAGGTGCAAATGCTGCGGCACAATTAAACACAGGCAGACCGCCTTTATGTCTAATGCAACAATGGAGATATTTCAAATTAAAACATTTCTAAATTGCAGTTCAAAATATGTGATCTCATTGATCGAATGTAAATGCAAGTTTCATTATGTCGGCCGTACAATACAACCTCAAAGGGAAAGATTTAATAATCACAGGCATAATATAGATTAATAATATACACTATGCATAGCGGGTCTAGACATACAGCCTCCCATCATGAATGTAACGTCGAGGATTTTAGCCTTTTGCCCATACAACACATTAATCCCTGCATCCCACAAAGATTTGAATACCTAAAAAAGTGGGAGATGTTCTGGATTTTTAAATTAGAGTGTTTAGTTCCGGTCAGGCTCAATGAAAGCCTGGAGAATATCTTTTGATTAGAGATGAGCGAGCACTAAAATGCTCGAGTCCTCGTTACTCAAGTCAAACTTTTCCCGATGCTTGAGTGCTCGTTTCGAATAACGGACCCCATTGAGGTCAATGGGAGACTCGAGCATTTTTCAAGGGGACCAAGGCTCTGCAATAAAATGTGTCATTTTATTGAGAAATAAGGAAGTCAGTCCTGTTTTTTTTATTCAATGGAATATTCGTGGAACTTCAAAAAGGAGAATGTTAAACATCGTGTTAAACATCTGCAATGTGTTCTTCACACATATTGCTCTTCACATACTATTGCGAAGAACACCTTCCTGTACTCATGTCTTATGATAAGTTAGCAGATGTATGGAAACATCTGCAATGTGTTCTTCACACATATTGTTCTTCACATACTATTGTGAAGAACACCATTCTGCACGCGTGCCTTCTGATAAGTTAGAAGATGTATGGAAACATCTGCAATGTGTTCTTCACTGTGTTCTTCACTTAAATGATCCTTAAGTAAATGCTCGATGTCGAGTAGGCGAAATACTCATCCGAGCAACAAGCTCGGACGAGTATGCTTGCTCATCTCTACTTTTGATGATAATTCCAAGAAAACGAGCAGCACTCCATATAAAGTGAAAAAAGTGTTTTTTTCTTCTTTATTCCATCATTGGTAACAACAGTAGCAACGTTTCAGCTCAAAAGAGCCTTTCTCAAGCCAATTACATAGTGAAAATGGTGGATATATATACATAAAAGTGTGGTCACATGACCTGCTAAGAACAGCCCACCAAATTTACATATTTGTGATACAATATATTTTAAGTTGAAAAAATACATATGTATATAAACAATTAAAGTGCAAGTTAAATACAGTACATGTATAATGCATCAAATAGAGATACTTGACGCCTTACTATAAAAAACATTCATTAACATGTGTTTGTGGTTTTTCGCCACTGACCTCGTGCTAAAAGGTGATAAAGTACTTTTTTGTGCCAAGCCCAAGTAGTGATGTGCAGTCCCAGGATGTATTCCCATGTGGAATTCATGCCCCGATCGTCCAGAGAAATGCCGCAAACCAAAAAATAACAGTGCGGTTTGTATGGAACGCAGTGTTGACACGCATATTGTTTGCTCATACTGCGCATGCGTGGCTTCCGCCGAGCACTGAGTCTGGCGTCATAGTAACAGAAATACAATGTAGCATGTGTGTCACCTGCAGGAATATTGTAGCAAAATAGCTGTAATGAGCAATTTATAAATTAGATGGCACATTTGCTATTAGATCATATGTAGGGTGATGACCACGACAAAAACGCTCAGCTCTTCTATGGATTAACCATTGGTATACGGCACATCAGTCATAAACTGGGACAACGGCTGTAATAGACAGCTATGACCAGGGGCAGGTGTATAATGATTAACCCCTCCCGGGGAAACCATCACCTTATGAGAGCTCTCGCATCCATATAGACCCCTATCGTGTCCCAGATTTAACCAGATTGCACCAGTCTGTCGCATGCCTTATGTTAAAGATGCATCACAAAAAAGTTGGTGAACTCTGCCGGGCCAGTGCATGGAAGCGACACAATCATGATTTCTGGTGCACATGCTTAATGAATCTGTTGCACCGAGCATTATACACGGGAAGAGCGCTTTTACTGCAGTTTCCTACATTCTTAGTAAATGTGCCCCAGTAAATCTGCTATCCCTAAACACAGGATAGCTAAGGTCGGGTCTAGGGGCAACCAAAATTGTGAACAACAGGGAGCATAATTATGAAGGCCCCTGCGCCACGTCAGTCGCAAATGCTAGCTTATTGCTAACGCTCACGATTATTTGTCCCAATCCACTACTTTCATGACAGTTGGGCATGAAGCGGCAGGAAGGGGGGAGAGCGGCTGGCAGAGTGGAGTGAAGCATCTTGATGAATAACGCTGCAAAAATGTAGCGGCGGGGCTATCATACACCGGTGCACGAGCACCGGCATATGACAAATATCCCCCCAGGAGACAGGTTGGATTTATTTCTGTAAAATGCTGTATTTTTGTTAATAACAGTGAATTAGAGAAAGTGTTATTTTGTTATCATGAGTACATATAAGAATCGTTTTTTCGTTTGAATATCCCTTTAAGGCTCAGCCCCATGCTTTAGGTTTTCATAATTGTTTAAATGTCTGGAAATTGTATTTTTATGTCACGCGCCTTACAAATCAAACATCGGTTTTCCGTATTTTCAAGGAGATTGACTTTTTGGGGTTCATTATTGTTTGTCAAATCAAAATTGAGGAGAAATTTAGAATGGTCAAATTTTGTTGATAATACTTACATTTAGCCTTAAAATTTCCATAATTTAAAAGATAAAAACCCATCTTCAAATCTGTTTCAAATTTCTCCTGAGCAGAGAGAACCCCACATGTGGCTGTTACATGTTGTAGGGGTACATGGCGAGGCGCAGAAGGGAAGGAGCAACCTGCACCTGCCAGTCCCTTTGTAGGCTATAAAATTTAGATTTTTTTGCGGGATGAGATGTGATGACATTCTCCAGTGATACCGTTTTGGGGTTGGTAACCCCTATTTTTGGGGCGTGGAGGAGTAGAAAAACATCAATTATGTAATTGATTTTTGAATTAATTTTTTTGGTGTTCACCGTACAACCTATTACGATTACGGGGATTACTTACAAATTTACTACATTTCCCAAAATAAAACCTGTTATGGGGAAAAATCTAACGTTTTTCCATCGCAATCTTCCAATTGGCATTACACAAAAATTTTTTTTATTGTCTGCAGAGCTGGTTGATGGTTTGTTTTTTGCGGGACATATGCTACTTTTGCAAGAATACCATGGCCGCACGTGAGCTGACACTATTACTTTTTTATAGTTTTCATTAACTTAAGATGGGGATTTTTCTTGTGACCTACAACATTTTCTCATATCAAATGCTCTGTATTAATTGCTTGAATTTGGTAATATTGGAGAGTTCTCCGAAAAATATTGCATACGTCTATTTCAGATATCTCCTTTTTCAACAATTTTGGGATCTATTTCTATTTTTGGCGATTACAACACCAACTGTCACCAAAACTAATAAAGACCTAAGGTAAAATCAATGTAATTTTTCCTGGAGATTCCAAATCATAAAGTTTGGGTTGGGGGCTGGGAGTTTGGTATCATTGGATAGATATTTGAAAAATATTTTGACATATATTTTAACTAGAGATGAGCGAGCACTAAAATGCTTGGGTACACGTTATTCGAGACAAACTTTTCCCGATGCTCGAGTGCTCGTCTCGAATAACGAGCCCCATTGAAGTCAATGGGAGACTCAAGCATTTTTCAAGGGGACCAAGGCTCTGCACAGGGAAGCTTGGCCAAACACCTGGGAACCTCAGAAAAGGATGGAAACACCATGGAAATGGACAGGAAACAGCAGGGGCAGCATGCATGGTTGCCTCTGAGGCTGCTTAATCGCACCATTATGCCAAAATTATGGGCAACAGCATGGCCATGACAGAGTGACCGAATGAGGCTAGATAGCATCTAAAACATGCAATAATTGACCCTGACACTATTGGGGACGCCATGCAGAGGCAGCGGCAGCAGTGGCAGGCTAGAGAGTCTCATGGCGACATACCCTAAATGGAATCAGGTTTCACCAAAGGAGGTGAAATGATTTCCTATGTGAACAAAAGGTTGACGGTATATTTAGTCAATAACACAGCATGGTGGCGACATAGTGACCAAGTTCCATAACGTATCTGGTAAAACACCCGAAAAATGAGCCTGACACAGCTCTTTTGATAAAGGGACGACATGTGGAGGCAGCCATGGAGACGACTTCCATGATTAAGAGCGACAGTATGGGGCATTCATATTGGTTTACTATGATTGCAACTTCAGGTCTCCAGCATGGCGGCGACAGATGGGCCGAGTTCCACTATGTATCTGGTGAAACACCTGAAAATTCTGCCTGACACAGCTCGTTTGATAAGGGGATGATGTGCTGCATATCCTCTCGTGCTCCAGCGTCTGGGGTATAGAGAGTTGAAATGAGACATTGGTGGACGCTGTGGGGGATCGTGGAGACAAAATGGACAGGAAACAGCAGGGGCAGCATGCATGGATGCCTCTGAGGCTGCCTAATCTTGGGATGGAGCTGGCGGTCGGTGTTTCCATCCTTTTCTGAGGTTCCCAGGTGTTTGGCCAAGCTTCCCTGTGCAGAGCCTTGGTCCCCTTGAAAAATGCTCGAGTCTCCCATTGACTTCAATGGGGTTCGTTATTCGAGACGAGCACTCGAGCATCGGGAAAAGTTCGTCTCGAATAACGAGTACCCGAGCATTTTAGTGTTCGCTCATCTCTATTCACTACATTAGACACCATAGGAGACTTGAAAATTATGATCCAGCCAGACATCTCCTGCCTTGGTTATCATGTTCCATAACATCCTGCTAGGTAACAGATAATGCAGCTGCTACCAGCACACAGCCAGAAATTATCCAGGAAAAAGCTAGATAAAGCTTTTCACAGTCTTTTTTCTATAATTAAAAATCCACTATGCATTTCAGCTTCATACCAAAGCTAAAACCCTGAAATGCGTAGTGAAGTATTTTTTAACAATAAAAATATCCTTCTTTTCATAAACTCCAGGATTATACCAACACAACAGTAACTACAGCCAGATTCCAATTCAGCAAACAACACAATCACAACCAGACTTGGCACAAGCCTAAGCAGTGGCAATCTAACCCTGTGACGTCTGTGCGCGCTATGACCTGCCTTCAGCAGATAAACCTCCCTGATAACAGCAAGCCCACTATCAGGAACCTGTTAACAGATCCTGAAGACCCTGCATGGTGAGTCGAAAACTACTTTGTCTGGCAGCTACTGCATGGTGTAGCGGACAGGAGGTCAGATATAGACCAGTGTTCACACGAGGACACAGAAATACTGTATGTGACGCCAATAACCAAACACAGTCTGAGATGAGGAAAGAGGGGCAACCCCAGGAGAAACAATACATCAAAGGACAAACAACTGATAGTAGAAACAACAGAAGTCAGACATAAATCAAAGATGGAAGCACAGAAACAAATAGTAAGAGAATGGTCAAATAACGTAACAGAGGTCAGATACACAGTATAGTAAAAGAAACAAGGGAATGGACAACAAGTGTTTGAGGACTAGTAGAACCAGTAAGGTGTATTGGAACTGGGAAGACATATAAAGTAGTTCCTAGATGCCACCTCCAGAAGCTGAGTAAACCAACCGCCATCAATGAAGTTAACTGTTTGCTGGACAGGGCGGGACTCCAGAGGAACCAGGTGTGGTTTAAATATTCACAATGCAGCAGAAATCTAAGTCACAGTTCACACACAACACATTAAAAAATTTCTGCCACCTAAGCTACACTCTGCGGAGAGAGGAAAATTTTGGCTTGGATGTTCAAGGTCCTCTAACAAAAAAATGGAAACAGAAAAAAACACTCATTATTTTTTGCTCAGAATTTATTCCATGAAACTGTACGTTTCATAATGTGAGAACAGGTATATCTGAAAAGTCACAGAATTACATTCAACTGCTACAAGTAGAAGCAGAACCAGGCCCATGAGTGTTCACAATATACATTTCATAAATCAGAAGCCCAGAAAAATACAGATTATACAGGAATTTAATTTTTACAACACAATGAGGGGGGTTTTAGGTGATAAAACACCCGACCATAAGAGCAAATATAAATGTGTTCACTTAACAAAACAGATTGACTATTGTCATTAAGCTCTACTGTAAAAACCCATAGTATCTGTACATGATCTCTTTTGCCTGATGGCTATGGCTATAGATAAGTAGCCCCAAACATTATTTGATCATCTGCTGAAAGAAATAATTAATCAATGATTTTTTGGAACGCCTGCTTTATATCTTTATTCCTTAAACTATATATAATAGGGTTCAACAATGAGGTCCCCACATTGTATAGAAGAGACAAAGATTTACTGATTTTCATAATTTGTCCATTAGTTGGAAGAACATACGTGCTGGATAGTGTCCCATAAAATATGGAGACCACAGTCAGGTGGGAGCTGCAGGTGGAGAAAGCTTTCTGCCTCTGGGTAAGAGACCTGATCCGTAAGATGGAAGAGATAATGCAAATATATGTGTAAGTTATAAAAATGAATGGTAGAAATGCCACAGGAACGGTGAGGAGAGTGTCTCCTAGTTGGACCATTGAGGTATCAGAACAGGAAAGTTGGAGCAAGGGAGAAAGATCACAGAATAAATGGTCAATTACGTTGGGTCCACAGGAGTCCAGCAAGTAGATGGATATTACAACAACCCAAACTATTAACACACTCAGACCCCAGGACATAAAGGCCAAATACCGGCAAAATACCATCTTCATGATAGACGTATAACGTAGAGGACTACAAATGGCCAAATAGCGATCTAAAGACATAACAGCAAGAAGAAGACATTCAAAACATAAAGCAACAGCTAGGAAGTAATATTGAGCCAAGCAACATGTAAAACACATGATCCCCACCTCCTGCAGTAAGCAATAAAGTGCATTGGGGACAATATCTGTGGTCAACATGATGTCAGAGATGGAGAGATGGGAGAGGAAGAAGTACATGGGAGTGTGGAGGTTCCTGCTGGTGGACACCAGGATGATGATGAAAAGGTTCCCACATATTGTCCCACAATATATCATTAAGAGTAGAGTGAAAAGAATCCATCTAAAGCTTCCAATGTTAGAAAATCCCAGGAGAATCACGGAGGAAATCTCACTTGTGTTACTTTCAGGTCCATCCTTAAGACAGTGTAACAGATTGTCAGTACATAGGAAGGTCATAGTAAGAAATCATAGATATTACATGGAAATGTAAAAAGATTGTACATTGTATATCATTTTGAAATCAAGAATTGTGTTCACAGAACCAGAACAAGGAATCTGCATTACAAGAAGAGTTGCTGCTGGATGAATTTCTAGTGGAGAGCAGAATAGCAGGTTCCCTAATCTCTATCCCTTGTCTTTGGGATTATTCCTGGGATTGGAAAAATCATATTAGGGCCTAGAATCTCAGAAAGAAAACCTCTGTAAATCCAAGTTAATTCAACAAAATTTCTGTGTAATGATAATAAAGATCCTGATACCTTCACATAAAGTCATCGGAGACAAAGTATAAATATATAAATGAAAAATAGAATGGACGCACTATAGATTTTTTTTTGTTCTAATAACTTACCTTAGAGATCATAACTTTTCTGATGTTCTCGATCTTGGGTTCTATCCGGTTCTCAGTCTTAGTAAATCCATCGGCCTTTCGGGAGACAGAATCGGCATTGATGTAAATTACAATGAATTATCAGACCTGACATTTATACACTGATATCACACACAACTACGGCTCCCACGTGGAACGTGAAGATGCTGGGGGATTATAATGGTCCCAAGTCTCCTCATTTCTTGGGGCTCTCATGGGATCCTCACTGAACCAGAAGAAAAAGATTAACTACGTATTGTATTTTTCACATAAAATGTATAAATGGACTTAAGTTAAGATGTTTTACACCCCCAATCCCCCTATAAGTAATCATAGCCTCTCTATGAACTTTTCTCTTTCCAAACTTATAACAGAGAGAATTTTAAATTTTTTATTCAATGTTTTGTTCCCTTCCTTTCAAAAGCCATAACTTTTTTTAAAAAAATTTCCAATGTACAGAGCAGCAGGCGGCCATGTTTCCTGCTTAACACCTTCAGGACGTAGCAAGTTTATATACTCGAGTATAAGCCTAGTTTTTCAGCACAAAAAATGTGCTGAAAAACCCAAACTCGGCTTATACTCGAGTCAAAATAATACATATATCTAAGCTCACCTTTCCGGCGACCCCTGTATATCTTCTGTGCGATCTTTCCGGCAGCGGCGGCAGGCTATATACACTGGGGCAGGGTCTGGCAGGCTATATACACTGGGTCAGGGTCTGGCAGGCTATATACACTGGGGCAGGGTCTTGCAGGCTATATACACTGGGGCAGGGTCTGGCAGGCTATATACTGGGGAGGCTGTGAACAATGCATTTCCCACCCTCGGCTTATACTCGAGTCAATATGTTTTCTCAGTATTTTGTGGTAAAATTAGGGGCCTCGGCTTATACTCGAGTATATATGGTAGCTTAAAGGGGTTTGCCCGTAAAAAGAAAATTCTCGAGTTTCAATCCCTTAGTTAGTATAATAGAAACAGAAAAACAAAAGAGCCTGGTGCAATACAGTAAAAAAAAGTGGGTGTCACAGTACTTAAAGTTAATCTGCTCACCTTTTAGTGTTAAGCGGCCTAGAGATGGGTGAATTTGGCGAATTTGCCAAATTTTTCGAAAAAATTTGATTCAACTTGAAAAAACATGTATTTCCTGGCTGCAGAGAGCCTGTAGGGTGTTGTAGAACGTTGTGCCATGCTTAAATATGCATAGGGAGCGTGGTTTGGTCTTCAAACAATGCTGTGTTTTAGAAACCCCCAAAAGATGGTGTCGGCAGTGATTCTGCATTGACGTCACTGATCATTTTGCCCATCATTTCATCTGTCAGTGTCCGCTTTCAATCATTCAATAATCCATAAACAGTATTGCTACAGCCAAAATCAAACAGGAATGGATCCTAAACAGAGATGACCAGTAAATTGGATACTTGCATGTCCTCTGTGTTCTGTATCCACTCCTGCTTATGGCTATCAATCCTGAAACTCTTAATTCCTTCTGACAGATGAAATGAAAGTGGCAACTAAACATAGTGGCAACGTCATAGAGCGATGGAGGGTGAAAACAGTATTATGGAAATCACAGAGTGTTCCAGGGAGACAGCAGTAACAGAGTGGCACAATGACAAACTTTGGAGGTGGCGGAAACATGGAAGGCCACAAAGTGGCACAATGATGAGAGTGTGGAGGTGGCGGCAGCAGAAGCAGCAGCAGGAGCTACAGGCAGCAGCAACATGGTGTCAGCAACAGGGAAAGCCACAGAGTGGTCCAACGATATAGTGTGGAGGTGGCATCAAAAGCAGCCGCAGGAGCCCACATTCCAGTCCGTGGTAAAGATGGTAGAAGGCAGATGGAGCAACTGGCAGCAGTTGTGTGGCATCGGGCGGGTGACAGCATCAGAATAGTGGCTGAGGAAGGTAGTTAGAAACCAGACTCACTTCTCAATGTTTGGAGGAGGCGTCATGGCTGATCTAATCTGATGCATTAGGCATTGGTGAGTTGAAATCCTGGCCGATCCAAGCCTGATTCATCTTGACAAAGGTCAGTCTCTCCAAATTAAAGGTGGACCAGCGGGTTCTCCTTGGGGTAATTATGGCCCCCGCCGCACTGAACACCCGCTCTGATGCCACACTATTGGCCAGGCATGGGGGCTTCTCTACTGCAAACCCCGCAAATTGCGGCCATGTATAAAGTTTGGCTGCAAAGAAGTCCATGGGATTCTCTACCTGAGGTGGTTGAGTGCTGTCCAAGTAGGCCGCCACCTGCTGGTGCAGGGTCTGCTCCATGTCCTGCTGCTGCTGCTAGTGGCGGTTACCCTCCTCACTAGACGGGTGAAGGAAATTGCTCTTTAGGGAATCCAGACTTAAGCTGGTGCTGATGGAACTGCTACTTCTCCTACCCCCCCCCCATCTCCCCACAGCAGCCGTGGCAGTAGTACGTGAGCAATGACTGCCAGGAATCCCCCAGTCAGACCTGACAGGAAGGACAATGGTGTGGACAGTATTTCTCTATAGTATGCCAGTTGTTCCTCCCTCTCACTCATTTTTGACCGGTAGCGAGGGTCCAAGAGGGTGGAGAGCCAAAAGTCATCCCTATGGCGGATGTTAACTATTCGGCTGTCACTAGTTAGCAAAAGCAGCATGCTGAGGGCCATCTGTGCAAGTGACTCTGAGGGACTCCCGGCCTACATCTCCACTGCATACTGCCACAGTGCTTCTGGGTCATCTGCCTCGTCTTCTACCTCCTCCCGATGCTCCTGCTCCTCCTCTCTTGTCACCTGAGTAGAAAAAAACTAATTGCACCAGACTCTGCTTGTGCGCCAATATCCTCCTCCTCATCCTCCGCCAGTTCAGCCCCCACCGGACTCGTGTGGCCATGAGATGTAGTCTCCACCTCTCCAGTGCCCTGACCAGACAGATTTTGCAGCATGAGTTTCAGGACATGAAGCAGTGGAATGACTTTATTCATCCCGCAGTCATGGTGCGGCCTCTTCAAAGGGCCTAAGCAAACAGCAGTTGTCACGCATGAGCTGCCAGTGGTTGACATCAAAGTTACACAGGGGAGTACACCGGTCCGCTTGAATCATCAAAAAATCATTAATGGCTTTTCTCAGTTCATGCAGGCGGTATAACATATGGAGGCTGGAATTCCAACGGGTGGGAACACCGCATATCCGACTATGCTGGGGTAGGCCGTTCTGATGCTGCAACTCGTGGAGGGTGTGCTTGGCTTTGTGAGAATGGCTGAAGTGCGTGCACAGTGTCCTGGCCATTTTTAGAATGTCTATCAGATGGGTGTAAGACTTCAGGAACTTGTTGACAACCAGATTGAACATGTGCGCCATGGATCATCCCTCCTCGGTGTAGCGCTGACACCATGTTTCTCCCATTGTCTGTCACCATGGTTCTGATTTTTAGTTCTCGCGGAGAAAGCCACACATTGATTTCTTGTTGCATGACGTGGATCAGTTCCTCCCCTGTGTGACTATGTTTGTCTAGGCAAACCAGGTGCAGAACTGAGTGACACCGCTGTGCCCTGCACATGTGGTATGATGGAGCAGCACTTGTGGAGGCTGAGGTGGTGGTGGAGAAGGAGGAGGAGGCGGACACTGGCACAGGATCAGCAGTTTGACAACATGGAGGAGAAAGTGCCGTCTCTTGTGGAAGTTGTTGGTGTGGCTCAGCGGGAAGCTCATTCACCCAGTGGGCTGTAAAGGACATGTACTGGCCCTGACCATAGTTACAGCTACACATGTCTGCGCTGCCGTGCACCTTGGAAGAAACTGATAAGCTCAAGGACAGACCCACCTTCTGTTGCACATATTGATGATGGGCTGGCACTGCCTTTTTGGATAAGAAATTGCAGCTTGGAACTCTCCACCTCGGTTCGGCACAAGCCATTAGTTCTGTGAAGGGTGCAGAGTCCACGACTTGGAAAGGGAGGGACTGCAGTACCAAAAACTTGGACAAGAGCATGGTCAGCTTCTGCACCTTAGGATGGCTGGACGCATAGAGTTGTCTCTTTGTAAAGAGACAAGCTGACATGCAAGCTGACACTCTCTTCGGCCGACGATGATGAATCCCCTTCTACACCCAGCTGCCAAGTGCGATCGGCTACATCATCGTCAATTTGCATTTCCCGGTCACTGCTACTCTCCTCACCGGTGTCAGTATGCACAGACTGCATACTGCAGGAAGCAGCGGAAGTCTTCCCAACCTCTGCTGACTGTCATCAAACACTTCGTCCTTGCTGAATAGTGGCGCTGAGCCTAGACCACCTAGTAGCTCTCTGGCTGCAGGACATTAACAGGACAAAGGCTGGTTGAGGACAGTTGAGGGACGCTGACTTGCTCCTGGATCATGCCAAATAATTGTTGTATCTGAGGAACCCACGGACTCTTGGATGGGGTTGTCAGTTGTTATATTTGAGAAATTGGATGACCTAGTCAACCATTCAACAATGGCAGTTCTGGCCTCACAGAGTCACCCCTGCTGCGACGTCCCCTTACTGTGCTGCGACCTCTGCCTGCTCAACCTGCCTCCTTTCTGTCTGACATAGTGGTTTATAAACTACATGATTTGACACGTAAAACTGGCTCTAAACTATAGCCACAAAAAGGTAAGACAATGGGGCACATTTACTAAGGGTCCGCAGCCGCGAATCCGTCGGGTTTTTCCCGAATATTTCCTCTTTGCGCTGTATTTCACGGAATTGTGGCGCACGCGATCGATTTTTGGCGCAATCGCGCCGACTTTCGCGCGACAGAAATGGGGGGCGTGGCCACCGGACAACCCGAAGGATTCGGAAAAACCGCAGAATTTAAAAAGCCATTTGTGTCGCAAGATCAAGCACTCACATACACCAGAAAAAAGCAAGTGAACTCCATCGGACCTCGGCGCAGCAGCGACACCTGGTGAATATCGGCGCACGGACCTTAGTGAATCCCAGCAGAACCCGAATCAGCGTCGGAGAACCCGCCGCTGGATCGCGACTGGACCGGGTAAGTAAATGTGCCCCAATGTACATTATATAGATACCCCACAACTGACAACCTGTAATTACACCGAAAATCACTTTACAAACTACGTAGATTTCACACATAAATCTGGCTCTAAACTATAGCCACAAAAAGGTATGGCAATTTGCGTTATACAGATACCCCACAACTGACACCCAGTGAGAGGTCCACAAAATCACTACAGCATGAATGGGAAATAGATTTTTTTCTATTTGATTTTGTCACTAAATAGAACTGCTATTTGGGGTATACAGATCCCCCTAAACGTACAGCCTGGGATTGAAGCAGGAATCGCTATTACAGTTGCAGCAGCTTGATGATACAGACAGCACATCCAGTGTAAAATGGCGGGATTGCAAATGGACGACAGTTTTATAGGGCTGTGAGCCTGTGTGATATCACATAAGCCTGCCGGTCGTTGATTGGCTTACAGGTCTGCAGATGTCATCGGGGGTGTTCCTTTCTCCTTCCCAGAGTTCTCTGCCCCATGTAACATGTTGTGCATAAACTTCGGCTTCGTGACAAATCAATATTTTTGTGAAATTCGTATCGAATTCCACTTCGTTAGAATCGATTCGCTCATCTATAGTGCTGTCTCGTCCTGGCTGACAGGAAATCCTCCGGATAATAGCGATGGTGACCCGTAGTGAAGAAGATGTGCTCCTACTCCTTCCGGGTAGTGAGAAGAAAAATTGGACGTCTACTCCGGTGCAACCCGATTAGAAATTACATGCGGCATACAGGAAGAAGTTTTATGCCGATTAATTCGAAGACAAAGTAAAATAATAAAATAATAAAATCATATGAGACAACGCGCTTCGCATCACTATACTGGACGCTTCGTCAGGTCTGTAATGGATGTTGTAAACTAATTGGTTTTAAATACATCAAACAGGAAATGATGTCATAATGACCTATACAGAGATTGTCATATACATCGATAATATTATAATCTTAACAATTGAATAGATGCAACAATCACAATAAATAAGACATGGAAATTACATATCTAAAAACATTAATAATCTTTCCTAATCATTGGTGGTCTCGTAATCGGAAGTGCTAATGGATGGAACGCACTGTTCTGGAAGATGTGCGCACTGGTGGAATGCACGGAGACGATACAATCGTGAAAACATCCGGACTGACATGTCCGAGAAAGATGGTGGCCTTGCAGGCTATGGAGAGGGCTTGGCCCGCAGCTCTCTCCATGCACCGGGACCCAGCACACCCCGTACCAGTATGGTGGCCGTCAGAAAGGGGTTAAAAGACAAAAAGAAAAAAAAACATCTTAAAATCCGTTATGCAATTTCCAGTGATATCATATTGCGGTTGGTATTCCCTATTGTTAAAAACATATTAACTTTTTGGGGGAGTGGAGGAGTAGAAAAACATCAATTATGTAATTGATTTTTTACTATATTTTTTGTGTGTTCACCCTCTTAACCATCTTATTTTTTATTCTATCGGTCAATACGGTATCGTTTTTGCATCACAGTCTTCCAATTGGCGTAACACTTTTCTTTTTTGTCTACAGAGCGAATTTTTGAGGGACATGTAGTACTTGCAGCAATATCATTCTGGAGCAGATATGTTTTTTATCACTTTTATTGCATTTTGGGGTTGAAATAGGTAACACATTGTTACCAACAATCATCATGCAGGTTTAACCCCTTCCCGACATGTAACGTAGTAGTACGTCACATGTCGGGTCCCGGCACATGGAGAGGGCTCGCGGGCCGAGCCCTCTCTATAGCCGGTAAGCCTTTGCTGCATATCGCAGCAAAGGCTTACCGGTAACACCCGCGATCGGTGCCGGATCGTTCGCGGGTGTTTCACCGCTGATCGCTGCCGGCAAAAGGTGCCGGCGGCTCCTAAAAGACGTCATCGGGGAGCAGCGATCCGTCGCCATGGTAGCTTCGGGTCTCACGAAGACCCGAAGCTACTTCGGGTTAACCCATTCATTACAATGTGCTGTCAGCACATTGTAATGTATGAGTAGTAAAATCCCCATATACTGCCATACTGTAGTATGGCAGTATATGATAGGATCGTACAGACACCCCAGGGTTAAAGTACCCTAGGGAGTCTGAAAAATAATAAAAATTAAAAAAAAAAGTTAAAATAAAAAAATTATAATAAAAAAACCTAAAAATTCAAATCACCCCCCTTTCCCTAGAACTGACATAAATATAAATAAACAGTAAAAATCATAAACACATTAGATATCGCCGCCTCCGAAAATGCCTGATCTATCAAAATATAATAACAGTTTTTCACTGCGTTTAACCCCGTAACGGAAAATCGCACCCAAAGTCGAAAATGGCACTTTTTTGCCATTTAAAAAAAATAAAAAATTCTATAAAAAGTGATCACAAGGTAGTACAGTCCTAAATATGATAATTTTGTAAACGTCATCAAAATCCGCAAAAAACAGCCCCACCCACAGCTCCATACACCAAAGTATGAAATAGTTATTAGCGCCAGAAGATGGCAAAATCCCCCCAAAAAATGTTGTACAGGAGGTTTTAATTTTTTTAAATGTATGAAAACATTATAAAACCTATATAAATTTGGTATCCCCATAATCGTACCGACCCAAAGAATAAAGTAGACATGTAATTTGGGTGCACAGTGAAATCCGTAAAATCCAAGCCCACAAGAATACGGCACAAATGCGTTTTTTTTACCAATTTCACTGCATTTGGAATTTTTTTCCCACTCCCAGTACACGGCATGGAATATTCTATACCACCATTTTGAAGTGTAATTTGTTACGCAGAAAATAAGCTGTCACACAGCTCTGTACATGGAAAAATAAAAAAGTTACAGATTTTTGAATGTGGGGAGTGAAAAATGAAAACGCAAAATCGAAAAAGGTCTGCGGCAGGAAGGGGTTAATAATTATTTATTTTGATTCTACGGGTTGTTACGGACACAGTGATACTGTATGTGTTGTGATTTTTATTATTTTCATCTTATTCATATTATATGTCATTTTATGTGTTAAAGGGAATTTGGAGCATTTTTATTCATTTCTTTATTATTATTGGATAACATTTTTTCTTTTCTTTTTTTAACTTGCAACATGGGCCATGAACAAGCAATCATCTGATTCCACCCGATGTGTCCTTACAGCGTATGGAATAAATGAAATGTGAGACCAGCCTTTGGAGAGCTGTAATTTCAGGACATGAAGCTGATCATGTTGAGAGGTGTCTTTTATCTTTGTCTATGGGGGATGGGCCCACTGTTAAGGATATGACTATATTTTTTTAACACTTGTTGTGGACAAATGACCACCAAGACAACATCATCTCCAACGTTGTCTTCCATGCACTGTGCGAAAGACTGGAGCCTCATACATTTCTATATCACGTGTTGTTTATTTTATCCGTGTAACTGCGGTATCTGGAAACATGAAAGAATTCGAATGGGCCAATGATAACCAAGCGTAATAGCTAGAGGGCTCCTCCCTCTTAAGAAAGATAAAATACCCTGTAGTTCAATAATAAATTAGAGATCTTTGGCATAGAGATAACTTTTCTAATTTGGTGCTTGATGGATCTCGAAGCAAAGTGCGCTCACAGTTTTTGTGACCGATCAGCTTTACCTGAACCAGACTGAGGAGATCAGAAGGTAACCTGCAGGTAAGAAAGACTATATTTTACATTTCTGCTTTGCGCTTCCTCATCTGCTCTTCTCTTTATGCAGGTGAGTGACGCTCTGCCTGGTATAAAGCTGTGGCCTTGGTAACTCTGTCCACCCTTGGAGTTGGTGCCGGTCTTCCATCTCAGTGTATATGTGTGTATGTAATGGTCATTGGCTATACTTGGATACTGGCGGTGTTGGGTATTTATATGTTGCTGCTTGTACAGAGAGATGGTGTTGTGAGAAGCCCCGGCTGTTGATAGAAGAGATAGAAGTATTAGAGAACCTAGAAGAAGTTGCGTAGAAAACCCTTTTCTTTACGGCCAGAGAATTGTCTTAATACGGGCATAACTTTCGAAGACAAACGAAAAGAAATAGTCCATCAGTTATGGCCCGAGATCTCCGTAGCCAAGCAGTGCTCTGAGATATTTTGAGACAAAGGGGTAATTTGTTGTAGACAAAGAAAAAAACGTGTATCCTACTTCATAAAATAGTGTAGAGAAGAAGACATAAGAAGCCAAGGTAAATTGTTGAAGGGCTTGGGGCTCTCGACTCCTGGAACTTTGGATCCAGATGACTGGAAAAGTGATATTGGAGAGAACAGAAAATGGTTGAAAGATAACAAATTTGAGAAGGCCGCAGCAAAGTTTGAAGAGGTTAGGATAGGATGTTGTAAGAAAACAACTGTTGGAAGAAAGAGATAATATGAGTGCTCCAATGCCAAAGACTTAGTAATGGATGTGAGATTGTGACCCCCATTACTCAACTTGTTGATTAGAAAAGACAGACCCTGATGGATGGACAAGGGGAGATGAGTAAGGAGAGAAAGGGGCTAGAGGACCCTCCAAACTATCATGATGCCCTCTCAGATACCCACAGATACTGGGCCTTTCATGTTTCAATTGTGGTGTACAAAAACCCTGAGGGATACCTGTTATAGTATGCAGATAAATAGTTACAGAGTCATGTTCCGTCAGAAGTTTTTATGTTGAATATTCTCACTGACATAAGTAATTGCCCTGAAGGAATGTTACACAGATAAAGTGTATTCTAAGTGATCCATGCGGAGGATCCTACAGAGAGCCCTCTGTACTCAGAGAGCTCAAGAGAATCGGGTGAGAAGAGACAGATTAAAGTTGTTGGTGTGGAGAGCCGTTTAATTAAAAGAGATTTTTATTTAATTTTTCCAAAACAAAGGGGAAAGGATGGCACCTGTTAGACTCCAACCCTCATCCCATATCAGCAGAGGGGTTGAGTTTATGGAGCCAGAAACACTTATGATTGTAGTGCCCCCCAGACCATCTGCCACCATGTCACCCGTCACAATTTTACCCAGTTTTATTGCTGTTTTAGCTTCTATCACTCAGGGATGGTCAGTGTAAGATTCTAGAGTTTGGGCGGAGACTCTCTGAGTATGATCCCTTATGATCACTGTAGTTCTGTGTGATAACAATGTGCTTAGATTATCAAGGTAAAAGGTTTATATAAACTTTCATTTAGCTTCTGAACATTGTACTAGTATCTGACACATAGAAAGAGAGATGAAACAGATCAGAGATGAGATGATGAGATCCATGAGATGCCTGACACAGTCAGCATTGCTACATCTCTGCTATTCCACAACACACTAGATCTGCTGTGCCTCTCTCCCCCTCCCCAGATAAATAACTTATCTGCCTATAGCTTTACACTCCCCATGCAGCTGCCGGCAGGAACTCAGCATCTGTGTATCAGTGTGAGCTCCGTCCTGGAATGGGAGGTACTAGAGACAAAGAGAGATACAGAAATTTCAGCTCCACGGCCATCAGACAGAAAAGCAAGATGGCTTCCCTGGCAACTGAAATTGTGTTCACCAGGACTGATAGAGACAGGTTGGATTTCACTATCTGTGAAATGCTGTATTTTTGTTAATAACAGTGAATTAGAGAATGTGTTATTATGTCCCTTTAATGAATATTAAAGCTGAACTTACAAGATATTTCCTAGTAAAAGCAGGGAAAATTGTAAAAAAGAAAATGAATTAGATAAAGAAAAAACTACAATACAATAATAATTCCAATTATGTTAAAGGGAACCTACCACCACGAATCTACCTATAAAGGTAGATCGGGTGGTAGGTGGATCAATGGGACGTGATGATAACCCTTTAAAGGGTTAATCCTCACATCCCCGCACTTTTTTGGTAACGTTTATTATCCCTATATGTAAATTTTATTATGCGGCTACTTGGGTGTGGAGTAGCTGCAGCTGAGGCTACATGGCACAGCTACTCCACGCCCCAGTAGCCTCTTTACTCCTCCTATCCACAATCTTCGCCACGCAGCTCCTCGTAGCTGCGCGCCATCGTTTGACAAACCTGCCGTCAGCGCATGCGTAGAAGAGCAGGCCTGTGCCTGTGCGCTCACTGCTTCTGAGCTGCACAGGCACGGGCCTGCTGTTCTGCGCATGTGCAGACGGCAGGTTCGTCGGACGAGGGTGCATGGACGGAAGAGGGTGCACGCCCCAGTAGCCGCATAACAAAATTTACATATAGGGATAATAAAAGTTACCAAAAAAAGTACGGAGACGTGAGAATTAGCCCTTAAAAGGGCTATCCTCAAGTCCTATTGATCCACCTACCACCTACTACTTCTTTATAGGTAGATTCGTGGTGGTAGGTTCCCTTTAAATCATACAATATTTAATGAAATTTTAAAGAAAATTATTAATAACCATTGGAGTATTTTGAAGGAGTATAAGATCATTGGAGAATCACTATCAGCAAAACCCTCATTCGTGTTTAAAAAAGCCAAAAATATTGGTAGTTTGGTGTCCCCAACTGTGAAGAATAACAGTAAAAACACAAGTGTAAAGAAAAGAACAGGCTTTTTCTGTGTAATAAATGCTATAATATTAAAAACAAAACAATTAACCGCTACTATTGAAGAGAGCAAAGAGAACTTCAAGATTAAGGATCGTATTGATTGCCGAAATAAAGGAATTTCAATCTCTGGAATTAAATGTACCTGTAATTAACTATAGGTGGGAAGAACACGGCAAATGAGTCGTAGAATATACAAACATCTGCGTAATCACCAACTATCACAACATTTCATAGAAAAACAGGAGGCAACGTAACAGGAACAACATTTTTTGTAATAGAACATGGAAATTATATAAATAAAATGTCACATAGCGAAAGGATTTTTGATCAAAATACTCCAACCCCATCAGAATTAAACAATGAAATTGAAACTTTTTCCTTTTGAAGAAAGTGTCAGTAGCAGAATGATCGTTTGCCTAGTGAGGGACTCATAGCGCATCACAGTAAATTAACAACATACAGAGGTCTGTTTGTAATTAGGGGCCATCTGTAAGTCGGGTTTTCTTAAGTAGGGGACAATCAGTATATACATACAGGGCATATTCAAGAAATGTAGATAGCATCATAAGTAAAATGCAAAAATGCAAATGATGGCTAATATGCTCAGTATACTATGAAAGCATAAGCCTATATGGCCATAGAAAAGTGGTACAGACAGTGGGGCACATTTACTAAGGGTCCGAACAGCGCATTTTCGTCGGGTTTTGCGTTTTCTTCCGTTTTGCGCTGAATTGCCCCAGGATCGGATTGTGGCGCATCGGCGCCGGCTTGCATGCGACACAAATTGGGGGGCATGGACGTCGGACAACCCGACTGATTCGGACAAACTGCGTAATTTAAAAAGCAAATTGTGTCGCAAGAAAAGCATTTACATGCACCGGGAAGAAGAAGGTGAACTCCGCCGGACCTCAGCGGGGGAAGCGACACATGCAGGAAACTGGACGCACAATCTTAGTGAATCGTGGAAGACCCGAATCCTTGTCGGACAAGCACAGTGGAGATTGCGATAGGACGGGTAAGTAAATGTGCCCCATTGTATGTATTACCATGAGTCAGTGCAAGTAGGTGGCAGTGATGAGTACAGAAAATGACATGGAGAAGGCTAGGTTATAAAAGTGTTAACATACCATATTGCTGGAGGTCATAAAGGCAAGGAATGGGTGGTCAGCCCCTGGAATGTTATTGTGGTACCCAAAGACCCCTGGTGCTTCACGTTTGTCAAAAGACTGTAGAAAAGCCTGTGTGTACAGGGAGTGTGGCGCCAAGCACACATCCTGGGGCAGGGATCAAAGCATGGGAAAGTTTAGTGGGTTTCTCTCCCACCAGAGATTAAAACCAGAGACAATGAAGACTTATATTTTTCAAATAAATTGGACACAATTTTTAGTTCTAAGGTCCAACCAACAGAATAGGATCAGGGAGGCTAACTCCATCGTCCTTGCTAATCTTGAATAGGTGGGACTCCAGAAACCCCACTAAATCACCTAACACAACTATTCCTGGGCATAGACCCCCGGTCAGGATTCTGGACCACCGCGGGGCATGATGGTACTAGCCGACACCTGGGACTGGAGTTTAAGTGCACCTGGTCTCCAACAGAGCCCACCGCATAGTGGGATGGTCTTGCTGCAGCTGGGTGCCACCAGGTCATTCCACAGGTGCGACTAGCCCTCAGTGGCAGCCAAGGTAGTACTGCAGCACACAGTCCGAGCCAGGGGTGACAGCGGGAGAGCAGCAGTTATAGGGTCACTAGAACTTATGGTAGGAACACGGCAACAGGCACATGGGACAGGAATGTAGGAACAGATTGGAACGTGGGAAAAGGAACACAGGAGCAGGATCACAGGAACATAGGAGCGGGACACAGGAGCAGGAACTGGAATGCAGGAACACAGGAATGGAACACGGAACACTCAGGAGCACAGGAACGACACAGGGGAACACTTAGAAGCACAGGCACACATGATCACGGGAACACAGGAGCAGGAATTGGAACGCAGGAACGGAACACGGGAACAACCAGGAGCACAGGAACACTGGAATGCAGGAGAGCTTTCACTTCACAGGGAATGGCTTGAAGATCCAGCAAGGAATCCTGAGAACAGCCAGCCTTTAAGGAAACCTGGGAGATCCAGCGCCAATCAGAGATGCACTGGCCCTGTAGTGCTTGCTGGGGAGCAGGGATACACGCACGGACCAGACCAGACGGGAGCAGTAACGTGATGAGGTGAGTTTGATGCCAAGGACCAGGGGGCAGCGACACAGATAGGGGCAATGTTGTGCCCGCGATCTGAGACATGGATCGCGGGAGCACCCGTGACACCCATCTTTTTTATTGGTTGGGAGATAATGAGTCGCCCAGTGCATTGGAGGTAATGGTGCAATAGTTTCATCCTTCTATTCAGACTTATGGTTTTTTGTAATAACTTGGGGGGGAAGGTGTTTATTTTATTTCTTTAGCATGTGAACATCCCGTTCTCTGTGACATCACAAGCTGGAAGGTGGGAGGAAGACCCACTATCAATAAATTATGGAGCTGTGCTAATGGCTATTGTCAGTCATCATGAGACCCCAAATAACACCTGGAAGGCTTCCCGAAGGAATTCTTAGCTGGGTCTCACATCTGCTACTATTTCATGAGGGGCTTATGTAAACCGGCACCTATTTGCCTTATTTATACAGGCAGTCCCCAGGTTACGTACAAGATAGGTTCCATAAGTTTGTTCTTAAGTTGAATTTGTATGTAAGTAGAAACTGTATATTTTATAATTGTAGTTCCAGACAAAACATATTTTTCCCAAGTGACAATTGGTGTTTCAAAACTGTTTGCTGTAATGGGACCAAGGATTAGCAATAAAGCTTCATTACAGACACCTTACAGCTGATCATTGCAGCCTGGGACTATAGTAACATCCAGAGAGCTTCACCAGAGGTCACAGTGGACAGAAGTGTCCATCCTTAACTGGAGGTCGTCTGTAAGTTGGTTGTAACTCAACACAAAATCTAGGAGGCAGCCACAGATTTTATTTGTCATGAATATCGGTGTATGTATGGCCATCCAGGGTTTGTATCATGTCATGTAGATTATTAGAGTTTTTTCTTGTCATTGTTATATTGATTTAGTTGCCATAGACATCAATGATAATTTCCAACAATCAAGAAGACGTTAGATGTGGCCCTAACGAGTATTTGATCCTCTGTGAATTTGTCTGCTCAAAGAAATAATTTATCAATGATCTTTGTGAACGCCTGCTTGATATCTTTATTTCTTAGACTGTAAATAATGGGATTCAACAATGGGGTCCCCACAGTGTACAGGAGAGACAAAGATTTACTGACTTTCACAATTTGTCCATTAGTTGGAAGAACATACGTGCTGGATAGTGTCCCATAAAATATGGAGACCACAGTCAGGTGGGAGCTGCAGGTGGAGAAAGCTTTCTGCCTCTGGGTAAGAGACCGGATGCGTAAGATGGAAGAGATAATACAAATATATGTGTAAGTTATAAAAATGAAAGGAAGAAACACCAAAGGAACGGTGAGTAGAGTAGCTTCTTGTTGAACAATTGAGGTATCAGAACAGGAAAGGTGGAGCAAGGGAGAAAGATCACAGAAGAAATGGTCAATAACATTGGGACGACAGAAGTCCAGCAAGTAGATGGATACTGTAAGCACCCAAACTAGTAACAAGCTCAGACTCCACGACATAAAGACCAGGTAGCGACAAAATTCCATCTTCATGATAGACGTATAACGTAGAGGACTACAAATGGCCAAATAGCGGTCTAAAGACATAACTGCAAGAAGAAGACATTCAAAACATAAAGCAACAGAAAAAAAGTAATGTTGAGCCAAGCAACATGTAAAACACATGATCCCCACCTCCTCCAGTAAGCAATAAAGGGCATTGGGGACAATATCTGTGGTCAACATGATGTCACAGGTGGAGAGATGGGAGATGAAGAAGTACATGGGAGAGTGGAGGTTCTGGCTGGTGGACACCAGGACGATGATCAGGAGGTTCCCACATATTGTCCCACAGTAAATCACTAAAAAGTGAATAAAAAGAATCCATCTAAAGCTTCCAATGTTAGAAAATCCCAGAAGAATCACTGAGGAAATCTCACTTGTGTTACTTTCAGGTCCATCCTTAAGACAGTGAAGCAGAGGTTGTATAAATGTCATAGTAAGGAATTACAGAATCCTGAACAGATCTAGAACCAGAAATCTGAATTACAAGAAACGTTTCTAGTAGAGCGGAGCGAGCATACTCTTCCCAGCTTGATGCTCGTTCCAGTATTAGCATACTTGAAACGTGAGTACAGAAAGGTGTTCTTCACAATAGTATGTGAAGAACAATATGTGTGAAGAACACATTGCAGATGTTTAACACGGGTCATTCTCCTTTTTGAGGTTCCACGAATATTCCATTGAAAAAAAGAAACACGACTGACTTCCTTATTTCTCAATAACATGACACATTTTATTGCAGAGCCTTGGTCCCCTTGAAAAATGCTCGAGTCTCCCATTGACTTCAATGGGGTCCGTTATTCGAAACGAGCACTCGAGCATCAGAAAAAATTGACTCGAGTAACGAGCACCCAAGCATTTTAGTGCTCGCTCATCTCTAGTTTCTAACTCTAAGCTCTGCTGCTGGATGACTTTCTAATGGTGAGCAGAATATCAGGTTCTCTAATCCCTGTCTCAAGTTTCTGTGATTAATCCTCAAAATGAACATCTCCGACACTTTCGGAAATCTCTGTAAACACAAGTTAATTTAAAAGCATTTAAGTGCAATTATGATAAAGAAACTGATACTTTAACAAAAATTAGGCAAAGTTTAAATATTTAAATCCACTAAAGGGATTGGGAAGATAAAAAGGGGGAAATACAGAGAGAAATATAGCTACCTAGCGCAAGATTATCCTTGGTAGGTTTTGGACTCACCTTCTATGGTTGTGCTGTTTACAGGCAAAACAGTGGTGTAGGCATATGTGGTGAGTGGCTGTTGCCTAGTCTTCACCCTCACCCAAGGGTTAGGTATCGACGGAGTGTAGCAATGGATAGGAACGGTAGGTGGCAGGCTGTAACCCCCCTGGTAAAAACAGAGATGTTTGTGGGGCGCAGGTACTCAATGAAGAAGGGGTTTCTTTAGTCAGTTGACAACGCGTTTCGCACTATAGGAAGTGCTTCATCAGGTCTATTTAGTGGACAGATGAAACTCTGCACGATCCACAAAATAGACCTGATGAAGCTCCTTGTATAGTGCGAAACGCGTGGTCAACTGAATTAAAAGAAACCTTTTTTATCGATAACCTGCGCCCTACAAACGTCTCTGTTTTTACCAGGGGGGTTACAGCCTGCAACCTACCCTTCCTTTTCATAAATATATAAATGATAAATAGAATAATTGCAGCAATTTTTAATTTTTTTGTTATAAAAACTCACCTTTGAGATCATAACTTCCCTTATGTTTTTTGATCTTTGTTTCTATCCTGTTCTCATTCCTAGCAGATCCATCCATGTTTCGGCAGAGAGAATCGGCATTGATGTAAATTACAATGAATTATCAGACCTGACATTTATACACTGATATCACACACACAACTAGGGCTCCCACATGGAACGTAAAAATGTTGGGGATTCTTAATGGCCCCAGTGGTGTCTTCCAGCCTCCTCATTTCTAGGGGCTCTCAGGAGATCTCACTGAACAAAAAAAAACAAGAAAAAAGAGATTATCTACTTACTGTAATTTCCACTTAAAATGTAACATTTTATATTCCATGCAATGTGCTCAGAATGTGTAAAAAAAAATCAAAATGTGGAAAATTGATGAAAACAAGGAGCCATTTTTTTAACTTAAAAAAATTATTGAAACCTAGGGGTTCTGATTATTCATAACATATAGTATAATAAGATATCACATCTTCATTTTGCTACATTATGGGACTAGGCCTATGGCCCTCCACCTTCAGAATACGGAACTACTCCAAAGTATCATATATACTACCACAAGAAAAGAAAAGGAAGCGTTGGCGAAACGCTCGTTGGGGTGTCCGAGGGCTTTCCATGTTGCGCTATAAAATGGGTAAGACACTTGTCTGTTATTCTTTATCCTACCGTTTTTACATATATTAGTTGTTTGTGCTACTTGCCTAGGATTGATGTATACTAGAGCACCTTAGAGGTATGTTTATTATCACTACATAATTTTTTCGGTGGATATACCCTATATTGCGCATAGGAGATTAGCTCATTTGGACCAATTTGGTACTGGATTTCTTCCATTTACATCCATTGTGATCAATTTGTTTTTATTGTGCTCAATAAAGTCTTTTGTGGAATTTTATAATGAGAACTGTGTAGCTCCTTTTCTTTTCTCGTGGTACCATATAGTATAATAGTCTGGTATTATAACCTACAAAAGAGGGGTCGGCTCCAAAGAAATATTTATAAAAGTAAATATGAGTGAATTTTATTGAGATAAAGCATACGTCAGATTTTCACATGAAAATAGTACATAAGAAAACTCGAGGAAAAGTAAAACTTCACCTTAGTAACCAACTGACCATTTAGATTTACTATATATACTGGTTGTAGAAAGTTCAAGCAGCACACAAACGAAGGTGCAGGTGGGTGCAAGCTCGCTGAGACCAGGCTCCAGGTCCTTCAAATGTAATACACGAGAATCAAGCAGCACTCCAGGGCGTCAATGGTTAGGTGAAGAAAGTGAAAATGCTTTATTCCATGTTCAGAAGTACAACAAGGTACAGCAGCAACGTTTCGGCTCCAATGAGCCTTTTACAGCCTTATGTGGCCGCCCCACAGCAGATCTGGACCCCGGCATTTGCCTGCGTATGCCCATTGCTGATCTTTGGGGTCCACTTGTGGAGTTAAAATGCCCACTACACCCCTAAATTAAATTATTAATGGGTATATTTTCAAAATAGGGTCAGTTCTTAGGGGTTTCTATTGTACCAGTCCTTAAGGGCATCTACAAATACTTCATGATGCCAAAAAAAAAAAATATATGTATAAAGTCTGTGCTCCATATGCCAGTTCTGCCCCTCTGAGCCCTGCCGTGTGCCCATCCTATGTAAATGGCTGCATCCTAAAGAGGTTAAAGACAGAGGCAAATGATAATTAATTAAAAAGCGGATGAGCTCGGAGGTTCTCTGCAGAGGCCTCAGGCTCATTTAAATATTTTGAAATATGCCCTTTTCTGTATATACGGAAAGGGCAACAGGGAGGTGAGCATTAATTATTTACCATCAGGCCAAAGAAAATTGCCTAAAAATTGTCTAATTGGTCAAATTGTCTATATCTCCAGTTTTGAAGACTAGAGGGTTACATGACTGATGGGATTTGATGGGATTTCAAATACATGGTTATGGCTTTTGAATAATTTAACTTACTTAAATGATTTTGTGATGTTTTTTTATGACACTTTGTACTTCATGGTAGCAGTAAATTTTCAAAATTTGAAATGATCTGCTTTTAAAACTGATAGTTTTACCACCAAAATGAGTAACAAACTTATTTATTTCCCATATCACAACTTTATGTTCTCATCATTTCTTCTATTTGTATATTATGGTGGACAGCTTACAAATCAAACAGAGATCTTCATTTTTACAGTTTAAAATAATAACCCTCATGCACAAAGTTCTGCATAATGCTGCACCTCCCTATCTCTGGTCTCTCATCTCAACCCGTGCTCTTTGATCTGCCAGGGATATTAGATTAATCTGTACCTTAATTCGAACCTCTTACTCACATCTCCAGGACTTCTCCTGAGCTGCACCAATTCTCAGGAATGGACAATCAGACTAATACCCAACCCTCAAAGCCTCAAATGTGCTCTTAAAATCCATCTCTTTAGGCAAGTCTATCACACTGGCTAACTGCATGAAATGTCACCTCTCCCTTTACTAATCCATCCTATGTCCTCCTCCCGTCTGTTATCCAGCAATCACCAGATATATACCAAGCTCCAGGCTTCTCTGAATCTGCAGTCTTTTTCACCTTGTATTTTGTTTATAAGATGGTGGCTTATTTATTAAATTATTCTAATTATTATTAGAATTTTTATTTATCCAATTATTTTTGTACTATTCCCTTCTAAAGAACGGCTGGCCCATTATACAAGCTCTTATAGCTTTTGTGTCACCCCCTCATCCTCATAGACTGTAAGCTCTTGTGTCACCCCTTCATCCTCATAGACCATAAGCTTTTGTGTCATCCCCTTCATCCTCATAGACTGTAAGCTTTTGTGTCACCCTCATCCTCATAGACTGTAAGCTCTTGCGTCACCCCTCATCCTCATAGACTGTAAGCTCTTGTGTCACCCCTCATCCTCATAGACTGTAAGCTCTTGCGTCACCCCTCATCCTCATAGACTGTAAGCTCTTGTGTTCTCCTCATAGACTGTAAGCTCTTGTGTCACGCCTCATCCTCATAGACTGTAAGCTCTTGTGTCCCTCCCTCATCCTCATAGACTTTAAGCTCATGTGTCACCTCCTCATCCTCATAGACTGTAAGCTCTTGTGTCACCTCCTCATCCTCATAGACTGTAAGCTCTTCTGTCACCCCTCATCCTCATAGACTGTAAGCTCTTCTGTCACCCCTCATCCTCATAGACTGTAAGCTCTTGTGTCACCCCCTCATCCTCATAGACTGTAAGCTCTTCTGTCCCTCCCTCATCCTCGTAGACTGTAAGCTCTTGTGTCACCCCCTCATCCTCATAGACTGTAAGCTCCTGTGTCCTCCTCATCCTCATAGACTGTAAGCTCTTGTGTCACCCCCTCATCCTCATAGTCTGTAAGCTCTTGTGTCACCCCCTCATCCTCATAGACTGTAAGCTCTTGTGTGCAGGGACCTCCCTCATATTGTTCCATATGACTGTTTGCACTTGTAAAGTAATATTATATGTGTATATGTCCCCTATGATTTGTAAAGTGCTACGGAATTCGGTGTCTTTGGTGACAATATATGGCACTTTCATGCCGAACCCCTCCATATATGTCGGATAATCAGATCGAACTAAGGTTGATCAGCGCTTATTAAAACCTACATTATCATGGAAAGTTTAATTCTTTTAAGTAAGACATCTTCCTAAATTATCTCAATCCACTCTGTACTTTGGCCTTTGTCACATAGTAAATACAACACATATTATGGATTTTCAAAGACACAAAAAAGTTGCATAGTGTCCATAGAGACCAACAGGTGTGAAATTCTAGTTGCATATTCCGGGATTGGTGCAATCCCACAGTTGATGTAACACTGCTAGTTGCCCTGGCACAACCCAACCTTGGCAGAACGGTCAGTTTATTGAATTGTCTCCAGATCGGCCGTAACGATTGCTAATCCAACATCTGACAGAGGTACGTTTCTTACGAGTCAATGGAGAATGAGGAACAAAAGGTTTCCTAGTGTATATTCTGTAAGAAGTGACTTGTCACCACCCCCAAGGCTTTTTTGATATGTTCATTCCTCAGACTATACACCATTGGGTTCATTAGTGGAGTGACAACCGTGTATAACAGAGATAACACTTTTCTGATTTCCAGGAATTTTCCTTGGTTTGGAAGAACATAGACCCCAAATAAGGTGCCATAGAATACAGAGACCACAATGAGGTGCGAGCTACAGGTGAAGAAGGTTTTCTTCCGGCCACTAACAGAGGGAATCCTCCAAATGACAGATATGATGGAACCATAAGACATTAAGATTATTAGGAAAGGGCCAATGAGCACAAGGGAAGTGAGGACCACAAATTCCATCTGAACCCCACTGATATCTGAGCAGGAGAGATCAAGGATGGGAGGTAGGTCACAGAAGAAATGGTCAATTGTGCTGGAGTGACAATAATCCAACATGGCGATGGAGGCCGTGACAATAGAGGACAATACGAAACTCAGTAGCCAACTCGCGATGACCATCTTCAGACAAAAGTTCTGATTCATAATAGTGACGTAATTTAAGGGGTCACAGATGGCCACGTATCTGTCATAGGACATAACGGTGAGGATTAGACATTCTGAGCACTCCGAGAACGCAAAAGCATAAAACTGACCCATACAACCCCCAAAGCTGATGACCCCGGTGCTACGGAGAAGGTGGTGGAGCATAATCGGGATAATGTCTGTGGTCAGTAATAGGTCGGCTATGGACAGTTGTGTAAGGAAAAAGTACATGGGCGTGTGGAGGTCCTTGCAGTATGTGACCAAACCTATAAGAAGAAGGTTTCCACCAAGGGTTGTGCAGTAGATCAGGAGGAGGACAGAAAATAAGACATAATTCACATGTTGAGGAGTTTGAAATCCCAGAAGTTGCATCGTTGTGATCACCGTTCTGTTGTGTTGGTTCATGACCTGAAAAATAATCATAAATCACAATGAGGAAAATGAAAAAAATGAAAAAAGAAATCTTAAAAAAAGTCACTGGGGGTCATTTACTAAGGGCCTGAATTGCTTTTTTTCGTCGGGTTTCCCAAAAATTACCGAATTGCACTGAATTTCCCCTGGTTTTTGGCGCACGTGATCGGATTGTGGCGCATCGGTGCCAGCATGCACGCGACGGAAATCGGGGGGCATGGCCGTCGGAAAACCTGACGGATTCGGAAAAAAACGTGAAATTAAAAAAAAAAAAAAATAACGCTTACCTGCACCCAGCAACGGATGGTGAACTCCAGTGAACTCCGACGGACTTCAGCGCAGCGACACCTGGTGGACATCGGGCGCACTACCTTAGTGAATCGCCAGATGACCTGAATCCTCCTCTGAGGACGCGCCGCTGGATCGCGAATGGACCGGGTAAGTAAATCTGCCCCACTGAGTTCTTAAAGGGATCGATAAGTGTAAATGAAATCTTGTACATCGAATGATAGATTGTCCTCTGCGTGTCCCTTGTAGCGGAGTCTATAGAGAAAATATTACATTACATGAAGGCTAATTACCATGAAAGGTCCTTCATAGGAGATAGAACAAAAATAGGGGTAAAGACGGCCGAAGGCAGATTTTCCGGGACCACTAATGAGCAGAACAATGAATGATGAAAAATCTACTAAAAGGGAACCTGTCAGCAGAAATAAATCCAATAAACCACTGTAATATGTTGTGAGGTAGATTAACATCTTCCAGGACATGTTCCCTTCATGGTCCAGTGTAGCGGCATTACACATAAAAATCACTTCATCATATGGATATGAGTGGGTCTGTATGTACTGTTTTTCCTTTTTAAAGAGTTTTCAGCATTGTTCATATTTTAAAGTTTTGAGGCATATGTGAGAGATTGTTCTTATTTGATCATTTGCTTCTCCTGGGAAATACTTTTTGCCTCTAGGAACTAACATTCCATGAGAAATAAAATGGCTGTATAAAGCACTGAAGTCAAGCTCTCTCGGCCAGAGAACACCACCTCTGCTGTGTTTGACATCATATCCCAGACTACAGGAGAGACAGCTAACCCCTTACCAGCACGTGACTTACTAGTTCATCACGCATCGGCTGTGGATGAATGTTATTAACGCAAGAAGATGGCAAAATAAAGGATTTACTTTTGTGCAGGAGGTTTTAATTTTTGTAAATATATAAAAACATTATAAAAACTGTATAAATTTGGTATCCCTATAATTGCAAAAAATAAAGTAAACATGTTATTTGGGGTGCCTTAAAATCCAAGCCCACAAGAAAACAGCACAAATGCGTTTTTTTCACCAATTTCGATGCATTTGGAATTTTTTTCCAGCTTCCCGGTACACGGCATGGAATATTAAATAACACCACTTTGAAATGCAATTTGTTACACATAAAACAAGCCGACAAAGAGCTCTTTATGTGGAAAAATAAAAAAAAAAGATTTTTGAAGGTGCAGAGTGAAAAATGGAAATGCATAAACAAAAAAGGTCGTTAAGGGGCTTATTAACCCCTTGGATGCAGGAGAGTTAATTACAGCAAAGAGGACATTCCGAGAAGGGAACAACTAAACCCTGCACCTCTGTGACTTCATACAAGCAATTTACATCTCACTTTAAAGTTGATATTCTGGATGATGTCACCACAATGGGCCATGAAAGAGACCTGATCAGGAAGGTGTCATCCCATTTCAGAGGTTTATTGGGTCAATTTCTGCCGATAGGTTCTCTTTAACTCCTCCCTGTGAATAAATTCCAATCTGTTCAAAGACAGATTACCCGATCCCCTGATGACGATGTTCCAGCAAATTATTTTGGGGGGCTCAAAGGGAAAATGTTTTAAATTTATTATGTTGAGGTCCTGTTGAAGTGTAGTGTCTACAGAGATGCACCTGGGGGAAGCATATTTAAAAAGAAATTGTGATATAAAACAAAAGACAATCAGTAGTTTCTACATTAGGTTTTTCATTTTTAGATTTTATACTAATAAAAGTTATATTTTGGGCCTGACCTAAAGGCTTTTTTCTGTCTTTGGACTGATTGAATTTAAATCTGAGTAATTAGGCTCGGTAGTCCTAAAATGTAAGTCTCACTGTGAATGAAGCACAAGTGTACATGCATGACTGGAGAAGACAACCCTACTATTAGATCCCGATCAATCTGACACTAATTTCCTATTTCACATAATGGTATCTGTAGGAGGACCACCCACCGCTTGCACACAACCGTATTTGGCGGCCATAAGCTGACTGTATGAACGACAGCTAGCATACACTTTCCTCGGTCTAGAGAGGGGTGGGTTGAGGAGAGTTTAGACCTTACCCACCAATCGTATGTTACGCTCAGGTTCCGACGTGGTCCTGGCATTCGTTCATGTGCATGAGGCCGTAAAGTAGATCTGTCTCTGTATTGAGTATTCCAATGACTGATTGGGGATATGTTTCTGTTTGGTTTATCACAGTTGCAGTTGTCATACCAAGCAGGGACACCATCTTTTGACCATGGGATTTGAAAATTACTGATGGTCTGTGTGCACCAAATTTTTCACAGAGGAAAAATGCTAATTGGAAATTGTAGAAAAAAGGTTTGGGAATTTATGTTTTATGGGAAAACACAAACCTCACTGAGCAAAATTTGTATTTAAAAATGGTCTTCTAGACACTGGTAGAAGAAGATGGTTGGTACGAATAGTAAGGTGGAACTGGTAATGATAGGGTTCGGTTCTCCTCGGCATTAACAATGCAGAAGTAAAAGTTGGATTTGATGGAAATTTTTCAACCTCTATATTTAACCGGGTGTCTTTGTTTTTTTTCTTTTCTTTTTTTATGTTTTTTTCTTTTTTTGGGAGGGGGTCCCATATACAGACGGTCCCCTACTTAAGAACACCCTACTTACAGACGACCCCTAGTTACAAACGGACCTCTGGATGTTGGTAATTTACTTTATTTTAGCCTTAGGCTACAATGATCAGCTGTAAGAGCTATCAAAGGTGTCTGTAATGAAACTTTATTGTTAATTCTGGTTCTTATGACAATCCAAAAGTTTTAAAATCCAATTATCACAGAAATCAAAAAAAATTTTTGCTGGGGTTACAGTATACAGTTCCGACTACAAATTCGACTTAACAACAAACCCTAAACAACAAACCATATCTTGTACATAAGCCGGGGACTGCCTGTAATAATAATATCTTTTAATATTATAATATATTTTTTTTAATTACCTCTTGTGAAGATCATGGAATATATTTTGGAGATATTATTATGAAATTATCAGAATTTTCCGTAAAATAATTGAAGGACCCTTCCATTCTGCTCATCTTCTCATGTGCAGCCATTAATATCTTGTCAGCAGAAGTAAATCCTGGCTCAGGCTGGGCCTCCTGGGTGTCATAGGTGATGCATCCAGGTATGTTATCTCTATGTAGCAGCAACAAGTAGTTGTAGATCCACAAGCATATGATGGTGTTTCATCAGAAATCAATGAAACATGAACATTATCTCAGAGTAGAAAATAAATCCAGATATTTCTAGACATAAATCAGTAAATGAAGGACATGGCCAAACACCAAGAATGAAGAGATGGTTCCTGGGATTCCCATCGTCTCTTATAATGTGATAGATGACGAGTGATGGAAGCAGTTGGGAATACGGGGACGGCTCCAATGTTCTCAGGAGACGGCAGAAGTTTCACATTAACTTTGTTTAACTTTAACTTTGAATTGACTTTTCTTACACTTGCTGGATGGAAGCTATAATCACTATGATAAGACTAGAATCAAATACAATACTATAATAAAATCAAACATAAAAATGACCTCACGAGCTGTGAATATCACTATTTCCTCTCGTCCTACAGGCAGCACTGATGGGTAAGAGTCTGGAGTCCTAATTATGACAGAAGAACACAATTAACAATAAATCAATTAACCCACTGCCCTATAAGTATCCTAGGAGTCAAGGAAGAGGCGTGTTTTTTTCTTCTGTCCTAATTAGGTTTACTGCCAGTATCCTCTTGCTCCCCTGAGGCCTGGGCTGTGGTGCACGTCCAGCAGGGTAGAAGCAAATGTCTTACCAGTGCAATCCTGGGGAAATTACATTCTGAGGCTGTCCTTCCCCCCATGGTGGCGGAAGTCCAGTATTTTCGGAGTTTCTGGATAAACTCCCCTCCTACTGCGTCTCCCATTGAAAGCGGGAACCGCTGTATTCTCAGGTACGGCTTTTGAATAAGCAGAGAAGTGGAGGTCAGATTTGTGTTGCACTCAATACTTTGGGGTATAGCTGCTGTATTGCCACCATCTACAATGTACCGTAAGGTGGTTTCTATATTGTTGTGAACAAAGCTCTTGCTAACCTTGGGGCTCAGCGCGTCCCCTGCATCCTTTTCTTATGTTAGAAGGATTTGATTGTTAGCCCGGGTGTCGCCTGTGACCAGGTGCATTGCATTTCCTGTTGGGAATGTTTTAAGGCTGTACTGTTCAGGTATGCTCTCTGCACCTGCCAGGCAGCAGAGTCAGTCTGAGCTTAAGGTTTGTTCCTTTCATGAGTGCCCATGTTCCTTCATTTGGCATGTCCTAACACTTGTTGTTTGTGTTACAGATGTCCAGCCTTGGTAAAAGGAAGAGAAAGTCTCATCATATTAGAGACTGTATTAGCTGTGAGCAGCCTATACCGGATGATTGCCCTGATGATGTTTGTGCCCCTTGTGCAGCTCCTGCTCAGACTTCAGGAGGAGATGTCTTTTTTCAGTGGATGAAGGAAAAAATGTCTGCTGTATTTGAAGAGATGAGTTCAAAGAAAAAGAAGTTTAAAAGACATCATAAACGTAGAAAACATCATAGGCAATCATCTTCTATATCTTTGCCTTCTAGTAGCTGCTCAGAAGCCCAGATAATTTCTGGGGATAGCCCTGAATCGGAAGGTTCTGGGCCAGATGTATCTGAGGATTTTTTTCTGTTTCATAAAGATAAAACCTCTAAATTGATCAAGGCGGTTAAAAGTGTAATGGAGACAGATGAGTCTCATAATGACTCTGTTAACCAAGATGCACTTTTTTATTTTCCCAGAAAAAAAGCCAAAGTATTGCCTAGTCATCCTGATCTTAAAGTCCTCTTTGAACAGGGTTGGTCTAAGCCTGAAAAAAGATTTGATTTGGGGTCTCGTTTTCGAGCAGTATACAAAATCGACCCTAAAGAATCTGAAGAATGGGAATTGCCTCCCAAGATTGATATCCCAGTGGCTAAACTATCTAAAAAATCTATTTTTCCTGCAGATGAATCTTCTTTACTTAAAGACCCTCTTGACAGGAAAGCTGACGCTATGCTCCGCAGAAGCTATCAGCTCTCAGCAGCCATGGCTAAGGCATCTCTTGCTACTGTGCCTGTTGCACGAGCCTTAAGATTATGGCTAAGCCAGATTGGCCGGGACATTTTGGATAGAGTCCCTAGAGAAGAAATTTATGAGAATTTGTCTTCTGTTAAACTTGCAGGCGATTTTCTGTGTGATTTTTCTCTTGACTCTTTAAAACTTGCATCTAAGAACATGCTAACGGCTAACTCTGCACGTCGTGCCCTGTGGATAAAGCCCTGGACAGGGGATGTAGCCTCCAAACATAACTTCTGTTCACTTCCCTTCCACCCATCTTCCTTGTTTGGGAAAGACCTGAAGGAGGTGTTGAAGAATCTTAGTGAAGATAAGGGGAACTCTTTTCCACAAGTAGCCAGTACCTCCAAAAAACCGAGCTTTCCACCTAGAAAAGAAAGACCGGAAAGACCTTTTCGTGCATTTCGTAACCGACGTAGAGGAGTTCAGAAGTCTAAAGACAGAACTGTCTTCCACAGTAAAAAAATGAGAAGCCTGACTTCTGACGCCATGCCAGGTCTGTCTCCAGTAGGTGCAAGGGTGGCAGACTTCGCTCACTTATGGACAGACATCACATCCGATGCTTGGGTACTGTCCACAGTAAAAAACGGATACGCTTTGGAATTCGACAAGATTCCGCCAGAAAGATTTTTGAGTACAAAAATCGAGAAATCTCAGATCCTTCCCTTGTTGCACGAATTTATCCAAAAAAGAGCTCTAGAAGAAGTCCCTTTGTCAGAAAGAGGAAAAGGAGTGTACTCCGCCATATTTGCTGTACCAAAGCCAAACAACAGGTGGAGATTAATTATAGACCTTCGCTATCTAAACAGATTCTTGACCAAAATTGCATTCAAGATGGACTCCATAAAATCAGCCACCGCCATTCTACAGCAAAGCAACTACATGGCCAAACTAGACCTGGCCGATGCCTATCTCCACATTCCCATCAGGAGAGGTCACAGAAAATATCTGAGAATAGCAATTGTGACCAATTCAAGAATTCTTCACTACCAGTTCACCTGTCTGCCATTCGGCATTACATCAGCCCCTCGCGTCTTCACCAAGACCACCATAGTTCTGGCGGCTGCACTGAGACTTCGGGGGATACAGATCGTGCCCTATTTGGACGACTGGCTGATCATAGCAGAGAATCAATCTCTCTTGAAACTTCATCTTCAGATGACAATCGATCTTCTACAACAACTGGGTTTCCTAATCAATTGGATAAAATCCCTTCTTATTCCAACAACCAGAATTCAGTTCCTGGGGTTTATTCTCGACTCGTGCACTATGACTATTCATCTTCCTCAGGAGAGAATCTTGAAAATCAAGCAGTCCGTGCACTACTTTATCAAGACAAGATGCACAACGGTCAGAACAGCCATGAGGGTTCTGGGTCTGATGACTTCAATAATAGAAGCAGTTCCTTGGGCAAAGGCACATTTCAGAGAGCTACAACTCAACATTCTGGCTGTTTGGAACATATCTCCAGCAGGATTCGACAAACTGATTGTACTAACTCCTCAGACCAGAGTCAGCCTCGGTTGGTGGTTGAGGAAGAATTTGGCGTCCGGCAGATCTTTACGTTTTGTTCAACCCCAGATCCTGACAACCGATGCCTCATCCTCAGGTTGGGGGGCCCACCTCGGCAATCTCTGGGTTCAGGACAAATGGAATTACACAGACAGGACTCTGTTCTCAAATCAAAGAGAATTGAAAGCCATTTATTTAGCCCTGAAATTCTTTCAGACCCAGCTGAAAAAACAGCATGTGAAGGTACAGACCAACAATCTGTCATGTGTTTATTACATAAACAAGCAAGGGGGTACCAGGAGCACACCCCTCATCAAACTGTGTCCAAAGATTATCTCCTGGGCCGAGGAAAACCTTCAGAGTCTGTCAGCAGTCCACATTCGAGGGTCTCTGAACACTCGGGCAGACATTTTAAGCCGCTCTCATCTAAGACCAGGGGAATGGTCCCTGAACAGTGTTATCTTCCAACAGATTGTCAGTCGGTTCGGTTGTCCACAAATAGACATGATGGCGACCAAACAGAACTTGAAGTTGCCAATGTTTTGCTCTCTTTACAGGTCAGACCAACCCTATGCAGTGGATGCCCTGTCTCTTCCCTGGACCAACCTGTTCATTTACATATTTCCTCCGATACGGCTCATTCAGAGGATACTTTACAAAATCAAAGAAGAGAAACCGAATGCAATTCTGATCCTACCATTTTGGCCACGCAGAGTATGGTTTCCTCTTGTAATGAGGTTGTCCAAGGGCGAATATTGGAAACTTCCTGCAGTTCCACATCTCTTGGAACAGATGGGGTTTTTCCATCCATCACCACAGAAGCTACAGCTTACGGCCTGGAGATTGAGAAGAAGACCCTAACAGGTCTAGGTCTTTCATCCGGAGTTATAAAGACATTGTTGTCAGCTAGAAGACCAGCGACCATTAAGTCCTATGGTAGAGTTTGGAAAGTCTTCACATCCTGGTGTTCAGATAATTCTGTATCTGAACCTTCAGTCTCAGATATTCTTACTTTTCTACAGGATGGCCTTGATAAAGGTTTACAACCTGCTACCTTAAAGCTTCAGTTTGCTGCAATCAATGCTTTAAATAACGATAGATTCTCATCTAATCATTTAGTACGGAGATTCTTCAAGGCTTTAAGGAACATCAAACCTCCTATTAGGCCACCATGTCCACAGTGGGATCTTGCCTTGGTCCTACATCATCTCACAGAACCTCCCTTTGAGCCTATACAGGATGCTTCTCTCAAATGTTTATCGTGGAAGACCTTCTTTTTAGTTGCCGTTTCCTCTGCTAGAAGAATTTCAGAGCTGCAAGCCTTATCCTGCAAAAAGCCATACTTACAGATAAGACCAGACTGCATCATACTAAGAACCGTTCCATCATTTATTCCTAAAGTGGCCTCAGTTTCTAATTTAAATCAGGAATATTATCCTCCAGCTTTGTGTCCAACTCCTGCTAATGCTCATCAGCAAGTTCTGCATCTTCTGGATGTTAGAAGATCCGTCTTGACTTATCTAAAGACAAAATCTTTTAGAAAATCTGAATCTCTGTTTCTCCAATTTCAAGGTCCATGAAAAGGGATGAAGGCCTCTGCAGCCTCTCTCTCTCGATGGATAAAGCAGAGTATTTCTATGGCTTACAGAGCCTTGGGACAACCTTCACCTTTACAGATTAGGGCTCATTCTACAAGATCTACTGCTACTTCCTGGGCAGAGTATGCAATGCTCTCTATAGATCAGATCTGTCAAGCAGCTTCTTGGACTTCTTCTAATACTTTTGCTAAACATTACAGGCTGGATGTCTCCTCAGCTGGCTCAGCCTTTGGCGTATCGGTGCTATCTACAGTGGCTTCGAAAATTTGTCCCCCCCTTTGATTTGCTACCTAAATCCCATCAGTGCTGCCTGTAGGACGAGAGGAAGATCTAAATTTTGCTTACCTGAAAATTTCTTTTCCTCGAAGTCCAAAGGAAGCACTATTATATTCCCTCCCAATAAAATAATTTTTTTGCTGCATAAAACACGCCTCTTCCTTGACTCCTAGGATACTTATAGGGCAATGGGTTAATTGATTTATTGTTAATTAACATTGTGTTCTTCAGTCATAATTAGGACTCATGACTCTTACCCATCAGTGCTGCCTTTAGACTTCGAGGAAAAGAAATTTTCAGGTAAGCAAAATTTAGATCTTATCAGTCACGTTTTTAGTAAAAACCAAACCATTCCAATAATGGGCCCCATGTCCAGCAGAAGACAACTAGGGATGAGAGAATCAGTAAAGATTTGAAGATTTTACTGAATCTTTGCCAAAATTTTCAAAGGGTTTGGTTGGGTTGCGTCCGATGTTGGTCCTCTTGTTTTGGAAATTGGTAAAGTTCCCCTCCCTCCATCTATTTTTGTTTTCCATTTTTTTAATAATAAAACATCCCACACAACTAATTTTGTTCATTTACTACAAATTCTTTCATTACCTATAGAGATAGACTTCAAGTTGACCCCAACCCTAATTCTAATGCTAACCCTAATGCTAATTTCTTTACTCTAATGAGAAAATAGTAGAAAATAAATAATAAGAGAGAGGACGTTTTTTAACCACTTAACAGCATGTGACACATTAGTATACCACATATCTGTTAGAGGTCATATGAAGATGGGACCATGGGCTGAGCCCTCTCCACCGGTAACGCCCGTGATTGGTGCTAGCACCGATGGGCACCGCCTTATTGGCTTATATTGTCACTCCCCATTATGTCAATGGGGAGCCACAATCCATCTCCATTACATCCTTGGGTCTTTATAAGACCCCAGAATGGGTTATTTAAGCAGATCTGTTACAATGTGCCAACGACACACCTGTGCAGAATCCACACATACTGCCATATTCTAGTATGGCATTATATCGTAGAAAAGATCAGGTAACCTAGGGTTAAAGTACCCTAAAGGGTCTGAAAATAATATTAAAAAGAAAAGGAAAAAAAAATAATAAAAAACCTAACAATCACCCCCTTTTCCCTAGAACTAATATTAAAATAAATAAACAAATAAAAACATAAACTTAGGTATCTCCACATCCCAATCCTTCAAAATATAATGGTTATTCCCGACATTGAACCCTTTAACGGAAAATATTGCAATAAATGTCATAAACTCCACTTCAACTTTGAAGCATATAAAAATTTTCATAAAAAGTTATCAAAAGGTCTAACAGTCCCCAAACTAGTAGCAAAGAAAGCGATACCTCACAAAGCTCCATACACCGGAGTAAAAAACAAGATGGCGCAACAAAGAATTTTTCTTTTCGTACAAATGGTTTAAATTTATTAAAACGCGGGGCGGAGCCTGACTGCAGACAGAGACGGACGCTTCAGAGTGAGCTCCCACGGCTTAGCCATCAGGCCTTAATAAATCCAGCGATTTACCAGGTGAAAACATGGGAAAAGCGAACAGGGACAAGCCCGAGGATCAACTGGGCACCCCCAGAATAAAGAAAACGCAAGGAGATCTTAATAAATTCCTGAAAAGGAGATTCGCTTCCCCCGCAGCTGAGGCGCGCAAGATGGCGCCGGACACGCAGCACGAGTCGGAAGCAGCGGAGGACTCAGAAGCAGACAGCATTTCCACTGCGGGTGATCCGCCAAGAGAAACGGAGGTACCTATTTCATGTTCATTCTTAAAAAAGACTCTCCTACAGGCTATGACGCCGGTAATGAAAGAGCTAGGAGATATCAAAGCGGAGCTCCGCCATATTGGGCAACGAGTGGAGGAGCTAGAAGTTAACCAGGAGGCGGTAATAAACTTTAGCTCGGCGCTGGAGATCGGGTATAAGGCCCAACTCAGAGCTCTTAATAACGCTTTCATCCTAATGGAGGATCAAGAAAATAGGAGCAGGAGAAAGAACATCAGAATAAAAGGTATGCCAGAATCGATCACTCATGAGGAACTCTCAGAGGCAGCAATAGAAAATTTCTCCTCACTAGTAGGACCTGATAGAGCTAAAGATATAAAAATTGAACGCATCCATAGAGCTTTACGCCCGATGAGCCCCCTAGAGATGTGATATGTGGCCTTCTCTCCTATGTGGACACAGCAGCCATACTAAAGGCAGCAAGAAACAAAGATAAGATCCAGATTAGGAACGAAAAAATCTCCCTATATCAGGACATTTCATCTACCACTCTCAATAAGAGGAGAATACTGAAACCTCTCACAGACCACCTCCGACATAACAACATTTTGTTTAGATGGCTATTTCCCTTTGGAATATCCTTTCAAAAAGGAGGAAAGAGATGTACAATAAGACACCCGGAAGACCTGATCTCTGCCTGGGAAATACTGGACATAGAACCACTGGACATTGCCTCATGGTCAGCAGTACCAGAACAGTTCCTAGACCTTCCAGCTTTACCCTCAACAGAACCCTGGATCACAACAAAAGGGAAATCGCCAAGAAGGAAGAAACATACAGGATGAATCCAAGGGACACGCATCACCTCTACAAGCAGTCAAAGGGACACAAATTACAGCCCAGACACTGAATAAGACTCATGTATAGCAGAATACTGCAAGATAAGTGAACTAACAGATAAACCTTAACAGCAATACCTACCCACTAGTCTCCCATGCTAGTAACCTCTAACCTCTTTCTAATCAGGCCTATGGCCACAGCCCCCGATCAGGGACACCCTATACTCCCCCCACCACATCCCCATCTATTCCGTCACCGGAGAAGACTAATACCCCAGACTTCCCGTTAACGGAGGGGACGACACCAAATAGTTGATACACAACCCCAATATGTTATGCTTATGGTGTACACTCCAATAAAGCTATAGTTTACGTTTGTTTTTATGTTTATGTTCTGTATACAGGCTCAACTTCCTCACTCCACAGGTGATCCGTGCCTCCGCCGTCAAGAGTACTATTCAGAGACTAAGCTCTGCAAAACAACCGTTTGATAAACATCTATGGCTAAGGTAACAGTCACAACATTTAATGTTAAGGGTCTCAACACACCACAGAAGAGGTCTCAAGTTATAACATTACTACGTAAATCCAAATCCAACTTGTGTTATTTACAGGAAACACACTTTAAACATACTAAGGTACCAAAACTTCCCACACATTTATACCAACAATGGTTCCACAGCACTTACCACAAAGCAGCCAGGGGAGTATCAATAGCAATTGATAAATCAACCCCATTTGAAAAATCATCAATCTATCACGATAGTGAAGGCAGATTCTTGTTTGTGAATGGTCTTCTAGGCAACACAAAAGTTACTCTAGCTAATCTATACGCGCCAAATATAGGCCAAATTGATTGGCTAATATCAACCCTTGATAAACTACAAAGTTTTGCCAAAGGCATGATTATTGCAGGGGGTGACATTAATTTAGCTCTTCATCCTGCTTTAGATACCTCAAAAGGCATCTCAGTCCATTCCCAAAAATCACTAACCAAATTGCAAAAAACATTACAGAAAATGGAATTAATGGACGTTTGGAGGTCAGCCAACCCATCTATTAGAGACTACACATTCTACTCAACACCACACAAGTCGTTCCAAAGACTAGATTACTTCTTTCTACCCAAATATGCAGTAGCAGCTATACGAGCAGCTACCATAGAGTCGAGAACAATATCAGACCACGCACCAGTAATAATTAAACTTATAATAGACTCTTTACCGCGTCCCCAGGGCTTATGGCGGTTAAATGAAATGCTGCTAGACTCAGACGAACGCATAAATGAAACAAAGAAGAAATTAACTGCGTTCTTTAATCGAAATTCCCCAGAGGACACCTCAATCCCTCTCACATGGGATGCCCACAAAATGGTCATAAGAGGGGAACTAATGGCCCTTGGAGCCGCGGTGAAGAAACAAAAGTAAAAAAAAATAGATGAATTGTTACGAGAAATACATAAGCTAGAAATAGTTCATAAAAGAAGTCAAGCGATCTCTGTGATCTCTGCCTAAATGTAAAGGCGGCAAAAAACTATATGTTTTGCAAGTATTTACATTACGCTCATGGAGATAAGGGCAACAAGATAATGGCACAGCTCCTGCATAAACAGAGATCAAATTAATATATTAAATCCATAACCAAACCAGATCAAACAACAACAAAAGATACCAGGGAAATTGCAATGGAATTTAAAAATTTCTATAAAGAACTCTACAACATCCAACCACACACCTCCACACAGGGGCCAGACATAGTACTCAAAACAAAAAAGTTCTTAAACGAAATTCACCTCCCACCTCTAAACAAATCAGAAGCAGAAGAACTAATACGTCCAATAACAGAGGACGAAGTAAGGAAAATTGTCACCTCATTACCACTGCAAAAAAGTCCAGGACCAGATGGATTACCGGCCTCGTATTATAAAAAATTCTTAGATATATTACTTCCCCAATTAACCATCTGGTGTGAAGCTCTGCGGAAAGGAGAGAACCTCCCCAAACAAGCACTAGAGGCCACTATAACGGTAATACATAAAGAGGGAAAAGATCCCGAAAACTGCGGGAGCTACAGGCCTATCTCATTGCTCAATTTAGATGTGAAAATATGGGCCAAAATTCTGTCACAGAGACTAAATAAACTGCTACCAAGACTTCTCCATCAAGACCAAACAGGTTTTGTACCAGGCAGAGAGGGGAATCAGAACTCCAGCAGAGTATTACATGCTATCAATTATGCTAAACACCATAAAATCCCATTAGTCCTACTAGGGACGGATGCCGAAAAGGCGTTCGACAGAATAAGTTGGACTTACATGTACGAGACGCTGAAAAAGTTTGGACTCCCTGACTCCTTTATCACTGCGGTATAATCCCTATACTCCTGTCCTAGTGCCAGAATTAAAGTAAATGGAACCAACTCAGAAACATTTAATATACAAAACGGAACTAGACAGGGCTGCCCATTATCCCCCTCCCTGTTCATCTTAGTGATGGAAACCCTTCTCCAAACTCTAAGGGAATGCCCCCAAATCAAAGGACTTAAGTTAGGCCCCAACAATCATTTAAACGCGACCTTTGCTGACGATCTCCTAATGATGGTTACAAACCCCAAGACAGCATTCCCCCATATCTTCCAAATTATGGAAGACTTTGGACAACTCTCGAACTTCAAAATAAACTTTAGTAAATCAGAGGCCCTGAATATTTCCGCACCTGCATCAAACATTAAAGACATCCAGAAGACTTATCCAATTAAGTGGCAACCAACCAAAATTAAATATCTAGGAGTCTATATCACTAGCAACCCTAATCTTTTATACAAAGAGAATTACCATCCCTTAGTAGCTAAAATAGACTACCAGCTAAAAACATTAATAGCACCATTCATGTCTTGGCTAGGAAGGAAAAATCTCCTTAAAACCTTTATAATGCCGAAGCTTCTTTATCTAATGCAGATGGTCCCTATATACCTATCACAAAAATTTTTCACTTCTATTAGGTCGTTATTTAGGAAGTTTCTATGGAAAGGAGGTAGTTCCAGACTGTCCTACAACAGACTAATTCAAGCTAAAAAAGAGGGAGGCATCGGACTACCAGACCCTAAAACATATTACATGGCAATCCACCTCAGAAGGTGGATACAATTAAATAATAAGGCAGCCAATATTTGGGGAACTGACCTAGAACAGGCGCTACTCTCCTCAACAGCAATGGCTGGTGCATGGGACGGTTCAGCTAAAACACAAATTTCCACGGTGAGCGAAATATCAAGAGGGACACTTACAATAGCCAAACAATTTGCCCCTAAACACCAAGCCATTTCTCCAGCAATGCCAGCCAATCTTCTCCCATACATCTTTAACCCCTTCACGCTCCGTGGCGGATATATCCGCCACGGAGCGCAGTGACTTAGCGCTCAGTGGCGGATATATCCGCCACGGCGCTTATGTCGGCTCGGCTCTGGATCAGAGCCGAACCGGCATCGGGAAACACGGGGTGCCGGCTGTAACTAATAGCCGGCACCCCAGTGTAACACCCGCGATCGGAGTTGTCTCCGATCGCGGGTGCTTAACCCGTTAAATGCATCTAACATACATCTGGGGGGTCTTTCCCCCACGATAGGCCCCCCCGAACCGTTTTCGGGGGGCGCCGATCGTTGCTATAGCAACTCTGGGGTCCGATCTGGACCCCAGAGTTACTTGCAAGAATTGCCAGTAAGATGGCGTCTGTGACGTCATCTTACTGGCACAGTGCCAGCCTATGCAGGTGTATAGGCTGACACTGATAATACTCTGCAATACATCAGTATTGCAGAATATTATCATGAAGAAGCAATCAGAAGATTGCTTCTTCATGTCCCATGGTATAAAAGTGAAAAAGTAAAAAAAAAAAAGTTATTCAATAAAAAAATAAAGTCATAAATCTCTAAAAATGCCCCAAACTCCCAAAACATATAAAGAGACATATAACTCAAAAAAAGTCTAAATCATAACACAAACCCCACATATATAGTATCACCGCGTCCGTAACAACCCGTAGAATAAAAGTAAATCATTATTGAACCCCCACGATAAACGCCGTAAAAAAAAACTGTTATAAACCCTCCAAAAATTATGATTTTTACCTTTTCAATCCCACAAAAAATGCTATAAAATGCGATCAAAAAACCATATGTACTCTGACATGATACTGGTGCAAATTACAACATGTCCCGCAAAAAACAAGCCATCAACCAGCTCCGTAGCCAAAAAAGTAACAATGTTATGCCACTTGGAAGACGGCAATACATAAATGATAGATTTTTCCCCACATTAGGGTTTTGTTTGACAAATTTAGTAAAACGTAAGAAAATATATTCATGTCTGGTCCCCGTAATCGTATCGACCCATAGAATAAAGATAACAGGATTATTAGTCTATACGGTGAACACCAAAAAAAAAAAAAGTAAAAAATCCAGTACAGAATTGATGCTTTTCTACTCCTGCCCTCAAAAAAAGTTCCTAAATTTTCAACAATAGGTGATACCAACCCCAAAATGGTAACAATGGAAAAAGCATCTCATCCCGCAAAAAAAATGCCGTCACATGGCCCCAATAGCGAAAAAGCGAAAATTTTATAGCCTTCAAAAGGGGCCAATGAGGAAACTAAAATCCTGGCAGCTGCAGCGCCCTCCTTCCCTTCTGCACCTCGCTGTGCCCCCATAAAACAAGTAACAGCCACATGTGGGGGGTCTTTGTACTCAGGAGAAATTGTAGAACAAATTGTATGGTGGGTTTTCTCTTTTTATATTTTGGAAATGTGTAAATTTTAGTGCTAAATGAACGTATAAGGGAACAATATGACCATTCTAAATTTCACCCCCATTTTGATTCAATTACTATGAAGATCTCAAGGGGTTAACAATCTTCGTAAAAGCTGTTTCTGATAGCTTGAGGGGTGCAGATTTGAAAATGGGTTGGTTATATAGGGGGTTTTGATGCTAAATATGTAAAATTTCATTCAAAACTGTATTTATCCCCAAAATAGTCAATTCTGAAAATCCGGAAAAGCGATAATCTATTTGTAAGCCGCGAGACATCAAAATAAATAATCCAGACATTTCAGAAATTATGAAAATGTAAAGTAGACAAATGGGAAATGTTATTCTGCAAGTTATTTAGGTGGTAAATCGATCTGCCTGAAAACGCAATGATTTAGAATTTCGAAAATTTATCATATTTTCTTTTTTTTTGTAAATAAACGCAAAACTTATCTGCCAAAATTTACCACTAAAATGAAGTACAACATGTGGGGAAAAAACAATCTCAGAATCGTTTTGATAAGTAACAGTGTTCAAAAGTTATAACCATATAAAGTGAAGCAAGTCCGAATCCAAAAAATCGGGCTGAGCCTTAAGCTACAAAATGGCTGCGTCCTTAAGGGGTTTACAAAACAGGCAAACCTATCTCAAGCGTATGGGATGCACTAAAACAACTACCGACCAAAGACCTAGTAGATCTAGCTGATAACCCAGACAATCTACTCAATTATTTAAACAGAATTCTCCCCAACACACATTTTATGCATAAACTAGATATTTCATTACTGTGTAAACAAATAACAGCGATAGTAAACACCAAAACTGAATTATCCTGGATCGAGGAACATATACTAAACACAGACCCCCCAAGACACCTCCTGTCCAAGATTTACAATAAATTAATAGCCAATGATCATTCCGAAACTAAGCCTGCTTGTGTACTGGCCTGGGAACATGACTTAGGATGCATATTTTCAGAGAGTGACGTACGTAAAATATTAAACAATTCACATGGTTTCTCTAGGTGCATGAAATTCCAAGAAAATTCTTATAAAATCTTAACAAGATGGCACAAGACACCCGCTATCCTTAAGCGCATGGGCCTTGTACCACACAGTAAATGCTGGACATGTAACCTTAACGGTGCCTCCCACCTCCATATTTTCTGGTCATGCCCTATGATAAAACCATTCTGGGAAAAAATCTCATTGACAATTAACAACATCACATCCTTAAACATATCACTTACACCAGAGTCAGTACTGCTTTGGCTGCCGAACAAGACCTGGACCCCAAGGAAAAATCACCTACCTACTATCATGATACAAACAGCGAAAACACTAATTCCCCTACACTGGTTAAGCAATTCTGCCCCAACCCTAGAAGATTGGGGAGATAAAATGAACCAGATATTCAGACTCGAAGAAACTGCTAGTTGGACAGAAAGGAAACACGAATCTTTTCTCAAGATTTGGGAAAATTGGATTAAATATAAAAGTTGATTGAAACCTCTTCTGTGGTGAAAAACAAATAACCTATTTACAACCCATAAAGGCTTGGGTGACACCTGTCTCTAACGAGTCCCAGACCCTTTCCTAAATAGATACCGAACACTGCACAGTCACTAGAACTTCAGGACGTCGGCGAGCGGAGTCACGGATCAGCACGTGTTAATATCAATTACCCTAAACCTCAAACACAGTTATTACCTGTATAAATTCGTTTGGAATATTTTACTGGTTATTCAGAACCCTCGTTCTATGTTAACGTCTTACCCACTCTTCCAATGTTTAAGAATTGTAAGCAATATATTACTCTAAAAGGCTTTTCAACTTCTTGAATCTAAGCCTCACCACCAACTAACTCCGCTCAGGAACTCTGACAATGAGTCAAGTGATTTAAAGTCCTTTTTATTGCCTCTCTTAAGGAAGATAAGTAAAGACATTGTTTATCGTTCACCGAGCTTTGCCATGTAATAACGGATATACAATGCATAGTTGTAAATTTCTCTCTTTTCCTGTACAACTTTTATTACTAAATAAAAATTGTTTGAAAACTAAAAAAAAAAAAAAAAAATTATTAAAACGCAATAAAATACATATATGTGGAATCTCTATAAGCATTCTGACCCAAAAAATAAGAGAGTGCAGGTGAAACAGGAGAGAGACCTGCAATAAGGAGACAGAGCAATCCTGATAGTTCAGCAGAGAAAAGACTCAGAGCACATGGCAGATAGGAGAATGTCCTGCACTGAGACACAGCAGAGGTCTGGAGACAGTTCTGGGCTTTAATAATTTTTTCTTTAATCCCGAGGTCCTGCCATCCCGTGATCCTGCCTTCCCGTGGTCCTGCCTTCCCGTGGTCCTGCCTTCCTGTGGTCCTGCCTTCCCGTGGTCCTGCCTACCCATAGTCCTGCCTACCTGTGTCCTTAACTTGGCGGCCACCGCGGGCCTCCCAGCAGCCAGGTTTGTACCCTTGGACTCCGCAGCTTCCCAGAGCTGCTCTAGCGGCGCCTCAGCCTCCGCAGCTTTCCAGAGCTGCTCCAGCGGCGCCTCAGCCTCCACATTTTCCCAGAGCTGCTCCAGTGGCGTGTCAGCCTCCGCAGCTTCCCAGAGCTGGTCCTGCTTCCCAACAAGCAGCTCCAGTGTCTCCACTGCTTCTCCGAGCTGTTTCGGCTCCGAAGCTTCCCGGTGCTGCCCATGAGTTGCTCCAGCCTGCGGCTTCCCAAGAGTTTCTCCAGCCTGCGGCTTCCCAAGAGTCGCTCCAGCCTGCGGCTAAAAGACTTTCAAGACTTACTCCTATATCCGCGCCCCCTTTCCTGGATCCGCAGCTTACCTCTCCGGGTTCCTGGCTCCCGTCCCTGGCTCCTGCTCGTGGACTTGGCCGTGCTCCTGCTCTTCAGGAATTTAAAGGGCCAGCACCCTCCTTATTGGTGCTGGCATCCTGGCTCTGCTATACAGCCTGGCGACTCAGGTCATTCTGCTGAAGAGAAAGCCTCTGAGTTTCCTGAGCGTTTCCAGATGCCTCCGTGTTCCTGTGGTGTTCCCATGTTCCTGTGGTGTACCCGTGGTCCTGTAATCCTGTGGCGGTCCGGTATCCCAGCGGTCTTCCTGAGGTCCTGCCAGCTGTCCTTCCGAGGACCTGCCAGCTGTCCTTCCGAGGTCCTGCCATCCTGTGGTCCTGCCTTCCCGTGGTCCTGACTTCCCGTGCTCCTGCCTACCCGTGGTCCTGCCTTCCCGTGGTCCTGCCTACCAGTGTTCCTACCTTGGCTGCCACCACGAGCCTAGTTGCACCCTTGGAGAGACCTGGTGGCTCCCCGCTGCAGCAAGACCATCCTGGCTCTGGCGTAGACCAGGAGTTCACTTAGACTCCGCTCCCGGGTTGCGGCTAGTATCTTTACCCCTGCGGTGGTCCAGGGAGTCCACAGACTCTGTCACGGTTTCTTCCCTATGAACCATGACAGTACAGAGGGTATACAAAGTATTCAGATCCCTTCACATTTTTCACTCTTTATTGCAGCCAATTTGTAAGTTCAAAAAAGTTATTTTTCTTTGTTCAGTAATGTGCACTCTGCCCCCCCTCCCAAACAAAACAGAAATGTAGATGTTTTTTCTAATGTATAAAACAAGAAAAACAGTATTCCGCCCCTGGTGATAAGTATTCAGCCCCTTTGCTCAGTGTTGAATAGAAGCAACTTTGGAGCTGAAGCAGCCAGAAGTCTTCTTGTAATAATTCACCCTTGAATTTGGGGATCCTCTACTGTTCCTTCAGGTTGGATGTAAACATAAGTGGAAACCATTTTCAAGTCTCTCCAGAGATGCTCCATTGGGTTTAGGTCCGGGGTCTAGTTGGGGCAGTCAGGAATGGTCACAGAGATGTTCTGAAGCCTCTGTTGTGTTATTTTAACTTGTGCTTAGGGTCATTGTCTTGTTAGAAGGTTTGGCCAGAGTCTCTGGAAGAGGTTCTCATCCCGGATATTTCTGTACTTGGCCACATTCATCTTCCCTTCCATTACACCCAGTGGTCCTGTCCCCCCATTTCATGATGCTGCCCCCACCATGTGTTATGTATTTGGCAGATAACGAGCAGTTGCTGGCTTTCTACACCTCTTAGAAGTAACACCAAAAAGTTCAGTCTTCATCTCATCAGAGCAGAGAATCTCCTCATAGTCTGGGAGGCCCCCATCTCGGAAGATGGAAGAGGATCAGAAGAAAATGGACTGTGTGTGATTTAAATCTGAGTGTCCAGTCCCCAAATTTAGACCCCAACCGGTTACACATTTTCCAAAATGAGGTCATCAGGGAGCGATGATCTTCTCCAAAATAGTCACTATGACCACAGTTACTTTAAATGCCACTGGCAACACGTTCTCATAGATCCAGGCATAGCGGCTGTGGTAATCTTCTTATATTTGTTATCCATGGCCTCCTTCCTTCAAAAATCAACTTTTACAATTATGCTAATGAGCATGGGCTGTTACAGTGTACAAGGCTTGGCACAATCACAGCATTACCAAATATATATAGGTTTTATTATGTTTTAATAGATTTTTTAAAAGATGAAAACATTTTGTACAAAACATATTTCCATAATTTGTCAGTTCTAGGGAAAGGGGTTTTAATTTTCAATTGTCAAGATTTTGTTTTGTATTTTTCTTTTTTTTCCCAATTTTTAGACGTAAGATTACCTTAACACTTGGGGGCCTGATCTATCATACTATGTCATCAACTGTGTGGACTATAAAGAAAATTCAACGTGCCCCTGCATCTTTTTAGCAGCAGATACAGAATTGTGTATTGATCACCACATGAAGGAAGGACACTGGTGGCCATTCACTCTCCCTTTCCCCAAGTTAATACTTTGGCAGGTGCAGAACATCACACTCACTCCATGAGAGTAAACCATGAAGCAGGTAGCTACCAGCCCTGCCATAATTTTACTTTAGGTAATATAAAGGAAGGAACAAAAAACAGGACTGGCACCATGCGCTGGAGGTGCGGGCGTGCGCATAATTAGCAGCCCAGAGAGCCGGACATCTTGTCCCTATGCTCCGTACTGCCAATTATAAGTTTCTTTTCCAGGTGATCCTGGTGTGTAAATCTTAAAAGGACAGTGGCACAATCAAGATGAAAAGGGGCCTGTGACTATTTGTAGATGTTTTTGTAGATATTTTTTTTATTATTTTAAATGGATTATTTCCTTTAAGACTGTCCTGGGCTCTGGGCTGTATGAATATTATGGCTCCTATGAGTCTGGAATCACTTCCTACATCTGGTACTAGAATTCGTTTCTGGGGGAATAGAGGGCAAGTCTATTCGGCCTGCTCTCAATTTTCAGTTTCAGGACCTCTAGAGGACCTTCAAAGGTCCTGATATGGCTGTTATATACATCTGTTTTGAGAATACAAACAGATGTATGAAAATGTTCTGAGTATAATATTTGGTGGGTGGTTTGGGTGGCCATAGTCCATGACTGATCATGTCATAGTAGTAATAGCTTCTATTATTAACACCATCGTTACATTGTTATCAGTGAAGGTTGTTTTCCCTGTCTGCTTTTCCCTTAGTGACCCGAAGCCTGCACAGATTTCCAGGGAATATTCCACCTGGGATTCTTGGTAGAGGATTTAAGTCACTTTCGAGATTCTATGTTTTCCACAGGAGAGATCACTGCTGGCAGGAGCTCGGGGGCCATGATGAATATTCCTGGCTATATTCTCCTTCTGTTACTACATCACACAATGAGCTGAGTGCAGCTCCAGGGCTTTAGGTATTTATGAGCTGCTGTTTTAAGTCCAGTATTAAATGTTTTTCTAAATTTGTTATCTGTCTTTAAAGGAAATCTACCACCAGGATGAAGGATTGTAAACCAAGCAAGTTGACCTACTGGTGTGCCCCCGCTCTAGTTAGATCTGCTTTTCTTTTAGCTTCCTATGTCCGGGTTTTTACAAAAAAAGGCTTCTAAAACTATGCAAATAAGCCTGAGGGGCTCTGAGCTCCATAAGTGTTAATGTAGCCTGGAGCTCCTCAGAGTCATTTGCATAGTTTTAACAGCTTTTTTTCTTAAAAACCGGGGCATAGAAGATAAAAGATGAGAAGAAGAAAGAAGAGAAGAAGAAAAGAAGACAAGATCCTGCCCGAGGGGGCACACACCAATATGTCCGTGTGCTTAGTTTACAATCCTTCATCCCTGTGGTAGATGTCCTTTAATTTTCCATCTGTATTGAGGTCTCCTAATAGAATAATGAGAGGTCATGTGTGTATGATAGGGATGGCAGGACTTCTCAGCGCAGCGTCACCTCTATGATGTGTTTTCTCTTCCCCGCACTTCTCCTTACACAGCTGTGCTCCGTATCAGGTCCCACAGAGAGAGGCTCCGATCAGGTGTCATTACTACATCTGTTTTCCAGAGTGTTAAGATATTTCCATGGGCTGAAAAAATAATTACAATAGAAAAACAAATAAAAAACTGAAATGATAGTTAAAAAAAAAAATCATAAAAATAATAAAATAGTAATACAAATTATAAAACAAATATTAATAAGGATAATAATAATAATAATAGTAATAATAATAATAATAATAGTAAATGCTGACATTAAATTGATACATTTTATATATTTTCATGTGCACATTTATTTCATGTTACAGGGACAAGTAGAGAGGACGCAGCTGACAGTTTATAATCTCCAATCTCTCTGTGTAGGATATACTCTACTACATGTTTTATTCCCTGCATTTCCTGTTCGTGTCATTCTGATGGGACATCATATCCTTTGGCCCAGGCCAAGGTTCAGCTTCCTCCCAGTACAACATTGTGATGGATCTCTGAAATACTGGGGTTTAGGTTAGAACATTGGGTAAGTGGAAGGCTTCAAGGGATTGTTCATCAGCCAGAGATTCCTGTCCATAAAATGGCCGCATATGGAGGGTCATGTGACCTCTAACTGGCAATTGTTCATGGACAGATAGAGATCACAGTTAGGGATAGACAGGAATGTCTGGCTGATGAGGTAACAGACAGGAGACGTCACATTACATATCAAGAAGCAGAAATCTTACTAGATGCATATTGGTAAATTACCTAATATTCTGCCCCCCCCCCCACACTACAATCACACTCACATTACACAAAACACAAGATAAAGTGACCAACCCCTTTAGTACTAGAAAAAGGATTGTCTGTTAATGTATTGGTGTCTGAAAAGCTTTTATAAGTCTATTTTTTGATGCTGGGACTGTACTGGTGGCAAAGGAACAACCCATGCACGGATTTTGCTTTCCCTTACATGTAGTCACAGTTTTCATTAATCCACATGATCCTTATATCGGCACCGTCATTGTTTTGTCTTTCCAGCTCAGTTGCTCTCCACACTTTCAGGACCTGAAGAGAGGGGCCGAAATATCACACACACTATAAAATTTCCCTTGGTTTACTTCTTCTACCAAGGATTTAGTAGGATGAACCAGTCAACGATAACTGAAATATTTCTTGTTGGCTTCCAAAACCTTCAGGATTTCCGGTTCCTCGTCATCTCCATGTGCCTGGTCATGTACTTGGCTGCAATAACGGGCAATCTCATTATTATCTTGTTGGTTTCCACCAGCCATCGCCTCCAGTCTCCAATGTTCTTCTACCTTGGTCATCTCTCCTTCTCAGATATGTTGCTCATTTCCAACATTGTCCCTTTCCTTGTGCACATTATATTATTCAGTGGGGGTCTAGTGTCCCTTAAAGGCTGTATAACCCAATTCTTTTTTTATGGTGTTTCTGCAACAACGGAGTGCCTTCTGCTGACAGCAATGTCCTATGACCGCTATCTTGCTATTTGTAGCCCATTGCACTACTTCAACATTATGAGCCCCAGACTCTGCTATCATATCGTTGTATTTTGCTGGTTTCTTGGATTTGTAATCACTCTGGTTCCAGTATTATTAATACAGACCTTGTGGTTCTGTGGTCCCAATGTCATTGACCACTTCTTCTGTGACCTTGGACCTCTTCTGGAGCTCTCATGTTCAGATGTTTCTATCGTGAAGTATGAGGTGCTGTCACTCTCTGGCCTTTTAACGATTATCCCCTTTGTGTTCATTGTGGTCACTTATGGTTACATCTTTGTGACCATCATGAAGATCACCTCCATCACTGGGAGGCAGAAGACATTCTCCACCTGTAGTTCTCACTTGGCCGTCGTGTGTACATATTATGGGGCCCTCTTTGTAATATATGTAGTGCCCCGCAGAGGGTATTCTTTAAATGTCAACAAAGTGGTATCTCTCATGTACTCGGCAGTTACCCCATTATTCAATCCCATTATATATGGATTACGAAATCAGGAGATCAAAGCAGACATTCGGAACCATCTCTATACATTGAGAGGAAACCGGAGAAAGTGATTCCTGGAGCATCATTCAAAAAATCAAGGGAAAAAAATAGTTTGGTCAAGCTCCATTCCCTCCGACCCTGCACTTGACAGGATACAGTGCACCAGCTTTTACTAAAGTGCAGTGCTACGCTTATACAAAAAAAAAAATTGTGTTGACCTTATGGGAATTGAACCATTACTGTTAATTTACTTAGCATTACAGGGCTATGAGAGTGGAAGGGATAGCGTTGGCTTGGATCAATTGTTCCACGTTACATGAACACGCAGAACAGGTGTTGGGATAAGAAGCTCCTCTAGAGCTGTGAATGGGTCTCAACACCATGGTAAAGGGCCTTCTTACCATATTGGTTGCTGTAGCCTTCCCTTCGTACATGGGCCCTATCAAGCCGGTCAGCGAATTGGTGTCTAAAAACAAATAAAACAAGCAACTGAATTCCAACTTACTTGCTGCTCAACTTTCCCTGTAATGTGTATGGGGGCTAAACTTTAGGGATTGCTCTAAATATTCTCCCACACAACTTTGACTGACAGTGACCAGCACCCCCTAGATGTCACAGCCCTCCCCATAGTGCACTGCATATTTCTCTGCATTCAAACAAAGGTTACTATAAGATGCAAGATGAGGTCCATTGTTTCATCGATATATGACGCAACAGCTTACAGAGCTTCTTATAGGGACCCGGTACCCAGATTTATCCCCAATACTAACTCCCAGCTCATGAAGGAAGTGAATGAAATGTCCTATCTACAATTCCCTCTATTATGTACAATCACCTGTTTACTTATGAAAAATCTACCTACAAAGTCATAAGAAAATGAGATTTTTATATTCAATAAGTCACCTAAAGTATGTTACTGGATGCTACAAAACTAACGATAGGGGTTTCTGAATTGAAATCCCCCTACAGCCTCAAAACTTGACTCTCACACAAAAAAGAGAGATATCTAGCAAGGGCAGTTCATACACTTACTTAGAGGCATTGGGGCTCATTTACTAAGGGCTCCGCGGCCGCACTTTCACGGGTTTCCTGAATTTTTCCGTTTTGCACCAAAGTCTGTAGGGATTTTGGCGCACATGATCGGATTTTGGCGCAATTGCGCTGGATTTCACGCAACAGTAATCGGGGGCATGGCTTTCGGACAACCCGATGGATTCGGAAAAAACGCGGAATTTAAAAAACGCAAGATCAAGCACTTACATGCACCGAGAAGAAGCAGGTGAACTCTCCTGCCCCCTTCCCGTGAGAACTCTATGATTCTTAGCAGTGCAGATATCACTGGCAAATAGAGGTACAACCCCTTCCTCCCTGGATGTTTTTTTCTAATTAAATGGCCCAATATTCTTCTGGGCTAAAGGAAGTTCTGAAAGAGCGTGGTGCTTTAAAAGCTGAGGATGTTTATGTCAGGGCAGATGGAATTAATGAAGAGGAGACTTAAGTCAGCAATATGGAAGATGAGGTTTCCTCACTCAAAATCAGGATTACTTTGTTGGAAAAATCTGAGAAAATGTCAGGGCGTTAACAGCGGGGAAGGCTAATCCACACCAAAACGAATGACACTTAGGGTCAGGATCAGGGGATCTGAACCCCCAAAGTTTGGTACATATCTAAACTTTGCAGTCCGGGTGTACTCAAAACTAGTCCTGAACACTCATAAAGGGTTAAATGTTTCACACAGGTAACATCATCATCTAATCACTAACATTTCACTATATGCTATAATCAGTCAGAAGTTAATCCTTACCAGAAGTTATCTATAAGAGCACTGATACTTCACCATAGCGACCAGTAAATGTGACATCCTCGTGTCCACACTGTGTCCCCTCACCACAGCACTATAACACGTTACGGGAGTGATAGAACGCCACGTGAGGCCAGGAATATACACAGGCTATGGCTACTGCGCCCGCATCCCGGCACTATCCACTTTACGTCCACTTTTCTTCATTTGCAACTTTTTTGGTGCATGTTCACTTTTGCTAATTATTTATGGTGTCCCCTGATGGTGTTTCTTATTCATTTCCTGGTGAAAACTTCTGGTGTGAGTCTGGTCACCACACTGTACTTTTGTGATTTTTTTATGTCAGGGCCCATCACCTGTTTAAATTTTCTACATAAAAATTGATTTTTAGTGGGAGAGGAAATTCTTTCTTCGCTCTTTTACTTACTCACATCATTAGGTTGACATAATACAAGCATTGCACATTGATACATGATAGGTAGTGATGAGCAGGTGGTTTTGGGTCTGGTGGTTTTAATCGAATGTGGACCAAAAGTCCAGGTTTGTGTACCTGGACCTTTAACCGAATCCAAAAACACCAGTGATTGGGGTCCAATCTTTAGCACCGATCGTGGGTGTTATCCCTTACATGCCTCATGCAAAGCCACCAGTGGCATGTAATTGCCGACCTTACATGTGCACCACCATTTTGCCTCAGGTTTTATTGTGGTTTTGCCTGCAGCATGCAAGGGATAACAACAGCACCGATGTTACCGTTGAGCATTTAGGTGAACACCAAACTTGAACACAGACTTCTGTGTTTGTGTTCGGGGATCTAAAGAGGCTTCTGGGAAAGCGGGAGACTCTGGAGAGCTTGGAAGCGGTGGAAGCATGGCGGCTGGAGTGGTACTTGAAAACCGGAGTGGATCTATAAAGCTGCGGAAGCACGATAGCCAGCATTTGGAACACCAGAGCCAAGCAAGGCCGACATGGAAGCCGGACTTGTAGTTGCTAGCAATCAAACAGCTACTGAGGCATGGAGACAGCCTAGAGTGGCTCTTGGAAAGCCGGAAAAGCACTGGGAAGCTGCAGAAGTGGAGCCTGTGGTAGCCGGGATTCTAGCAGCTGTTCGAGCAGGGCAACCCTACTCAGATCCTCTCCCCAAGAAAAAGTCAGTTGAGACTGCGGGGCGAGAACATCTGTCAGCAACTGGTATTAGAACAGCAACTGGTCATTAGAACAGTCCATGATGGAATCCATGGGAACGCTGGAGACAGGAGACACAGAGACGTCTGGAAACGCTGGAGGAACACGGAGGCGTCTGGAAACGCTGGAGGAACAGGAGCATCTGGAAACGCTGATGGGCAATCACTTCAACAGGAACCACTGTGGGAAGCCGAGGTGTGGAAACCTTGGAAGTTCCAATAGAATGCTGAAGATCCATCCAGGAAAGGAAGGGAGGTGCCGGATTATAAAGGCTTGTTGTATGTTTAGCAGCTAGCAAAGGTTTTACTTTGTCCCCCTAGGTTAATCTCCATTTGCCCTGTTTCCTGGCAACCATGGGAAACCATATAGAACAGCTAGAGATGACAGAAGGCTTGCTGGGAGGGGCTGTAGGAAAGAAGTGCAAAAAAAAAGGACCCTGAGTGATGTCACAATCAAATAACTCATCACATGCTTCAGGTCGTCCAATTACAAACATGCTGTCCTGATTCGTGTGAAAGGCCTTAGTGTTCTGGCTAAGGTGCTATAAGCATGAGACTCATCAGATGCTTCAGAACGGCCAATTACAAACATGCTGTCCTGATTTGTATAAATGCCCTCAGTGCTTTTGCTTCAGTGCCCTGATCTGATTTCACAAACAGGAAGTGCCGCCCCCTTCAGGAAAAGCTGAATATGATTTTATACGAAATGGTGATAGAAATACTAGGCTGTATCTCAGAATAGGAACAAGCCAGCAGCATGATACAGGTATCATTGTAATTGTTGTCAAAGTCTCTCTCCAGCTGCACTAAAACTTTGTCGGTAAGTTTACAGTTACTATTTAACTTTTACACCTCATCTAAACCATAGGCGGTGTCTGAAACATGATTGTGGTCATATTGTTTTGTACAAATAGTCTGAAAATAAAATGACCTTATTAAAACATTAATACACAAAGATACAGAGAAACACAGGGTATTAGGGCCAAAATCTCTTGATCTGGTTGCAGGGCATGGTCTGGTGGGTTACAGGGTTTGGCTGGTTATGGTTCGTATCCTTTTGGCAATTGATTGATTAAACAGATCAATTGATTTGGGGATAAAGGAGTTGTGAAACCTCTCTGTATGAAATTCATCTAGCGGTAATGGTCTCTTATTGTGCTCAGTTGTTCAACTTACATGGGGTGAGAATTATTTTCTGTGATTGACACAAACTTGCACAACCGGTTCCAACAGATCCTTAAGGGAAGGAGAGGTAGATGGGGTACTGCAAAGCCAGGAGAGGTATATAGCTCTAGAACAACCAAATTTATGCTTTAGCATTGGTTATAAGGAAAGACTTACAGCTCATAAACCTTCAGCTAAGACTACTTTTAGAATCTGAAATTAACCCCTTACTGGCAAAATGGTGAAAAAGTGGCCGTTATTACATTTAGATAAATCGGACATTTTGAGACATGGTGATACTTAACATGTTTATGATTTTTACTGTTATTTATTTGTATATCAGTTCTAGGAAAAGGGGGGGGGTGATTTGATTTTTTTTTACAAATTTCTTTTTTTTCTTTTTTTCATTTATTTGCCACTACTACTACTACAAAATTTTTTTTATAAAAAGTGATCAAAATGTTGTGCAGCCCTCAAAATGGTAGCAATGAGAAGGTCATCTCATCTTGACACCACCTACAGCTCCGTAGACCAAAGTATGAAAAAGTTTCATTTTTCAAATGTTTTAAAACACAATAAAACAAATTTAGTTTCCTCGTGATCACACTGACCCAAAGAATAAGGGAGGGCAAATGCGTTTTTCCACCAATTTGTCCCTGCATGGGGAGTGGCGCTTGGGAGCCTCAGTGCCTCCAATAATCTCTTGACTTGGACCTTAACCTACGTGTGTTCCTGCTTCCTGAACTCCAGTTCCTCACACAATATACAGGAATTTAGTGTTCCTTTATTATTATACAGAAGATCCAGAAATTTAAGGGACACGCTGGTTAAAACAGACGTTAGTCCCCAAGATAAACAAATTAGCGCCCATGATGGTTGTTGCACTTTATACCCTTCAAGCACCAGGACATACCATTATACAGTATATACAGTAGTATTGCAGTATATACACTACTGCTCAAAAGTTTGGTGTCACTTAGAAATTTCCATATATATATATTTTTTTAAAGCCCATGTTCTTTCAATGACGCTAACATTAAATGAATCATAATTACCCTTGTCAGGCTTCAGGGCTAGTGGACCCACTGGACCACCGCGGACGATAACGTAAGCCGACACCTGGGACCGGAATCTAAGTGGTATCCAGTTTTCACCAGAACATGCCACAAAGCGGGTTGCACTTGCTGTGGCATGGTACCGCCAGGTCGTTCCACAGGTGCTACTTTGTCCGCGGTGCCAGCCAAGGCGAGACGTTGAGCAAAATCCTAGTTGGGGATAGGCAGGAGGTCAGGACAGGCAGTACGGGATCAGAGTCAGGGACATAGCAAAAGGTCTAGGCAGGCAGTGGAGGAGTGTAGTCAGGAATGGAACCGGGGTCACAATGGGAAATCATATTAACAGCAAAGTGTATGGAACACAGTTTTCTCTAGCGCAGAAGGCACAAAGATCTGGCAGGGGACACAGGAAGGGGTTGGAATTTAAACTGAAAGGGTGGCCGGCCAATGCCAATTACCTGCGTGCTGGGTCTTTAAATCTCAGTAAGCCAGTGTTCGCGCCACATAGGAGGCGGGGAAGCGTTTGCTGCACCGTCAAAGCTAAGTGAGTCAGCGGGGGATCGGAGCAGCAGAGAGGGACACAGGTGCACCTGTGAGGTGGGTCGCAGGAGCCCCCGTGGTTACCCTCTATACATTGTTAATGTGGTAAATGACTATTCTAGCTACAAACGTCTGTTTTTTAATGCAATAGCTGCATAGTTTTATATACCGTATATACTCGAGTATAAGACAAGTTTTTTAGCACAACTTTTGTGCTAAAAATTCAACACTCAGCTTATACTCGGGTATACAAAATAATAAACTTACTACTCACCATTCCGACAGCCCGGACAGCTCCTCTTCATCTTCATCTTCATGCCGCATCTTCTCCGTGGCCGCGCCTCTTCTGTCTTCATGCTGGCTCGGGGCCGCGACAGCTCACTGCGCACTCAACTATGATGTCAGCCGCTGTTGACATCACAGAGTGCACCGGGCGAGCCATGCACATGGAGCTGGCATGAAGACAGAAGAGGCGCGGCCACGGAGCTGCCGCGGACCTGCGGCATGAAGACGTCGGAATGGTGAGTAGTAAGTTTATTATTTTTTTTACCGGCAACAGGGGGTTGGCAGGCATTATAGATAAAGGGGCTGGCAGGCTATCTAGATAAAGGGGCTGGCAGGCTGTCTAGATAAAGGGGCTGGCAGGCTGTCTAGATAAAGGGGCTGGCAGGCTATCTAGATAAAGGGGCTAGCAGGCTATCTACATAAAGGGGCTGGCAAGCTATATACTGAAGGGGGCTGGCAGCTATATACTGGAGGCTGTGACCAATGCATTTCCCACCCTCGGCTTATACTCAAGTCAATAGGTTTTTCCACTTTTTGGTGGTAAAACTAGGTACCTCGGCTTATGCTCGGGTTGGCTTATACTCGAGTATATACGGTAGGTCCATTTCCAACAACCTCCACTCTAGTAATTTGATGGTACATGGTATTGTGTTTGATAACTGTACAACAAGGCTAATGGATGTTTAGAAAACCCTTAAAAAACTATTTTCAAGTATTTTTTTAATTAAACTTTATTGACATCCAAAAATATATATACACAAAAAACAATGGTATAAATATACAAAATACATTAAAAAACTATATATCAAAATTTGTGCCGTTCATGTAGTTTATATGTGGTGCTTGGTTGTTCACTACTCACCATCCCCCCCCCTCCTCACCCTTCTTTCGCACACTTAACCGCCACAGCATTCTCTCAAATACTAATGTCTTGAGTGTGGAACTTTTCATATCTACACTTTTTTTATCTGGATAAGTTTTATCCAAATATCTTATATCTTTGCATGGTTGCATTTCTGTGAAGATTAGTTTATAAGATATGCAAACCAGTCTGTGGTGCTCTGCAGAGTTTAATGTGAGACTCTACAAATGCAACAAATTGCCAAGAAACTGAAGATTTCCCACAATGGTGTGTACTACTCCATTCAGAGTAGGGCACAAACAGGTACTAACCAAAGTAGAAAGAGAAGTGGGAGACCCCTCTGCACAACTAAGCAACAAAGACAAGTACATTACAGTCTTTAGTTTGAGAAACAACATCTCACAGGTCCTTAACTGGCAGCTTCATTAAATAGTACCCGCCAAATGCCAGTGTCATCCTCTATGGAGAAGAGGTGACTCTAGGATGTGGCCTTCAGGGAAGAAAGGCAAAGATAAAGCCATATCTGAGACTGGCTAATAAAAGGAAAAGAATATGGGCAAAAGAACAGACGATGGACAGAGGAAGATTATAAAAAAGTGTTAAGGATGGACAAATCTAAGTTTGAGGTGTTTGGATCACACAGAAGAACATTTGTGAGATACAGAACAACTGAGAAGATGTGAGAAGACACCTGATGTCATCTGTCAAGCAAGGTGGAGGTCATGCGATGGTCTGAGGTTGCTTTGGTGCTGGTAAAGTGGGAGATTTGTGGAAGGTCAAAGGGATTTTGATTAAGGAGGGCTATCACTCCATACCAATCCCCGTGGACAGCGCTTGATTGGAGCCAATTTCATCCTACAACAGGACAATGACCCAAAAAATGATCCCCCTCCAAAGGATCTATTTAAGGAAAAAGCAGCAGCTGGTATCTATCTGTAATGGAGCAGCCACCAAGTTACCAGATCTCTTCCTCATTGAGCTGTTGTGGGAGCAACTTGACCAAATGGTACACAAAAAGTGCCCTTCATGCTGATCCAACCCTGTGGGAGGGGTCACTGGAAGCATGAAGGGAAATTTTATCAAATTAACAACTAGAGAATCAAAGGTCTGCCATGCTGGGATTTCAGCAAAGGGAAGTTTGAAGGAAAAAAATATTATTTCAAAAGAAAAAAAAAATATTTCAAACCTTGTCAATGTCTGGACTATATTTTCTATTCATTTTGCAATTCATCTGAAAAATAAAAGTATGAGTCTTCATGGAAAACACTAACTTGTCTGGGTGAACCCAAACTTTTTAGCAGTCGTGTAGTAGGAGAAATCAGACCCTGCAGGTTTGAAGTAATATACTTACTAAAAAAATATATAAATATATTTTAAAAAAATTTAAAAAGTAAAAGTTTAAGTCCCCCACCTTTCCCTAAAACATATATCAAAATAATGAAACAGTAAAAATGTTACTTATTGCCATGTCCCACAATGCCCATTCTATCAAAACGTAAAAAAGATTATTCCCAGCTGTGCTGTAACAGAAAATAGCACCAAATCGCCACTTTTTTGTTTTTCCATCCGTGAATATTTCAATTAAAAAGGATCAAACAGTCATATAGGTCCCAAATTAATATAATTTAAAACATTAGTATTTCCCACAAAAAATAACACCTAATGTAGGTCTGTGCACCTGAGTGTGAAAAAATTATTGGCCTCAGAATTTGGCAAAATGCTAAATATTTTTTTTTTTTTTTTACAAAAGATTAGATTTTTTAAAAAAATCTACTGAAACCAAATAAAACCTTTATCAATTTGATATCCCTGTGGTCTTATTGACCCATAGAATAAAGAGAAAGTGTCAGTTGGGGCACGGAATAAAAACTGTAAAAACGGGGGGGGGGCGTGGCTTGGCTGCCGTCTGAGATGGTTGTGTGAGGTGACAGCTCCGTCCTGCAACCACTCTATCAGCGACTTTCACAGCGTTCTTGGGGTGCTATCTTATCTCCTGACCTCCCTAAACACCCCTCAACATGACCAAGAGGAGAAAGAACTTGGGGAGACCCCGCAAACTTACAGAATTCTACTTTTCACCCTCTTCGGCGGCAAACCAAGATGGCGCTGACCCCGCTGCGCGCCAAGAAAACAGGCCGCAAGACGTGGACAGTAACACCTCAGCACGGAGATCCCCCGCTGCATCTGGGATGACTAACTCACCTACCTTTAGCAACATCCAGGTAGGAGAGGGTTCCGGGGAACCTAGATACGCTACAGCGTGCCGCACACCAAGCGGATCACCGCAGGCGCGAAGTCCCGCCAAACAGAGACCTCGCTTACACAGCGACACTACCCAGACACTGCAGGGGCAGGAGTCCCCCAGCGCTTGGCTCTCTGGGGAGGACCATGACCCGTTCGCTACCCTGACCACCTCGGAGTCCACGATCACACAGGCATCTATGAAAGAGATGCTATCAATCCTAAGGAAATCTTTTCAAAGGGACTTCAATTATATGCTTAAACCCATTAATGGCGCCATACAAGACCTGGGAGGCAGAACTGACCACATAGAAACTCAGTTCGGGGTCTTCGCCAGCTCACATAACGAGCTCATAGACGCTCACTATGAGCTGGAATCCGAGGTACATGAGATGCGGGCGAAACTGGCAGACCTGGAAGACAGGTCTCGGAGGAATAACCTCAAATTTAGAGGCATCTCCGAGCTCATACAACCAGCAGACCTCACCAGATACCTGCAAAACATGATCAAAATCATCCTGCCGGAGATCTCCCCACAGGACTTGGCCATTGACAGGGCTCATCGGGTGCCCAGACCCAAACACCTGGACGAAACTACTCCCAGAGATGTTTTGGCTAGAATACACTTCTATAAAACCAAAGAAGAAGTCATGAAAGCAACGAGAAAAATGGAGACCCTTCCAGAGCCGTATAAGGATATCTCAATTTATGCAGATCTTTCAGCGGCGACCCTCCAACTCCGTAAGCAATTGCAGCCTATCACTAAAGTCCTGCGAGACAATAACATCCTTTATAAGTGGGGATTCCCAGTTCGAGTTGTCATCACCAGGAACGGAGTCACGCAGACAATTAAATCATTTGAAGAAGGAATGGCACTGCTCAAAAGATGGAACCTGGAGACCCCAACTATCCCACCATCAAGGAAACCTCCGGCTTCGGTTGAAGAAGAGTGGATCACCGTCCCGGGCAACAAAAGCCATCGATGATGGATTACATCATTAATCCCAAGAGATCTTGATACTTAGTGGTGCAGACGTCTGATCCCCCACACGTCCAGACCGGGTAACTACATGACTGTTTTTTCCCTCCTTAGTCCGATTGACCCACATAAAGTGGCTTTCTACAGGACATCGGACAGAATTGAGCTAGTTAGCTCTTGTTTGTTTCTGTTATTTTCTTTTATGTTTGCACAGAAAATAATCTTTATGTTTTTACTTGGTGGTAACTTGGGTTGCACTGCAGCTCCTATAAGGTGTTCTTATGGCAATTAGAATAACCAGCATTAACGCAAAAGGCTTAAATACCCCATATAAAAGAAATCAAATATGGAAAGAGGCGAAAACCTCTAAGTGTGACATACTCTGTGTACAAGAAACACATCTCCTACAAGCAGATGCGTTTCGTATCAACCATCCAACTTTCTCCCAAGTATTTCACTCCCACTTTCAAAAAAAGTGCAGAGGTGTCCTGATTGCTGTAAGAACATCTGTGTCCCTCCAAATTACAGAAACCATATGTGACCCACATGGCAGATTTGTAATAATTGTCGGTACTATCAATAATATCCTCTTTACAATTGCCTCTGTATATGCACCCAATCGTAAGCAGATTCGCTTTTTTCACAAGGTAATGCATGTGATAGCAGCCCATAAAAGGGGCAAATTGATCATATGTGGGGACTTTAATATCTCCCCGGATCCCAGCGTGGATTGCACCTCCACTGTAAGAACGGCCACACCAGCATTCAACCCTGAGATTTGGAAATTTGATCTGTATGACACCTGGCGTATTATCAATGCATCTGAAAGAGATTGTACATACCATTCTTTGGTGCACAACTCATATAGTCGAATAGATCTTATTTTATCGGACAGAGATGCACTATGCCAAATCAAAGAGGCAAAAATTGGGTTAATCAAGTGGTCAGACCACGCCCCAGTCACTATCACTATAGACACAGGCATACAAGACCGGCCGGCTTACATGTGGAGATGCAACCCCTATTATTTATCACATGACAAACATCGACTTCAAATCGAGAAAGAGTTAAAGGAGTATTTCTCTATTACCTCCCCTCTTATTTCGGACCCTGCTTTACTGTGGAACGCCCACAAGATATATATACGTGGCACTTTTATGAGGTTAGAGCGCACAGACAATAGGATTAGGAAAATTCAGCTAAATACTCTTACTGAACACCTACATCAGGCAGAAATTGCCAATAAGAACGCCCCGTCTCAAACCAACCTAGAGAAGGTGTCTGAGATACGTCTCCAGATAAGAAACCTGTTACTCTCCCAGTATGATAAGTGCCTAAGGAAACTTAAGGCCACATATTACTCCCAAGGGAATAAGGCAGGCAGACTACTAGCGCAGAAACTTAAACAAAAACACCAAAAAGCAAGAATTCCTTACTTATTGCACCCATCTAATGGCAGCAAATTATACACCCCAAAAATGATAGCCGACAGGTTTAAAGATTATTATGAATCGTTATACAATTTAGCAGAGGATAGATTTACATTTCAACCAGAAAAAGAGGCGATTAACTCTTTTCTTACCTCTGCAGGCCTCCCCAAGCTAACAAAGGAGCAGTGTAACAACCTTAATGCTAAGATTTCAGTGAAAGAAGTGACCAAAGTCATACATTCCATGCCATCCCAAAAGGCCCCCGGTCCCGACGGTTTCATAACAGAATACTATAAGACCTTTTCCTCAATCCTCCCCACACATTTCACAAACTTTATTAACACAGCTGCAATAAAGGGAACTCTTCCAAAAGAGAACCAGGAAGCACTGATCGTAACGATACCCAAACCTGGGAAGCCACCCGAGACACCTCAAAATTTCAGGCCTATTTCGCTGCTAAACGCAGACACCAAAATATATGCAGCTGTGCTGGCAGCTAGACTCATGTCATGCATCACACATTTAATATGTGACGACCAGACAGGCTTCATAAAAGGGCGTCAGGCCTCGGATAATTCCCGCAGAGTGGTGGACATCTTGAGTTGGTTACATTTTAAGAAACAACCAGCACTTTTACTTGCACTGGATGCCGAGAAGGCGTTCGACCGCATTAACTGGTCGTACTCCTTCTCGGCGCTCAGACTGATGGGCATAGATGGCTTTTTGCTAAACTGTATTAAGGCCTTATACTCGGCCCCATCTGCCAGGGTTTTTGCCAATGGTACACTGTCCGACCCATTCAAAATAACTAATGGGACAAGACAGGGGTGCCCCCTGTCCCCTTTAATTTTTATTCTATCCATAGAGCCTCTTGCCAGACTGCTTAGATTGAACCCAAACATTCAGGGAGTGCAAATAGGAAACCGTTCTCATCTCATATCGCTATATGCGGACGACATACTATTAACAATGCTTGATCCTGAGGACTCCTTGGAGGCAGTAATGGAGACTATCATAGAATTTGGTAAAAATTCCTATTACAAACTTAACATTCATAAATCGCAAGCCCTTCCACTTAATATTCCCCCAGAGAAGCTTCATTTTCTTAGAACTAAACACATTCTGGATTGGCAATCTTCCTCAATTAAATACTTAGGCATAACACTTACTAGATCACCTTCAAACCTATTCTTGAATAATTTCCCCCCCCTACTAGCTGAAATATCTAAAGAATGTACAAACATACAAAAAGGAGAACTATCCTGGCTAGGACGCATTGCAGCCTTTAAAATGCTCTTATTGCCGAAGCTGATGTACCTATTTAGAACCCTCCCCATACCCATACCTAACGCCTTCTTCAACAAAGCGCAAACTACTTTATCCCGCTTTATTTGGGCAGGTAAAAAACCGAGATTGGCCAAACATATATTGGTCAAACATAAAAGCATGGGGGGTCTAGGGGTTCCTGACCTTAAAGCCTATTACTTAGCTAACCTGCTATCCCAGGGATCTGCCTGGCATAATACTACGGTTGAAACCCCATGGATGCAAATTGAATCGGCTATGTGTGGCGGTCTTAGCCTCCGCAACATTTTAAGCGCAGCCATCTGGAATATACACTTACCCGTTTCCCTACCCACACCCATGAAGGCTCTGCTCCAAGGATGGAGGTCTCTTCATATAACTTCTAGTGACGAGGTCAATTGGTCAGACTTACCACTAACCATTCTAGCCATAGCAATTCCCTCAACTTCCCTATTCACATGGATAGAAGCAGGCATAAACACATGTGAACAACCGTTTGAGGAAGAGAATTTGCTCCCTTTCACTAAACTGAAACTTAAATATGCTTTGTCTGACAATGAATTCCTCCGGTATGCCCAGGTAACACATTACATCAAGACAAAATTAATACAAAAACCACACTATAATAAAGATATTTTCAATCTCATGTTTCGAAATATCAAGGGGATTAAACCCTTTTACACCAGAATTACACAGTGCATGTCTTTCCAATACATATACCCCCTGAGAATATGGGAGCGAGAGCTTGACACAACAATTACTCCCCAAAGTTGGTGTTCATCTATGAGGTTAACATTTAAAGCGCTTAAAAGCGTGTCCCATGTAGAGCTAACCACTAAACTAAGACTACAATGGTACTACACTCCAATCCGGCTTAGTCATATCTACCCTAACACATCTCACCTCTGCTGGAGAGGATGTGGAGGCAGGGGATCATTGTCACATATCTTCTGGAACTGCCCCCTATTGCATGCATATTGGGGAAACGTATTTAATCTGATACAGCAAGTATTCTCTAACAACATTCCTCAATCTCCTGAGCTTGCATTACTGCTTATAGGGATCCCCAACCTTCCAATACACCAAAAGAAATTGTTAGTTAAAATTTTGACAGCCGCCAAAATCCTCATCGCTAGAAGATGGAAATCTCTCCTGGTTCCAACCAAGGATGATATCATAGCAGAAATCAACACAATCTTCTCTTACGAGATGGCTATGTCACATGGTTTTCTGAAATCACATGCTCCCAACCTCATATGGGAACTGTGGTCCTCATCCCACTTTGTCTCCCAGGGAACCCTCCCCACCAATGCTTCCAGCCACTAAAGTCAATTAGTATACCAGGTTGCCCCAACTGCAACATTAACGGTATTAACGGATATTTCTGTGCTCCAGTTTTGTTGTTCCTTTGTTTGAGTTTTAATTCTTTTAGTTAAGTATGATAGTAGGATGCATATAGTCATGTCTTATCGTTTATGTGCTGTGTCTCAGCTTTCTAGGAAGGATAAATCATTTAATTGATATGCTATCTTCTGGCTTGAATCTAACATGTCATAATGTATCTTCCTTCCCCCTGCGTGGGGTGTATTTGGCTCTAATGTTAGTGACTCATACATCTGAACTTTTTCATGGATGAGATGTGATGTTATGTGATTTATAAAAAACTGTTAAAAATTCTTAATAAAAACTATTTGACCCAAAAAAAAAAAACTGTAAAAACAGGGCCCATAAGATGTATTTTTTTCTCAATTGTACCACATTCAGAATTTTTTTTCAGCTTTCCAGTACATTGCATGGAATATTAAATATTGTCACTAAAATCTCTGTAAACTTAAAAATAAAAAAGTTATCGCTTTTGGAATGAGGGGTGTAAAAAAACAAAAACGCAGATACGAAAACAAGGCTGATTCATGTAGGGGTTTACGATCAAAGCAGACACTGGACACAATGGGGCAGATTTACTTACCCGGTCCGTTCGCAATCCAGCGGCGCGTTCTCTGCGGTGGGTTCGGGTCCGGCCGGGATTCATAAAGGTAGTTCCTCCGACGTCCACCAGGTGGCGCTGCTGCGCTGAAGAGCATCGGAACGCACTGAAATACACCGGCCTATCCTGGATGAAGGTAAGTGCAAGCTCCGCGACACTTTTGGTTTTTTAAATGCGGCGGTTTTTCCGAATCCGTCGGGTTTTCTTTCGGCCACACACCCCGATTTCGGTCGCGTGCATGCCGGCGCCGATGCGCCACAATCCGATCGCGTGCGCCAAAATCCCGGGGCAATATAGGAAAATCGGCACGAGTCGGAAATATTCGGGTAACACGTCGGGAAACCGCGAATGGGCCCTTAGTAAATGACCCCCAATGTATCCTCCGAGCACTTTCTTTACCTGCATTGCCCTTCTCTATTGTTTTTTCTTTTAGTATTTTCTACAAATCATTACCCAAGAGTCTACAATAATCTCTCAATGCACAATGTTCATGGTCTTCTCTCCCACCACCCACTTCTTCAGGTCTCAGCACTGTAACTTCCCGTCCCTCCACCTCTGTTGGAATAAATATCTTGTTTTTCCAGTTTTTTCAGGTTCCGCTACTTTTGTAGGCAAAGAAATGCTGCTGAAAGATGGATTCCTCTATATTGACGGCTTGTCACAGGTTGTTTACCAACCATGTAAACTCTTTCCATTTAACTTGGTATTTGCCAGAGGCTGTTCCTCACCAAGGGGTTTACATTTGTAATTGTGGATAGTCACAAGTTTCAAGTTTATTGTCCTACCTGTCCACAGGGTTTACTTCCTCCTCCCTAATCTGATGATTCTAGTACATTAAGCTCAATTTGTTTTGAATTTAGACGTCTCCTCAATAGTAGATGTTTCAGATGCAAAAAAAATTTGTTCCTCACTATAGCTAAAAATTCTGTGTAATATCACATTGGGATCTTGATTGAACCAAGGACATTCAATCTCCATCACTTTGTAGAATAATTTCCTATTATTTGGAGTTGTGTTTCTATGAAGACCATTGTTTGTTGATGATAGAATTACCCCAAAATATTACATATTAATTTCCTACCCCTACCTTACTACAAACACCAGAGATTGTCTCTCTGCCATTTCTATCCATCCACAAGCTCTTTCTACCATCTAACCTACCCAAGCCTGACCTCTACATTTCTATGGGGGCATCACCGTAACCCCAAGACAAACCCGATGTTTGGGAGTTGTGTCGGACTGTGACATCTCCTTTTTGCCTAACATCCAGTTGCTTGCACACTCCTGCTGCTTGCACCACAAAACATTTCTAGAGTCTGTCCTTTCTTGACTACGGTATTGTCGTAGTGATTCACTCTCACCTCGACTACTGTAACTCACTACTTATTTATGTTCCACTTACTAAACTTTTTGGTATACAATTTATTCTTAATGCAGCAGCCAGAATGGTCTATCTATTCCAACACTACACGGATGTTACTCCTTTGTGTAAGTAACAGCTCATCAACTTCTGTATTCAATTGAAATTGATCACCCTCATCCACAAAGCTCTGCACAGGGCTTTTTCTCTATCATCTCATTCTATCGCCCAGCTCATTCATTTTGATACAAGTGATATAAGATTACTTTCTCCCTTAATTTGAACCGCCCACTCATGTCTTCTGTTGAGCTGCACATATTCTCTGGAATGCACTACCTTGAACTATCAGGCTAATAACTAACTACCAAACTTTTAAACATGTCCTAAAACCCCATCTTTAAAGTTAGGCCAAACACATTCCCTGGAAAGACCAGAGCAGCAATGGAAATTTGGAGACCAAAAATCTTTGGGCTATTTATCTTCAACATAACATTACTTGACTATTGCACTTTGACTACTATAAAGAAACTGCTAAATTGCAGGCAGGTTTCAAAGTAGTTCCAATTGTACTTCCACAATCTGTTGTAGGCTGTGCAACAAAGTTTATGATGGTTGCGATAATTAAAAGTCCTTGCAAGCAAAGCTCTAACATTCCCAGCCATTGGCTGACGGTTACATAAATAAGGATGTGTACACTCAGTACAGGTACAGGATCAGACTACACATAAGTCTTTTTGTAGTCAGCAAACATGAAGTCAAAGAGGTCTGCTTTATATATAAAATGGAACACTATGGGGGTTATTATTAAGACTGGCATTATAATACTAACCCCCATGCCCCAGATCAACAATGAGGCTCTGGCATATGAGTCGTTTCGGAAACCCAGGTTGGAAATGTTTAGATCAAATGTAACCTGATAGAGACTTTAGTTATAGTCTCTTTTAGTTTTTCAGTGGATACTATACCAAAATCTGCAGTCCGGGCGGAGACTACTTATTCCCATACCCTGTCCACCCTTAAACTGGTGAGGATGAGCAGATTTATGTTCAGAAAACTGTATGAAAAGGCATTATAAATCTCCTCCTATGTCTTTGTGAGGTTTAGACCTGTGTGTCCTGTTTTAGTATTATACAGGACATATAAAAGACAACATAAGATCCACCTCATTTTTTAGGACAATCGCATTTGGGTGAAGATTTTCTGGTAACCGGTGGCACAAGGTCATCTGCCAGACATCCAATATGATCACTGGTAGCTTTGCAAACATGGCTCTCATTATTGTGTCCATCTGGTAGGACAACCAGTCAGTGACAATGGAAAAATTATTCCCGGTGTTGGCTGATTTAATGAGAATCTTTGTATCAGGGCTACGCTCCAAAAGTCTTGTTATAGCATCTCGAATGTGCCTCAGGCGGTGAATGTAAACTTCTATGGGATAGCTGGCAAAGTGAGCCCAGCAATTCAACACGATGACCATTCCCTTTCGAGTGCCCAGTAGATCCAACTCTGTAGCAATGTAGTGGAGATCGTTAACTGCTATACGATCCATACGCAGCGGCTTCTGATGGGCTCTCCACTGCACCAAGTAATTATAATCCGAATCTGTCGCCAAGAGTGGGCCAGGTCTGTGAGCCACGTGGAGGTCAATTTGCTTGAGAGCTGCAGATTTTAAAAATGGAGGATTATAGAATTTATTGAGAAAATTTTGAAATTTAGAGTAAGTAATATTGCAGATTTTCTTTTTTAATGGAAAAAATAATAGTAAATCAATAATACATATTGAAGCAGCCGAGCAAAAAACTTCCTAAAACTAGCCAATTTTGCAGCCAAAGATTTTGTTGCAGGGAAAGGAGTAGCTTTTTGGCATCAAGAACAAACAGCAAAGAGAGTATGAGAGGTTCTGTGAGTGCACACTTATACTGAGTGTGCAATGTCCAAAGTGGGATTTAAGATTAAGCCATTTGAGATTAAGGGATTTTAGGAGGAAACTGCTGTTTTTTGTGATACTGTTTCTGTAAGCATACTGCTGAGTCTGAGGTGTGAAAATTACATATCTGGAAGCCCCATTTATGCTGCCTGACTGGAAACGTTTAAAAGACGATACTAATTTTATTAATAGAAATCATTAAAACATGTAGGACTAGTCCTATGTGAACAATTGATACTATTCAGGCATTGGCCAGCAGTGTTGGACTAGTATGGTGGTCCTAACTACAGGACAGCCCTGTTATGGGAATTGTATTGCACTGTCCCGATTGTGCGAGCCACAAGTGGTCTACTGTAAAGTGCTCATAGTGGCTAACAGTAGACCTAAGTAAAGGCACTAATGGTTAACAAAGGCCTCATTTATATACAAATTGCTAGTTTACACCTAACGCGTTTCTGCATCCCAACATTTGCATTGGGATGCGTCCTCAGAGGTGCTATTTCTTATAGGATGGAATTCTTAGATAAATTGTAACATCCCTAGCATTCCCCCCCGCGGCATTGTAACAGGCCGTCACGCGGCCGCTACATGCTGGGGGTTTTAAATGGTTAACTCCGCCCCTTCCCGGGAACCGACGGTGGGGCGTATGTAAAACCCGGCTCCAAGTTGATCAGAAACTGATCCAACTTAAAGTCCGTCGCGTGCCAGGATCAGGATTACCCACCTTCTCCGGGTTCCTCGATCTGTATGACGCGCGGGACTAATTACACCAGTGTACATGTCCTACATGTTTTAATGATTTCTATTAATAAAATTAGTATCATCTTTTAAACGTTTCCAGTCAGGCAGGATCTTCTTATTGTTTTTTGCAATTCTAGTGAAACGTATACCTACCTACATCTAAGTGTGTTATTGTAAGCCCCGTTTCTGCCCAGTGGGTTTGGTTTCCCTCAACACTACTCATCACTATGTACACATAACTGAATTGGCAGTACAGGTCCTTTCCGTCTAGAGGAGGAGTGTTTCTATCATTACCATAGACAGGGATTCTTTACTGAGAAAGCAGTGAGACTGCGGAACTCTCTACCACAGGTTGCTGTTATGGTGAATACTTTGTATATGTTCAAGTGGGGCCTGGATTCCTTTCTTATCAATAAAAATATCACAAGTTATGGGAAAAAATATTTGTTTCATCCCATAGGTGGGTCTTCATGGACCTGCATCTTTTACCACTATTATATACTATGATGTTAATAGTGGTGCTATAAGCGTGGCCTACCGGATCCTGACCATGGAAACGTGAGCTTGGATTGAATTCGTTCAAATCCTGCAATAAAGCAGCACAGACTACCTTCTAAGCCGCTGTTTTCAACCACCTACTTGGAACAAACTTCAGTAGATATTCCCACCATTGGCGCAGTGTGGAGTCTCCATACATGTAGAGCATTTTCCCAGACAGGCAATGAGCTACTTTGGATGAGGTATAAAACTCTTGTTTGGAGCAAACAAGGGAAATCCATGTATCTTGGTAATAAAATCCGGAAGGATTGGAATTTTTGAGTCCAGGTACACAAGGATTCTTGACTTAAAGAAAATAAAGAAGTTATTATTAGATAGATAGACATGAGGTGAGGAAACGAAGAAAGAGAGAAATGTAGGAGAGGAGATAAGTCTATGGAATGTACCTTTGACAACTTCTTTTTGGGGATGAACATAAAAAGGTTTGACGTTTGATGAAATTTCTTGTTCAATCAATGACCTTGTAGGGAAAGAAATGCTTCATATTACACAGATGTATTCAATTTGAGATATTATAGGTGATATTATAGGTGTATTTGTTGTTTACCAGATGCTCGTTATACTAAATTATATTAAATTAACCTGATAACAGGAGAAAAGGAAGAAATTCAGTGGCTGCTTATGGTCCATAAAGGTTGGAAGTGCTGACCCCAGTACATATCTTTGGACCCCAGTACATATATTTGGTGGAATTTATCAGGGCTTGAAATATGCACAGTTCTTGGAGTATGGCAGCATAGTGGGCGGCTGAAGGGCATTCCTGTCCCGTGCCTGCACACTATGTGTAGCGTGTGCCAGGAATTGGCACAAGGTAAGGCACAATTCTACACCAGGCTGGATCTGTCGAAGAGCTGCCCACTGCACAACCCACGACAGATTCACCAGAAGGCAGGAGCCTCATGATAGATCCAACAGGTCACAGAGAAAGTATTACAAATAAACCGCCCCCCCCCCATTGTCCTTCAAGCACCTCCAATGGAATTGATTAAATTTATGGAAACAGCCAAATCAAATACTTTGACCGCAAAGAGAGCCATGAGCATAGAAGTTGCCAAGAATCAGAATCTTCGATGAACTATTTTCGAAAACCTTTAAATTGCCATCCATCCAAACTCCTACAATGCATTCCTGTACAGTGAAGGAAATAATTATTTGATAACCTGGATAATTTAGTAAGTTTTCCTACCTACAAAGACATGAACAGTTTATCATTTTCAGGGTAGGTTAAGTTTAATATTGAGAGATAAAATATCAAAAACAAAATTCAGAAAATCCCAGTGTAAAAATAATATAAATGCATTTGCATTTTGTTTAGAAAAATAAGTATTTGATCTCCTACCAACCATTACGAGATTTGGCTCCTACAGACCAGTTATTGGAGCGGCTCAAAAAGAAGCACATTGAGGTTTCAGAGCGGCCTCTCCGGTCTCCAGACCTTCATCCCATAGAAAATTTTGGTGGAGCTGAGGCTCCGAGTTGATGAGCAACAGACTTAAAATCTTAAAGGAAACCTACCATTTCATGGATTGTGAATCAAACATACCTTAGGAATGCTGTAGCCACACTGATGCAGAAACATATCTTGTTTGCTGGATGACTCATACACAGCAGCTGGGGGATGGTGCAGTGATTGATTACTTCTGCCTGGCAGGAACAACACAGTCATTAAATCATTCTCTGTAACGGTGCATAATTAGGGTAAGAGGAGAAACGCTGGGGCAACCACAAGAGCAACAGAGCCTCATTATCATAATTTTATGATTTTTTTTTCAGCAAAACTACTTTTCAGAGATTAAACAAGATGTGTTTCTGCATCAGTGTAGCTACCGCATTCTCGAGGTATGTTTAGTTCACAATGCATCCTCTTAACATGTGCAAAAACCTCATCATTACCTTCATAAAAACCTCTACTATATTTTTGATATTCACTGGGGCAGATTTACTTACTCGGTCCAGTTGCAATCCAGCGACGGGATCTCCGACAAGGATTCAGGTCCGGCCAGTTCCGTGCGCCAATATCCACTAGCTGCTGCGCCGAAGTTTTCTGGATTTCACCGGAGTTCACCTTCTATTTCTTGGTGCAGATAAGTGTGTGTCAAGCACCCTTTTTAAAAAAAAAAAATACTGTGGTTTTTCCGAATCCGTTGGGTTTTCCGATGGCCACGCCCCCTGATTTCCGTTGCAAGCAACCCGGCGTCGAAATCCTGTCGGAATACGGCGCAAATTGGAAATCGTCGGGATACCTGACGGAATTGCGCGATTCGGACCCTTACTAAATGAGCCCCAATATCTCAATGTTTATATCAAAGAGCTGACCCTGTCCTGTAGCTGATTCACACCTCAGAGTGAATAGAAATATTTATTTACATTGAGAAGAACTCTTTCTCTATTGTACTTAGAATCTCACGGTTGCCTCCTGCAGAATGTTCCCGATAGGCGTCACATGGTAGTTTTTTTGGCTTCCGACACACCCATTTCTCTTTGTTGCGGGTGTCGTAATATTCACAGACATCTTGCCCGGGAAGATTAAAGTTACATTCCACGGCTTCTTCTATCCCATTTTTAAAATAAAAGCCTTTGAAATATACCTGTAATGAAAAACAGGTTATAAAATGGTTAAATTAAGACCCAAGATACCAATTATATTAGATTTACCCAAAGTGGAATTCAATTTGAGAAAAAAAACAAACGTTGAGCAAAACAGTTCATTCCTATAAGACGATAAAAAACAACAAAATAATTAACCACCCGATACTTTTATAGAATATTATAGTTCACAACATAATACATTTAGAAAAACCAACAGAAGAGTCCATCAATTTATGCCCTCATATCTTATATTATATCCTCACATTAAGCTGGCTTGGGTTTAGAGTCTAATGACTGTGCCACAGGGTGAGTAAAAAAATAGAAGGGGGGTCACATAGAGGCCTAGGCTGGGTTGCTTAGTTCTGGGCCCCTAGGTATAGGGTGCTCTCCTTGTGGACACTGCATGTGCATGTCCCATCTTCATGGGTACTGGTGTATTGGGCCTTGGGGGATGCACACTGCACCTGCCTTCTGGCCAGAAGAATAGTGTTTGAAGGACGATGAGGTCTGTTGCTTGATGGTGCAGTGCTTCAGAGCCTGGGAGTAGATAGCGCCAAAAGAACATCAAGTGTTCTTCTGGGGTTAGCCCCTTCCTTGTCTCCCTGAGGCTGGCTTGATGTACTGCTTAAACTTGGGATGGGGGGTGTCAAACGCCGACGGTATGAGCAGGTGCACTGTACATGGGTGCCTTTGGGAAGACAGGACCGCCAGTGTTGTTGCTGGTGTGTACAGGCATCAGGGAGCAGTGACTTGAGTGGTGGTAGATCAAGCACCATGGCCAATTCTCATGTTTGCCGCTGCTCTATCTTTTGTCTTTACTTTACATAACTACAACATTCGGAAATTTTACAATAGCAGCTTTGGAATTATTATGTAATGACCTTTGGGAATCTGTCATTGTTGAAAAATGAATAACCTGGTGACAGGTTCCCTTTAGCATCACAGGCTGAAATGCACATAGTTATTTGTCTCCTGCCAGTAGATACATGAGAATTACCACTTAATCGCAGCCTGTAAATCAAGAATAGTAAGTAAAGGAGTAGCCCGGCAACTAGTGGTAATACATTAACACTTAACTCTGTCTTTTTGATCAATCCAACATGTTTAAGCCTGTGAATGAAATTCTGCAAATCCTTTACTTATCTATATTGTGGACTCACTACTTAGGGCTCCTGGGCCCCTGACATCTTGGATCCATTGGAGCCACTCTAACAATTATAGTGGTCAACATACTCACACACATCATAATCGATAAACTCTCTTTAGCAATTGCAAGGAACACAAGTTAAAGCTTTCTTTAGTCGTCTGCATTACTTTACCTTATCTGGTCTGCTGGTCCTTTTTTCATGTAAAATTGCGATGGCTTCACTAGAATGAATGAGCTTTATGGAGACCATGGTCTCTCCTGGCCACTGAAGAATGAAGGACGCTGTGTAGGAACCGTTGTAGTGATCGGTCACCGTCCCGCTCACACCAGCTTTCAGGCTTGGGGAGTGAAGTTTTGCATGAAAATAGTCACCACCGTAGCTCTTGGGTCGACCATTATGGTCCTTGGTGATAATTAGAACCTCTAACTGTTCTCCCACAACATAGGTGGATCGAGGATGGAGCAAGGAAAACACTGAAGTATTTGGATGGGTGGAGAAAACTAAACTTATATTGGCCGGGGGAAAAGGCCATTCAGTCAGTTTCATCAGTGCCTGAAGCTCTTCATCCACTTGGGTTGTCTCCTGCCGCGCTGTTGTGATTGACTTTGTTGATGCTGATTCACTGACTTTTCTGAAAGAACGTATTTCAAAGCTTTGTCTGTAGAGATACTAAAGATAACATTAGAAATGTTAATAATTGGGGGAATTATACACATACAGCAGCAAAAGTTATGCAAAAATGTTGTTCACATGGTTGGATCTCCATTATCTCCAGAATCGGGGCTCACTTAACCAAAAGCTACGTAACCATTGGCCATCAAATGCAAATATTGGGTCACATAAATTTACTGTTGAATGGCTGACAATCACATCTTTGATAGCATGATGAGAATACAATTATTGCTTTAGACATCCTTCCAATTTTGCAGTCTCTTGAATGTCCTGTGTCAACAGCTTATACAAAAAAATCAAAGATGTTTCAAAGCTGCTCCTCATTGGTCATTGCAACACACAAAGAAATGTTAGCCACATCACATAGAGGGGCCATTCTAGCTAACAAACATAATCATATGGGGCTCACCCCAGGGAGGACATAACACTATTCCCAACCAAACCACTCAATTATAGATATGCCATATCAGCCAGAGCAAATAGCGAAAGGGGTTAATCAAAACCCAAATATTTAACCATGGAGGGGCCATTCCAACCCACACACCCGCACAAACAAAACCTAAACAATCCCACACCCATAACCCTAACTGTAGGGGGCCTTTAAATAAAGACTTTAAAGAGATGCTATTCCAGCCATCACACATATCCAAGATGGGTCTCTCTGGCTCAATACATAACCACAGAAGGTCATCCCAGCCCACAGACATAATTATAGAGGATTATTACCAGAAGACATGAACAACAACAAATCCACAAACAAAACCAAAAAGATTGTTCCAGGACTTTGGTTGAGTTAAGACTAGTTATGGCAAAATTAGGGTTCAACAAGTTTGTACGAATACCAGAATACCAGAAATCAGTAGTGTAATGCAGTTCTTCACAGTGCCCTAAAAAGGGCAATTATTTTCAGATTTCTGCTTGTCCCTAAACACAACAGCTTCCTCTACCACCTAAGTGCCCTAAAAAGGGCAAAAATTGTTATTTGAGAAGTTCCGAACCTTCTTACTGACCCTTTAAAGAGCATAAACCTCTCACTTGCTCTGTTTCTTATGTGTAATGTTGTTTACCATACAAGGGATAAATTTGCAGGTTGATTACATTCTCGCCAGCACAAACATGGGTAGGTGTAATACATATTTACCAATCTGCTCAGGGCCGTCTACCATCTTGTATGCAATTCAAATCATGTTCCTACAGGATTCTTACAAGTCAGATTATCATGCATTTTGCATTGCATTATTACTATACTTACAGCCAGAAGGGTGAGAAACCTGAAAGACCAGCTAAGCCAAAGTCATTATGCACGACCGGCCAGCAGTAAAACGGGAGGATTCAAGATCAAAGGCAGTTATTCCTGGGGTAACTGCAACATTTTCCAATGTGTGACATCTCAGGATACCGACAGGGACCTGCTTAGAGGTACGGAACACCCCCTTAAACACTACATTAATTGTAGGACATAAAATGTGGTATATGCTATAATGTGTTCCTGCCCAAAAGTGCACATGGGACATTGTCACAAGAGCTCAGAAAATGCATTCAGCAGCATCTTACTTCAATCAACACAGCAAATCGTAACTTTGACAAAACGTTGACGTCGGTGGCTACATAAGTCTAGTAATTTAAACATTTTTAGACTCGACAGGATCCAAACCAACATCCGTGGTAAAGAGAAAACAACTAGATTACTACAGAGAGAATCCCGGTGGATACATGAACTTCAGTCTATGACCTAGCAAGGTCATAATGAAGAACTCTCGTTCACGGGCTCCTATAAACACATATAAGGTAAGAAGCTATATTTGACCATTTCACATCATATCCTATAGGGGCAGATTTACTTACCCGGTCCTGTTGTGATCCAGCGGTGCGTTCTCTGCGGAGGATTCGGGTCTTCCGGCGATTCACTAATGCAGTGCGCCCAATGTTCACTAGATGTCGCTGCTGCGCTGAATTCCGTCAGAGTGCACTGGAGTTCACCGTCCTACACTGGGTGCAGGTAAGCACGTGTCAAGCGACACTTTTTTGAAACAATATGTCATTTTTTCCGAATCTGTCAGGTTTTCTTACGGACATGCCCCCCAATTTCCGTTGCGTGCAACCCGGCGCCGATGCGACACAATCCGATTGCGTGCGCCAAAATCCCAGGGTATTTCAGGGAAAATCGGCGCAAATTGGAATCTATTCGGGTAATGCGACGGAAAAACGCATTTCGGGCCCTTAGTAAATGACCCCCATAAACTTCCAATACTCTCTATATCAGGGGTTAGGAACCTTTTTGGTGGAGAAAGACATTAATGCCACATATTTTAAAATGATATTCCATAAGAGCCATACTATATGCACATGCCCCCCAGTAGAAAGGTAGTCCCAGGGTCACTACTCCAAATCCTGACACCCACCACATGCCTATCAGTAGATAGATAGTCCCACCACATGCCTCCCAGTAAATAGGTAGCCCCAGCACATACCCCCAGTAGATAGGTAGCCACAGCACATGCCCGCAAGTAAATAGGTAGCCACAGCACATGCCCGCAAGTAAATAGGTAGCCACAGCACATACTCCCAGTAAAATAGGTACCACCGCACATTCCGTAAGTGTGCCACATAAATAGTGTAGCCACAGCACATACTCCCATAAATAGGTAAGCCACGCACATTCTCCCAGTAAATAGGTAGCCACAGCACATACTCCTAGTAATAGCAGCCACAGCACATACTCCAAGTAATAGTAGCCACAGCACTACTCCCAGTAAATAGGTAGCCACACCCATGCCCCAGTAGATAGGTAGCCACAGCACATACCCCCAAGTAGATAAGTAGCCACAGAACATGCCTCCAAGTTGATAGGTAGTCACAGCAAAAAAAAAATGCACTTCCAGCGTTCCTGCAGCCAGCTCCTCATCGCTCCCAAGTTCTTCGCTTTGACCCAGACGATGGCAGCTGGGTCATACAAAGGTAGCAGCGGTAAATCGCGCCTGTGTCCAGTGATCAGTCTAAGAGACCACAGCAGCCATCACTATTTATTAAAGATCTGTCTGAGAGCAGATGCAGCCAACAGAAGAGCCACATACCCGAGCCATTGGTTCCCTACCCCTGATTATATATTCACATTTACCTTTATCACATCATATCACACATTCCCCCCCATTTACTTCATATTCGATTTCATAATTCAGTTGTGTCTCGTACGGGAAATATTCCATTTCTCATCACACATTCAATCACGCACATCTTTAAGCACCCACAGTCGCATATCCCACTTTATATTTCTTGCACTTTTCATTCATTCAGCTTCACTCCAGCATTATTTTTTAATTATATGTACAGGTGTTCCCGTACTTAAGAACACCTGACTTTTTTAAAGGCGAGCTGTGATTGGTTGCCATGGGAAACATGAAATATTCTGACTTTCAGACACTTGATAAATTGCCCCATGTTTATAAATTCCATAGGAATACAAAGCAATACAATCCGAAATAACCTGGAATACTGCGAGATAAGAAAATATTACGGTGGTCTTGGAGCAAGAGTCCTTATGACTTATTTAGTAAAGTCCAGTGTAGTCCTTTGGTTGATAAGTCCATAACGCACAGAAGTGGCTCCACTGCACTTCGAGCCATGGTCATTAAATACTAAAGTTGGACTTAGACACGAGTTGACGGCCGTGTCACTTTATAGCAGACCTAATAACAATTATTGACCATAAATCTCCAGAAAAGAAAACCAATAAACACATACTAACAATACAAAGAGTGGCCCTGCTGCTGTACACTGTTCTGCTTAACCTCGCATCTGTATGACCAGGACACTACATTGTCCCAAGCTAGGAGAAAGGGAGGGTGAGATCTTCTCTCGGGATCCATTGTTGTAGTATAACTACTCTCCTACCGTGCTGGATGACCTTACAACCAAGGCCTCCACTTGTCAGGAAACGACTACGCATTAGTTTCCAAGATAAAACTTTTTCATACATGCAAGTTGTTGTTCATGACGGCCGGGACTTATTGAAAGGAAGGGGAATGGTCTCCTTCCAATGTCTGGTGACCACTCATTTAGGGTCATACAAAGATGAGCCACCATTGTTCTGGGACCATGTTCGTCTCGTAGAGTAAAGCTAATGGAGGTGAGTTTTGAATGTTCTCATGTGGATATGAGGTTAATGAAATGAAAGTGCCGGAGGACCGGCATCCCCATAGAACATATAAGGGGGTACCTCTGACTCCCACATCTCTTCAGCACAGGGGGGAGGAGGATGGGTATATTGAGTAGGCTTGCCGGCAAAAAAAGTACCATCTCATTGTGGCTTGACTATCGCTTCTTGATCGCTTGTACATCTAAATGTGGATTGGTCTTATACCACTGATCTAGTATCAAGGTCAACCCCAGTTCTCTTCCCATTTAGCATAAATTAAGTTTTTTCTAACCGCTTTTGTGCCCAATACTCTGTAATACTAGAGATGCTTCATCCAGGAAGTTCAGTAGGGATCGGATGATCAAGGTTTGTGGATCCTTGTGGTAAAGGAAAAGTGTCTGATTTAAGGCAGGTAAAACCTCTGGGCTGGAGATTGAGCTTATCTTTTAGCACAAAGAAGGGGAGGAGATTAGATTCTGTTAGTATTGGATGTAGAGTTCAACTTTCGTATTACTTTCACATCACAATCAGTCACATCCGCCCCATAGCTCATCAGTCCATGTGATTTCTGTACAATGTGTCACATACTAGGAGAGATTCCAGATTATACAAAGATCAGATCAGGGATATGTAAGAAAAGCACAACTATTTTCACATTCTCTATGTCGACATATAATAGGACCTGTTGTACATCCAAGACCCCGAGCTCTGGACTAATAAAGGACTATAGCACCAGTTTCGAGAGAAAGGGTTAATCAAACCACATTTGATTGCTATCTCATTCATCATGGACGTCTGCAAGACCTGCAGGAGCTCCATCTGACCCTCCATAAAGGGTCATCAAAATCTCGTGCAAATTCTTCAGAGTTTTATCTGATGCCATATTGAAAAATACTCTAAGAAGATCGCATGACTTTCTTTACATTTCACATATGATCAATAGAACAGGTCACATTGTATATGGACAGGGACAGTAGACACTTGCCTACAAATCCTCACCGTGCCTTGGTGGTGCAGGGTTGCTCCCTCGTCTCCGTGCATGCGTTGATGCACCCACATGGAGGAAGGAGGGTTGGGGCGCGTTGTGCGGCGGTGACCCATAGACCACGTCATCTGCATTTCCAGCAGTGCCCCATGACTTACTCTCCTATAGCTGATGTCTTATACACCAAAGCAGTAAGCTATACTACCCTGATGAAGCCATGCGGCGGTGGTGATATGCGCGGGTGGGGTGGGGGGTGGGGGCGGCTACCGCTGGATACACACTTGGGTGACCATTTAACTGCTTTTATTTTTCTTTTTTGTATTCATACTTACCTGTACCTGTACTCACTGCCACTGCCAGCTAAGTTTTGGAAATTATCTGACATAGTCTATGGTTGGTGGCCTGAATCAGCACGCACTCTCTCTGTTTCATGCTGTTTTAAATGTTTTTAAGCACACCATAAATATTATTTGTATTGCATTTAGAAACTTGGTTGTTGGCTGCTTCACAACACCAGAATTCACAGTTTTTAAACATTTAAAAGACATCTACCACCAGGATGAATTATTTAAACCAAGCCACACTGACACATGGTGTGTCCCGCCCCACTAACAGGATGCTTCTCTTTGTAAAGCTTCCTATGATCTTACTCTTAAAAAAAATGGTGTTACAAATCAGAAAATGAGCCTCAGGGCTCCAGTACACCTGTGGAGCCCGGAGCCCCCTCAGCTCTTTTCTGTATTTAATAAAAACTTTTTTTTAAAAACCCAAGGCATAAGATGCTAAAAAAAAACTGCAGATCCGGCTAAACGGAGCACACACCAGTATGTGTGGTAGATGTCCTATAAGGAAAGTAGCACACAATCCTCGTTCCCAGTGTAACAGTAAACTCATCATCCGACCAGTCCGCATAGACATGGAATACCCCCACCCCCAGATTTTATCATTGGCTTTATAAACTTAAATACTTAAATATAACCCCCCAGACTCCTTTCGATCCCTAATTCTAATGGTCCAATCATCATTTTGCTGCCCAATACCAAAACGTCCTCTACGTTAGTATCCGGCTCATTCCCTGCCCTGGTAGAGAGCCACTATAGGGTAGTATAGATGGATCCCCTATACAATATAATAGAACTTACCAGGGGTGAGGAGGAGAGAGATCACACATAGGGTCCTAAGACAAACGCTCCTCTTCTTCATTGTCCCCGGATGAGAGTGACACTGACACTCAGCTATGTGACATCTAGTAGGACGCAGCCCCGGAACGCATCAAGAGGTAGGTCTCAGAGTCGAATAACGAGACTCTCGTCACTGTTTTACATGTGCGATGGGAAGAAAAAGTCTCACCTTGTTGGTTGGACTTGCTGGACCTTCCTCCTTTTCTGACCTTATCTACTACCAGGGCTGTGAAACTCTGTACACACAAGACTGGGAGGTAGTAAACATTACCCATTTAACTCCACTATTAAGGCACTTTAGTAAGCTATACTCCACACCCGTAACTTAACCCATAAACCATTATACGAAACAAACTAAGAATGATGACACGAGGCTTCCTGTGGGCAGAAAAAAGGTCACAGCTATTTATTGTCTGATAACTCAATTATTATTATTTTAATATTCTCAAATCAACCCAACCGCAATCTCTGTTTGTCTTTTGTAATCCAGAGCTGCCGAAGTGGTTTGTTTCATCGGACTCCCGAACCACCACTTCGACTTCCGCAAAAATCCCACACATTCTCATTTCCGGCAGCTGTGATTGAGATGTATCACCGAAAACCATTAGTACTGTAATACTCAAATTAACCACAATCTCCGTCCGTCTCTTTGTAAACCATAGCAGCCGAAGCGGTTTGCTCAACCGGACTCTCCCAATTAGCACTTCGACTTCCGGGCAAAATCCACATCAATTCTCATATTCCGTTAGCTGACTTGAGATGATCACTGAAAAACCGAAAATCAAAACACAAAAACCAAGTAACATAGGGAGGGAGTGGGGCAGCTTGAAGATGGCGGGCAAGGAAGTGCAGGCCCAGTGCCTGCCCTATAAAGGCTCAGTATGGGAGGAGGAGGGAGGGACAGCTTGAAGATGCGCGGGGCAAGAGGAAGTGCAGCCCAGTGCCTGCCTATAAACTCAGCTATGGGAGGGAGGGACAGCCGAGAGATGGGCGGGCAAGAGGAGAGTCAGGCCCAGTGCCTCGCCTATAAGGCTCAGCTATGAGGGAGGGAGGGAGGAGGGACAGCTTGAAGATGGCGAGGGCAAGAGGAGTGCAGGCCCGTGCCTGCCCTATAAAGGCTCAGCTATGGGAGGGGCTGAGCGGCAACGGAGGAGAAAGGAAGCAAATACCGCCCCTATTTAAAGTGCAACATCCCTGTAATAAATTACAAACACTAGGACACCCCCAGTCAGAGGGCACCTCCTTATGCAGTCGGGGCACCCTTCCGTCTCTGTCCTGAGGGGGACTCTGACCTACAGGTTGCAACACTAGTAAGATACAAGTAGTATGGGAGAAGCTCTAAGACGATGAATGCAGAAATTATTAATAATAATTATTATATTATAATATTTATAGAATGTCTTCCTGTGTGCTGAATATTTAGTGTAAATATTAGTTTCTAGATATAAATGAAAAAGAACATTGTCCATGAACTTATCAGAACATAAACACAACTTGTCAGCTACACACCTCGTGAACCTTATCTGCTGAATCTGCTGCTGCAGAACTTCATATTACACACCTCAGGCATTGCACAACATCAATGAAACACCTCAGATGCCTGTCAGAAACTCCATGAGACAGACTCAGTGCTGCAGAAACTTCATAATACACAACTCGCTTTCTGCAGGAACTTCATAATATTCACAGTGCTGTGAGCGGCGAGCGTGTGCTGTGCTGTGAGCGGCGAGCGTGTGCTGTGCTGTGAGCGGCGAGTGTGTGCTGTGCTGTGAGTGGCGAGCGTGTGCTGTGTTCTGTGTGAGTGTGCTATGTGTGCGGTGTATTACCAAAATTTTCATACTCCTCCTCGGGTAAAAATACTCCTCAAAAATGGTGAGAGGAGTATTTTTACCCTTCTGGAAAAATGTTAGTGCGACCTCTGCCCCCAGTAGATAGGTAGCTACAGCACATACTCCCAGTAAATAGGAAGCCACAGCAAATACCCCCATGTAAATAGGTAGCCACAGCACATTCCTCCCAGTATATAGGTAGCCCCAGCACATACCCCCAGTAGATGGCTAGCAGACAGCACTTACTCCCAGTAGAAAGGTAGCCACAGCACATGCCCCCAAGTAGATAGGTAGTCATAGCCCATGTCCCCCAGTATATAGGTAGCCACAGCACATGCCCCCAAGTACGCTCTTCTCTTTAACCCAGGCTTAGACAATGGCGGTGATGGCACTTGGGTCATACAAAGGACATAGGCAGCGGTAACATCACTGCCTGTGTCCAGTGATCAGTCTAAGAGACACACAGCAGCCATCACTATTTATTAAAGATCTGTCTGAGAGCCAGATGCAGCCAACAAAAGAGCCATAGGTTCCCTACCCCTGATATACACCCTAAGGGCCCTACAATCTCCTCTAGGTGTAGAGGATGCCCCTGTCTATGGTGATGGTAGAACCTCCTCCCTTCTAGGTGTAGAGGATGTTCCCTGTTTATGTTGATGGTAGAACCTCCTCTCCTCTAGGTGTAGAGGATGCCCCTGTCTATGTTGATGGTAGAATTTCCTCCCCTCTAGGTGTAGAGGATGCCCCTGTCTATGGTGATGGTAGAACCTCCTCCCTTCTATGTGTAGAGGATGTCCCTGTCTATGGCAATGGTAGAACCACCTCTCCTCTAACATAAGGGGTTAACAATGTCTAATGTCGTCATCGGAAACAAAGTGCCGTGGATAGCACATGTCGGCAGAGGAGAAGTCCAGATTAACTTGCAGTTGGTCGCACACGGAATGCCAGAACCATGAAACAAACTGGACCCCTTGGTCCAAGACAAGGTGCTGAAGAAATCCATGAAGCCAGAAGATGGGGAGACAGAACGAGCTGGCAAGACGACGAGCTGACAGCAGACCCGGCGGTATTACCCGGAAGATAGCTGAAGATCCGTAACACAGTCCATGACCACGTGAGTCCACAGGCAGCTGGGTATAGGCATTGGCAGGAGCAAACCTGCTGGCTTGAGACGTGATGACTTATTTCGGGAACAGGTAGTGCAGGAAGTCATAAAGTCTTGTACATCCTTTATGGGGTGCAGCGATCTGATGAGAGCGACAGATCGCTGCACCCCAGGGTGCCCAGCCACACAAGAGCAATGTCCCCAAGAGAGTATGTTTTTGCAAAGAACAGAATGGACATAGTTCTTGCCAGGAGGAATCTGCAGTAGATCCATGGGACCTGCAACAACAAGCCGTTCAATATGTTGAGGAGAAGGTTCTTCCACAATTACTTCAGAGTCTCGAGAGAGAAAGCATCAGCTTTGATATTCTTTTCTGCTGGACAGAAATGAATCAGGAAATTAAAGGGAGAGAAGAAGAGGAACCAATAAGCCTGACATGGATTAAGATGCTCAATGGTCTGATGGTATAGGAGGTTCTTGTGATCTGTATGATGATGAGCTCCTTGCAGAACAAAACGTCCCCAGAACTTCCCCAGTCATCCAGTTGAGCACAATTGCATGGTGCTGCAACCACGGAAGACCCAAAAGAATGAAGGACGTGGACCTGGTAGCACATAAAACGACAGTCTCTCTTTATGCAATACCCCAACTAGCAGACATAGAGGCTTGGTTCTGTACCGGACTGGATCGCAGAGGATCTGCCCACTTATAGAGAAGATGAACAGCGGCTTCTCAAGATGGACCACAGGAAGATGATGCTGGCATACCATTGCAGCATCCACAAAGTTTCCTGCAGAGCCGAAATCCATGAAGGCTGAAGCTTGAAACTGGCTACCTGTGTCAGAGCTGAGTAGAACAAGGATATTCAGACATGGAGAAGCTTTCTTCTCAACTAGCGACACTACGTGCATACATTTCCTGGACGCTGTGGATGGAGAGGACAAATCCTGAGAAAGTGCTCTGGGCTAGCACAGTAGAGACACACATTCTCCTGTCGTCATCTGGAGCGCTCTTGTGGTGTCCGACGAGCTTTATCGACCAGCAGCTGACAAGAAGGGCATCTGTGGTGGTCTCTGGAAAACTGGAGCCAAGCAGGGTAGACAACAGGTGAGAAACAGATGTCAATCCGAATGGCCAGGGAAATGAAGTCACTCAGAGTAGACGGCAGATCCTGTGCAGACAGAGCGTATTTGATACGACTTGGCAGTTCTTAAAGGTTGCGGCCAAGACCACTTCATTCCAAGAAAGATCAGAAGCCAAAGTATGGAATTGAACTGCAGAGTCACCAACAGACAAGTCCCTTTGATGCAAATTCAACAGGACAGTCTCAGCAGAAGATGCTTGGACTCAGGCTCATTTGCATTATTTTGAAAGGCTTTTTTTGTAAAAAACAGAGAATAAGAAGCCGAAAGGAGAGCCAATCCTGCCAGAGGAGGCACACATCAGTATGTCAGTAACTGGTTTACAATCCTTCGTCCTGGTGGTAGATGTCCTTTAAACACTGAAACAGGGCTTCAGACTCTATTGGTTGATTCCATTAGATTAATTTGTAGGTTTCCTCTAACAAAGAAACAAGAGAGTTATTCATTTCCATTATATACATTTACAGCAAAAAGTGATTAAGTTTATTGTATTTTCTGTAGAAATGTGTTCACTGCTATTATCATAAAGGCTTTGACTCCAATCTTCTGACTCCAATAACTTTTTCAACAGAGTTGGCTAAGGTGTAATTTTTTGCGGGACGAGCTGACATTTTCATTGCTACCACTTTCGATCATGGCTACCTTTCGATCAGTTTTCATTACATTTTTTATGTGCTGAATTTGAGCACATTTTTCAGTTGCAGGGTTTACAACGGGGAAAAAACGTTTTTTTTATAGATAGGAAATTTATGGATGTGGTGATACCTAATATGTTGTGTTTTTTTACATTACTTTTTTTGTGTTGGGGCTTTTGGGACATTTTTAATTAATATTATTTTTATTTTTTTTTGTGGTTTTTTTTTTACTTTTTTATTTTTACAATATTATTAGATGAAATTGTGGTCATGTGATCACTAGTTCATACTAATGCACTACAATAGCCATGTATTGCAGTGTATTGGAAGTGACTGACAGGCTTCTTCCGGGGCAACGGCAACGCCTCGCTGGCAAAACCCTGGGTCGGGTGGACAGGAAAGCTAGCGTTCCGCTATTTGAATTATGATATGCACATTTTTAACTGACTCTTGTGAGTATGAATTACTTGAATACTTTTCTGGAACGTACCACACCATCTCTATAAAGGAATTAAAGGAGGATAAAGAAAGTGCGATGGTGCTAGTCTGAATGGTGGCATACTTTCAGCAGGAGGAACTACGGATTGGTGCCGTTCACAGTCTGGTGGTTAAAGACAGAATAACGAGGGAGAAGAATAATATTGGGAGCTCCGGCCATAGTGAAATATTTCTTTCTCTATTCCTTTGGATTTCGCTGAGACTGTGTGGACCGGTCTTGTGCCGTGAGTAGCTCCTCAGGGGACAAGTTGTGCACCATGAACAACTGTTTTTCTGTGCTTTCTAAAAGCTGTTTCTGATAGGTTGAGGGGTGCAGATTTGAAAATGGTTTGATTATATATTGGGGTTTTAATGTTTAATATTTTATATTTTATCAAAAACATAAATTATCCCCAAAATAGTCAATTCTGAAAATATGGAAAACCGATATTCAACTTGTAATTAATCAAAATAAATTATCCAGACATTTAAAAAATTATGAAAATCTAAAGTAGACATATGGGAAATGTTATTCAGCAACTTATTTAGGTGGTAAAACTATTTGCCTGAAAACGCGCTGATTTTGAATTTTCAAATTATGCTAATTAAGCCTGAAGGGCTCAAGGGGCATTAGCAGAGTCCCCTTCTTTCCACAATCCACAGTGTTCCTCGTTCCTGTGAACAACTTTTGGAGAGAATAATTCACGTCCTAGATCTTGGTACCCACCCTACATGTATTTGTAGATCAGATTTCTTCTAAGCGTCTTTCATTTACAAAACAAAAAAATTCAAAATTTTTCAAGCCTTTCATTATTTGACTGATCTTCCATATCAATCAGGAACCCGGTTGCTCATCATTAAACTCTCTCCAACTCCTTTATATCTTTCCTGTATGGAGAGACCACAACTGAATCGCATACTCAAAGTGCTTTCTTACAGGGGATTTGAGATCCCTAGCGGCCAGTACATGCCCACAGAATCTGCTTTATTGGGTGTTTGCTGTATGAGTGTGTGGTGTGCATACAATGTATGTGTGTATATGCTGTATATGTCCATGATAAATCTGGCCCCAAGACATCCCGAGCATCCTCAGAACTCATTATAGGCCTTGGCAATATTACTACACAAAGGTCTTCCCACCGCTTACTGAAAATTCCATGGAGTTAAACATTCTGACAGAGACCACTCTCCTGACCATGTTAGATGTTTTTACATTTGATAGTGTATCAACATTTGGAGAGTGGAGGATCCGGATGACACATCACACAATGATCTATTGCCGCTCAGCTACATTAACAAAACTAATTTACGGTTCTTACTCACATTTTTATCAAATTGCATAAACCACTTCATGATGACCTCGTTTTAGTAGGTCCATACACTATTGGGTACAACTATTTTCCTTTCTTTTTTCCATCTACGCCTTTTTGTAATTTATCAAACTCACTTTTGTTACTTTTGCTAATTTTTCTTTTTTTATCACAACTGTTTTTCAGTCATTAGTTACAAATGTCTCAAAAATGTCGCACAACTGTCTCAAGTCACTTCTTTCCATTTTCTCAGTTTTTCTTAAATATAGTTTTGCGTGGAGTTTTTTTGCACTAAAAAATGTCACAAATTTTAGGCAATTCTATATGATAAATGTCATTTGCGACTTTTAGCACATCTGGAATGGAAGATAAATGTGTCGTACTGACCAAAAACAAATGTCCGGCAAAAAACAAAATGGGGCAGATTTACTTACCCGGTCCATTCGCGATCCAGCGGCGCGTTCTCTGCGGTGGATTCGGGTCCGGACGGGATTTATTAAGGTAGTTCCTCCGCCGTCCACCAGCGCTGCTGCACTGAAAAGCATCGGAACGCGCTGGAGTTCACCGGCTCGGGCTGAGTGAAGGTAAGTGCAAGTTCCGCGACAGATTTTTTGTTTTAAATGTGGCGGTTTTTCCGAATCCGTCGGGTTTTCGTTCGGCCACGCCCCCCAATTTCCATTGCGTGCACGCCGGCACCGGTGCGCCAAAATCCGATCACGTGCACCAAAATCCCAGGGCAATTCAGGGGAAATCATCGCAAATCGGAAATATTCGGGTAACACATCGGGGAAACGCGAATCGGGCCCTTAGTAAATGACCCCCAATGTCCCCAAAAATTGCAATGTGCTAAAAAATGCCTCAGAAAAGACAGAAGGAAAAATAAAGATAAATGACCCCTTTTAACTTCTTTCTTCAGGAAGTCTGATTCCCTATTGATCATTCTGTATGGACACAGCCTTCACCCTGTATATAGATACCAATTACCAGCCCCCAGTTTATAGCCATCCAACCCACTCACGCCCCTAGTACATAGCTATCCAGCCCATGCTCTCTAGTATATAGCCAGCACCCTGCCCCCTAGTATATAGCTATCCAGCCCATGCCCTCTAGTATATACCCAGCACCCTGCCCCCAGTATATAGTCATCCAGCCCACCCGTGCCCCTAGTATATAGTTATCCAGCCCAGGACCTCTAGTATATAACCAGCCAGCTCATGACCCCTATTATATAGTCAGGCAGCCTATACCCCCTAGTATATAGCCAGTCTGCCCATGTCCTCCAGTATATAGCGAGGTTTCCCATGACCCCCAGTATATAGCCAGTAGCTCATGCCCCTGGTATATAGCTAGCCCCTGCCCCAAATATGACCAACCTATAAAATAAAAAACTATGTTCTCATTTTTCTGGTGATGCACAACCCCCCTCCCACACACAGGTCCTCTTCTTTCTTCTGATGTTCTGGCTCCATCTCTGGGTCCCCATGCACTGCCATTGCACACACTGTGATGTCAGCTGGCAGGTGACTTCATGGTGGATGCGGTGGCGGACCCAGAGACGAAGCATCGAAAGAAAGAAGAGGACCAGGTATAAGCTGAGTTAGGGTTTTCCAGCACATGTTTTGTGCTTTACTCAATTATATACGGTATTACAATATTTTAATTTTGACGTTATACCAGCCATGTTCAGAGGAGATTTGGATAATGGATTCTATGAAGTAACACAAATGTGATACTAAAAAAACATGGTAACAAATGTGAGGCAGGGAAATCCCACAGGTTTAATGACACATCAGAGGATGGAGCCAGATAACAAGACCCCCAGGGCGGCTAATTTACAATTATACCCTCACTAATGAGCGGATGATGTCTCTGTATTCTAACTGTATAACAAAACCACAGGGAGAACAGAATTACTGAATTACCGTATTCTTTGTGTTCACCACCTGAACTAAACAGATATAAATATAGTAATAGAGAACTGCAGTAAACAAGAAACAAAAAATAAAATATTAATCATTTTTTTAAAAATAATAAATATAATAATAACATTGTTTTTCAATAAACTTAACACCAGAGAAAGAGCTTCACCGCTTTTAAATTAGTTTAGGAGTCTACAAAGCTGCTGAGACAACCTTGCTGAGACGACCAACAGCAACAAGCATATGTCCATGGTGGACCATCCATCTGCCTTTTCCCTGTTTGGCCAATATTGTTGATATCTCTGGGTTTCTCTTATCTACACCTCTGTGTTTCCCCCCTTAAACAGTCTGCCCCTCTATGCCCGCCTCTATCACCAGTCTGGACCTCCATGTCCCCCTCTCTCTCCAGTCTGCACCTCAACGCCCCATCTATCTCTGCTCTGCACCACTACGCCCCACCTATTTCTAGTCTGCACCTCCATACCCCCCTCTTATCTCCAGTCTGCACCTCCATGCCCCCATCTATCTCTAATCTGCACCTCCATGCCCCCCTCTATCTCCAGTCTTCACCTCCATGCCCCCTTCGGGCTCCAGTCTGCACCTCCATGCCCCCCTCTATCTCCAGTCTGCCCCTCCATGCCCCCTCTATCTCCAGTCTGCCCCTCCATGCGCCCCTCTATCTCCAGTCTGCCGCCCCATGCGCCCCTCTATCTCCAGTCTGCACCTCCATGCCCCACCTATCTCTTATCTGAACTTCCATGCCCCCCTCTATCTCCAGTCTGCACCTCCATGCCCCCTTCTAGCTCCAGTCTGCACCTCCATGCCCTCCTCTTTCTCCAGTCTGCACCTCCATGCCTTCCTCTATCTCTAGCCTGTTCCTCTTCATCTTCTTTACTCTGCACCTTGTCTTTCTCCTAGTTGAATTTCACTTGTAAACTTACATAACCCATGATGATGATCACATTGGCCCAGATTTAACAATAGTCAGGCAAACTGCACCCTGCAGATGGCCAAAATGCTTAAACTAAGTGGACTCATTTTTTTTTCCTGGTGCACTCAGTTTAATGGTAGTGCAACACATTCTTGTTGGACTTCCGGTGTGAATATGCACTGGGGTGCCCCTTTAGGTGCACATTGGGGGTCATTTACTAAGGGCCCGATGCACGTTTTCCCGACGTGTTACCCGAATATTTCCGATTTGCGACGATTTTCCCTGTATTGCCCCAGGATTTTGGTGCACGCGATCGGATTGTGGCGCATTGGCGCTGGCATGCATGCAATGGAAATTGGGGGGCATGGCCGAACAAAAACCCGACGGATTTGGAAAAAAACGCCGCCTTTAAAAAAAAATAAAGTGTCGCAGAGCTTGCACTTACCTTCACTAGGAATAGGCCGGTGAACTTGAGTGCATTCCGGGGAACTTCGGGGCAGCAGCGCCACCTGGTGGACGTCGGAGGAACAGCCTTAATGAATCCCGGCCGGACCCTAATCCACATCAGAGAAGGCGCCGCTGGATCGCGAATGGATCGGGTAAGTAAATCTGCCCCACTGTGTTGCAGAGTGTATAGTGCAGCCCTGACACAACACTAGTGCAGACATTTCTTAAATACATGTGCAACCAGTTTCTGGCAAATTCTGGCCCAGACTGCTTAGTAAATGTGGGCCATCGTTTTTAAATCTTAGCAGGTCGCAGAGATTTTCTAAAAAATGTCATGTACATGTAGATGGTAAATTTTCCTTTATATGAAGGATCTAATCATCACTAATGACTTTCAACCACTTCTTCACCAAAATTGACAGCAAAATCGCTGTACAATTGAAGAATGGACGGGTGCCCTTGGCCTATCCCCAGTATTGCCCCTTTATTGTGGTGATGTTGATTGCCTCTTTATGCAGTTTCATAATGTTAGTAACAGAAGTATTTGTTTAGGGTTAAAGTTGAATAGAACGCCCCTTAGTTAGTGCCATATTTCATCTGTCTTGCAGAATGTAGTTTAAGGTAAAAGTGGAGCATCATACATCAAGATGCCTCAATATCGCAGCGTAACCATAGTTATTGTCATATTTGTAATGAGGGAATAAAGTATATTATGGGGCGGTCAAATACCAGTTAGGCCAATCATGATTGAAGAATGTCATTAGGGGTTAAAATCTGTTATGGTACCAAAAAATGTCTAATTTGCCCCATTGTCGTATTGACCTATAGTTCTTTATGGCACCACCACATCTCTTATTTGTATTTAGAATATTGCGACATGGTAATAGTGTGTTATTATAGAGACAAAGGGGGTTATTTATCATACGTCGACGCAAGAGCCGCTGGTCTCTGGTTTCTCTTTTTTCTATGAATCATACTGTATTGTAGATATATTGCGTCATTGGGAATAAATACGCTATATGGTACATTACTGCATGGAGTCTTCTCTGGCTAAATCACTGAAAACCCCTTTGGGAAGCACCATATTGGAAGATGGTGATATTGGTCAACCCTTGAGTCAGTACCATATTGCATGTTGGAATTAAAAAATGCTGCATTATGGTACCACTACAACGTCCCACCTGGGGGCTTACAGTGTATGGGGGCAGATATAACCAGGAACGGAGTGGCCGGCTTTGTTACAGCCTAGCTGTGGATGTCACGGTAGCAAAGTCCTAGTGAAGGCCTCACCACCATCAGTCAGGGCCAGTACAGTGAAGCAAGAAGAGGGGGAGGCCATGTGGTAACAAGATTTACCCCAGGGCACTCTTGTTGTAGGTGAAACGTCCCAGTATATGGTAAGTGGAGGGCTCATGCTGGTAGAGGATTAGCCATGGACTCATACTGGAAACAGGGATGATAAAAAACTCAATTAGGTCTTACAGACCTTAGTTTGCAGAACAGTGGTCTGCTAGGCTGGATGATTCTCCTAGGAGCCATGTTGGCTCTGCTGCATTTGCAGCACAAGATCAACAGGGTCTCTCTCTCTCTCTGTAGCAGACAGAAGGCATAAGACAATGGGGCAGATTTACTTACCCGGTCCATTCGCGATCCAGCGGCGCGTTCTCTGCACTGTAATCGGGTCCGGCCGTGATTTATTAAGGTAGTTCCTCCGACATCCACCAGGAGGCGTTGCTGCGCTGAAGTTCCCTGGAACGCACTGGAATACACCGAGTCGGGCTGAGTGAAGGTAAGTGCAAGCTCCGCGGCGGTTTTTCCGAATCCGTTGGGTTTTCGTTTGGCCACGCTCCCCGATATCCGTCGCGTGCATGCCAGCGCTGATGCGCCACAATCCGATCGCGTGCGCCAAAATCCCAGGGCAATTCAGGGAGAATCGGCGCAAATTGGAAATATTCGGGTAACACGTCGGGAAAACGCGAATTGGGCCCTTAGTAAATGACCCCCAATGAGCCAGAACCCTAGAGCTGATCCTATATTTATAAACTCTAGATCTCATCTCTAGAAAGGTCCATGGAGCTGTCCAATAAACAGCCTGCATTACTTCAGGTAAAGATACACTGTTATTAACAAACAGAGAACATATAAAAATATCAGTCCCACCGGGTCCACACCAGCAAGATTCCCAGACTAAAGTTTCAAAATGACCCAACCCTGGGACATTACACTACCAGCATTGTCACAGAGCTTAGTAAGTTTTTTTTATGATATACGCCACTGATTCTTATGTCATTACCATATTGTAATATATTATTATATGTCATTAGAGGTACATTTGTATCATGTTTCTGCTAAATATCCCAATGGCTTCTACTATGGGTTAGTGTGTTAGCGGGGGTCAGAATCCTGATAGCACATTTCTTGTGCATTATATTGGCTTTCCGAATGGTAAAACAGAAATATTTTTAAAAATTTCTCGCTTTATATAGAATAAACATAGTGACATTTTGGGTTATCTTCATTCTTATTATTAATATTTTAAAACTAAACAAAAAAAAGCTATCAGGTTGATCAGATTTCTCATTATTCTGTCTGTATCTTTGTTAGATCCTCAGCTGTTATCCTACAGGGAATTCTCCGCTCCCGGCTCCGTATCATTATATAAGGGCCTGAGCTTCTGAATGTGCCTATGATGTGTTTCCAGCTGCCACCCAGATGTCACCAGCATCAGCACAGCGGCCGGGATGACAGAGATCACTCATGACCCTGCCACGTGATGACCACGCCCTGTGGGATACACCGATACCCCTCGCCCATCCTATCTATTAAATACTGATAATAATTATATGAACCCCGTTCAGATTTCTCTGCTTTCCTTAAAATGGTGAAAAAATCTGCAAGACTTGTCTAAGGGAATGATCCCCCTGCGTTTTCTATCTCTATAAGAGATCTCTCTACTCTGTGCCGATGGGGGTTTTTTTACTACTTTTTATTATTTATTGTTCAATTAACCCTTCCAGTCCTCATCATGGTGCGGAGCTGTCCTCCTTTACCTTTGCTCTTGCTGGATGTGTCCAGATCTGTGTGACGTGACACGAGGAGATTTTGAAGACAATTCTTCTTATGTCATTGTATAAAAAAGTATCATGTAAATCTCTTTTGACTACTTTTTATTTTCGGGAAGGTCTGATAGATTTTGATATTTTACTTCATTATTTTCTGAAATTGGTTTTACAAAGTCCTTCACCACATTGAAGCTCAGGTAAGTAGGGTGGGACTCAGGGACTTGGATTCCACACATAAAATAAATTCTGGGGGCACCTACTGCTACATGAGCGTGTTTATGACATGCTGAAAAGTTGCGATGCATAAGGCCATGTGCAAAGATGCGACTGAATTGCGTTTTGAAGCATATTTTAAATGCATCCAGAAAAAAATTCCTCCTCGAAAAACATACGTGTTTAGACCTCAATGTTTGTAAGTAGAAGCAGGTGTTTTTTTTTTATTTTAACAAGTGTTTGAACACATTTGCTTTCAGGGAGAAGTTATACCAAATGTGCTTCAAAGTATAATTCAGTCACATCATGTGAATATGACCTTAAGGTCTAAAAAGAAGCAGAACCTCTCATTAAAGGCAATCTGTGCCTCTCCCAGCATCCCTCATATCATGGCTCCTCTTCATATTGTGGCACCTATCATCCCCCTCATATTGTGGCCCCTTTCATCCCCCCTCATATTGTGTTCCTCTCTCATCTTGCCCCTCTTACTGTTACCCCTTTCATCTTTCCCTCATATTGTGGCCTTTGTTGTTTCCCCTTATATCACAATTGGTTTACAATAAACCTTCTTATATGGAAATAAACATAAAGGGACATTTTCATCAGTCTTGACCATGTAATACAGTGGAGGTGTTAGGTAGCATCCCCTGAGATCAGTGTAAAGATACCTTTGTGTGGGTCACTAGTAACAGTCGGGCTGTGAGAAATACAGTGCACTGGTGTGTAAGATCTCATCATTGAACACAGCAGAGCATCTCCCATCTGCCCTGTGCTCTGAGTAACTGCAGCATTCTTCAAATAGAAACTGCTACATCAGTGACTCAGAGCAGAGGGGAGAGGCTGCAGTCTGTGCTGTTAGGAATAAAGCACATAGTTATGGTTATATAGCTTTGTATGGTCAAAACTGTATATACCCTTTAAGTTTTGATCAAATATTAAAATATTAATGCAGGTGCAGACTAACTGGATAAGTTAATTAAAAAAGAAATTAATTTAAGCTGAGGTTTCAGTACTCTGGTCCACAATGGATGTCAGGCGTCAATGTTCATCCATGTTCATGGTCCAGCTCTGAGCTAGGAAATCCTCTGGATTGAGTGAAGGTCGCGCATTTAATGAACACACTCAGTTCTACTATACATGTTCACACCAGCAATGCCGCATGCATTTACATGAACACACTCATCTCTGCCACACACACACACCTCCCTCTTATTCCTACCCAGTCCAATTTACTAGTTTTCTGGCCCCATTGTCTGACTTATAACTGGCAGCAATGAATGGGTTACTGGACCTTGTGGTGATGCTGGTAGCATGTGATCAGTCATATGTTTCTGACATCACTCCAGGTTCTGTAGGTGATAACCACAGTGACAGCCTGGAGAGGCAGAGAGTGGCACAGTGGTTTGTGCTGATTTTACAATGTTTGCTGCCATCATGTAACCAGCTTTTACACCAGCCGCGCTTTATGATGGTATTTGTGAGCATTGGACCAGATTTATCAGAAGTAGCGCAGTCTGTTACAAGTGCAGTGTGCCTTTCGATGTGCAGGGTGCGGCAGATTCTTGGATCCTGCTAGGAGGCAGGACCCAGCTCCCAGACAGGAGCATGCAGCCCCAGGGCACTGGTAAACCCCAGGGCTGCCATCGGAGCAGCGAACCCCCCCCCCATAAGCGGCCGGGTGGGTCCGATCTAGTGAAGCATACTCTTGCACGCCATGGTCAGCGTGACCGCGGCGTGTAAGGGTTTAGCACCCGCGATCAGAGGAATCTCTGATCTCGGGTGTTAGCCACGGGTGTCAGCTGTAATATACATCTGGCACCCGCAGCTTCTGGCAGCGATGTTGTTCGACTTGGAGATATGAAATGGGTATAGTAACCCCTAAGAATACGAGGAGCTACATGCAGGAGTCCAGGGGCTACCGGTCACCTAATACCAATCCCAGACATTATACATCTTGTAACACTATATGAATATACCGTAAGACGTATAGATAAGATATATAATTTATGGATGTATAGATAAGATTTGGTAGCTGGTTTATGCAATATTTGATTCAACAATCTTTAAATTTTCTATTTTTCCTTAGATTTTGATTTTCCATAGATTTTGCTTTGGTTCAGAGATTTTGCAGGTTGGATCTTGGTCCATGATATGGAGGCGTGGAGATAGAACCATATGATCCTTGCATAGGATGACCAGTAACTTGACCTCAGTGAAAGGATTATAATGGAATGTATTTTATTTTAGAGTAATAATAATAAATGACATATAAATGTATTATGGTAGGGATCATTACAGTAACTGTTCATTAAGTCTTGATTGGCTTGGTTTGTCCCATAGTATAGGGAACAAGGGTCAGTACAAGTAAGGAAGAGTCACTCCACGGTGACGTATGAAGGAGGGCCTCAAACTAATTTGCATAAAACCACACATTTCTTTGTAGACAAAATGCTAAGGAGCATGTGAGTAGGACTGGTCTGCCACCAGTCTACCTTATTATGGATGATCTGTAAATATCCGCCATTTTGAATTTGCTCACTGCAGTTTTGACCAAAATATTTATCTTTATTATCAGATATTGTGGAGAAATCGGCCGATTAAGATGAATGGCGGAAACCAGACCAGGATTTCTGAGATTCAACTTCTTGGATTTCACAACATTCATAATCTGAAAAATGTCCTTTTTTTCCTCTTTCTCTCCATTTACATTGGGACTTTGATAGGAAACCTCTTGATTATCTCCATAGTGACGATCGATCGATGTCTCCACACTCCCATGTATTTTTTCATCAGTTTGCTTTCTTCTTTTGAGATATTATCATCTACCAACATTGTTCCGAAAATGCTGTCGGTCATCATCCGAGAAGGTGACACCATCTCATTTACGGCTTGTATGACACAGTTTTATATCTTCTCTGCATCTACCAATTCTGAATGCTTCCTGCTCACAGTGATGTCCTATGACCGCTACCTGGCTATCTGCAACCCCTTGAGATACATCTCCATCATGGACCTTCGTCTCCAGCTTAATCTTGCCTTTTGGCCTTGGCTCATCGGATTCCTCATAACACTAATTATCACCGTTTTAGTTTACAAGCTTCAGTTCTGTGGACCTAATGTCATTGACCATTTCTTCTGTGACCTATCCCCCATATTAGATCTTTCTTGCTCAGACACAACCATGGTGAAAGTCCAGGCTGTCCTGTTCTCTGTTCCAGTCATTGTCCTTCCATTCATCTTTATAGTTGTCACCTACATCCTGATATCTTTTGCCATCATAAAGATCTCTACAGGTATAGGAAGAAAGAAAGCCTTCTCCACTTGTAGTTCCCACCTAGTTTTGGTTTGCACCTATTATGGGACCTTGATAAGTGTCTATTTGTTTCCACTAAAGGACAATTCAAAAAATGTCAGCAAAGTAGTTTCCCTGTTATACATCATTGTGGCTCCGCTGCTAAACCCCATCATATACAGTCTAAGGAATCATGATATCATAGCGGCTCTACACAAATATTTCAGTATCCCAAAAGTTAGGAACAAATCAAAGCCAAGTAGGTTATAACGTGTCAGAGCATCAGACTTGATTTGCAGGATCTCCTGTTCTTCTCTAACCATAAAAAGGGAAACACTCCCAAAATTCCCTTATGAACCATTGCTTAATATTGCATGGGTAGGTTGTAATGTCAAGCCTCTTGATTACGGTCATCATATTTGACAAATTTGTGTTGAACTTCTTGAAAATGTGCCAAGTTCTTAACAGTTTTTTTGTATGTCAGGAAGGAATCAATTCTCCTTATGGACACTGCCTTCTCGTACCTTCTTTTCAGATGTAGGTAGTCTTTGAAGCCATCCCAGAATGGGAAAACTGCTCTCTTATTAGAAGATGTAGTAAAAACTGTTCTGCCCACAGTTGGGAGTCTATTTGTTTTGAAAAAAAAAGATTATTCCATGTCATGTGCAACATCCCCCACCGGGGCTTAGCCTTTTCTTGGGACCAGAATACCGGAGTGGCTGGGGGTGGCGGCCTAGGCACGCTGATGTCACGGTGCTTGGTATGGGGACCGGAGGGCTGTCCTACTGCCTGGCAGGTCTCCAGCAGGTGGTGTGTGCAAGAAATATGGAGGGAGAGGCTGATGTACTGGTTCTCCCTGGGGCAACCCCTTAATGTCTGTAAGATATGTCCCTGGGTAATAGATAGGGAGCCAGTGGTGGTATACAGCCATATCCAGGGATTAGACGGAGGCAACGTTGTACAAATCAACTCACGGTTCTTTATTGAACAACAGCAAACGAAGGCCTAAACGATTCACAGCAGAACTGGTACTGGAGTGGTCATGGAGAGGTGTCCTCAGGTATGGTTCCCCAACCTGGTAGCAGATGCAGGCTGGGATGGAGCTGTGTACAGTTGTGGAAGCTGCAGCTCTTGTCCTGGGTTTATCTGATGGTGGACTGACAATGTCTCTTTCTTCACTCTGCACATGTTGCTAGGGTTATGTTTCCCACTTAGGATATGTGGTAGCAGATCGAAGTTTGCAGAGACGTCCACATGGAGGCAGTAAAGTCCAACATTACTCATTGTAAAGCAATTCAACCAACTCCACTAAGTTTTATAATCTGCTGGCAGCATGGTGGAGAGTAATGTCCTGTGATTGCCACCATACCTGCATTATTTCCATAATGCTTACAATGTAGTTGTTATACCTCTGATGTGTCCTTAGCAGCTAGAGCTTTGCTATGTCCTTCTAAAAACCTTTTCTCCTCTTCGCCTCATTCTTCTCCCAAGACGAATCTCTTGCTCACCTGATAGAGAAGTGTATGGTCAAGGTAGGAATAGGAGAAGGAAAGAGAGTCCAATGTCCAGCCAAGTCAGGAACACTTCATTATTCTTTATTTAGGCACATATTTAAAATCCACAGCAGGGATGTCACGCTGACGCGTTTCGGACGGACTAGCCATCCTTAATCATGGCTCATCACGAGCTGATCTTTATCTCACATTCTCCAGGAATAGGAGGGGACAGTGCTCCAGATGCAGGGGACATGACCTTGATTCCCTAACTGCCTCATACGGATCAAAAAGGGAATTCCTCTCCTAATGACAGGTTTGAAGATTTTAAGTGTAGGATTGTAGGGCAGGGTTTCAATGTTCATATTATTGGTGCAAATCTTGAACCCAAAAGTTGGGGATTGTTGGAATTTCATATATATGTCATTGTTCACATTCTGTTTTCATTTTAAAAAATGCATCTAAAAAATATAAAGGTCTTATTTTTATGTGAAAATGATGAGATCAATTGTTATTGCTATTTTCATTCTCTATTCTACAAGCGGAAATGTTTTCTTCTCTTGACCTGGTCCATCTGTGATCGTTCAGAAATAAACCTTGAAATTCTATAACAGTGTAGACGTATTCTTAGTTCACCATGGAAAGAAATACTGGCAGTCCCCGACTTAAGGACACCCAACTTACAGATGACCCCTAGTTACAGACAGATCTCTCTCCCCACTGTGACCCCTGGTGAAGCTCTCTAGATGCTAATACATTACTTTAGTTTAGTCCACGGCTGCAATGATCAACTGTTCGGTGTCTGCAATGAAACTTTATTGTCAATCATTATTATCTCAACCAAAAATTTAAAAATCCAGTTGCAACAGGGCCCAAAAAATAATTTGGCTTGTGTTACACTTACTATAAAACGTACCCATTCTGAAATACATACAAATCCAACCTAAGAACAAACCTACAGAGCTAATCTTGTAGATAACCCGGGGACTGCCTATGGAAGGGTTAAGTGGGTCCAGGAGTTTATGTATCTTATTGTGGTGACTATACCATAGGATACTGAAAATAGTGTACTTGACCATTTAATGTCCTGGCATGGAGACCTTTCCATAAAAGTTAACAGGTACCAGGACTTAACTAGCGTTGTTATATATATGTTGGTTGTCTATTTGGAGACAGTCTGTCTCCTCTTTTTAAAGGGATTTGTTAAAAGTTAGTTTTTAGATGTTTCTATTTTTCTGTGATTCTTTTTTATGCAGTATGGATAAATTGATAGAGGACATTTATCAAATGTTTTCTGGTAGCTTTTGGTGCACTAAAAGTCAGATATTATGCACAGCAACATTTAAAAAAATTGCATAAAAAGACGTATAGCCACTCCAGGTCAACCCTGGAGTATGAGTGCTTCATGCTGTTTTCTTTCTTTCTTTTTGTTTTTTTATTTTTTATTTTTTTTAAGCCTCAGGAATCCATTAGCATGTAAGAGAGACCCTAATATAGGCAGCCATTTTATGGCCATTTTATGGCTGATATAAGATCTAGGGGCTCAATTATATAATGGGGCAGATTTACTTACCTGGTCCAGACGCGATCCAGCGGCACATTCTCCGATGCTGATTCGGGTTCTGACGGGATTCACTAAGGTTGTGCGCCCGATATCCACCAGGTGTCGCTGCTGCGGGGTATGTGAGTGCTATTATTGCGACACAATTTAAAAAAAAAATTCTGCGGTTTTTCAGAATCCGTCGTTTCCCGATGACAACTCCCCACCCCCCATTATTGTCACGTGAAAGCCGGCGCCGATGCACCACAATCCGATTGCATGCGGCAAAATCCTTGGGCAATTCGCCGCAAATCGGTAATAAGTGGGAATTCTTGCCTTATAAATGGGGTTGGGGCATCAGTTGTGTTGTGCAGGAGTCAGGTGGATACACGGCTGATCGTCCTACTGAATAGACTGTTAGAATTTGTATTATGCACAGGAAAAATGCAGTAAAGAAAAATAAGTGGCCATCATTACTTTAAGAAATGACGGTCAGTCAGTCCAAAAAATTGGAAAACTTTGAAAGTGCAGTTGCAAAAACAATCAAGCGCTACAAAGAAACTGGCTGACATGAGAAGTGTCCCAGGAAAGGAAGAACAAGAGTCACCTCTGCTGCGGAGGATAAAAGTCACCTCTGCCGTGGAGGAGAAGAGTCGCCTCGGCTGTGGGGGATAAGTTCACCTGAGTCACCAGCCTCAGAAATCAGAGGGTAACAGCAGCTCAGATTAGAGAGCAGGTCACTGCCGCACAGAGATCTAGCAGCAGACACATCTCTACAAAAACTGGCTTTACTGCTGACACTGTTGGGTGTGATGGTGTGGGGGGGCTGTGCTGGTGACACTGTTGGGTGTGATGAGTTGAAGCCTGTGGTTGAGTTAAGACTAGTTTGGCAAAATTAGGGTTTTCAACAAGTTGTCGTAAGCGAATACCAGAAAACTTTTCAGTACAGCAACCTATCAGTAGTGTAATGCAGTTTTCACAGTGCCCTAAAAAGGGAAATCATTTTCAGAGTGTCTATCGATCCCTAAGCATAACCAGCTTTTCTACCCTAAGTGCCCTGAAAAGGGCAAAAATTGTTATTTGAGAAGTCTCCCTTTCGTACGACCTTTAAAGAGCATAAAACTCTCACTGCTTGTCACTTGTGTATAATATGTTTACCATACAAGGGATAATTTGCAGGTTTGATACATTCTCGACAGCACAAAAGAGTAGGGTGTAACTACATATACCAATATGCTCAGGGCCGTCTACCATTGTATGCAATTCAAATCATGTTCCTACGGATTCTTACAAGTCAGTGATCATGCATTTGTATTGCATATTACTATACTTACAGCCAGAAGGGTTGGAAACCTGAAAGACCAGCTAAGCCAAAGTTCTATGCACGACCGCGCCGCAGTAAAACGGGAGGAGGGGATTCAAGATCAAAGGCAGTTATTCCGCTGTAACTGCAACATTTTCCAATATGTGACATCTCAGGATACCTTCAGGAACCGTTAGAGGTACGGAACACCCCTAAACACTACATTAATTGTAGGACATAAAATGTGGTATATAGCTATAATGTGTTCCTGCCCAGAAGTGCACATAGGACATTGTCACAAGAGCTCAGAAAATGCATTCAGCAGCATCTTACTTCAATCAACACAGCAAATCGAATTTGACAAAACGTTGACGTCGGGGCTACATAAGTCTAGTATTAAACATTTTTAGACTCAACAGGATCCAAACCAAAATCCTGTGGTAAAGAGGGAAACACCCTAGATTACTACAGAGAGAATCCGGTGGATACATGAACTTCAGTCTATGACCTAGCAAGGTCAAATGAAAACTCTCGTTCACGGGCCTTATAAACACAATATAGGTAAGATGCTATATTTGACCATTTTTCACATCATATCCTATAGGGGCAGATTTACTTACCGGTCCTGTCGTGATCCAGGGCGCGTCTATGTGAGGATTCGGGTCTTCCGGCGATTCACTAAGCAGTGCGCCTATAGATGTCGCTGCTGCGCTGAATTCCGTCGGGAGTACACTGGAGTTCACCGTCCTACGCTGGGTGCAGGTAAGGTGTGTGTCAGCGACACTTTTTTTAAAACAATATGTTGTTTTCTGAATCCGTCAGGTTTCTTACGGCCATGCCCCCCGATTTCGTTGCGTGCAAACGGCGCCGATGCGACACAATCAGATTGCATGTGCCAAATCCCGGGGTATTTAGGGAAAATCGGCGCAAATTGGAATCTATTTGGGTAATGCGAGGGAAAAACGCATTATTTGGGCCCTTAGTAAATGACCCCATAAACTTCCAATACTCTCTATATCAGGGGTTAGGAACCTTTTTGGTGGAGAGAGAGCATTAACGCCACATATTTAAAATGATATTCCATAAGAGCCATACGTATGCACATGCCCCCCAGTAGAAAGGTAGTCCCAGTGTCACTACTCCAAATCCTGACACCCACCACATGCATCAGTAGATAGATAGTCCCACCACATGCTCCAGTAATAGGTAGCCCCAGCATCATACCCAGTAGATAGGTAGCCACAGCACATGCCCCCAAGTAAATTAGGTAGCCACAGCACAACTCCAGAAAAGGTAGCAAGCAACATACCAAGTAAATAGGTAGCCACAGCACATGCCCCAAGTAAATAGGGTCGCACAGCACATTCCCAGTAAAAAGGTAGCCACAGGCACATATCCCAGTAATAGGTAGCCACAGACATCCTCCCAGTAAATAGTAGCCACAGCACATTCTCCAGTAAATAGGTAGCCACAGCACATACTCCAGTTAATAGGAGCCACAGCAACATATAGCTGCCAAGTAAATAGGTAGCCACAGAACATCTCCAAGTAAATAGGAGCCCACAGCAATGTCCCCCAGCACATGCCCCCAGTAGATAGGTAGCCACAGCACATGCCCCCAAGTAGATAAGTAGCCACAGCACATGTCTCCAAGTTGATAGGTAGTCACAGCAAAAAAAAAAAAATGCACTTACCAGCGTTCCCTGCAGCCAGCTCCTCATCGCTCCCAAGCTCTTCTCTTTGACCCAGACGATGGCCCCTGGGTCGTACAAAGGACATAGGCTGCGGTAACATCGCTGCCTGTGTCCAGTGATCAGTCTAAGAGACACACAGCAGCCATCACTAGTTATTACAGATCTGTCTGAGGGCCAGATGCAACCAACAAAAGAGACACATCCCGAGCCATAGGTTCCCTACCCCTGATCTATATATTCAGCATTTACACTTTTATCACATCATATCACCACACATGTGTGGCACCATCATTTATTTCACCATTTACATTCATATTCGATTTCATAATTCAGTTGTGTCTCGTACGGGAAATATTCCATTTCTCATCACACATTCAATCACGCACAATCTTTACAGCACATCACAGTCGCATATCCACTTTTATATTTCTTGCACTTTTCATTCATTCAGCCTTCACTCCAGCATTTATTTTTTTAATTATATGTACAGGCGGTCCCCTACTTAAGAAAACCTGACTTACAGACGACCCCTAGCTACAAACGGAAATGTGGTAATTGGTAATTAACTGTACTTTAGCCCTAGGCTACAATAATCAGCTGTAACAGTTATCACAGGAGCCTGCAATGGAGCTTTAGTGTTAATCCTGGTTCTTATGACAACCCAACATTTTTAAAATCCAATTGTCACAGAGACCAACAAAAATTTTGTCCGGGGTTACAATAATAAAATATACAGTTCCGACTTACATACAAATTCAATTTAGGAACAAACCTCCAGAACCTATCCGGGGACTGCCTGTATCTAGATACATTATAACTTTCATATTATTATTATTTTTTTAAAAAAACAATAATGGATCAGATTTATCAGGTGTGTGAAAGTCAGAATATTTCCAGTTGCCCACGGCAACCAATCACAGCTAAGCTTTCATTTTACCAGTACTCATGAATATTTTAAAGGCGAGCTGTGATTGGTTGCCATGGGAAACTAGAAATATTCTGACTTTCAGACACTTGATAAATCTGCCCCAATGTTTATAAAATTCCATAGGAATACAAAGCAATACAATCCTGAATATACTGTTAAGAAGGAAATAACCTGGAATACTGGCGAGATAAGAAAATATTACGGTGGTCTTGAAGCAAGAGTCCTTATGACTTATTTAGTAAAGTCCAGTGTAGTTCCTTTGGTTGATAAGTCCATATTGTACAGAACTGGCTTCCACACTGCACTTCGAGCCATGGTCATTAATACTTCTGTTGGACTTTAGACACGAGTTGACGGCAGTGTCACTTTATAGCAGACCTAATAACAATTATTGGACCATAAATCTCCAGAAAAGAAAACCAATAACACATAACTAACAATACAAAGAGTGGCTCTGCTGTCCTAAACTGTTCTGCTTAACCTCGACATCTGTATGACCAGGACACTACATTGTCCCAAGCTAGGAGAAAGGGAGGGTGAGATCTTCTCACAGGATCCATTGTTGTAGTATAACTTCTCTCCTACCGTGCTGGATGACCTTATCAACCAAGGCCTCCACTTTGTCAGGAAACGACTACGACTAATAGTTTTCAATGATAAAACTTTTTCATACCTGCAAGTTGTGTTCATGATGGCCGGGACTTATTGAAAGGAAGGGGAATGGGTCTCCTTCCAATGCCTGGTGACCACTCATTTAGTGGTCATACAAAGATGAGCCACCATTGTTCTGAGGACCATGTTCGTCTCGTAAGAGTAAAGCTAATGGAGGTGAGTTGTGAATGTTCTCATTGGATATGAGGTTAATGAAATCAAAAGTGCCGGGAGGACCGGGCATCCCCATAGAACATGTAAGGTGGTACCTCTGGCTCGGCATCCTCTTCAGCACATGGGGGAAGAGGATGGGTATATTGAAGCTAGGCTTGCCGGCAAAAAGTACCATCTCATTGTAGTTTTGACTATCGCTTCTTGATCGCTTGTACATCTAAATGTGGATTGGGTCTTATACCAATGATCTAGTTTAAAGGTCATCCCCAGTTTCTCTTCCCATTTGAGCATAAATTAAGTTTTTTCTAACCCGGTTTTGGTGCCCAATACTCTGTAAATACTAGAGATGCCTTCCATCCAGGGAGTTCAGTAGGGATCGGATGATCACAGGTTGTGGATCCTTGTGGTAAAGGAAAAAATGTCTGATTTTAAGGCAGGTAAAAACCTCCTGGGCTGAGAGATTGAGCTGATCTTTTAGCACAAAGAAGGGGAGGAGATTAGATTCTGTTAGTATTGGATGTAGAGTTCAACTTTCGTATTACTTTCACATCACAATCAGTCACATCCGCCCCATAGCTCATCAGTCACATGTGATTTCTGTACAATGTGTCACATACTAGGAGAGATTTCCAGATTTATACAGTAGATCAGATCAGGGATATGTAAGAAAAGCACAATAATTCTTCACATTCTCTATGTCGATATATAATAGGACCTGTTGTACATCCAAGACCCCGAGCTCTGGACTAATAAAGGACTATGGCACCGGTTTCCGAGAAAGGGATAATCAAACCACAATTGAATGCTTCATTCATCTGCATGACGTCTGCAAGACCTGCAGGAGCTCCATCTGACCTTCCATAAAGGGTTCATCAAAATCTCCTACGCCCGCAAATTCTTCAGAGTTTTATCTGATGCCATATTGAAAAATTAGCAGTAAGCTATACTACCCCTGACGAAGCCATGCAGCGGTGGTGATATGCGCGGGTGGGGTGGGGGTGGGGGCGGCTACCCCTGGATACACACTTGGTGGTGACATTTACTGCTTTTTATTTTTCTATTTTTGTATTCATACTTACCTGTACATGTACTTACTGCCACTGCCAGCTAAGTTTTGGTAATTATCTGGACCATAGTCTATGGTTGGTGGCCTGAATCAGTGTGCACTCTCTCTGTTTCATGCTGTTTTAAATGTTTTTTAAGCACACCAATAAAATATTTTGTATTGCATTTAGAAAACTTGGTTGTTGGCTGCTCCATAACACCAGAACTTCACAGTTTTTATAACATTTAAAAGACATCTACCACCAGGATGAAGTATTGCAAACCAAGCATACTGACACACTGGTGTGTGCCCCCACTAACAGGATCTTCTCTTTGTAAAGCTTCCTATGATCTTACTTTTAATAAAAAAATGGTGTTACAAATCAGAAAAACGAGCCTCAGGGGCTCCAGTAACACCTATGGAGCCCGGAGCCCCTCAGGCTCTTCTTCATTATTTAAAAAAAACTTTTTTTGTAAAAAACCAAGGCATAAGAAGCTAAAAAAAACAGCAGATCCGGCTAAACGGAGCACACACCAATATGTGAGTGTGCTGGGTGTACAATACTTCATCCTGGTGGTAGATGTCCTATAAGGAAAGTAGCAGCACAATCCTCTTTCCCAGTGTAACACGTAACTTATCATCCCGACCAGTCCGCATAGACAATGGAAATACCCCCCCCCCCCCAGATTTTATCATTGGCTTTTATAAACTTAAATACTTAAATATAACCCCCAGACTCCCTTTCCGATCCCTAATTCTAATGTGTCCAATCATCATTAGTTGCTGACCAATAAAAAACACGTCCCCTGCGTTAGTATCCGGCTCATTCCTCTGCCCTGGTATCAGGACACTATAGGAGTAGTATAGAAGGATCCCCTATACATTATACATAGAACTTACCAGGGTGAGGAGGAGAGAGATCACACATAGGGCCATAAGACAAAGACGTCTCTTCTTCATTGTCCCCGGAGTGAGAGTGACACTGACTCTCAGCTATGTGACATCTAGGAGGACGCAGCCCCAGAACGCATCAAGAGGAAGGTCTCAGAGTAGAATAACGAGACTCTCGTCACTGTTTACATGTGCGATGGGAAGAAATACAAGTCTCACCTTGTTGGTTGGACTTGCTGGACCTTCCTCCTTTACTGACCTTATCTACTACCAGGGCTGTGAACTCTGTACACACAAGACTGGGAGGTAGTAAACATTACCCATGTAACTCCACATTAAGGCACTTTAGTAAAGATCCATAATCCTACCCGTAACATTAACCCCATAAACCATTTATAACTAAACATAACCAAGAAATGATGACACGAGGCTCCTGTTGGGCAGAAAAGGTCACAGCTATTTATTGCTGATAAACACAATTATTATTATTTTAATATTCTCAAAATCAGCCGCAATCTCTGTTCGTTTCTTTGGAAACCATAGCTGCCCGAAGCGGTTTGTTCATCCGGACTCCCGAACCACCACTTCGACTTCCGGGCAAAATCCACATCAATTCTCATTTTCCGTCAGCTGTGACTTGAGATGATCACCGAAAACCATTATTACTGTAATACTCAAAATTAACCACAATCTCCGTCCGTCTCTTTGTAAACCATCGCTGCCCGAAGCGGTTTGCTCAACCGGACTCCCGAATTAGCACTTCGACTTCCGGGCAAAATCCACATCAATTCTCATATTCCGTTAGCTGTGACTTGAGATGATCACTGAAAACCGAAAACATCAAAACACAAAACCCAAGTAACAGTAGGGAGGGAGGGAGGGACAGCTTGAAGATGGCGCGGGCAAGAGGAAGTGCAGGCCCAGTGCCTGCCCTATAAAGGCTCAGCTATGGGAGGGGCAGAGCAGCAGCAGGGAGGAGAACGGGAGCAAATACCACCTCTATTTAAAGTGCAAACGTCCCATGTAATAAATTACAACACTAGGACACCCCCAGTCAGAGGGCACTCTCCTTATGCAGTCGGGGGCACCCTTCCGGTCTCTGTCCTGAGGGGGACTCTGACCTACAGGTGCTAACTACTAATAAGATACAAGTAGTATGGGAGAAACTCTAAGACGGATGAATGCAGAAATTATTAATAATAATAATAATTATAATATTTATAGAATTTCTCCCATGGGGCTGAATATTTAGTGGAAATATTAATGTTTCTAAAGATATGAATGAAAAAGAACATTGTCCATGAACTTATCCTGAACATAAATCACAACTTGTCAACTACAGGACCTCGTGAACCTTACCTGCTGAACCTCTGCTGCTGCAGAACTTCATATTACACACCTCAGGCATTGCATAACATCATATGAAACACCTCAGCTGCTGCAGAACCTCCTGATACACAACTCAGCTGCTGCAGAACTTCATAATACACAACTCAGCTAATGAAGAACATCAACAAACACAATTTAACTGCTGCATAACCTCATACTACACACCAAAAATGCTCCAGAACCTCATAATGCATATGTCAGCTGCTGCAGTACCTCATAATATGCATTGTAGCCATTTATAGAAACGAGGACAATATTCATACATTATTCCCATACAGGATCAGGGAACCTCACAAGGATTTATGGGAAAGTCTCATAATCACTCATAGGTAGTACATGTATACACAGTGGTATATACTAAACTTCCTTAAGGCAAGAATATATTGTCTATGACCAAAAAAATGAAAGTTAAACAAAAGGTAACACATAACCAACAGGTAATACAAGTATTAAGAAACCCGGACAGACCAGATCCAACACATTCCTGAAGAAGCCAATGTGAAACACACGTATCGCCCTCAGGTGCAGGTAAATTGTTCACAATTAGAGATGAGCGAGTCGTTTCGAGTACGCTAATACTCGAACGAACATGAAGCTCTGATGAGTATTTCGCCTACTCGATAACAAGCTTTCACTTAAAGGACACCTGTCATCAGGTCTCTGCCACTAGTCCTGTCACCTCTACCTGTTGGAGCAGCTCACATGGATCCCATCACAGCCTTTATCTAGTTATTTCATACATTAATCATTGTAAAATCATCTATTCTTTATTATGTAAATGAGGCTGGTCACATGGTCAGAGGCAGTGATGTCACCCCTGTTATCCCTCCCCTCTCCTCCCCCTGCTCATGTCTGTGTGTAGTGTATAGTAAAGCATTGCTAGTGTGTGTGCTGCATCTGCTGACATGCTGCATCCTCCTAATATACAGGTGAGAGACACAGACATCAGCTACACATGAATCTGACATGTTCTGCTCTAACATGGCTGCCTGGAGCTGCTGTATCTCTCCTATACACGCACATGCACACACAGGCTGCAGGGGGCGTCAGCACCAACCCCAGGAAGCACATCATTATACAGCCTCACATCATTATACAGGCTGTCAGTCATGCACTGGGGGTGTGGCTGTGCCTCCCACTCATGAATAGAGTGGACAGCTTGAATATGCTAATGCTTCATTGGACATTTCACAGGTCATTTGCATACAGCTTTAGGACCTCATTGCTTAGGTTTACAGGCATGTAGAGGGACAATGAAGGGATAGAGGCAATGCTCTCTAATGGCAGTTTATGAAAATATATTTAGTTTAGGGGGGTTATTTTGCATGACGGGTTCTCTTTAAGGAAACACAGTGAAGAACACATTGCAGATGTTTCCATACATCTGCTAACTTATCCAAAGACATGAGTACAGAAAGGTGTTCTTCACAATAGTATGTGAAGAACAATATGTGTGAAGAACACATTGCAGATGTTTAACACGGGTCATTCTCCTTTTTGAAGTTCCACGAAAATTCCATTGATTAAAAAAAACGAAGAAACACGACTGACCTCCTTATTTCTCAATAAAATGACACATTTTATTTGTCCCCTTGAAAAATGCTCGAGTCTCCCTTGGACTTCAATGGGGTTCGTTATTCGATACGAGCACTCAAGCATCGGGAAGAGTTTGACTCGAGTAACGAGCACCTGAGTATTTTAGGGCTTGTTCATCTCTATTCACAACTTATTATCAACCCAACTCATGCCTACTCGGTAAGTCGGTAACTCGGTATCATGAGAACAGAAGCTAATAACAGTTGTCATACAACTCAATCGCCCAACCCGTGGTCATCGATCTCCCAGTGATCTTAGATTATTATTTTCCCTTATTCAAACCCTTCCACTCATGTCCCCAGGACTCCTCCCCCCCCCCACCCAGCTGCACCAATTTTATTGAATGCCCGACCCATGACTATCAGACTAGCACACAACTTACAATGCTTTAATCATGCTTTCAAACCCATCTCTTTAGGCAGATCTATCACACTCCCTGACTACATGACATTCCATCTCTCTCTTTACTAACCCATCGTATGTCCTCCTCCCATTGGTTATCCAGCAAACAGCAGATACCAAGCTCCAGGCTTCTCCACAGCCCCATTGACCGTATATAAGATGTGACTGATGGCTTCTCCACGCGGCAGCACCTTTAGTTATTAAATCATTTTAATTCCATTCACTTATAAAGAACGGAGCATTATACAACCTCTTCCACTTCTTGTGTCGCCCTTTTTATAGACTGGAAGATCCCGCAAGCAGGGTCCTCATTCCTATTCTTTCTTTAGTACATATTTTTTATTGAAATTTTCAGCATTTTGTAACAGAAAAAATAACAAAGGAAACAAGAATTGAGATAGTCCCCCGAGGTATGGGGGGGGGGGGGGAGTTCTACCTCTAACCACTTGTACAACACATACAAAAATAGTGATAATTTCACGAAAGTACTAAAGTGATACAGGAATACGGGGGGTGGGGCGGATAGAAAGAGTAGGCAACCCATATAATAAAAAGTTAACAAGAGCAACATATGGGTACACACAGTGATTGTCCTACCCTTTACTCTCTCCACTTACTGCATGAAAAGTACCCCTGGGGTGGTGGATGTGTTTAGCTTTAGTCTGGAGAGTTCCTTGTAACCAAACCCGTCCTTTTAACGATCAATTGTTTGAGTGTCCAATTATATTAACCGGGTTGTCTGTGACCTTGAAAAAAAATTATATGTGGCCGGGATGGGGCGCTTCAAAAAATAAACATTTACTTACCTTTGCGATCCCTCGCCATCTTTCCCATCTGTGCCCTTGTTTGTTTACAGGGACACAAAGGTGGCCGACCATCCCTGCCCGTCCCCATATCTCAGTGCATTTAAGGAGGGCGTAGAAGTATAATAAACGTCACTCCCCCAGTGGCTCGGGTGCATCGAATAAGTTACCACCCCATATATATAAATTGTTGAAAAATTTGCCACTTCATTTATGCAAATCAGAAGAAGATTCTTTTTATTTGTGATAATTAAGCAATCCAATATGCAAGTGCAACGTTTTGATTCAACAATGGATCTTCTTTAGACACGGATGAACACTGTTAGCATAAAGAATAAGCGGCTATGATGCTGAAGGCAGATACCACCACCAGAGAAAGCGGAAGGAGGGACCAGGGGGTAAGTAAAGGTTTATTTTTATAGCAGCCCCATATATTTTTTTTTTCAGATCTCGGACAATCCCTTTTTAAACGTCTTGTGTAACAGCTCTCATCAGAGAGTTTGCAAGGATTCCCATAGTCTTGCTCTATTGATCCTTGCAGTGGTAAGTATATAGTAGACCTATCTGCTACATCGGCTACTTGTGGACCCCGAGGGGGAGGATACCTTAGTACCTTTGTAATAGGAGACAAAATGCTACTGTAAAAGGAGGATAATAACGAACATGACCCCCATATCTCTGACTGACAATTCCAGCATAAACAGGAGGTCCCCTACTTAAGGACACCCCTAGTTACAGACAGACCTCTCAGCCCCCTGTGACCTCTGGTGAAGCTCTGTGGATACTGTACTATATGTAGAGCGGTAGGTTTTTGTTAGCCTACATAGTACATACACATACACTCACGTAGTTTTGACCTCGGGCAGAGACTCACATTCCTCCGAGCGCTGAGTGGGACGGTGTAAGCTACATGAAGGGACGTTTCGGGGGACACGCCCCTTCATCAGAGATGCCATGTCTGATGGCCACAAGGGTACAAAATTACGTCACCGGTAAGTTTAAAGATTAACCATTTACTACAACACGGTCTAGCAGCAACATTAACAACAAAAGGCTGAACATATTCTATTTATCTTACTATTGGATTGTACCCTGAAGAGCTTTACTGAATCAATAACCATAAAGATAATCTCCCATGTTTATCACCAGACTAGCCCACAGCATCTATGTCTGTAATAAAGACTTGCCAAACACTGCCAAACAATACAAAAAAGACATATAACAACATAAAGGTGACAATAATCTATATTTCTAGATTACAATGGAGTTATACCTTAGTATAAGAGACTCAATAATTTAATGAGCAACATCTCATTATATAAAACTCTAAGTATAAGAGTGATGTAAAAATAAAACATCAACAAGACTATGGGGGGCATTTATCAGAGCTTGTTCGCAGGTTTTTAAGCAAAACCAGGTCAGGCCCAGTGTAGTGTTGCTCGGGGCATGGCTGCCCAATGGGTCCCTCAAGAGGTCTAAGGCTCTTGAAGCATCTGCCAGGACAGTGAGCACAAGCTTGAGCGCCGGCGTGTGATACATTTGCCCTTTTGTGATTACGGAGAATATAATGGGGCACATTTACTTACTTGGTCCAGTCACGATCCCAAATTGTTTTTTAAATTATGCGTTTTTTCCGAATACCTGAAAGCCGGCGCCAATGCGCCACAAACCGATTGTAAACCCAGGGTAATTTGGCGCAAAATGGAAATATTCAGGAAAGCCGACAAAAGAGCGGCGTTCGGACCCTTAGTAAATGAGCCACAATATCCCTGTAAATAATACGTTATTAATTATTCATCCATTTCAAGGTGACGCATTGATATATAAATCTCCATTGATGAACAATTGATGGATTTATTTATGTAGGGGTCACTATGTCCCTCGAGAGTGATTTACAAAATAACCAAAGTATCAACATTAAACCTTTATTTTGTAAAAACAAGATGATCATAATTAGAGAACAGCAATGACTGGAGCACAGAGAAAGATTATAATGATATTCCCTGAAGGTCCCAGCAGTCACCAGTCAGTGGGGAGGGCACAGGACCCCCGCCCCGGGCACAGGACATCACTAGTCTCCCACACGGCTCTACTGGGATCTGCTCCGCTCTTCTTCCGGTCCATTCCACAGTTCTGTGATTGTTGTGGCCATAACCAAGTATTTTCTATTGGGTTTAGATCTGGGCTGTGGAAATTTCGTTGCTGCAATGCTTTCTGTTTCAGGGAACTGCTTTACCCATTTTGCTGTGTGACAAGGGCCATGGTCCTGAATAAATATTGCTGGCTGATTGAGTGATGAACACAAGGAAGGAGCCGCATGTTGTTGAAGGAGGTTCTGATACTTGTATTACTCTGCCATGTAGCTGTATGAGAGGTCCAACTCCTGCTGCAGAAAACATTCACTAAACCATGACACTTCCTCCACCACCTTTCACTGACTTCTTCCATTTTCAGGACGTTTGTTCATGCTGCAGAATTGTGGCGCAGATAGAATTGTTGTGCACGTCAGTAATAAACAAGATACATACTTTTACTGTAACGGTGCACAGACAAGGGGAAGAGTCTGGAAGGAGGAGTCTGTGGACTAGTGGACCCTCTAGACCACCCCGGGAGACGATGATGGTACTATCCGACACCTGGGACTGGAATCTAAGTGGCACCTGGTCTTCACCAGAGCCCAATGCAAAGCAGAATGGTCTTGCTGCGGTGCGGTGCCACTAGGTCGTTCCACGGGTCTAGGTCTGCAGTGGTTATCAATTAATCACCCATTTCAAGGTGATACATTGATCTATAAATATCTGCAACTAAACCTGCAGTGGCAGCCATGGAAGCAGAGGGTGTAGGACACAGTCTGAGCCTGGGATGATAGCAGGAGCACGGCTTAGAAGGATGAGCTGGAACTCACGGCAGGCAAGCAGGCAGCTGGCACACTACCCAGGCAGACAGGAACGGACAGGTCCACGGAGGGGACGATGGGAACACGGGAGCCACCAGGAGCATCTGGGAACGCTGGAGACTGGAGCGTCTGGAAATGCTGGAGACACACCGGAAACTTGGAGGTGTCTGGAAACACTGGAGTAAAGGAGTGGCTGGAAACGTTGGAGACACACAGGAAACACGGAGGCGTCTGGTAACGCTAAAAACAGGAAAGCATCTGGGAACTCTAATGGACATTCTCTTCCTTAGGAGCAGCTTTAGAATTTAAAATCCAATTATCACAGAGACCAAAACATTTTTTGACTGGGCTTAGAATTATAAAATATAGAGTTCCAAATAACATACAAATTCAACTTAAAGGATTAATCCCATTTCAACAAATAATTGATATTGTTTGTATAAAGAAAAGTTATACACATTTCTAATATACTTTCTGTATAAATTCCTCATGGTTTTCTGGATCTCTGCTTCCTGTCATGTACAAAAAGCTACTGTTAACTTCCAGTGGAGAGAAATCTGGCCATGGTCACACATGTGCACGGCTCGTTAAAACACACAGGGGGTCATTTACTAAGGGCCCGATTCGCGTTTTCCCGACGTGTTACCCGAATATTTCCGTTTTGCGCCGATTGTACCTGAATTGCCCCGGGTTTTTGGCGCACGCGATCGGAATTTGGCGCATCGGCGCCGGCATGCGCGCGACGGAAATCGGGGGACGTGGCCGAACGAAAACCCGACGTATTCGGAAAAACCGCCGCATTTAAAAAAAAAATTGTGTCGCGAAAATTTCACTCACCTTCATCCTGGGTAGGCCGGTGTATTTCGAGGCATTCCAGCGGACTTCAGCGCAGCAGCGCCACCTGGTGGACGGCGGAGGAACTGCATTGATGAATCCCGGCCGGACCCGAATCCAGCGCAGAGAACGCGCCGCTGGATCGCGAACGGACCGGGTAAGTAAATGTGCCCCACAGTTGTTATTACTCTCTATGATACTAACGAGCCGTGCACCTCTGTGATTTTCACAACTATTTACACTTCTAGCAATGTAGGTAAACACTTTAAAAGCAGCCGAATGCACGGTAACATGCAAAACACATGCGTTTCTGTAATGTTTTTAAAAACACACGCAAATGCCCCGTGTGGCCACACCCTCATATGTCATCATCTTCCTGGGCTGTAGCTAGAGTGTTAAAAAAATGCAGACCACAGCCATAAATGCATGTTTCCAAAATTTAGAGTAGTCTCCACTCCTGCATATATCCCCCTCATGTGGCTCGTGTCCATGTGGACATGAGACATCTGCAACAAAAAGTCTCAAGAAAACACCAAAGGTAGCACCTTCAGGACAGGAAAAACTAAACATGTATCATAAGAAAAACAACATGAACATACATATGGCGCAAAAAAGACCATCCAAATGTCTCAATTATACACCAAAGTGGGGAATGAAGTTTTGCATGAAAATAGTCACCACCGTAGCTCTTGGCTCGGCCTTTATGGTCCTTGGCGATAATAAGAACCTCTAACTGTTCTCCCACGATATAGGTGGATCGAGGATGGAGCAAGGAAAACACTGAAGTCTTTGGATGGGTGGAGAAGGCTAAACTTATATTGTCCGGGGACAGAGGCCATTCAGTGAGTTCCAGAAGTTCCTGAAGCTCTTCATCCAGTTGGGTTGTCTCCTGCCGCGCTGTTGTAATTGTTTTTGTTTTTACTGATTGATTTACTTTTCTTATTAAAAGTTTTCCAAAGTTTTGTCTGTAGAGGAACTGAAGATAATATTAGAAAGAATATAGAATGTAGAATATTATACATTTCCAGCAGCATCAGTTATGAGAAGACCTTATTCCCAATATGGAGCTGTAAAGGCTCCATCAGACTATCCTTGTTCTCTTTGTGTAACATTTGGCATATGGTTAAACATGTGTTTAATCAAACAGAACAACTGGTGCAATTTAACATAAAAGCAAAAATATCTGTTTCCAATAGTGGTCATATGAGGGGTACATTCGGAATTTGTCTTTGAAACCCAATACATTTGTAGATATAAGGTTTCCTCATTATGTCCAGTTGCCATAGTAAAGTTCAAAAACAAAGCAAAAGCTATTACACTTCAAATGTTGTCCCAACAGAAGTATCTGGCAATTTAACCTACACTATTTCTAGAATTGGGGGTCACCTTACCAAAGGCCACCAAACCAACGGCAACCACATGCAAATAAAGCATTGGTCCACATACATTTCCTGTTGAATGACACACTCGTCTTTGATAACATCTACTATAATGGGAGAGCAACAATAACCGTAGACATCCTTTCTATAGAAACTTCAGATTGAACTGTGTCAACATACAGACAATCACAGATCTACATGTTTCATAGCTGCTCCTCACTGTTATATAGTCACTGTTGTATAAAGTCAATTAACCAAGAATGGTCATACCAGTCCATAAAGATTGTGGAGCCCTATAGAGGGTCTATTCGAACTAACAGATATATAACCATATAGGACCCATCCTAGTCAAGACACAAACATTTCCAGCCTAAGCACAAAGCCATTGAAAGGCCATCCCAGCTAAAGCAAATAGTCATATGTGTTCATCAAAACCCAGATACTTAACCATGGAGGGACCTTTACAGCCCACACAACTAATCTAAGGGGACCAATCCCCCACACACATCCCCGTACTAGGACTTCAATGTCCACACATAACCAATGAGTTGCCATTCCAGCCCACACACATAAAAGAGGGCCCCCCTGCCCCTATGCTTAACTGTAGCGAGGCCATCCCAGCCCACATACAGCATCATAGAGGAGTTATACCAGTCACCAGAAATAACTGTAGATGGACAATTCTAGCCCACACACTAAAGGCTGTTTGGTTGAGTTAAGTTTACTAGTTTAAGAGCCTGTATAAAAAAGTGGTTTCCTTTCATCCCATTAAGGAGATTTGGGCATCTTCATGGGGGCCTGGTGTGTAGTCTTTGCTAATTTAGGAAAATGTTTTGTTGACCATTTTTCTTTATGGTATCTTGTTATTGAAATTCTGTCTCCATGGAAGCTGACAATAAAAAGAACTATGTATAGTAAATTCAGAAGTCTCATTTTTTCTGCCCTTGGTGTCTATATCCAGTACAATATAGGAATAGTGCAGAATGACGTATTCTACATATATACTGTATTATACATTAATTTATAGTCTGGACTTACTACTGTAAGGAGAAAAAACAGACATAATGATATAAAACAAATCAGAGTCTTCTTCATTGTTCCCAGTGCGAGACTCGTCCAGTGTACACACTGACACTCAGCTATGTGTCATCTAGGAAATAATGGCCGGTGACAGAGGAAGAGTAAAGTAATTTGACAGAAATCTGGTTATAAATTAACCAGCTATTTTCAGGTGGACTCTGAACTTCAAACCCTACCAATACAGGATCTTCAGAATGAACTGATAAAATTGTATTTGTATCGAAGAAACGTACTGTAATACTGTAATAGATGGAGTTTATTTGTATGTGAACTGTGGCTTAGTGTTTGGATTTACTGAGCCACACCCTGCTCCTTGCATTGTCCTGCCCAGCAAGGGTTACTGATTGACAGTTTCCCCAGGGTGCTGGTGGAGGCGTGTCCGGGTACGGTCTTATATACCTGCCCATTCCCATAATACTTGTTGTGTATTTTGTGCTTTGTATTCGATTTTGTTCCTTTGCAGCCATCTTGGTTTTGACCCGGCTTGTTTGTCTCTGCTTGTCTGCCTGTATCTGGACCTGACCTGTATATAACCTGTTTGATCTTGACCTGACCTGTGTATGTCCCGCCATTAGACCTGTATATATCTGTTGTTTGTCCCTCAGTATCGTGTACCTCCTAGTGTTATGCCGCTTTCCCTGTCTCAGACCTGTGTTAGTATTCTGTTCACCAGTGTGAACACTGGTCTATTCCTGTATTCCGGTTACCTGTTCAGTCTTGTGTCAGTTTCTGTTACCAGTGTGAACACTGGTCTATACCTGTATTCCGGTTACCTGTCCACCATCCAGCAGCTGCCAGATGAAGTAAGTTTCCCCTGTCATGTTGTAGGGTCACTCGGGGATCGTCAGTTAGGTTCCTAATAGTGGGTTCGCCCTTATCACGGCGGTTTATCTGCTTTAGGCAGGGCCTTAGTCCGCAGGGACGTCGCAGGGTGAGTTCGTCACCACTTACCTAGTCTGACAGCTAGCGCCAAGCCTGGTTGTGGTTGCGCAGTTTGCTCGATGGGTGCTGACACGTACTCTAAGGACTCCTGCACACAATTGTTCTTTTCTTACAAACATAATAGCAATTTTTTAAGATCGTTTCTCATCAGTATTTCCTCCTGGAGTGGCTCTATCCTCAGCGACTCAGAAGGCACACACCATTGTTGGATTAGTAACCTCAGAGGAGCTGGCACTTTTGGGTTCATCCCATTATCGCTGAGGTTCCCAGGAAAGGACATATCCACATCTTATATATGGATCTGTGGAAGCACTCGGATAAGTTCTTTCGCTGCTGTTGCATGTCCTCCCCCTTTTTGGCTATTTATTGTTGTCCCTTCATTCTGGTTGGACATTTTAGGAAACCAACATGTAACGGTCCATTTCTCCAGCAGAAGGACTCATTGTGACTCTCACATATCTTTGTTTTTTTTAAATATTATGATTTTAAATGTTATCTTTCTTTAACTTCTTTTTTTTTTTTTTTCTTGCACTGGATACTCTTATGCCTCTCTTCATTTTGAGAGCCTGTTGCATGGTTCAACCATCTGATAGATCATTCGTTACACCTCAGACACAGCTGGGAGATGAGGTGGGTGGAGGGGGCCAAGCTGGGGGATTATAGGCTGGTTGCTTGATGATAGTCAGAAAGAGGGGTCAAGGCGAAACTGCCCAGTGGATAGTCCTGATCTGACGAACCCCAATAATTATGCATGTTTGGCTAATATTTGGGATGCAAGCACAAGAGTAGCATCACTACAGCAGGAGGGCACGGATCAGAAATGCAAGTCAAATTGTAACACAACAAAAAAACAAGTCCAACAAGAAAAAGTAAATGATTTTTCAAGTGTGATCAATATGAAGGAGTGTACTTTATCTCACAATCCATTGCAATTGTTATCTTAAGGTCTCGGATTTGGTCCAAGTAATAAAATGGATTAGTTCTCCAGTTCTGTGCGATGTGAATAAATTTATTAGCTTACTTATTGTTAAAAAGCATTTTTTTAAATGAGTGATGAAACCACTATTATTAAAATGACTGATTTTACATCACTGAATGACTTTGAAGCAAATACTTTTGATGTTGACATGAATTTTCGAGAACAAACCAGAAGGAAGGGCTCTCCTTAAGGGGTTTTCCCACAAATAGAAGCAGGATAGGGCCTAACTTGCTGATCAGTGGGGGTCTCAGTGATAAGACCCCCACAAATCACGAAAACGAGGAGTCCGATGGGGTCCCACGTACCTCCCTCAGACCCCTCGTCGCTCCATCAGAGAAACGGAGCAGGTGCCATGCATGACTGTTCTGCACAGGGTATTTGTCTTCTGGAATGTGACCCCTGTCCTCTTCCCCCAGTGTGTCTTCTAGCATGTGACCCCTCTCCTATGCCCCCAGTGTGTCTTCTTACATGTGGCCCCTGTCCTCTTCCCCCAGTGTGTCTTCTTACATGTGGCCCTGTCCTCTGCCCCCATGTGACATCTTCCTCCACTCCTTCTTAGTTAAGCCTTCCAACTCCCCCCTGCTGTGCCCTGACCCGCAAAGCAGAAGGATAGAACCCCTTCCCTTTCCATAGTGAGGTGAGTGGCCAGGTACAGGACAGGTACAGGACTTGCTCTATCTTTTGTGGAGCGGCTGAACAGCTCAGATACATTGCGGCAAAACACAATGGGCCAGAGATATCATAGGTGAGGCAAACGGCCTTAGTGGAGCTCTCCTTATTTCTGTGCAGGGTGCGGCAGATTTCCGAATACTGTTGTGGGATCTCCCATTATCTGGCACCACCATTATCCTGCACCACTCGGGAAGTGGCACCAACATTTCTGAGGAGCACTTTTAACATACAGTGCGCGACACAATTCTGCCGAGTCGCTTTATTAAATGTGTTGCATCGGATTAAGCAGTAACAGCCCCTGTAAGGGCAGATTTTTCTGTCTTGTCAGAGACATTTGGGGAGGAATTATTCTTATCCGTTCCAAGACACAACTCATGCGCAACAATTCAGCCTCAGTGTGAATGTATGTATAGTGTCATTTTAGTGTCTCCGACAAAAAGGGGCGTGAATACAATTGTTGCATGTAATCATAAACCTGTGTATGAGGAAGTATTTGTATTGTTAATGTAGTTATTCTAATTACTAATATGATCACATATACAGGCGGTCCCCCACTTAAAGACACCCGACTTACATTCAACCCCTAGTTAGAGACGCACCTCTGGATGTTGGTAATTTACTGTATTTTAGCATTAGGCTACAATAATCAGCTATAACAGATATCACAGGTGTCTGTAATGAAGATTTAGTGTTAATCCTGGTTTTTATGACAACCCAACATTTTTAAAATCCAATTGTCACAATGACCAACAAAATCTTTGACTGCGGTTAAAATGATAAAATCTACAGTTCCGACTTACATACAAATTTGACTTAAGATCAAACCCACAGGACCGATCTTGTACGTAACCCGGAGACTGCCTGTATTCATTAACCGCTTAATTTTCTGCGTCCGAGATATTGGACACTAAACACTAATATATATAAAGGGTTGGGAATAGGAGCTCAGAAGAGGTTAGGCAGATGCATTCACAGTTTATTAAAATGTATTAGTTACTTCTAAATTTAGCTGCTTTCATTTCATTTGCTTTGTGAGCCAATTACACAAATTTATGTAAGTATTAATTTCCAGGTTCAGTAAATTTCAGGGTGCGGTCACATATAGCATTTGAGATGCGTTTTACATGTAACTTTGCATTTAGTTGGTGTGAAAGCCTTTTTTTTTCAAAAGTCTAAAAAAAATACCACCAGAGGTTGCTCCTGCCAGGACAGGAAAAACTAAACATGTATCATAAATATGAACATAAATATGGCGCAAAAAAGACCATCCAAATGTCTCAATTATACACCAAAGAAAAAATTAACTATGATACATGTCCCCTAGTGTATCCCTCCTTCTCCTCCACCGACAACCCCTTTAAATTTGTCCCCTTTAAAATACAACCTCTTTTCTCTAAGTACGTTAACCTTCTGGCCTTCACTGACACTTGGATCCAGCAGGATGACACTGACTTCCCCGCTCTTCATCCTATAATGGTTTATACTTCTCTCACTGCTCTAGATCTTACGCAGGGGCTACAGCAGGAGCAGCCATAACAGCTGCTATAGGGCCCACAGTGTCAGGGGGCCCTGACATCCGACCGGACACACTGAAGAAAAGAAAGTGTGTACCATTATACACATATGACGCTGTATAAGACAGTGCACATCTTCCACAGCCTGAATCGGCAGCTCAGATAAGAAATGTCGGGGTAGAGGGAGGGGACAGCAGAACAACAGGACTAGGAAGCTATTGGGAAAGTAGTGTTCAAGTGCATAAATGTATATATCAGTGCATAAATGTATATATCAGTGCATAAATGTGTGTAAGAGTGTATAAATTATACAAGCATGTATATTTTCTGGGGGGGGGTAGAAGGCCCCATTCAGAAGTCTGCTATGGGGCCCTGCCTCTCCTAGTTACGCCCCTGACCTTACAATAGGAAGGAAGACGATGTAAGCATACACCTCTCTCCATGATACACTTTCTAGGTCATTCCACCTGTCATCTCTCTCCTTCCCACCTATTGAAATTCCTACCCTTAGACTTTTCCGCCCATTCTCCCTTAATGTGGATGTAGTACACTCTCCTCCTGGCCACCTTATCAGTTCTCTGACCACTTTGCCTCTTGGCTCCCTTAGTTTCTATCCTTATGAGATTCCAACCATCATCATGGGAGATGTTAGCCTTCTTATTTAAAGGATTTTCCCACGAAGACAAGTTAGGCCCTATCAATGGGCCCATTTGATCACTGGGGGTCTCAGTGCTTATTGCCATTTCCCGTCAGCTCCATAGAGATTAATGGAGCAGAATGGTCATGCACGACTGTCTGCTCCATTAGTCTGAGGAGCTGCGAGGGGTCGGTCGGACCTGTGATCTGCGAGGGTCTCAGCAGGGGGGATCGGACCCCCACTGATCAGCAAGTTAGGACCTATCGACTTGTCTTCCTGGGAAAACCCCTTAAACACTTGCATCACCTCTCCTGCCTCTCGGCTCTTATCACTAACTACCTCTCTAGGTCCTTCACAACTCTTTGACTCTATAGCTGCAGGGCAGGACAGCACCTGCAAGCCAGAAAGGCCAAGCTCTGGACATGTGGCCAATTTTCCCATTTAGAAATTGAACCCATCTTTTAATACCAGGAGACGTCTTTCAGATAATACTTTACCATGTGAGATACATTCTACTTCATGGTACTATATGCCCCAACCAATGGTGGTGGAGGTTAAGCAGCAGTCAACATGACATTCCACATTGCGGCCATAGGTCACATTTGCATTGGTGACTTCCTCCTTCTAATGCTCCTAATGAGGCCATCCAGTATTTAGCACTGTAGGTAGCAAAGATAATGATAGCACGATGTATGGCTTCCAGCAGAGAAAACGTTGCATATTTTGTGAGGTTTCGGAGGGGTGACCTCCAAAACCCACTATGTGAACGCTGTTGATCTGCTCTGCCTGTGCTAAACATGCAACAAAGAGCTGGAAGCCGTAAACTCTACGTGTCTCAGTAGCAACCTGAAGTAAATATGAGATATAGCTCCAATATACCTTCAAAAAGAGGGTGGTGGGACACCAACCCAACTGATCCTTACAGCTGATTGGTGTGCGGCTTGGTAAAGACTCCTTTAAATTGTAAATTCCCTGTATTTACCTTCCATCCCTATTCATGAAAATAAGTACCTGTGTATCCTGTGCATAAGCTAAAGATTAAAATGTGCATTAGTGTTACGTCAAAAGACGAGGCTCTTCATTATATCTACATAAATAAACATACAAAATATACACTATATATACACATATGAGCACACACATACTCTACATACATATGTTAAATATTTGTATTTCCTGTCATTCTTAATTTGAAGACTGCGCTGGTGAAAAGTAGAGGTGATTCTTCATTCCAGATGAAAGGTAAAAAGTATTCAATGAACTTTAACATAAATAGATTGAAAAAAAATAAATAAAAATAAATAAATACCGGAAACCTCCAGTAACGCTATCTAACACTGCGGTGGGATACAATGTAATCATTGGACAGCTCGGCGAAAATTTTGGGTGACAGGTCCTCTTTAATGTAACAGTCTAACATTATGGTAAGAATCCGAGCTTCAAATGTGAATTTTTCTGGTGCTGCAAAGAAGAATGGAGACACAGGACTGTTGGTGGTGTCCAATGATGGTGGACGTGTCTCGCCTAGTGACTAGTATAGTAACTTTTTATACACCCAACAAGAAGTGACTATTCCCAATCTCCTATTGGACCCTGTTAGTCTGTGTACCACCTGAGACCATATGTGATCTAATTTTAGCTCATAAATATGTAAACTTAGACTGATTAACCTATATACATACAATTAACATATGCGTATAATATGATTAATGTTGATACAGCTTGCAGATACAAAAATCAATGGGAATGCCGACGCTCTACTGAGCCATGACATGCCCTGATATCTATGTCATCTATATAATGAAGTAATTTGCATCTAACAATGGAAACTGACCATCTGCCTTCAAAATAATAATAATTCCTTTATTTACAGATTACGCAGCGGTCCCTGTCTCCATGGGGCTCACAATCTAATAAATCTACCAGTATGTTATGGAGGGTGGAAGGAAACCAGAGGACCCAGAGGAAACCCACACAAACAGACGGAGAGAACATAGAAATTCTTTGCAAATGTATATCTGGATGGGACTTGAACCCAGGACCCCAGCGCTGCAAGGCTGAAGTGCTAACCACTGAGCCACCATGCTGCATCTGATCTATACCGATCTATCTCACTATTCCTAAGGTTAAATAATAAATAAATAAGCCTACATACACAATACTAATTGAATCATATTTTACTATCCCTTGTCATGTATTTATGTTTGTTTGTCCTGCACGAACACTTCAGGAATAACAGAATGTAATATAAGAGTCATTATATGTCCTCGCCCAATGTAAAAGTGTTTATTAAGTTAATATTTCACAGGAAACACGAAGGAAAACAAAGGACGTCTCCCAGGACGTGGGCTGGAGATTGTTTTACTACAGAAGGTTTATTATAGATTAGACACATCTAGTAAATAATTAGTGTAATGACGGATAACGAGGCTGCAGGGAATTCTCACCGGTTATTTATTACGCCCTGGGGGTGATCCTGTGTCATAGAAGACGGCGGCCGCAGCCAATCACGTTCAGCAGTTTTCACATGAAGTTTCAGGATTGTAGTGGAGGTAAATAGTCACAGACACAAACTGTATCACGGAGAAACATTGTATAAGTCTGCTGAATCACATTTTCAGTAGTGGATGCACATGGGTGTAGCTGCATCGGGTGCGCAGATAGCAGTCATTCTGCACCCAGCTGTCTCGAGGCCAGTCCCCCTTGCATATGCTGATATCCCGGTATTAAAATGGTGCAGGTTGTTGGGGTCTTCTTTCAGGTTTTGCCTTGTCCTGATAGAAATGTATCTATGATCCAGCACAGCTGCCCCCACATATAAACTATCATTGAAGTAAGTCTGGTACAACATCACTCAGGCCCTGCAATAGTCAGAAAGCTGATCCGGATGACTGGTGAACCTGCAAGTGATGAAAATATTAAACTAAGTACAAATTGTTCAATTATGGTGCATTTAGCCTCTCTGATGCTGTTAACCCAGTTTATGACTGGATGGTGGGATAGAGCTCGATAACCTTTGACCTCCAGCCTGTTTGTGCAGACTTCAAAGGGGCTACATGGAGATCTCTCCGCCACCCCACCTACCCTTCCGCCATCAAGACCTGGAGACTAAAACTGTTTAAATATTCCCAGATTCTCCCCTTGATCAACATTTTCTCCAGTCCTGAAAGACCCCGTTGACTTATTAACCAATGAGCAGTTCTGAAACCTGAACCAAACAGAAAACCTATAAAATAATGTCATATTCTGGAATACAGAGTCACTTGTTGGAGGTGGCCGATCTGACATATTCCATGTTTCTCCTACCTCCAGGGAAATCACAATTTACTTTAGTTTGTAAGTTTCTGTTATTTGTCTCCCTTTTTTTATTTTGTAGCTGTTTTCCCGTCTTGTGTCATTTTACTTTGTAAATTTTAGCATCTTTTTAAAAGCACTGAACTCCTGTTTGTATTAAAGCATTTACTTTAATGTTGGTCCCTGTATGCTCTCCAACTCCTTAGCCTTGTAAAGTGTGGTTAACTGTGTGACTGCTACAGTGCTGAGAGTGCGTGTCTAAAGTGGTAACAAGGTGACTGCTATAGAGCCAAGTGTGCATGTCTAGTGGAGTAACAAAGTGACTACTTGAGAGGCAAGAGCAGTTGTAGAGTGGGATTCCTATTGATCCCCATTTTAATCCAATAGGTGGTGGCAGCATGTATTATTGGAGTGTGAGGACTGTCTGGGTTGGAATGTATGCTCAATTTGTGTCCTGGGTGAAAGGTGAGTGCAAGATTGAGTAGGCTTAAAGGGCTCTTCTCCTCTAGTCTGGGCAGTCACATTCAGTTTCATTAATCTGCCATATATAAACATTTCCTCAATTTGATGTTATTAAAAAGAATGTTCCTGTGGGAAGATAATTTCTCATAAATGTAGTGATATTGTCTCTTAGAAACAAGACTGTGTCCTTGGATACGACCACCTCTGCTGGAGGGATTGCACAAAGACACAAAAAGTTTTTGTAGATGAAATGTCAAGGAGTTACTGCATGTCCCACAGCCGTCCTGGGGTAATGATTGCTGAATCCAGGAGGTCAGGCAGGGCTCAATATCGCATGTCTGGCCACCGCTGTCAGAGTGTGAGGTGGCCGTATCCAAGGAAGCTATCTCGTTTCTAAGGGTCAATATTGCTACATTTATGAGAAATTATCTTCACACAGGAATATTTTTTTTAATAATTGAAGAAATGTTTATATATGGCAGATAAATGAAACTGAATGTGAGTGCCCAGACGAGAGTACACCTTTAATAAATTAACCCCATGCAGTCTCACCCCAAGTCACGTGAAGATGCAGTGCATCTCTGTGACACCGTACATTTGGATCTTTTCAATTCTCCAGTTAACAGTCCCCCAACCTTCCATCTAGGAAGAAGGACTTGTAGTTCATCCCAAGCAGCACATCACTCTGAGCAGGACTGGATTTATCCAGATGTGACCCATTGCCTTGAAGATTAGAAGGACCCACACAATGGCAAAATTCATCCTATTCATCAAGGAACAGTGAAAAAGCAGGACCTAATGCTATATTATTGTTTAACAAGATTTCATGGATGTTATAATAGTTTAAAACTATTGGTAGAGAAAGAAAAAAAATATGCTCTGCCCTTGGGAGCCCATTATTCTCTTCGGGGCCCCATAGACTGGAAGAGAAGGACAAAATGGTCATCGATATCACCTCTTGTCTTATAAGGCCATCTAATGACTATGTTTATGTAGTGGGATCATTTTTTGTTCATCTGTTTGTAAATTAATTGTGAAAAGAGGAGAGATCTTGAGTTGGCTAAAAAGCATCCCGAGCTCTGCAGGATCGGTCATTAATGGGAATGGCCATTGTGTAATGCTTCCTTTCCTTTACAGGTAGACTAAAGACGTGATTATTTGTGGTCCTCTCTTTTGTATGACAGATGTCTCCTGTTTCCCCTAAACTGTTTCCAAAACTTTTCACCGATGAACATGGACATTTTTTGACATCATCGTTCATCTTATGTGACCCAATCATCTACCCAGATATACAATGAATAAAACATTCTTAACCACAATAGTCCTCAGAGGGTTTGGAGATCTACAGGATTACAAGTTCTTCTTCATCTGTATGGTCCTGCTCATCTATGCAGTAACAGTAATGGGAAACCTTATCATTATCATGCTCGTGTCCACCAGCCATCGTCTTCACTCTCCCATGTTCTTCTTTCTTGGTCACCTTTCCTTCTCAGATATATTGGTCACATCAAATGTTGTCCCTGTCATGGTGACCATTACGTTGGCAGATGGTATTAGTTTGTTCCTCACAGGATGTATAGCTCAGTTTTTCTTTTTTGGGTCTTTGGCCACTACTGAATGTCTTCTCCTGACAGCAATGTCCTATGACCGATATCTCGCTATTTGTAGTCCACTGTACTACTCCATCATCATGGACCAAAAATTGTGCTTATACCTGGTTGTGGGCTGCTGGTCTCTAGGATTTGTGCTCACCCTTATTCCCATATTTTTAATTCAGACCTTGTGGTTCTGTGGTCCCAATGTCATTGACCACTTCTTCTGTGACTTTGGACCTCTCCTGGAGCTCTCATGTTCAGATGTTTCCATAGTAAAGTATGAGGTGCTGTCACTCTCAGGTGTGGTCACCATCATCCCCTTCATATTCATTGTGGTCACCTATGGTTATATCTTCCTAACCATCATGAAGATCACCTCCATCACTGGGAGGCAGAAGACATTTTCCACCTGTAGTTCTCACTTGGCCGTCGTGTGTACATATTATGGGGCCCTCTTTGTAATATATGTAGTGCCCCGCAGAGGGTATTCCACCACTGTCAACAAAATGTTATCTCTCATGTACACTGTGGTTACCCCATTACTTAACCCTATTATATACGGCTTAAGGAACCAAGAAATCAAAATGGCGATGCAGAACTGTTTATGTGCAGGAAAGATTTGGAGGAAGTGAATGAATAATTCCCACATCATGTATATAATAGATGCAGTAGATTAATTTATAGTTGGAGAAAACAGGAACAAAAGAGTCACCTGAGTGGCAGAGTAAACAACCTCCATTGGTGTTGATGGTCTTATTCTGGTTATGGTGTTCCAGAAATTGTTTCATAATACAAACAAGGAGGTTGAATGGGGTCGATCATATAAATTATTCATAATTTTACAACAACCTTTCTTATTTCCCTAGATTAAGAATGGAAATGTAAATGCTGGATATACTGGATCTAGTATTGGGCTATAACCTGCAAGAGGAACGGACAACTCCCTGCTCATTTATCATGGTGGAGATGAAGGGGACAGTAAAAGTTGAAGTTCTTGACCATGCATCAGGAATTTCGACTACACTGTAGTTGCATCCACACAAAACAGTGATGTCTACAGTTTGGAATTTGTTTCTTCTGGAATTGATATACTGGTTTGGATTTAATCCAACAGCATGTTATTTAGGCTGCCTAGGAGTCATGCTTGATAGTAAGGGGGTTGCATTATAAGGTAGCAAAAGAGGTGTGAATTTTCTTCTCCCATTCTGGAAAACTTATTTGCATATTTCCCAGAATTCCATGGTGGAGCATCAATGGCTAGAAGTCTCCACAAGGTACAGTAAATGTCTTCCAATGGTCAGAGGGTTTCTGATCTTAAGACCATAAATAAAGTCTATTGATTGGTTTATAGAAAAATAATTTTTGGGATATAAAACAAAATTAAAATCTAATTCTCCATTACAAGTGATAAAACAAGAAATATTGACCCCTACTATCCCATTTCTCTAAATTAAATTAATGCCCTGAAGTGTTGAGTCACCTGATTCATGGGGGCCCCAAAATATGCTTAATTTGCTTTATTGGTTAAATCCTGCCCTGGGTAATGGTAAAATAGAGGTTATGCTTATCATAAGTATTATAAGATAACTGGCCAGTAGGACTGCTGGAAGTCTCTCCACAACCCATTTCATAAAAATACTATTGTATACTGTAGAGATGAACTATAGATGACTCTGAAGATGGTTAATGTGCAGGACGTGTCTCCCACACCCTCCACTACAACCAGGTCATAGAATAAGGACCATGTATCTTTTAGCACCACTGTATCCTAAATATATACAAACAATTCTTCAATATTATTAAGGATTTTAAAAAATATCGACTAAAAGCAATGACCACTCTGTGTGAATCTCCAACATATTTTTGAATCGCCTTTTCTTGTTTTTGCACTTTTTATAGCACCCTTTTCCCTTCCCCTCCATTAATATGCTTGGATACAGCACTCTTTAGAAATGACCTTTTGGGACTCACCCTCCTTGCTGAGTATGTCAATGGCTGCTTTCCGGACATCTGCCGAGTCAGCACAGTCTTACCTATGATTGTTGCCTACTGAATCAGAAATTGTGGCCTTTAGAAAGCCCTTGTGGATGTATTGGATTAATTACTCTGAGATCTGTTCTGAGATAATGGCCACATTTACTAAAGTGTTTGAAAGGGTTTTCTGTCTGACTTTCACTAGAAAGAACGTGCATAGCACTATTACACCCTAAGGGGCTGTCCGTATCACAATAGTGCAACTTGAACAAAGTGCGCCAAAAACAAATGGTTCACTCTCCTGGAGCAGTACAGGGGAGGCATGATTTGGGCGCCCCCTGCTCTACCAAAGGAAACTGCACATAGTGTAATTTGCATTTTTTTTTTATAAATGTGGGCCGTAGAGTTCCCTCTGTGTGTAATGACTTTTTTAAAACTGAATTGCTAAAAAAAAATAACCTTTTGCTTTTAAATAACAACACGTGGGGAATGTCTTTCACTTAGGAAAGTAAAACCTCCAAAAAAAACTTTTTTTTAGATTTGGAAACAGAGAAAAAAGGAAACCAAATCTTTACATCCACACATTTCAAAAAAGTGGATACTATTTGTGATATAGACTATGAAGATAACGTTCTCTTCAGTCAACAAAAGAGAAAAACTGCACTGAGGAAGACACTTTTAAGGCACAAGCAGCCGTCCTAAAGAAACGCTTTTTGGAGAACCAATTGGAAACAAAAAGTCAAAAACACTTGCTGATTATCTCCACAAGTGTCGTCATCATGAACTTCAAAGTTTAGCTTCCTCTGACCAATAGAAGAAATAGGTGGTACAATTAAACCATACATAGTACATAATCCCCAGCATTGAGCACACATGCACTGACGTGATGAAGCGCCCGTAGCTGTGGCTCGAAACGCGCTGTCTTTATTTTTTTATACATTTCTAATGTTATTAGTTGTTTGATGTGTATTTATGTATATTTTTATTTTTATACATATACAGTACAAACCAAAAGTTTGGACCTTCTCATTCAAAGTGTTTTCTGTATTTTCATTACTATAAAAATTGTAGATTCAGACTAAAGGCATCAAAACTATGAATTAACATGTGGAATTATAAACTTGACAAAAATGTGAATCAACTGAAAATGTGTCTTATAATCTAGGCTCTTCAAAGTAGCCACCTTTTGCTTTGATTACTGCTCAGCACAGTCTTGGCATTCTCTTGAGCTTTAAGAGGTAGTCCCTTGAAATGGTTTTCCAACAGTCTTGTAGGAGTTCCCAGACATGCTTAGCACTTGTTGGCTGTATTCCCTTCACTCTGCGGTCCAGCTCACCCCAAGCCATCTTGATTGGGCTCGGGTCTGGTGACTGTGGAGGCCGGGTCATCTGGCACAGCACCCATCACTCTCCTTCTTGGTCTAATAGCCCTTAAACAGCCTGGAAGTGCTTTGGGGACATAGTCCTGTTGAAAAATAAATGATAATGATGGTTCAAATAAACACAAAGCGGATGGAATAGCAGTGGCTGTAAGATGCTGTGGAAACCCTGCTAGTTCAGTATAAATCCAAAAAAAATGTCACCAGAAGACCCCCCCCCCCCCCTGTGTACCATCACACCTCCTCCTCCAGGCTTCCTGGTGGGAACCAGGCAGGCGTGTAGAGTCCATTCCTTAACCTTTTCTGTGTGACACAAAGACATGGTGGTTGGAACCAAAGGTCTAAAATTTGGACTCATCAGAATAAAGCCCGGATTCCCCCTGGTGTAATGTCCATTCCTTGTGTCTCTTGTGATTGGTGCTGGTCCTTAGCAGAGGTTTCCTAGCAGTGATGTTATCATGAAGCTGCTGAACACAGTCTCCACTTACCAGTTGTTGTAGAGATGTGTCTGCTGCTAGACCTCTGTGCGGCAGTGACCTGCTCTCTAATCCGAGCTGCTGTTACCTGCGATTTCTGAGACTGGTGACTCGGATGAACTTATCTCCCGCAGCAGAGGCGACTCTTCTCCTCTGCAGCAGAGATGACTCTTCTCCTCTGCAGCAGAGGTGACTTTTATCCTCCGCAGCAGAGGTGACTCTTGTTCTTCCTTTCCTGGGACACTACTCATGTCAGCTAGTTTCTTTGTAGTGCTATATGGTTTTTGTTACTGCACTTGGGGACACTTTCAATTTTTCGGACTGACTGACCTTCATTTCCTAAAGTGATGATGGCAGCTGTTTTTTCTTTACTTTGCTGCTGGAGTCAGCCGTGTATCCATCTGACTCCTGCACAACACAACTGATGGTCCCAACCCCATTTATCAGGCAAGAAATCCCACTTATTAACCCTGACAGGGCACCCGTGATGTGAGAACCTTTTCAGGTGACTACCTGGGGAAACATACCGCCCATCCACAGTTAACCCCTTCAGTGTCTCACAGGGCTTATAGGAAAAACACCATTTCTGTGATTGATTTTTGACTTTTTTCTTTTGGTATTCACCACCTAGCCTGAACGACAACTTATCTTTATTCTTTGGACCAATACAATTACGACAATGCAGTATTCCTCTACATTTTTTTTATGTTTACCCAATTTTTTTGAAAAAAGTTTATTGTTTTTGAATTGCTATGTTGCAAGTGCAATAACAGTTATTTTTGTGTGTCTACGTAGCTGGTTGAGAGCTTATTTTTTGCAGGATATATTGTATTTTACATCAGTTCCATTTTCATAGTTTCATAGTTTTTAAGGCTGGAATTTATGAATTTAACAAATGTTTTTTTCCCCCATAACTCAGGATATTTTTGCTCTCCAGAAAGGCTTCCAGGCCATGAAGTAGATACATATTTGTGTTTACTTTTTATTACAATTTAATGAGGGACAAAATAGTTAAAAATCATACATTTTCCACAAGCTGAGGGTTTGAGGTGGACTTAGCTATACTTTGATTCATGTTGCTTATATAACTTTGTTGTTTTTATGATTTGTAAAGTGCTACGGATTTAAAGGAGCTATACAAATAAAGATTATTATTATTATTATTATTATTACTATTATTTCTAATTGGGTCATATCCTCTGTATAGTAGTCATATTTAGATATACATTGTCCCCTATTACTTTCCTTATTGGTGTTACTCTTATCATACTTGATAATACATCCTGTCTTTTTCCTGTGAAAGTATTATTATAAGAGATACTTTTTATTTCAATATGTTTTTATATAATTTTTGAGGTTATTACTGTATATACTTGATTACAAGCTGACCCGAGTATAAGCCGTTGTATCTCATTTTATCACCAAAAACTGGGAAAACCTATTGACTTGAGCAGTGATGGCGAACCTATGAAACGCGTGTCAGCACTGACACGCGTAGCCATTTCCAGTGACATGTGTCCGCCGTACGCTTGGAAATTATTTCCTGTAGCGCACAGGCTTGAGCATTCTGGTGCACGCTGCAAAGAAGGGGAATGTCAGTAGCAGGACTGCAACGCGCGTCAGACCACTCAGCAGGACACGTGATACAGCAATCCGTGTCAGCGCTGGAGAGACCCAAAGTTGGGGCTCCGTGACTAATCATTGAATGCTAGAGGACAGCAAGATAGTTTGGCAGAAGTTCACAGGGAGACGCTTTTGGATTTTTTTCCCCACTGACTTGTGAGGCATTGAGGCTGAAGTTTTCCTACCGGGGAAGAAGGTGCATTTTATCGCCGACCTGCCGGCTGGTAGTAACACGCTGCCATGCTGTCCTCTGGAGTGGGCTCAGGCAGCGACGAAGACGAGGTGTCTGGCCTGATCTGTCCTATTTTGGGAACTCCCATTCCTCCTGGCAGAGAGTATGTGTGATCCCCAGTATAACCTCTTCTTCTGGGATCTGGCTTACTCGCAGTACTTACTCGCAGTACGTAGGCTTGTCTGCCTGGTGGCCTGTCCAGCTATTGGGAAAGTGAAAACATCACCTGAAAGGACTGTTAAACACTTTTATCATAGTCTTTACCTCACTTACTGTGAAAAGAAGTGACATTGGCAAGAAGAAGTCCTTGAACCGACCTCTTCTGCCAAGTTAACTTTTGTGTTTCTTAAAGGGATTGTCCAGTAGGCTAAGACATTTTAGGAAAGGTGACACACCACCCGAGTTATGCTCGTTTTTTTTGGCGAATTTTGACACACCAAGCTCAAAAGGTTGCCCATCACTGGACTTGAGTATAAGCCGAAGGTGGAAAAATGCATTGGTCACAGCCTCCCAGTATATAGCCAGACCCTGTAGTATATAGGCAATGAGCCCCCTGTAGTATATAGCCTGCCAGCCCCTGTAGTATATAGCCAGCCCCCTGTAGTATATAGCTAGCCAGCTCCTGTAGTATATAGCCAGCCAGCCCCTGTAGTATAAAACCTGCCAGAACCCTGTAGTATATAGCCTGCCACCCCCTGTAGTATATAGTTTTCCAGCCCACTGTAAAGTATTGCCTGCCAGCCCCCTGTAGGGCATAGCTTTCCGGTATAAAAAAGTTAACTCACTACTCAGCATTCACATGGCCCGGGCAGATCCTCTTCATCTTCATTCCGCAGGTCCATGACAGCTCAGTGGGCAACACACTTTTCTTTCTTCTTGTGCGCCGGCACCAGGTCCGCGACAGATCCTTGCGCACGTCCCGGCCGGCGCACAATTGTGATGTCAGCGGAGGCTGACATCACAGTTGTGCGCCGTCCAGGCCGTGCATACGGAGCTGCCGCTGACCTGCAGCCGGCATGAAGAAAGAAAAGGTGCTGCCCACAGATATGTCGTGGTCCTGTGGGATGAAGATGGAGAGAAGCTGCCCGGGCCTTTGCAATGGTGAGTAGTCAGTTAATTTTTTTATATACCTGAGTATAAGCTGAGTGGGGAATTTTCATCACAAAAAATCCTATTTGCGATTATTGTTTATTTTCTGGGTTACATAGACATACTCATTGTCATTTTTTTAAAGATTGGAGACTGCACCAGGTGATTTGGAGGAGAGCTCCGTCAGTCAAAACAATTAACTGTTACTGGACCAGAGCAGAGTGCAGGAGGATAAGGGTGTGGTACAAACTCCAAATCAGCCAGCAAGCTAAGTGCGCATTCACACAGTCAAATGACAAGTAAAACAATAAGAGAAAAATTGATATCTCCTAAGCAGAAATCTGTCGACTTTGGCAGAGTTCTTACCTATTTTTTTAAGTTTACATTTTGATAACACCATTGGCTTATTTTTTGTAAAGTAATTTATTAATTATATATTTGAACATGTATTATAACGGGCACTTTAGCCACTCCTCCGATTAGCCGCTACTCCATTTTAACGACAATGATCTGGGGATCTTCCATTCTTACAATGCTCAAATATTTATTTTCATAGAATATTCACTTAGTTTAGTCCTTTCATCTTAGCACAGTAGATCCAATGCCATTTTTTTCCCCAATATTGATAAATGGATCAAACCATGGTGACATCCGGAAAAGAGCATAGAGCACCCTTTACCGGCATTAACAAAATGAACTCATGTTAGAGCATGACCAAATTGATATAATGGGGGGGAGGGGGGGTATCACTACTTTGGTTGGTCTTATGTGAATGTTTCTGTGCCAGAAAGCTGTATGTTGTTAATTGCACAATTGTTCAAGATAGAAATGGTGGCATTTTCTGTTATGGTCATGTAACTTTTTGGCTGCAAATACACACACATGAGACTAGTCCAAGTTGTGACAAATACACCCATGGTGTGTGATAATACACTGCCGAGTATATGATATCTTTGCCCTATTAATGGCTGTTCTCTATTATTTGCCTGTAATCCTTATTAAGTCACAGGGGCACAGTTATACTTAAACTGGAAAGGAGACTCCCCAAACTATAACCAAGATGTTCCAAACAATAATAACATGAAACAACACAGAAATTATCACTGAAGAAATTATCACTAAAGACCAGAACCAAGAAAATTCTATAAACATAAGGATGTCCTCAAATTTTAGGCGAATGGTGTAAGTAAATGTAGTCGGCTTTGTGATATTTAATACATAGATGATTCATAATTCCATAGTTGATGTTGTAAATTATTGACCTGAACTTTTACCTCTCATTAAGCTCATGAAAAGTGCAGAATTTTTTAATAAGCCATCACAAACCCACCAGTTATTTGTCCACTATGCATCTGTGTGGTCACCAAGTGATGTGCTTTACAATTTCTCATGGCTAAAGTTAGCATGTTGTGATATTACGTTGGATTCATGAATAAATTAAGTCCTTTATCATATTTGAGCAACGATGGCCACATCTCTACCTTAAGATCAAATGTTTCATCTTTTCGATTCATTTGTAAAGACGTGACTCATCACTTTCCTCACTGCTCTCTTGATCTCATGATTCCGCAGACTGTAGATAATAGGATTCATCAATGGAGAGACTACTATGTACAGCAGGGATCGGTATTTGTTGATTTCGGATGAGCTCTCATCACTTGGAGCCATGTAAACTGTGATCAGGGTCCCATAATATAGACAGACGGTGGTCAGGTGGGAGCTACAGGTGGAGAAGGCCTTTCTCTTACTGTTCGCTGAAGACGTTTTAAGAATGGTGAAGGAAATACAAAAGTAGGTCAAAATGATAAAAGCAAAAGGAAAAAATAAGACAAAAATAGAAATAATAAAGTCTTCCATGGTCAATATAGAAATGAAGTCTGAAGTGGCCAATTTTATTGTTGGACCAAAGTCACAGAAGAAGTGGTCAATGTAATTCAAGCCACAAAAGTTAAACTGGACAATAAAAATGAATTCACTTAACAGTAACACAATTACCAAAGACCATGACCCAATAATAAGCTGGAGGCAAAGATCTGGACCCATCAGTGAAGAGTAACGTAATGGATGGCAAATGGCCAAATATCGATCATATGACATGACAGCGATGATAAAACATTGAACAAACCCAAAAATACCAAAAAAATAAAGTTGTAAGATGCAACCCCAAAGGGAGAAGGTTCCCTCCTCGAAGAGTATTATGTGCAACATCATTGGGACAACACTCGTTGTTATTAAGACATCAGCTGTAGATAAATGTTTAAGAAAGATGAACATCGGGGTCTTGAGATGGTCCATAGTGGACACCAGTAGGATTATTAGAAGATTTCCCGCCAGTATTAATGTGTAAGTCAGGAGTAACACAATGAATAGAAGAGATTTGTATTCGTACAGACCTCGGAATCCGAGAAGATGAATCTCAGTGACTTCTGTCTGGTTCTCCTCGCACATCATTTATGTCTCAATCATAATCCAAGAAATTTATTAGTCTGTAAAAATAAGTGAAAAGTTAAAATGTGTTGATAAGAACCAGAAAGGTATCAAGTTAAGTCTACAATGAGGAATTACATTTTACTCACATATGGTCCCCCTTAGAGGATGCTCTCCAGATCTCCCGAGTATTTTGAGTAAAGAGGTCGCCTATAATGTTATGAGATCGATAAACACAAATGAAAATAATGTTCCAGATGTTGACGTCTTTTATAATGTCAGATAAACACAGAATATTCCCTCAGGATCCTGATTAGATAATCACACTCTTAACTGACTAATGAAGTGACAGATGAGGCCAAAGATGTGCAGTCATTAGAGTCAGAGTTGCCTTTATTGTTCTTCATTTCTAACCCACAGATTTCCATACCTAACTGAATGCGGGAAATTCATTTGAGCTCTCAAATATCCAATTTTTATTGGATATCCAACTGGTCTAAATCTGAGACCTTAAATATATCTATACCTAACTTTCGCCAAGAGACAATTAAGTGGGCTACTGATAGTATCAAATACTTGGGGATTTATCTATCTGCAGACCTGTCCAGGTTATATGCTTTGAATTTTTCCCTGGTCCACCAGAATATCCAAAAAGACTGCTCCAAATGGTCCTAAGGCATTTTGCCTGGTTTGGGAGATGCACTATTTTTAAAATGAACTTCCTCCCTTGCCTGTTATACTTGTTTGAGGCCATTCCTATTCCTTCTTCCGCTCATTGAATACTCCATAACATGGTTTCATCTGGGCGGGCAAACCTGCCAGAATCAAGCGTACCACCTTATTTAGACCAAAAAAGAGCAGGAGGGTTAGGACTCCCGGGCTTTAATCCCTTCCCAACATTTGACGTTCCCACATTTTACAGTACTGTTATGCCAAGCTTCTGGCACCGGAACTGAACGGAGCCAACACCAGAGGCTGCGGGTGTCGCTGTATATTATAGGCGACACCTGCCGCTAACACCCATGGTCAGAGATTCCTCCGATAGCGGGTGTTAATCCCTTACGAGCTGCGGTTCGGCTTGTAAAGGGCATCACAAGTGAATTTGACTCCTGCAGTGCTTACGGGGGTCTCCTCTAATAAAGTAAAAAATATATTTGGTATCCCCACATCCGTTACAATCTGTACAATAACTCACAAACATTATTGGACCCATTCATTGAACGCAGTAAAAACAAAAATCCCTTCACAAAAATGTTCCAAAAAGAGATCAAAAACATATGTGTGCCAAAATTGTACCACTGAAAACTGACAACTCAACACATAAAAAAATGAGCCCTAAACCAGCTCTGTCAGCCAAAAATATTAAAGTTATATCGATGAAAAGATGACGATACAAAAACAAAATAAATTTTCTTTATATAAGTTTTTTCCTGTAAAATTGTAAAGATATTTAAAAAACTACATAAATGAGGTATCACCATAGTTGTAGTGATCTATAGAATAAAGATAATATAGTATTTTTAGTGTAGGGTGTTCTACGCACAAAATATACAAATAGAAAGGAAACCAAAATTGATGATTTTCTTTTTCTTTAAACATTTAAGAGTTAATACAATCTCATTAATAAGCTACAGACCCACTAAGATGAAGTATGTGTAAAGTGCATCTGATTTCACAAAAAATAAGTCCTTATATGTCCACATTGGCAAAAAAATAAAGATTGTTTAGCCAATAAAAAGTGACAATGCATAATCTGCTCTGAATGGCGCAGTTTCCCTTCCATGCCCTGGCGTGTGCCCATACAACTGGTTACCAACACATATGGGGGATTGTTATACTCAAGAGAGATTGGGGAACAAACCTTGTGGAGTGTTTTCGTATTTTGTACACTGAGAATGTGTACATTTTTTTTAAAAAATACCTTATTTTAGCCTTAAATAATTAAATTTCAAAATTGCATCCAATTTTGTTTTAAAACCTGTAAAACAATTAAAGGGTTAACAAACTTCATTAAAATTGTTTTATGTATGATGAGGGGGTGTAATTTCTATAATGGGGTAATTTAAGGGGTTTTTCTTTTACTTAGGCCTCTGAAAGTGACTTATCTGAGCAGGTCCCTCAATAGCAGGATTTTGCGTTTTTAATGAAAATGTGAAAAACCGCATCTAAAATTCAAAGCCCCGTAACATCTTACAAAATGAGGGGATGCATAATAAACCATGTCCACATAAAGTAGACATTCGGTGAATGTTAGTTATTACCTTTTTTTGCTGTTTTGACTATGTGTGGGAACAGTGGAACATTTTGAATTTCGAAAATCGAGAATTTTTCCACCATTTTCACCAAATATTTGATTTTCTCATAAATAAAAGCAAAACATACCACCAAAATTTTTCAGCTAACATGAAGTCCAAAGTGTCATGAGAAAACAATTTCAAAATCACTTGGATATGCCAAAGCGTTACAAAGTTTTAACCCCTTATAGTGACACAGGGCAGATTTGAAAAAATGGCAGGAAGGTGAAAAGTGGCTTTGACGTTAAAGGGTTAAGACTAGAGATGAGCAAGCACTAAAATGCTCGGGTACTCGTTATTCGAGACGAACATTTCCCGATGCTCGAGTGCTCGTCTCGAATAACGAGCCCCATTGAAGTCAATGGGAGACTCGAGCATTTTTCAAGGGGACCAAAAACAGTGATGTTAGATGCTGTACTCGATGATTGTTGACTGGTCGTGTTAGAGGTGGATGGTGTCACCATTGTGGTTGGTTTTGTAGAGGAGAAACCTGTAGCAATAGATGACGGAGTAGTCATTGCCATAATAGAGAAGAAAATTGCCATTTTAAAACATATGGCAGCAATTTATCTTTCCTTGACCCTATAAATCAAAGTTCTAGTCTCCTTATTTGCTCCTATACTGTATTCCAATGGCTCCAAGACTGCACTTACTTTGCATTGATTTGCAACACAGTTCCATCTGCAGGCTGTGTTCACACGTTGCAATTACATTACACTGACATTGACCTAACATTACATTTATACCACGTGTGCGTAACCGCAATTTGAACGCAACGGGAGGTTTCCATTGTTAACGGCCAAGCAAAAACCCGACGGATTCGGAAAAACCGCCGCATTTAAAAAAAGAATTGTGTCGCGAAAATTTCACTCACCTTCATCCAGGATAGGCCGGTGTATTTCGAGGCATTCCAGTGGACTTCAGCGCAGCAGCACCACCTGGTGGACGGCGGAGGAACTACCATCATAAATCCCGGCCGGACCTGAATCCAGCGCAGAGAACGCGCCGCTGGATCGCGAATGGACTGGGTAAGTAAATCTGCCCCATTAAGGTTTTCACTGCAGATTTTGATGTCCCAACAAAGAGTGGAGTAAAAACAAGAGGAGAAGTAGCGTCTTTCTATTTTATGTTATTATTCCTTAGGATCCACACCTGCTTATAAAACGGCAACAGTGATAGTTCAGTGTGTGGAGTTATCAAATTTTAGTCACTTCAGTTTCTCGCTTTAGTTATCAGAACTGAATCCCCAATAAATGCTAAAAAAAAATCAAGTAATTCTTCTGTACATTACAATTCTACTGATAAGGGTATAAAATAGCCTAAGCAAAAATATACCCAGTGTATAATCTAGCACAGGCAAAATATACTGGGGTACAATCTAGCCTAGGCCAAAACGTACCTGGGATATCCTCTGGGTTGTTACAATGTGACCCCAATTATCATGAGAACAACGGTCCCATTATTACTACTTAATGGAACTGCAAGTTGAACACACACCTTACCGAGTACAAAATTTTGCTAAAATGCCCAGTCACTAAAGACTTTTCTGGCCAAAAGAGTTAACTATCTAATGGTTTGAAACCCAAAGTGCCCCCTTAGGGAGTATATACCGTATATACTTGAGTATAAGCCGACCCGAGTATAAGCCGAAACCCCTAATTTCAACACAAAAAACTGGGAAAACCTATTGACTTGAGTATAAGCTGAGGTTGGGAAATGCATTGGTTACAGTCTCCCAGTATATAGTCTGCCAGCCCCTGTAGCATACAGCCTGCCCAACCCCTGTAGCATACAGCCTGCCCAACCCCTGTAGCATACAGCCTGCCCAGCCCCTGTAGCATACAGCCTGCCCAGCCCCTGTAGCATACAGCCTGCCCAACCCCTGTAGCATACAGCCTGCCCAACCCCTGTAGTAGGAAAAAAAATAACACTGTACTCATCTTTCCGACGTCCCCCATAGGTCCTCTTCTGTCTCAGAAGACACTTATACTCGAGTATATAAGGTAAGTTTGATGATAGAGGAAATTGCCGCATCAGTTACTGAGGAAGGATTTTGTCATTTTGAGATCCATATAGGATCCACAGGGGCCACTAGTATAAGCGCTGGGCGCATGTGTAAAGCATAAGGTGTGGTATGGGGGGTTCCTTGGGCCCACAAGAGAATTTATTTTGGAGATCCACCATACTTAGGCAAAGTACTCGGAGATACTTTTATTGGGTTGTTTTCTGTGTGGCTTTCGAGTTTTAGATCTGGGTTAGAATCTGGAACCACTATAGGATCATCTGGTACTCAGGTGGGCCTGAGTATGGGATCTAAGAAGTGACTGACACAGTGCCTATAATGGGAGGGTTGACTGAATTGATATTTTAGCATAAACAAAAGTAGAATAAATTATGACTACTATTACATGCTATAATTATATTGTATCACAGATACTAACTACAAGATCACCAGCAGTTAAGAATAATGCTGTGCCCTTACAGAGAATCTTCAAAAAGGGTATGTTTAAAATATAACTTTTACTAGTACAATAAAGTTCAGACACTTGCTGGTACAAGAATACACACAAAAATGGATTATGAGTAGAGATGAGCGAACACTAAAATGCTCGGGTACTCGTTATCCCAAAAATTCTTCAAACCAGAGGAGCAGGTAGGTGGCCCTCCAGTGAAATGGAATAGATTGAGTGCCTGTATGTGGCAGTCCCAAAAATTGTTCAAACCAGAGGAGCAGGTAGGTGGCCCTGCAGTTTTCAAACCAGAGGAGCAGGTAGGTGGCCCTCCAGAAAAATGGAATAGATTGAGTGCCTGTATGTGGCACTCACAAAAATTGTTTCAAACAGAGGACCGGGTAGGTGGCCCTCCAGAAAAATTAAATGCATGAAGTATAGCAAGAGCCAGTGGGCCCTGTCAAAAAATAGCCATTTTCCTCTAAGTATTCGTCCGAGCAACGAGCAGTTTCGAGTACGCTAATGCTCGAACGAGCATCAAGCTCGGACGAGTATGTTCGCTCATCTCTAGTTAAGACATATGACAATGCAACTGATTTAGTGAGAGTCCTAGACTGGTGTTACAATTACAAAGCAAAGCCTTGGATCTCTCTGGAGCAGACTTTTACCCAGCTGCCCTCTTATTTGGCAGGTACTTATTTGGCAGGTACTAGTCCACTGGACCACACAGTCTATGACTATTACTGCTATGGAGCAGGTCGCAGTGAGCAAATGGGGTTTAGATCATATAAAAAAATGACACATGAGGGAAGCATATTGGATAATGCTTTTGGACACACGTTTCCTACGAGGCAGGAATTATAGGGACCTGTCCCATATGTATTGAGCACGATATAAGCTCTCAATATGTGCACAATGGGGGTCATTTACTAAGGGGCCGAATCGTGTTTTTCCTTCGGGTTTCCCGAATATTACCGTTTTGCGATGAATTGGCCCGGGTTTTTGGCGCACGTGATCAGATTGTGGCGCCGGCTCCGGCATGCACGCAACAGAAATTGGGGGGCGTGACCATCGGAAAACCCGACAGATTCAGAAAAACTGCCGTATTTAAAGCAAAAAATGTGTTGCTTGACACGCACACTTACCTGCACCCAGGATAGCTTGTTGAACTCCAGTGAACTCCGACAGATTTCAGCGCAGCAACAACACCTGGTGGACATTGGGCGCACTACCTTAGTGAATCGCCAGAAGACCCAAATCAGCTTCGGAGAACCCGTCGCTGGATTGCGAATGGACCGGGTAAGTAAATCTGCCCTAATGTGTTTTAATAGGATGTACTAAGACGTACATTATGGCTAGATATGCAACATGATTTACAAAGAGGTTTATTATGGTTACATGTGATTATACCTGATACTGACAAGCACATTATCACTATGGTATCTTCCAACTTGTACAAACAGTAGTAAAACATGCGTGCTTAATGCTGTCATATTACCATATTGACAGTAGTAATTTTAAAAGTGCAGAAACATCAATACATATAGACACCTGACCATCCGTGAACTGCAGCACTCTACAAATGTTTTAGGTAGACATGGAAAACGTGCTGAAAATAAAACAAAGGTTATTGCTGTTTTATACATAAGACTCCCACTGTTGATTGATGCTCCTTACTTGTGTGTTGACTGTCAGGGCTCGGAGTTAGTGAACCCCCTCGACCACCACGGACGATGACACAAGCCGACACAAGTCGACACCTGGGACCGGAGTCTAAGTGGCACCCGGTCTTCACCAGAGCCCACCGCAAAGCAGGATGGCCTTGCTGCAGTGTTATGCCACCAGGTTGTTCTACAGGTGGCAGACAAGGTCGAGGTACAGAATCACTGGGCAGTCTTGTGGTCAGGAACAGACAGATGGTCAAGGCAGATGGCAATGATGCAAGGTCGGGTACGGAGCAGGAGGTCAAGGCTGCCAGCGAAGGAGCAGAGTCAAGGTCATGTACGGGGTTATAACAGGAGTTCAGAGGGCAGGGAACAAATGCTGAGGGAAGCTTTCTCTTTGGCAAAGAGCACTAAGCACAGGGGTTGCTGGGAGAAGCCAGCTTTTACAGAAAAACCAGAAGTGGCCATCGCCAATCAGTGGCGCGCTGGCCCTTTAAATATGAGAGTGCCCTAGGGAGCGGGGATGCACACGCTGGCCAGCCGGGACGGGAGCAGTAACGCGGAAAGGTGAGTGAGCTAGGGATCGGGCGCCGTCACAGAGAGATACGTGGATCCCAGGGACATCTGTGACATTGTCCTTTTAAATGCTGTTGTGAAACCTAACTGCGGCACTTCAATGGCCGCTGTGTTTGGCCTCTGCCCTCTTGTTCTCTAATGTCACTTCTTGCTCCCTTCCACCCTTATGGTGGTGCAGATCATTTAAGGTTTGTGCAGACCGCTTGTACTGACAATCAGCGATGATCAATCAATGATCACTAAAACAGAAGGTATGTTGTAGCAATGATCAGACCCCCTCCGGTGCATAAACTATCTAAACTGAAATATAGTACAATAAAATAAAACAAACAAGTAATAAACATGAGAATTCCAATCCCCCCCCCCCCCCCCCACCTACTCCAATGATTTCCATAGAACCTATTTTATGTAAAAAAGACACATTTCTATTTTATTTCTTACATTAAAAAAGTATTTTTTAAATAAAAAAGAGAACATTAAAATAAAATAATCTTATTCAAGGAAGTTTATTTTATTTTAATGGTCTTCCAATAGTTTTTGGAAAAAGGGGAAGTTCAAGCAAGAAACGTAAGTTGTTCAACCAAGCATAATCTGATTGAAAGGCTCATATCATTGCATCTTGGCAATGAAGCCTAAGTGTTTCCAATTGGTACGGTGCCCTGTTCCATATCATTAGAACTAGAATAATTTATGTATTAATTTATAGATCAATATTAATTTTATGGTGTTGTAAACTCTATAAGATGCTCAAATATATTACATTAAAGGGAACCTGTCATCGGCAAATGGTCTAAAAAACAATTCAAATATATTGTCAAAGAATGTGACGTCTTGTAGTTTTTGTTTCTTTCATGGTCTGGTGGGATGACATCATCCAGAAGATCAACTTGGAAGTAAAATGTAAATTGGTTGCACAAATTCAAGGAGTTTAACAATGAAGTCAAGGTGGGGAGCTCCGAATACCTCCTACTCTTTGATTGAGATCATGCATTGGATTTCAGAAGATCTTTTTAGTGATGTCTTTGGGTTCAGAGCCACTAAATACAATGAAGAGGTTTTCTGATGAAGAGAGAGCTTGACTTCAGTGTTGAAATCTCCGCCTCTATGACTTTGCTCCCCTCAGTTGTCCTCTTCGGGGCAGTTCTCCGCGGTATCCGTCACCATGCATATGAGTAGGACCGCTTGGAAGAAACTGGCCCCCCTGACCCAGCGGGAAACAGCTGCCCTGCTCTGCAATGCTCTTCCCTATTATCTGCTTGTGGCTGTTGCTTTTACTGGTGGTGGGTTTTATGCTTACCGAACATTGATTAGGGACAAGGCACGCTTCATCGACCGCCATGATTTCATCAATACACAGCTGAGATATGCACTAGATGATTATGAGACCAAAAAGTAAAGTCCAAGAGAGATTTTTACCCAGACTTCAAGCTATAGGAGCAAAATAAAGGGACAGTCCATCTTGCCGTGCAGCCTCTATGTTTTTATACAACCAATTTACATCTTACTTCAAAGTTGATTTTCTGGCTGATACCTCCACATTTGGCCATCAAAGAAACACCGCCTCGAAGGTGTTCAGCTGCTGAGTAACATAATGGAAGTGGTTGATTAGGCCAATTTCTGCTTAAAGGTTCGCTTTAAGATAAGAAACACAAAGTACAAAATACACAAAACTACAGTGATCCAGCAGTGGAGGAGAACCCTCACACATAGTGGAAGCCGGATACCTCATTAGGTTGTATTGAGACAAAGAGTTTTTCAGATGGCATAGACGTATGTGATGTTTCAAACAAGGTTCATCCATTGAATCAAGTTTAATGTAACTGCCTTATCTTTTCTTAACAAAAAGTGAAAGGCTTTGTCTGTTGAAATTTGTTATACAAATTGGACTGAAAATGAAAAAGGAACTGTCAGGACACTTTGGGACCCACTAAGCTACTTAGAGGTCCATAAGATACTCTGCTTTACGGTCAACAATTAACCGATATATATTATGAGTTAATTATGAGGCGCATCAGACTCACAGCAGAAACTCCTACACTGGTGCATCCTCCAGCAGGAAGTGAAGCCGGGACAATATTCTAGTGTCACTGCGCATGCACCATAACTACAGGACTTGTGGAGTGAAGTCAAGGTGTACTACACTGGCTTCAATAGCCAAAACATGCAGGTGCAGGGAGCTCCGGATGCAGGCAAGTATAAATGTTTGGGATTTTTTTTAACGTAACCTTGTAGGGGGACAATTTTAGTGAGTCCTTAAGGACCTGTGGGTGGTTTAGTGTCCCAAATTGCCCTGACACGTTCCCTTTAAAGTTATTCCCAAAGATGTTTGGCCATACTCTGACCCAGAATGCAATGCAATGATAATATGCATCAGTATAATAATACAGACCAGAAAGGATATTCACCCTGGCAAGTTTTTTTGCCACAGCTTTGTCATCCCTCAGAAGTGGCAGAAAACTTGTTTCAGGGTATCGCACCCTATCTGGTCGGTATTATTAGATCATTGCTTTTTAATTCTGGAATTTTTCCCATAACAGTTTACGGACAATGGTATTTACTATCCTATGTAATCTTGTGGTGTTGTGGGAAGTTTGTGTCAGGCTTTGTAGTTACGGTAATGATGATAGATTAGAATATTGGGGTTTGTGAGTTTGGCTTGATTGAGTTTCCATTTTTATATACTGTTTATTATTTGGAAGAAAAGTAATTTCTCTTGTATTCTGTTTGTCTTCCATGAGTAGGTTTTGGTATTTATTTGTCCCATTTGGATATTTTCAGGTGGGGGCCCGTATTTTAAGTACCTACGCCATCCTTTAATGTATTGGTTCTTATTTCAGCCAAGTCAAGAGTCTCTACATTTAGATCAAATGTTTTTTATTTTATTTGTGAGGACATGGCTCATCAATTTCCTCAAGGCTCTCTTGATCTCATGATTCCTCAGACTGTAGATCATGGGATTTATTAAGGGTGTGACGACTATGTACAGAACAGATCGGTATTTGTTGACTTCAGGTGAGCTGTCATCACTTGGAGCCACGTAAACTGCGATCAGGGTCCCATAATACAGACAGACGGTGGTCAGATGGGAGCTACAAGTGGAGAAGGCTTTTCTTATACTTTTAACTGATGAAATTTTAAGCAGAGTGAAGAAAATTGAAAAATAAGACAAAATTATAAAAACAAATGGAAAAAATACAATAAGAATAGAAATAATAAAATCTTCCATGGTCAACAAAGAAATGTCCGAAGTGGCCAATGTAATAGTGGGAACAAAGTCACAGAAGAAGTGGTCAACAGAATTGAAACCACAAAAGTTAAACTGGATAACAACAACAAATTCACAAAATATTAACACAATGACTAAAGACCATGACCCAATAACAAGCCGGAGGCAAAGATCTGGGCCCATCAGTGAGGAATATTGTAATGGATGACAAATGGCCAAATATCGATCATATGACATAATAGCAATGATAAAACATTGGACAAACCCAAATATACCAAAAAGATGCAGCTGCAAGATACAAACCCAAAGGGGCAAAGTGCCCCCCTCGAAGAGTATTATGTGCAACATCACGGGGACAACGCTGGTGGTTAGTAGGACATCAGCTATGGATAAGTGTTTCAGAAAGAAGAACATTGGGGTCTTGAGATGGTCCATAGTGGACACCAGAAGGATAATAAGAAGATTTCCACCCAGTATTAATGTGTAAGTCAGGAGAAACACAACGAATAGAAGAGATTTGTATTTGTACAGACCTCGGAATCCAAGAAGATGAATCTGTGTGACTTGAGTCTGGTTCTCCTCACACATTATTTATGTCTTAATGAAGAAGGTTTTATTTTCTTCTATGAAACAAGTAATCTATGAAAAATGTGTTTACAAAAAGCCTGAAATGCAGCGTGTCAAAGAAACAAATAAGTATCAGAAGGTTTCCGATAGAAGATGGTCCCCAGATCTCCTGAGTATTTTCAGCATAGATGCGACATTAACTGCTATTAGGTCTATATACACAAATGTATAATGTTCCAAGCGTTGTTGTCTTTTATAGCGTGAGATAAGCACAGAATATTCTCCCAGGATCCTGAAAATATAATTATTATATTATTATTATTATAATTAAGCACATAAATCAAAGTAAACAGATGAGACCGGTAATTTACAATAATGGAAGCTACAGTTCCCCAGAGATGATGGTTACAGCCTACAGTTTATTGTAGATAATAAGTAATTGTTAGACTTCACAATGGAAAATGCTGAAGTGTTCTCCTTGACCGCTCCAAAATGTAGGTCTCCTGTTTTCTCTTAGTGTTAGCAAATGGGAATTTTTGGCAACACAAATTAAGAGAATGACGTTGTGTAATGAAGGAGTAAAAAAGTTATTCCAGCCATCCATGACAGGCCCAACAAAGCCCAAATCAGCACTTTATTATCCATGCTGGATAAAGCTTCTTCTATAGATGTGATATAGCCCTGAATGTTTATACTAAATCTGATGCATGTTCAGCAGTGAGGTGGGGGCTTAGCAAGGGAAGGGTGTCCTAAACTGGACATACAGGGGCAGATTTATCAAGTGGCTGAAAGTCAGAATATTTCTAGTTGCCCATGGCAACCAACACTTGATGAATCTGCCCCACAAAAACATGGGGGAAGTCAGCAGTGACCGCCCTACAATCCATCTCACGATACAGGGTGTTCACTCCAAAATATTCTTTACAAATGTCAGCAGATAAGTTAATGACAGGAGTGTCTGTTTCTTGTACAGTGTATCACATTGATAGGACAATAAAAAATCAACCCAAATACACTTGACCATCACAGATCCAAGATGTCTAATCCTGTTTATTCAGCTGAAAAAAGGGAGTGTTGCTTCCTAAGAAGAAGTCCATAAGTTCTGTCATCTGCAATGACAGTCAGATCAGTATGGACATGTTGGTGGCAGCTTCATCACCATGATTCAACTATTCATGCCGTGACTGATTGCTCTGAGGGACCCACCAATATAGCTAAAAGACATAGGGGGTCATTTATGTTTATATTTCTCCCTGATTTTTCTGTCTTTTTTGAGATATTTCTTGGTGCTTTGCAATTTTTGCGCCTTTGTAGGGACATTTTGTCTTGACATTTGTTTTTCGTCAGTATGACGCATTGATCTTCTATTCCAGATGTGTTACATGTTGTAAATTACATTTATCATTTCAAATTAAATTTGCAACAGGTCCAGGCTAAACCATTTTATTGAAGGAAAACTTAGAAAATGGAAAGAAGTGACTTGCAAAATTTGTGTGACATTTTTGAGACATTTTTAACAAGTGTCTTAAAGAGAGATCTGAAAAAATATCCACCATTTAAAACAAGGAAAAAGTGAGATTAATTACCCAAGAAGCAGACGGAAAAAAGATAGGCAAAAACAGAGATAAGATAAATGACCCCCATAGTCTTCTTGGTTTATAACTCAATTGTTCTTAATCATGTTTATCTTCATTGACCACACTTTGACATCAGAGTCACCATAAAGCACTTTACAACCTTTTATATATAGCCTATTTATTTTATTGGTCCTTAGCTAGAGATGGGCAAATTAGTTCAAATTCGATTCGACCAGGTTCACCAAATTTTCTGAGAAAATTTTATTTGAATCGAAACTAATCACGGCACGTGACATAACAGTATGTCACATGCCGGGTTCGGGTGTATGGAGAGGGCTCAAGGGCTGAGTTTTTGAGAACAATTACAGTTCTTGAGGGAGATTTTTGAAATTGTACTATTTGAGAATTATTTTTTATTCCAGGACAGATATTTCCATCAGATACGTGGTGTGGCTATGGAGTCAAATGTGGCCCCACCCTATGCAAATTGCTATTTGGCCATGTTCGAGGAGGATTATGTATACTCCCACCCTCTATTAGTAAGATATATTAAATGCTGGCGTCGCTTTATCGACGATGTGATTTGCATATGGGTGGGGCCACAGGAGACCCTAGAAGAGTTTGTCATCTTCTTGAATTCGATCAGAGAGGAGCTAAAATTTACAACGACTTCAGATGGATCCGAGGTCAGTTTTCTGGACACAGTGCTTATTAAAAGTGAGGATGGAACTTTAAGCACAGATTTATTTAGAAATCCAACAGAAAGGAACAGTGTTCTCTACTTTAAATGAAACCATTTTCAATCAACTAAAAAGGCGATTCCTAAATCACAATTCCAGAGGGTAAAGAGGAGTGTGTCCAATAAATTGGTTCTTGAGACCAGACTTAACGAAATGGAAAATAGATTCAGCTTCAGAACATGGCACCCCTAAGACCACTTCAAAAGACAGGATAGTCTTCTCTCACCCCTTTATTCAAAAAGTGGATAACATCATTAAAAAGCATTGGAAAATACTCCAGAAAACATTTTCTGGAATTGCAGAATTCCAAAATCCGTCATTGATTTGTAATAAAAAAGCTCTCAATTTAAGGGATAGGCCGATGAAAGCAGATCTTAGCAGTTCTGCTAAAATTCCAAGACAAACGTTCCTTGCTAGTAGAAAAAAACGGTACTTACCCATGTCTGAATTGCTCCCAATGTTCAAATGTCATCCGGGGCAATACATTTTATCATTCCTACTCCGGACATAAAGTAAATGCTTTTTTCACATGTGAATGAAACAATGTGATATATCTGATTAAATGCCCATGTGGCTTATTTTACATTGGGGAAATGATACAGCAGGTCCGAGATAGGATCAGGAAACATAAGTCTACTTCAACCAATACCTCAACATTTTCACAAACATGGCCATTCAATAGCCCAGCTTAAATTTATGGTTATCGAAAAAAAATGTTTTCCCGAGACGAGGGGGCAACATCAAACAACTTCTGTTACGCCGTGAGGCATATTGGATTCATACCCTTAACACTCTAGAGCAGTGGTGGCGAACCTATGGCACTGGTGCCAGAGGCGGCACTCGGAGCCCTCTGTGTGGGCACCCGGGCCATCGCCCCAGCATGAAGTTCACCAGACAGCACTCAAAAGAATCTTCCTGCAGAACCTTCCTATAATGATAGGCGAATTTGCCCTCCTCCTTTCAACTGTGTTGGTGTCTTTAGGAGGCTGAATGATTGAACAAGGAGAAATAAATTACTGCTTAAATTGCTGTGCTGGCACTTTGCAATAAATAAGTGGCTTTTGGTTGAGGTTTGGGCACTCGGGCTCTAAAAGGTTCGCCATCACTGCTCTAGAGCCTATAGGGTTAAACCATGAGTATAATATCACACACTTGCAATGGATTGACACAAATGTATATACAACATGACTTCTGTTTGAGTATTCAGAATGTTACTTATGATATATGAGTGCAAAATGAATCGTTTTGAGTCATATCATATTTTGAGTTATTTTTGAGTGCAAAATGTATTGTTTTGTATCACATGAAACTTACTTTTTTTATCTCCTCTCTGATTTTAGAAAAGAAGTCAGAAATAATCAATATTCTTTCCAGTTGTCAAACTCCGTGATGGCATCACACCTCGACTGCTGGTTGTCGCTGGTGTGATGTCAATAGTAGGAGACACGATTTTCTCCTTTTTGCTGTCTGTATTAGTTTGTATTTTCAGTAGTATCGCTATTCAGTTGACAAAGGCTTAGGTTCAAGCGGAAACACGTCCTGTTGTATTGCTGTACTGCATGGCTTTGTGCTAATAAACTTCAGTTTCAAGTTTAACGATCCTGCTGTGTGGCGGGACCTTCTTCCTTTAGTCTATTATTACTTGTCTTGGATATTGGGAGAGGTTCTCCATTGAAATAAACTTGAATCTTTTTATTGGCCATGGGGCCCAAGTATACACGAAGACTGTGCCGAGAAATAATTACAGAAGAATTACATCCAAAAGACATTCGTGTGGATTTATCAATCTCTTTGGGAGAGAATTTAGATGTAATTCTACCGCACCTGCAAGCAAGGAATGAGTGAAGCACACCACCCTGGAGTCTATTTCATGCTGATAAACCCATGGTTTATCTAAAAAAACATTTTACTCACATATGCAAATGAGGCTCCGGTGCTACCCCTACGTCACTATCGCGATTTTGTTCCCTGCCGAACATTAATTATGCATGCCTCCCTCTTTCTAAGCTCCCTCCTTCAGTTGCCGAGAGCGGTGACGTCACCCTGCTCTCGGCTCTTATCGCGCATGCGCGTACAGCTAATCTCGCGGTGCCTGCTTCTCTGCTCACTGCGGCTGCGCAAAGACCGGTCTGCGTGGGTTTTCAGCTCGATGGAGTTCTCATCATCACTTTTCAGGGCGCAGATTTGTTTTTGTAGAAAAGGTTTGTGTCGCTACGCTCCCACTTGCACCAACGATTCTGCTATGTTCCCACTTACACCAACGATAGTCTATGCTCCCACTTACACCAACGATAGTCTATGCTCCCACTACTACCCATATATACACAGATATACCCACTGACATGTTAGTGTATATATATATATTACCCACTGTCACCAATGACATTATATATAAATATATAATTTTATATATATATATAAATAAAATATATATAGATATATATACCCACCAACACCAATGTGAATATATATAAAATACTAATATATATACTGGAGTCTAAGCATATTTTTTCTTTTCAAAATTTTTGCTCAAAAACACTAACTCGGCTTATACTCGAGTATATAGGTTTTTCAAGTTAGAATTAGGGCTCACGGCTTATACTCGGGTCGGCTTATACTCAAGTATCTATATTACCGACGCACAGAAATGTGAATAAAATATCTAAACCACTTACACCAGTATGTTTATATATGTGAGTGTATGTACATATGTGTCGCAATCAAATTTTTAAATGAATTTTTATATTTTTATAGCAGTATTTGAGGTTGCTTATGTTTAATGTTATGTAATTTTTTTTTTATGCAGCTGTATATAATATACAACGCTTTATTCATACTCAAGTCTGCTGAGTCATATTCTGCTGATTTGGATCCTTTAGGAAGGTTTTGTTCAATAGTTTCTTCACCTAGACCCTTTTGTTTGCAGCTTTCACATCTATCTTTTTTGTTTACAGATTGATTTTCATCTTCATCCGTTTGGATTTTCGTGAAAATTAATTACCTCAAAATCTCGGTGAAAGGTATATAGATAAGTTGACTGATTGCATTCTGAATCATTTTATTGTTATGTGTCAAATAATCTAATTAACTGTTTCTCTTTCGTAATAGGGTTTTTTTCATTTTAACCTTGTTTCAACTGTCATCATTGGTCATACGGTAAGTACATAATTATACAATATAATAACAGGTGGACATAGTTGGATACTTTTCCATACTATTTTGGGATGTAGACGGCTTATGGTCATTGACATTAGCGCACACAAGTTTACAATTTTTTTTTCTTTCACTTCAAAGTTGTGTTTATTAGTATTAGAGCACGGGGCATGCCCAGGCCGTGCTGTAGAATGTTGCGGTCCTTCTTGTACATTGTCCTTGTATTCAGCCTGATACAGACATGCTTCATCTTGATTATTCATGACAAGCTTGGCTTGCAAAAAAATTCTAATTTTTATTAGCACACCAGAGAGCGTGAGGCTTCACTTTTGCAGAAGCCGTCTTATTCCTAACTAATCATCGCACGTCCATAAGAATACCAGTGCTATTATAATTACAAACAGTAGGAAAGATGAGGTAGCGCTTAAATTATTATAAATTATATGTTCCGCCCATCCACCCATCAGCATCAAAACCAAGTAGTTATATTGAAGGTGTATGTTTCACTGTAAATTTATTTTACGGGATCTGGAATACGCAAAAAAAAAAAATTATTTTATGTATGTTCACCATTTTTGTTAATTATGTTTTTTCTGATTTTTGCAGGTTATTCAATTCTTTTAGAAAGATGCCAACTTGTGTAGTTAACCATTGTCTTAGCAAATCTACTAGTGATCCGGTTATTCTACACAGATTTCCGAATGTCCTTACCAAAATTAAAGTATGGCTTTGACAAACTGGTCAAAAATTTTCTAACATCGATTCCATGGCCGAGAGAATATTTCATGCCAAAAAACAAAATAAATATGCACTATGCTCACTTCATTTTGAACCAGAGTCGTATAATGTTACCTCTAGCGGAAGAGTGCTAAAACACGATGCAATTCCTACACTATTTCCGCGTTGTGAAGAAGGAGAGTCTGTAATCGAAAAAACTCTTAAAAAAAAGCAGACGTCGAAATCTGAAAAGACCTTTGGAGTGTACATCAGCACCCATGGAAAATCCTGTAGCATCTCCTTTGCTGGATGAAGAAGAGCCACAGGAATCTGTCATTTCAACTAATAAGCGTAGTTTTGGCACACAAACAGAATTCACTTTGTTGAATTCTAAGTTGGTTTATCTGCAACCAGAGTTATTGCCTGAACCTTTAGACTCTGTTATGTCTTCACCTGTTACAGACAGAGCTAAACAAAAGTCCTCTACCCCCATGCCACCAAAAACAAGAAAAAATATAGTTTCCATGTCTGAATTTGCATCACCGTAAAAAAAAAGCCACTTGCAGAAACTACTAATTTGGATGAAATAGAATGTTCATTGGATGCAACTGGTCCTATTTCACCAATCCTGTGTGATATTGACAAAGAAGATAGTGGAAGCAATCAATCAATCGGAGCCTTCTTTTTCCGAATTACAGTCGGACCCAAAGGACTATAGCTACGTCCCTGAAACACCAAGTTTAGATTCTTCTGATTTGGTACAGTACCTTACAATGTTTCCTGAAAACCCATCATCCACTGTTAGTTATGAAACAGACGAGGAAATTGTAAAGGATAGAAAAATCATAATTTTCGAAAGCTGTTTGGACAATTTAATTTTCAAGGTTAACTGCCAATTTGACCCAAATTGTAAAAGTACAGATAAATGTTTTAAAAAATCTTTTCAAGGTTCTTTTTTACGTATAACTGGTCAACGTTTAATAGGCCATAGATTTCTGATAATGGAATCCCAGCCTGAAATTGGAAACTATGCTGGAGGAAATATTCTTCTAGCAGGTTCCATATTATTTAGCGGACTAAATTTTCAAAAAGTCTGCGAGTTATTCAACATATTTGGAATGGTGGGAATATCGAGCACCTCTTACTATAGATAACAATCTCATTTTTTATTCCCTGCCATCGATATGGCATGGAAAGAAAACCAAAAAAAAAATAAGGACAACATTGGTAACAAAGGACTGTGTGTTGCCGGAGATGGACAATGCGACAGCCCTGGACATAGTGCAAAGTACTGTATTTATACAATTCTTGACACATGCACCGGTCAGATCTTGGATTTTGAAGTTGTCCAACGTTCACAATGCACATCGTCAGTGGCTATGGAGAAACATGGCTTTGAGATTTGCCTCAATAGACTAATTGATAATGGGTTCCTCATCTGTATGTTTGCTTCAGATCGCCATGTTGGTATTCGAAAAAAACTGAAAGAGGATTACCCATGGATAAACCATCAATTTGACATTTGGCACTATGCAAAGTCTCTAAAAAAAACTTTCAGCAGCAAGTAAATTGAGAATGTGCAAGGAATTAGTGCCTTGGATTGATAAAATTATATTTACATTTCTGGTGGTGTGTACAGAATTGTGAACGAAGTCCAAGAATGCTACAAGAGAAATGGTTTTCTGTACTTCACCATGTAGCCAACACTCACGAATGGGAAGGTGATTTGTATAGCAAATGCAGTCATGACCCTTTGGAAGATGATGACCGTGATTTATTGTGGGATCAATGTCCTAGGAAGGTAGAGGAATGATTCTAGTAACTTATTTTTGTGACTAGTTTTGCTATGTAGCTATTAGGAATGGATTCCATATTATTTGCCGTATTTTAGCTTTCAATAATAATTTCAAAATACTCAGCCCCATATGACCCTGTAAACTCTATAATAAGCTCTGTCATATAAAATATAAATGTCATGTGTCTCTAGGAAGGTAGGAAACAGAGCCACACACTTAAGGACACCCAACTTACAGGCGACCCCTAGTTAAAGACGGACACCTCGGCCCATTGTGACCTCTAGTAAAGCATCCAGAGAGCTTCACCATGGTCCCAGACTACAACGATCAGCTGTAAGGTGTATGATATAAAGCTTGATAGATAATCCTTGGTCCTGTTACAGCAAAACATTTTGAAACTCCAATTGTCTTTGGGACAAAAAAAATATTTGTCTGGTGCTAAAATTATAAAATATACAGTTTTGAATTACATACAAATTCAATTTAAGAACAAACCTCCGGCACCTATCTTGTATGTAACCCAGGAAATGCCTGTACTGTAAACCTTAGAGACCGGACCACTTTCCAGCAGCCTCCACATTTCTAAAAGGTTTTTGTACAAAACGTTGTCAATTTTTTTCCCTTATTTGTAGAGTAAAAACATGTTGAATATTGACTTCCTCTTGGTCAGGGCCGTGAACAGGAATGAATATTCCAACTTTATTGCCTTGTACTTTTATTGATTTACAATATGTGCAAAATAGGAACAGTAAAGGAGCTTCACAAAGTTTGGACACAATATTATTAATGACTATAACGTGACATTATTATTCTTCCCTAAACAATCAAACATATAAATGTATCTGTAACTCACATTCCCAATTAATAACAATAATGGATTTCGATATACAGTATATTTTCAGACAAATAATGTGAATTCATAATTCAACAGTTTATCATTCATGTAGGTTAGTACTGAGCTTACTTTCTTCTGAGAGGAGTTTTTTATAAAATGAGCAGAAATTGATGATCCGAAATAAACTATGTGATATGTGTCTACGTGGGGTCATCGAGTTTTGTTTATTGCAGAACACTTTGATCTCTTTAGGGCAAATGTTTCATGTTTTCCATCCATTTTAGAAAACACGGAACATTTGTATTTTCATCAAGGCTCTCTTGATCTCATGATTCCTCAGACTGTAGATAATGGGATTTACCAATGGTGTGACGACTATGTACAGCAGGGATTGGTACTTGTTGATTTCGGATGAGCTCTCATCACTTGGAGCCATGTAAACTGAGATCAGGGTCCCATAATACACACAGACCGTGGTCAGGTGGGAGCTACAAGTGGAGAAGGTTTTTTTTTACTGTTAGTTGAAGACATTCTAAGAATAGTGAAGAAAATACAAAAGTAAGTCACAATTATTAAAGTGAAAGGAAATAACATCATAAGGATGGAATTCACAAAGTCTTGCAGCAGCAAACTAGAAATGTCCGAAGTGGCCAATTCCATTGTGGGGCCAAAGTCACAGAAGAAGTGGTCAACGTAATTCAAGCCACAGAAGTTAAACTGGATAGCAACAAATAACTCACTTGATGTTATTACAGTGACTGAAGACCATGACCCAATAACAAGCTGGAGGCAAAGATCTGGACCCATCAGTGAGGAATAACGTAATGGATGGCAAATGGCCAAATATCGATCAAATGACATGACGGCAATGATATAACATTGAACAAACCCAAAAATGCCAATAAAGCAATAAAGCTGCATGATACAAAACCAAAGGGGCAAAGTGCCCCCCTCGAAGAGTATTATGTGCAACATTACGGGGACAATGCTGGTGGTTAGTAGGACATCGGCTGTGGATAAGTGTTTCAGGAAGAAGTACATCGGGGTCTTGAGATGGTCAGTAGTGGACACCAGTAGGATTATTACAAGATTTCCACCCATTATTAACGTGTAAGTCAGAAGAAACACAATGAATAGAAGAATTTTGTATTTGTAGAGACCTCGGAATCCAAGAAGATGAATCTCAGTGACTTGTGTCTGGTTCTCCTCACACATCATTTTTATCTGTCGGAAAATTCAAGAAATAATGACTAATCTATAAAACAAGTGATATCAGCAAATATGGAACAGCAAAGACCTTAATCATCATTTATTATTCAAGTGGTGAAGTTCCCATCTTTTATACAGTAAATGAACACGGAAATCTCCTCCAGGGTCCGGACATTGTAATGAAACTGAAGCTAATGATGATTACCGATGGGACCGGTGATTAATCAGATGGTTGTCCAGAGAGGATTTTTATTAAAAACATTTCTAAATAATAAGTGATTTAGAAATTTATTCCACTATGGATAATACAGGGATGTAATTACTGCCCATGCCAAACAACCTTGAACATTCCCAAACTCATGTTTTCAGTTGACCTGGTGTAGAAAATAATACAACGCAAACTGAGTAAACTTGGACCTGCATTGCCATCCAGTGTGTGAGGAAAGATTTTTTGTCAAAACAAAATCTCAAGTGAAATCCAGCAAATGGGTCTTCACTTCACATGCCACGAAGCAAGCCCACATGCTGGTACCATACTGTGTACCCACCGTATTTTTGCCTCACTCTCTGTCGCTGATTGCGGATCTTGTTCTGTATTCTGGTGTCTAAAGTTGTTAACAGGGCCATATTTTCCACTAGCCAATGAGGAGGCAGTGCTGGGGGCAGCCAGTCCATGGGGGCATAACTCAGTAAGTAGGAAAATTATATTCACGGGAAAGTGGGTATGTTGGTAGGGTTAGTCTGAGGACCCACAGACAAACAGAAGTAGCACCGAACACATGACTGACTGAACTCATTAACCAGACATGCGTAGTGTCTCTAGTGCATAAAGGGAACCGCCCATTTTCTGTAATTACAAATTACAAAATGAGTTAACTCACTTTAAAGGAAACCTACCACAACGGATCTACCTATTAAGGTAGATCTGGTGGCAGGTTCCTCTAATGAATAGTAGTATAGCTATTTTTAGGGCGAATTCTTGGCCCAGAACTTTAATACATTTTAATTCCCCCAATACGCAAATGACTACTGTGGTGTGGAGTAGGCGATGCATCTTCAGTGCGCAGCTACGAGCTGCGCACAATTGTCTGTAAGCCGGGCTCTGTGCATACACAGGGAGCAGGCCGCCAGCTGTGCGGTCTCGGCTCAGAAGATGCAGCTACTCCTCATGCACAGAACCATCTTCGCAGAGGAGTAAGCAAAGCTACCAGGAGCTCTGTTCTGAAGATGCATTGGTAGGCGGAATTCAAGAGGCTACTGAGGTGTGGAGTAGCCATGCCATGTAGCCTCAGCTCCGGATACTCCACGCCCCAGTAGCCTCTTTCGAAAATTTGCATATTAGGGTATATACTACTGTACATTAGAGGAACCTGCCACCGGATCTACCTAAATAGGTAGGTCCATGATGGTAGGTTTCCTTTAAGTCATGTTAACCAGTGCTACATCTTTAGATTGATGCTGTGCAGGAGTTTCCAGGTTGGTGAAGGGGAGCTCACAGGACAAGCTACAGCTCCTCCATTCCCCTGACTCTCCTTGAGTTGTATTGTGCATTTTGGAAGTGATCAGGACCCTGAAATGCATGTGTACTGGATGGACATGACTGTACATGTGCACTGAACGTACATGGGTGTGCATGTGTACTGGATGTACATGGGTGTGCATGTACACTAGAGGGTTGTGGGTGTGCAATAGTACAGGGAGGTCATGGGCATGCATTTATACCAGACAGGCATGGGGGTGCATGTTAATCAGATATATGCGGGTTTACATGTAAACTGGATGGGCATTGGTGTGCAATTTATACTGGATTGGAGTGGTTATTCATGTACATTGGACAGGCCTGTACATATGTAATGTATTCCAAAAAAAAAACATAATAATAGAGTATCAAACACAGTCTTTCATCCTTCTCCTTCCCTGATATGAATCAAATTACAGGGTTTAGAGAACCAATGGACCCCCACTATCTGAATGAACACGTCTGGGATCAAAGGAAGAGAGAATTATTCTTTACAGTAACATTAATTAGTTTGTATTAGTCTATACGAGTTCTGAAACCACCCTCTTTCTTCCTGACAAAAAAGAATACTGCCCCACAGGAGAGTTGGATAGATGACCCTTTTGTAAACTCACCCACATAGCTTCACGTTCTGGGGGAGACAAATTGAAAATCCTGCCTCAATAGTTTTAGACCCAGACAGGGTTTTAATTCCACAATTTATCAAAAACATCAGCAAAATGAAAAATATTATCTAGCAGAACGACATTTCCAGACTGTATTTCAGTAACAAGTAGGGAAGAACAATGAGAGGAACATTTTTCACCCCACTTAGTCAATTCACCAGAGGTCCAGTCCAAGACTGGGTTGTGCAGAGCTAGCCAAGAGGGACCCAAAATAACATCAGCAGGTGGATTAACACAAAAAACAAATATCAACATGTTTAAAAGAGATGACTCCTGGAATGGAGCATCCCGATTAATCTAAACCAGGAGCCATCACAAAAATCTAATTTTGCAGTGGCATTCAAATTCATAAAGACCTTGCCAGAAACAGATCTCTCAGTGACTGGGAGGATTATAGGCGACAGGCGGGCATATCGCCGTGTGCTGGAGAGGAAGTGACCCCTTCCCCCTCCATAGGAAACAGTGGCGCATGACCGCACACTCTATCTTTTCCCGGAGTACGGCGCACAACAGTGGCGCATGTGTGGCATTGTACCGCTGCTGGGCCTCCTTTGCCGTCTATGGGGACGTAATATGCGGACGCAAATTTGCGGCCATATATACGTCCCCATCGACAAGCTTGTAAATGTACCCTAAGGCTGTCCATAAAAGGATTTACCAATGGAGTGAATACTATGTACAGGAGGGATCGGTATTTGTCGATAACTTCAGGTAATGTAAACTGATGTAATCAGATTCCCATAATACACACAGACTGTGGTCAGGTGGGAGCTACAAGGGGAGAAGACTTTTCTTTTACTGTTATTGAAGAAATTTAAGAATGGTAAAGAAAATACAAAAGTTCAAATTATTAAAGTGAATGAGAATGGCATCATAAAGATGGAATTAACTTTAGTAATTAGTGTAATTAGTTTTACAGCATCAAACTGGAAATGTCTGAAGTGGCCAATTTGATTGAATAACAAATAACTCGATGGAAGTTATTATAATAATTAAAGACCATGACGGAATAACAAGCTGGAGACAAAGGTCTGGACTCATCTATGAGGAATGTGCAACATCATAGGGACAACTCTGGTGGTACAATTATAAGCCAAGACCCCTAATTTTACCACCAAAACTGGGAAATATAAGCCGAGGGTGTAGTATACAGCTAGCCAGCCCTCATGTAGTATACAGCCAGCCAGCCCCCTGTAATATACAGTCAGCCCCATGTAGTATACAGTCAGCCCCATGTAGTATACAGCCAGCCAGCCCCAAGAAGTATACAGCCATCCCCAAGTAGTATACAGCCAGTCCCATATAGTATACAGCCAGCCCCATGTAGTATACAGCCAGCCCCCATATAGTAAACAGCCAGCCCCATATAGTAAACAGCCAGCCCCCATGTAGTATACAGCCAGCCCCCATATAGTATACAGCCAGCCCCCATGTAGTATACAGCCAGCCCTCATATAGTTTACAGCCAGCCCCCATGTAGTATACTGCCATCCCCCTGCCAAGCGCATAAAAAATAAAACACTTAATACTCACCCTACGGTGTCCGGATCGTTGGCACGGGTCCCGATCTTCAGCTGCCTCTTCTTTCTTGTTTCTTCTTTCTTCTGTAGCAGGCAGAGTCGCGTCCATGTGATCTGCCAGTGGGCACATACTATGCTGCTGAAGACGTCATCAGTGGCGACACCGCTGCATCATAATGTGTGCCCGCCGGCAGATCGCATGGAGGCGACTGCAGGCTACAGAAGAAAGAAGAGAAAAGAAAAAAGAGAGATGAGGAGCCGCCGGGAACCGCACCGAAGATTGGGACCCATGCAAATGTTCCGGACACCAGAGGGTGAGTGTTGAGCTTTTTATTTTTTAATTGACTCGTGTTTAAGCTGAGGTGAGTTTTTTTAGCACATCTTTTGTGCTGAAATACTCGGCTTATACACGAGTATATACGGTAAATGTTTCAGGAAGAAGAACTTGGGGTCTTGAGATGGTCCATAGTGGACACCAGAAGGATAATAATAAGATTTCCACCCAGTATTAATGTGTAAGTCAGGAGAAACACAATGAATAGAGGAATTTTGTATTTGTACAGACCTCGGAATCCGAGACAACAAATCTGAGTGACTTGTGTCTGATTCTACTCACACGTCATTTTGTTAAAAATTCAAGTAATGTTTACAAAAATAAGTGATGTAAACAAATATGCAAAAACAAACACCTTAGAAAATAATTTATTATGTTAGTGTTGAAGTTGCAAATGTTCACATTTTTTATAGTGTAAATGAACATGGAAATTTTCCCCAGGATCTGGACGTTGTAATGGAACTGAAGCTAGTGATATTAACTAATGGGACCGGTGATTAGTAAGATGGTTGTCCAGAGAGGATTTTTATGGCAAAATATTCTAAATATTAAGTGATTTTTAGACCAGTATGGATAATACAGGGATGTCCTTCTTGCCCATTCCATACAACTCAGTCCCTGATTTAATCTGTTTAGGGTGAAAACGTCTCCTATTACCCCTGTGTGACCAGCAATAAGCTTTACCTCTATAATAGTCCCACTGGAATTGTCACATTGTCACATTGAAACTTATCCTGTTTACTTTGCATGATGTCTTTTTCATTTGCACCAATTGTCTCCTTGAGTCTTTTTTTCGGAAAGGTTCCACCAACGAATTAGAGTCAAATGCAGTTACCAAAAGCTGATATCTTTTAGTTTCACCAATATTTTTATCTGTTAACGGATAATGGTTCAACTTTGCAATATTTTTGGATGCTCGGCTACAAGATTTGTTGATGTAAACCATGAAGATCCCTATCAAGAATATTCTTCTTTACCAGTGTTTTGGATATCCTCTTTTCCTGCCGAGAAGAATGCTGATCTAATCTGATGCATACGGCATTTGTGTGTTAAAATCCTGGCCGATCCGAGCCTGATTCATCTTGACAAAGGTCAGTCTCTCCACAGGTGGACAAGCGGGTTCTCCTTGGGGTAATGTTGGCCCCCACTGCACTGAACACCAGCTCTGATGCCACACTACTGGCATGGCAGGACAGCTTCTCTACTGCAAACTCCGCAAGTTGCGGCCACACAACAAGTTTGGCTGCCCAGTAGTCCAGGGGATCCTCTACCTAAGGGGGTGGTACAGTGCTGTCCAAGTAGGCCACCACCTGCTGGTGCAGGGTTGCCCACCCATGCCCCATCCAGTACAATGCACACCCATGCCCATCCAGTACACATGCACACCCAGGCCCATCCGTACACATGCACACCATGCCCGTCCGTCACATGCCACCCAGCCATCCAGTACACATGCACACCCAGGCCCATCAGTACACATTGCAAAAAACCATGCCCGTCCAGTCCACATGCCCACCCATGCCCATCCAGTATCACATGCACAACAAAGTTTTGGGGAATAGACATAATGCAGTCTCACAACAATTATTATTTAAAATAATTGTACATTAAAAAATCTTCTGGACCATCTTTATCACCAGTAACCATCAATTACCATCATTAGCTTTAGGTCTATTAAACCCTGGATCCAGGTTCCTGGGAGGAGATTCCAGTTTATGTTATCTAAAAAGATGTGAACATTTGCAAAATAATCACAACATATAATAAATGATCTTTAAGGGATTTGTTATTGTAAATTTGTTAAGATGACTTTCTTCTATAGATCAGTAAAGATTTCTTGGAATTTCAGCCAAATAAAAATAATGTGGAGGAGAACCAGACACAAGTCACTGAGATTCATCTTCTCGGATTCCGAGGTCTCTACAAATACAAAATCCCTCTATTCATTGTGTTTCTCCTGATTACACATTAATACTGGGTGGAAATCTTCTTCTTATTTTCTGGTGTCCACTAATGACCATCTCAAGACCCCGATGTGTCTTCTTGAAACACATTTCCATCTGATGTCCTGCTAACCACCTGTGTGTCCCCATGATGTTGCACATAAATACTCTTTGAGGGGGGCACTTTGCCCCTTGGGGTTGTATTTGCAAGCTTTATTCTTTTGGTATTTTTGGGTTTTGTTCAATGTTTATCATTGTTATCATGTCATATGATGATATTTGGCCATTGCCATCCATTACACATTCTAACTGATTGGTCCAGATCTTTGCCTCCAGCTTGTTTCTAGGGTCATGGTCTTTAGTCACTGTGTTAACATCAGCAGGAGTTCTTGGTTTATACAGTTTCACTTCCTGTGGCATGAATTACGTGACCACTTCTTCGTGACTTTGGCCCACAACGAATTAGCCATGCAGACAATTTTAGTTTGTTGCTGCAAGACTTTGTCTATTCCACACTCTATGAGTTATTTCCTTTCGCTTTAAAATAATTTATCTTACTTTTGCATTTTATTAGCTATTCTCAAAAATGTCTTCAGCTACTAGTAAAAGAAAAGCCTTCTCCACTTGTAGCTCCACCTGACCACGTCTGTGTGTATTATGGGACCATGATCTCAGTTTACAATGACCTCAAGTGAGAAGAACGCACATCCGATATCAACAAGTACGATCCCTGCTGTACATAGTAGTCACACATGATAAATCCCTTATCTACAGTCTGAGGAATCATGAGATCAAGAGGGCATTGATGAAAGTGCAAATGCGTCGTGTATTTGAAAATGGATGGAAAACATGAACTATTGACCCAAAGAGATCAAAGTGTTCTGCGAGAAACAAAACTAGATGACCTCGCATAGACACATATAGAATAGTAAGTAGAGATGGGTGAAACGATTCTAATGAATCGGAATTTGTTTAGAATTTTCAGGAAAACTTTGATTCATCACAAATCCAAAGTTTACAGTGAATCATGGGAACAAAGTTTTTTTTTTCACTTTATTAGCTAAATGTTCGTGAGCCCAACATGTTACAAGGGGCAAAGAAATCTGGGAAAAAGAAAGGAACACCCTTGATCACATGTGCAGACATGAAACCAATCAGGCAAACCGGGCAGGCTTATGTGATGTACAGCCTAGAGAAAACAGGTTGCCCATTTCCAAATCTCGTCATTTCACACAGCATTGTTCTACTTGTAGCATCCAAGCTGCTTGTACACAGTAGTTTGCTGCAGTGAATTTTTGCTCCCATTCCGGGTATCCATTTTTCATTTTGGTTGATCTATATACCCCAAATTACTGGTCTTTTTGTTGAGAAATTTTGGCAAGAAATCTGTGTAAAATCCACATAGTTGCCACAATGAATTTTGCTCCAATTCCAGGGGTGTCAGTTCTGGTGCTTCTGTATACCGCCAAATTTCAAAGTTATTTTGGCAGATAAATTAAGTAGATCACTGTCAAATCAAACATTAGTTGATTCAACAATATGTCAGACAAACGAATGGGGGGCAGGTGGGGAGCAGGCACAAGGTCGCAGCACAGTAAGGGGACGACCATGGCAGAGGGGACTCTTGGCCAGGGAAATGCCGGTTTCATCTAGTGGCAGTGTGTTGAAAAACAAAACAAAGGTTCTCGATTGGTTACAGGTCTCCACTTCCTCGCAAATGACATCAGACAACCCCAGCCAACAAGAGTCGTGGGTTCGTCAGATACACCCTTAGTTGGCATGGACCCAGGGAGCAGGTAGCTGCACTCACCAGTCCTCAAACATCCACTCTGTTCGTTTCCATAAGCCAGTGAGCTACTAGGTTGTCTATGCTCATAAAGAGGGAAGAAAGCAAAAGATATGGAAGAGGAACATGGGAGGTTATGTTGCACATGCAACTAGTCGGGCTGTTGCATACCAAGACCATTGAGGAGGAATAGCAGTAACAGCGAACAGACGAAAGAAATGATGATGTAGCCAATTGCTCTTGGAGTCAGGTGAAGCCAGGGCTTCATCATCGTTCCAGAGAAGAGGGCTATGTCAGCTTGCGGAGTCAAGGCATGCTTATGTTGCTGATAGAGTGGCAGCGTGCAGCAGTGCAAAACAGGACCCAAATGGCACCACAGGGCAACCAAACACCCCGTTGCAGGTCCAAGTAAGCAAAAAAAAAAAAGGAAACATGGGCTGTAGGAAGCCACTTAGTCTCTCAGTAGGTGGGACAAGAAGCAATGAGGTCAGGAGGAAGGGAAGAGCAACTTGTGGATGGGTGACTGGGGCGTAAAAAAAGTAAAGCGTCAGTTCCGCCACTCTTTTTTGGTTCGGGTGTGACAGTTTTTGTTAAGACACCAGAGGAGCCGAGTGTGTGGTTTATGGTAGATATGCAGGCAGAAAGTGAAGGTGGACAGGGTGATAATGTTGGCACATGGCCCTGCGCTCAAACAATGCAGCGTCACCATCCATTGGCCTGGGATTAAATGTTTGTACGATGTGGATTGGTCATCCGCTCTGCAGCAACAGAGCAGCTCTCCTAGTGGCACAATGCCAATTCAGCCAGTCAGGCTCCAGCACACCTCTGCCGAAGAAAGGGTTTGTTCTTGAGACATCATCTCCCAGTCCAGATGCTCATGCTCCTTGCTATGCATGATTCCAGCAGTCGTTTTAAAGAGGTGATTACAAAAGAAAAAATCTGTCCAGCCAAACCTATGGTTGCAGAAGTGATCAGATGCTCCTGTCAAGTTGTTTGTTATGCGGTCGTTACCTTTTCCAAGTCATGGACTCTGCACCTTTAGGAGAACTAATGGCTTGTGCGAACCGAGAGCGGTAAGAGAGTCCAAGCCGAAATTTCTCTTTCCGACAAACTGTGCATGCCACTTCAGCCATTCTTACAAAGCCAAGCACACCATCCTCGTGTTGCAGTGGCAGAGAATGGCCTCCCCCAGAATAATTGATATGCGATGTTTCCACCCGTTGGAATTCCAGCCTCCATATGTTAGACCGCCTGTATGAACAGAGGAAAAGCCAATTAATGATTTTTTGATGATGCAAGCGGACTGTAGCACTCCCTGTGTAAACTTTGATGTCAGCCCACTGGCAAGCTCGTGAATGACACCTGCCTTTGCTCAAGGCCCTTGGAGAGGCCATGTTATTTGTCAGTTGCCAGGGACTGAGGGATGAATAAAATATTTTCACTCTATCATATCCTGGAACAGATGCTGGAAAATATGTCTGGTCAGGGCACAGGAGAAAGTGGCGACTACATCACATGGCTACATGAGTCCGGGTGGGGGCTGAAGTGGAGGAGGAGGAGGAGGCCATTGGAGAACAAGCAGAGTCTGGTGGCAATTAGGTGTTTTTCTGGTTATGGGAATGAGGACGAGCAGGGGAGGCACCCATGAGGAGGGGTAGACGGTGAGGCAGTTGACCCACAAGCACTGTGACCGTATACTGTGGAGATGGAGGCCAGGAGTCCCTCAGAGTTACTTGCGCAGATGCTGCTTTGCCTAACTAGTGACAGCCGGATAGTCAATATCCAGCATACGGATATGACTTTTGGCTCACCCACCTCTTGGGACCCTCACTACCGGTCCAAAATGGGTTGCATTTTGTTTTCAGCTGAGAGATGTGAGAACAAAAAAGTAGCGTACTATAGAGAAATACTGTGCAGAGACAGTTGCCGCTTGCCTTTGTGCTCATTGTGCATCATCTGTAAGTCTGTCATGGCTCACCTACTACTGCCATGTGCTGTGCAGGGAGATGGGGGTAGGGCAGTAGATCTCCATTCAGACGCAGCTTAAGTCTGGATCTTTAATGGAGCCTATGTAGAGGAAGTATAGCAGGACCATTCTAGTCCTGCCGGTCTCAAGAAGCAAGCTCACTAGAGAGCCTGGATAAGGGTAGAGCAATTAAACTGCGAGAAGACACGCAGGGGGGGCCAACATGGGAAGGAATTGTCAAACCAAGCATTTTAGGTGAGAGGATGAAAAGGGTAGTAGGGAACCGGACAAATGGGAGCTCGCCTTGTGTGGCAAATCGCAATTGGAGGCTTTTGTTTGCACAGATAGAAGAAGCTGTCCGCCATGCCAGTAGTTGTGGCATCAGAGCTGGTGTTCAGTTGCAGTGCGGGGCCAAACATACCCCAAGGAGAACCGCTGTCCACCTGTGGACCGAAGACTGACCTTTGTCAAGATGAAATCAGGCTCGGATCGGCCAGGATTTTAAACACACAAAGTGCCGGTATGCATCAGATTAGATCGCATCTTAAATTTCTCAATAAAACTAAAAGAAAAATCTTCTCCCCCTGTAGCTCCACTTGGACCACAGTCTGTGTTGTATTATGGGGAATCTGATACATCAGTTTACATACCTGAAGTTATCGACAAATACACGATCCCTCCTGTACATAGTAATCATTTTATGTACAGCATTGGGTACAGTTACAAGGTAGGGAGAAGCCGGGGAAGAGATATACGGGAAAATTTGGTGAGGTAGCAATATAGATAAGAGGATAAAAAACCGGCATGGCCGCAGACGGACCACGGAACAATCGAGCAAAGGGTACTTGGGTGAAACTCGGGCAATACCCGGAACTGAGAGCACTTTCGGCCTTTCTTTGTTTGCGGTCCTATGATGCCACTATTCTATGGAGGGGGGAAGGGGGTCATTCTCTCCAGCACCACGGCGATTATGCCCCCGCCTGTCGCCTATAATCCTCCAGTCACTGAGAAAATCTGTTTCTGGCAAGGTCTTTATGAATTTGAATGCCACAAGCAAAATTATGATTTTGTGATGGCCTTTGGTTTTAGATTAATCGGGATGCTCCATTCCAGAGGAGTCATCTCTTTTAAACCAGTTGATATATTGTTTTTGGTTTAACCCCTACGGGAACAAGCACTGGTGGTATAAGAAAGAAGAGTCTGCCCCATTTTTCAAATTGGCCTGTGTCACTTAGAAAGTGGTTTATAGCTTTGGAAAGCATATAGAGATATCCAGGGGATTTTGAGACGTGTTTTCTCGTGACACATGTGGACTTCAAAAGATGTTTCTGGCCGAAAAATTCTCTTACTTGGCAGTGTGTTGATATATGCATGTGTACTGGACGGGCATGGGTGTGCATGTGTGCTGGATGGGCAAGGGTGTGCATGTGTACTGGACGGGCATGGGTGGGCATGTGTGCTGGATGGGAAAGGGTCTGTATGTGTACTGGACGGGCATGGGTGTGCATGTGTAATGGATGGGCATGTGTACTGGACGGGCATGGGTGTGCATGTGTAATGGATGGGCATGGGTGTGCATGTGTACTGGATGGGCCTGGTTGTGTATTTATACTGGATAGGTGTGGATGTGCATATATACTTGACAGGCCCATGCATGTGTAATATAATCCATAATTTAAAAAAAAACATAATGGGGCACATTTACCTACCCGGTCACTGCAGTTCACAGGAAGTGCATTGTCCGTGTATAATGCACCGTGCGGCTATTCACTAAGATTGTGCACCCGATATCTTGCATGTTTCACTTCCCCGCTCAGGTCCCCAGAGTTTTCCTTCTTCTTCCCGGTGCATGTTATTGCATTGTCAGTGTATAGTATAATGCGTTGTGCGGGGAGTCACTAAGATTTTTCAGCCGATATCCTTCATGTGTCGCTTCCCCGCTCAGGTCTGACAGAGTTCACCTTCTTCCTGGTGCATCTTAGTGCTAGGGCTTGCAGCACAATTTGAAAGTTAAACACTGTGCTTAGCCCGAATTAGTTGGACTGTGGGGCAGCACGCCCCCTACTTTGTGTCGCATGGAGACCAGCGTAGCTGCACCACAATAGGATTGTGTGCACCAAAATTCCAGCACACACTCCTCTTAAATACCCGTGCAAGCTGGTTTAACCCCGAAAAATGTGCACAGTCTGACACAAGTGGAGCACGCAACCTTTAGTAAATGAGTCCCAATGTGCCAGCAGCAGTGGAAGATAATGGGGGTCATTTACTAAGGGCCCGATTCGCGTTTTTCCCGACGTGTTACCCGAATATTTCCGTTTTGCGCCGATTTTCCCTATATTGCCGCACGCGATCGGACTGTGGCGCATCGGCGCCGGCATGCACGCAACCGAACCTGGGGGGGGGGGGGCGTGACAAAAAAACCGCGGGATAGGGAAAAACACCGCATTTGGACAAAAAGTGTCACTTGTCTCGCGCTTACCTTCACTCGGCCCGGCTTGGTGAAGATCAGTCCATTCCGGGGAACTTCAGCGCAGCAGCGCCACCTGGTGGACGTTGGAGGAACTGCCTTAGTGAATCCCGGCCGGACCCGTATCCTCTGCAGAGAACGTGCCGCTAGATTGCGAATGGACCAGGTAAGTAAATTTGCACCATTATGTTTAGGGACTTGACAGCTTGAATAACTTCTTGCACATTTTGATCAATTAGGCATTTAATGATTCATTGATTATTAACATATTCACGACAATTTCGGATTTGCGTTGCATTTAAAATAGTATTGTGTCACACGCGATCGGATATTGATGCAATCGCGCCGGCTTTCATGCGACACAAATCAGGGGGGGTGGGGTGGGCCGTAGGACGATCCAGTGGATTCGGACAAACTACAGGATTTAACTTAAAAATTGTGTCGCAAGCCAAACACTTACATACACCGGGAGGAAGATGGTGAACTCCGGCGGACCTGAGAGGGGAAGCAACACATTTCGCAAATCTGGCGCACGATGTAAGTGAATTGTGTCACAGTACATTCTCATCGGACAATGCACTTTCGGGATCTCCTGTGCCCCATTGTGTCTTGTAGAGGATCCTGAAAAAGTGGGTTTTCAGATTTGGTTTGAAGGTTTGAAAGGTGAGGGAAAGTCTTTCACATTTTGGTAGAGAGTTCCAGAGTATGGGGGATGCAAGGGAGAAGTCCAGGAGATGGTTGTGACAATAATAATCTTAATAATAATCTTTATTTATACAACACCATCATAATTTGTAGTAATGGTTCCAAAATAACCAGCCCAAAAAATCTCTGCAATGCTTTTAAAAATGCATCTCAAACGCACTCTTGGAAGTAACCAATCCATAAACTGTGAATGCAAGAAACTTAATGCCCACCAGGTTTCTGTGCGCTATTTTAAGCATTAAAAGCTTGTTTATATACTCGAGTATAAGCCGACCCTAGCATAAGCTGAGACACCTATTTTTACACAAAAAAACTGGGAAAATCTATTAACACGATTATAATTGAAGGGTGGGAAATGCATTGGTTACAGCTCCCCAGAATATAGCCAGCAAGCCCCCTATAGTATATAGCCTGGCAATCCCTTTGATAAATAGCCTGCCCCCCCCCTCGGTATAAAGGTTTTAGCCCCTGTCCCCATGTATCTAGCCAATAGTCTAAAGGCTGCAGCCCCTGCCCCCCCCCCCTGTATATATAGCCACTAGTCCCTGCCGCCCAGTTTATAGCCTACAGCCCCTGCCACCCCCAATTATATAGGCTGCAACCCCTGCCCACCCAGGGTAAAGCCTGCAGCCCTACCTCCCAGTATATAACCTGCAGCCCTGCCCAACCAGTATGTAGCTTGCAGCCTCTACCCCCCCAAGCATACAGCCTGCAGTCCTGCCCACCCAGAGTATAGCCTGCAGCCCTGTTCATCCAGTAAATAGCCTGCAGCCACTGCCTCCAAAATAAAGCAAGTAGTAAAAAAAAAATAAAAGTGTACTCACCTTCCAACGTCCCCCCAGCAGGTTCAATTCTACACATCAATGTTCCGGCATTGGCTTTGTGTTCCCGCGCAGTCCGTTGCAGGCATTGTGACTTTAGCCGCTTGCTGACATCATAGTGTGTGCTGCTACTGGCACACACACTACAATGTCAGCCTCTGGCTGACGTCACGAGAAGAGATGGGATTGATTCTAACGAAGTGGAATTTGTTTAGAATTTCAGGAAAACTTCGGTTTGGCACGAATCCGAGATTTACAGTGATTCGTGGGAACATTTTTTTCCCACTTTATTAGTAAAATGGACAAGAGCACAATGTGTTACATGGGACAAAGAACTCTGGGAAGAAGAAAGGAACACCCTCGATCACATGTGCAGACATGAAAGCCAATCAGAGCCCGGCAGGCTTCTGTGATGTGACAGCCCTATAAAAACAGACAGGCATTTGCAATCCCATCATTTCACAATGCATGTGAAATTTTCACACTGCATCTAGCATGCAGCTGCTTGTACACTGTAGCTGGAGTGATTTTTGCTCAAAGTGCAGATTGTTCATTTTAGGCTATCTGTATACCCCAAACTTCAATTCTTTTTTGTTGCTAAAGTAGATAGCAAGAATCAAATCAACATATTTGATTAACAAATAAGTGAAACATAGAGGTGGCAGGTGGATCAGGCACAGGTCGCAGAACAATAAGGGGACGTTGCAGCAGGGGTGTTGGTGTCATCTAGCTGCAGTGTGTTGATGAACAACCCAAAGGTTCTTGATTGGTTGACTAGGTCATCCACTTCCCCCCAAATGATATCTGACAACCTCAGTCAAGAGTCCGTGGGTTCGTCAGATACAAACCTTGGCATGGCCCAAGAGCAGGTCAGAGGCCCTCACCTGTCCTCAACCAGCTTCTGTCCTGTTCATTTACTTTAGCCAGAAAGGTACTAGGTGGTCTGGGCTCAGAACTGCTATACGGCAAGGACAAACTCTTTGAGGGCAGTCAGCAGCTGCTTGGCAGTGAAGAGGTGGGGCAGACATCCGCTGCTTCGCGCAGTAGGCAGGAAAATAGAGATTTTGGAGAGTGGCTCGGGAGGTTATGTTGCACTTGCAAGTTGTCAGTCTGTGTATATTGAGACTGTTGAGGAGAATAGCATTGACAGGGGAACACAAATCGATGATGATATAGCCGATCACACTTTGGAGCCGGATGAAGCAAGGGCTTCATCATTATTGTCGGGTAGAAGAGGGTGCCAGCTTGCACATCAGGCAGTGAAGCAGGCAGCTAGTAGCTACTGTGGGTGTGAGTCAGCATGGTGGCAGCAGTGCAAGGATGGGAGCCAAACGGGCGCAGGGTACAAAATCCGCTTTGCAGGAAAAGTAATCAGTGGCACAGGGCTATGCGATGCAGTGGCATTAGTAGTCACTCTGTGTGGGTGTTCAGTGCGGCAGGGGCCATTGTTACCTCAAGGAGAACACACTTATCCACAGTTAATGTGGAGAGACTGACCTTTGTCAAGATGAATCAGGCCAGGATTTCAACACACCAATTCCTTGTGCATCAGATCAGATCTGCCATGACGCCTCCCCCAAACATTGAGAAATGAGCCTGGATTTTAACTACCTGTCTCAGCCACTCTTCAGATGCTGCCAGCCGCCTGATGCACCACCAGTTGCTCCCTCTGCCTCCCACCATCTTTACCACGGACTGCAATTGTCACCCACCTCCACACTCTGTCTTTGTGCCACTCTGTGGCCTACCATGTTGCTTCCACCTCTAGAATTTGTCATTGTGCCACTCTCTGAACTCCTGCTACTGCTGCTGCCACCACCTCCGCACTCTGTCATTGTGCCACACTGTGGCCTTCCATGTTTCTGCCACCACCTGAATTTGTCATTGTGCCACTCTGTTGCCTCATGCTGCTGCTACTGCTGCCGCTCACCTACACACACTCTCTGACCTCCTGCTGCTGCTCTCACCTCCACACTTTGTCATTGTGCCACTCTGTGGCCTACCATTTTGCTTCCACCTTCAGAATTTGTCCTTGTGCCCATGGAAGGGAAGAGTGAAGCGATTCTAAGAGCGGCGGCAAGTCGCCAAACCATGAAGACCAAACCACGCTCCCTATGCATATATGAGCATGGTACAACGTTCTACAACAACCCATAGGCTCTCTGCAGCCAGGAAATACCTGTTTTTTAACGTGATTCGTTATGATTCGATTCAGGTTAAATAAAATTTTGTCGCTGAATTCGGCGAATCAAAATTTTTAAACATTTGCCCATCTCTACACTCAAACATATAACTTTATCTGTACTGCACATTTTCAATCAATAATAATAATAATGGGTTTCCTTATTAATTGAGACAAATAGTGTGAATCAGGTTTTGCTGTTGTCAACTATAATATGTGATATTTAGTTCAAAATTCATAATTCAATAGTTTATCATTATGTAATTAGCACAAACCTTCCTTCCTTACCTTTTGCTCTTGTTTGGACAAGTCCAGAGAAGCGTCTTATGAATGAGCTGAATTTTTTGATTTGAAAAAAAAAATACTTACTATTCTATATGTGTCTATGCGAGGTCATCTAGTTTTGTTTATTGCAGAACACATTGATCTCTATAGGTCAAATGTTTCATGTTTTCCATCCATTTTCAAATCCACGGCACATTTGCACTTTCATCAATGCCCTCTTGATCTCATGATTCCTCAGACTGTAGATAAAGGGATTTATCAATGGTGTGACGACTATGTACAGCAGGGATCGGTACTTGTTGATATCGGATGTGCGTTCTTCACTTGAGGTCATGTAAACTGCGATCAGGGTCCCATAATACACACAGACTGTGGTCAGGTGGGAGCTACAAGTGGAGAAGGCTTTTCTTTTACTAGTAGCTGAAGACATTTTGAGAATAGCTAAGAAAATGCAAAAGTATGATAAAATTATTAAAGCGAAAGGAAATAACATCATGAGGATGGAATAGACAAAGTCTTGCAGCAAAAAACTAGAAATGTCGGAAGTGACCAATTCTGTTGTGGGGCCAAAGTCACAGAAGAAGTGGTCAACGTAATTCATGCCACAGAAGTTAAACTGGATAGAAACAAAGAACTCTGCTGATGTTAACACAGTGACTAAAGACCAGGACCCTAGAACAAGCTGGAGGCAAAGATCTGGACCAATCAGTGAAGAATAGTGTAATGGATGGCAAATGGCCAAATATCGATCATATGACATGATAACAATGATATAACATTGAACAAACCCAAAAATACCAAAAGAATAAAGCTGCAAAATACAAACCCAAAGGGGCAAAGTGCCCCCCTCAAAGAGTATTATGTGCAACATCATGGGGACAACGCTGGTGGTTAGTAGGACATCAGCTATGGATAGGTGTTTCAAAAAGATGAACATCGGGGTCTTGAGGTGGTCAGTAGTGGACACCAGAAGGATAATAATAAGATTTCCACCCAGTATTAATGTGTAAGTCAGGAGAAACACAATGAATAGAGGAATTTTGTATTTGTAGAGACCTCGGAATCCGAGAAGATGAATCTCAGTGATTTGTGTCTGGTTCTCCTCACACATTATTTTTATTTGGCTGAAATTCCAAGAAATCTTTACTGATCTATAGAAGAAATCATCTTAACAAATTTACAATAACAAAGCCCTTAAAGATCATTTATTGTGGCTGTGATTATTTTGCAAATGTTCACATCTTTTATAATATATGAACATGGAAATCTCTCCCAGGAACTGGATCCATGGTATTAATGAACCTGAAGCTAAAGATGGTAATTGATGTTACTGGTGATTAATATGATGGTCCAGAGAGAATTTTTAATGTACAATATTTTAAATAATAATTGATTGTGAGACTGCAGTATGTCCATTCCTTAAAACTTTGTTGTGCATGTGTACTGGATGGGCATGGGTGGGCATGTGTACTGGACGGGGGTGGTACAGTGCTGTCCAAGTAGGCCACCACCTGCTGGTGCAGGGATTGCTCCATGTCCTGCTGCTGGTGGCGGCTACCCTTCTCACTAGGTGGCTGAAGGAAGATGCTCATTAAAGACTCCAGACTTAAGCTGCGTCTGATGGAGCTACTACTGCACCTAACCCCCATCTCCCTGCAGCAGCCATGGCAGTAGTAGGTGAGCCATGACAGACCTGACAGAGGATGCACAATGAAGCACATAGGCAGCGGCCACAGTATTTCTCTATAGTACGCTAATTTTTGCTCACTCTCGGCAGCTGGAAAAAGGCAACCATTTTGGACCGGTAGTGAGGGTCCAAGAGGGTGGTGAGCCAAAAGTCATCCGTATGGTGAATGTTGACTATCCGGCTGTCTCTGAGGGACTCCTGGCCTCCATATCCACAGTATACTGTCCCAGTGCTTGTGGGTGAACTGCCTCACTGTCTACCTCCTCAGGGTGCTCCTGCTCGTCCTCTTCCTATCACCTGCTCCCATGGCCTCCTCCACTTCAGCCCCCACCGGACTCATGTGGCCATGTGATGTAGTCGCCACTTCTCTTGTGCCCTGACCAGACAGATTTTCCAGCATCTGTTCCAGGATATGAAGCAGTGAAATTATTTTATTCATCCCTCAGTCCTGGCAACTGACAAATAACATGGCCTCTCCAAAGGGCCTAAGCAAACGTCAGGTGTCACACATGAGCTGCCAGTGGCTGACATCAAAGTTACACAGGGGAGTACTACAGTCCGCTTGCATCATCAAAAAATCATTAATGGCTTTTCTCTGTTCATACAGGCGGTCTAACATATGGAGGATGGAATTCCAACGTGTGGAAACATCGCATATCAGATTATGCTGGGGGAGGTCGTTCTGCCACTGCAACTCGAGGAGGGTGTGCTTGGCTTTGTAAGAATGGCTGAAGTGCATGCACAGTTTCCTGTCAATTTTTAGAATGTCTTGCAGATGGGTGGAAGATTTCAGGAACTTGTTGAAAACCAGATGGAACACGTGGGCCATGCAGGGCGCATGGACCATCACTACTCGTAGACACCACGTTTCTCCCATTGTCTGTCACCATGGTTCCGATTTGCAGCTGTCAGAGAAAGCCACTATTTCATTTCTTCTTGCCTGACGCACAGCAGTTTCTTCCCTGTGTGACTTTGTTCGCCCAGGTAAACCAGGTGTAGAACTGTGTGACACTGCTGTGCCCTGCACATGGGGTATTATGGAGCAGCATTTATACTTGTGGAGGCTGAGGTAGTGGTGGAGATAGAGAAGGGGGATGCGGAAATTGGCGCAAGAGCAGCAGTTTGACAACGTGGAGGAGAATGTGGCATCTACTTTTCAATTTGTTGGTGTGGCTAGGCGGGAAGCACATTCACCCATAGTGGGTGACATGTACTGGCCCTGACTGTAATTAAAGCTCCACATGCTGTAACTACGGATAGGGCTGCCGTGCACCTTGGAAGAAACTGATAAGCTCAAGGGCTGGCCCTCTTTCTGTTTTACATATTTGTGAATGGCTGGTACAGCCTTTTTGGAAAAGAGATTTCGGCTTGGAACTCTCCACTTCGGTTCGGCACAAGCCGTTAGTTCTTTAAAGGTGCAGAGTCCATGACTTGGAAAGGGAGCGAATGCAGTACCAACAACTTGACAGGAGCACGATCAACTTCTGCCAACCTTAGGTTGGCTGGACAGTTGTCTCTTTGTAAACACCTCTTGAAACGACTGCTGGAACCATGCATAGCAAGGAGCAGGAGCATCTGGACTGGGAGATGATGTCATAGACAAACACCTTTCTTCGGCAGAGGTGCTGGAGCCTTGACTGGCTGAATTGGCATGTGTGCCACTAGGTGCTGCTGCTGTTGCTGCAGAGGCAGGATGGACCTCCACATCTGATACACATTTATCCCAGGCCAATGGATGGTGACGGTGCATGTGTTGACGCAGGGCCATGGTGTCAACATTAGCACCCTGTCCACGCTTCACTTTCTCCCCGCAGATTCTACATAAACACACACTCGGCTCCTCTGTTGTCTTAACAAAAAACTGCCACACAGCCGAGAAGGTGATTTTACCGCCAACACTCTGCACTGCATGACTACTAATGCTGCTGCCTCGCTGAGCCCCTGTGCCTTTGCTTACTTGAACCTGCGACGCGGGTTTTGTTCCCCGTGGCCATTTGGGTCCTGTACTCGCACTGATGCCACTCTGCTGAGCAACAGTAGCAGCCTGACTCGCAAGCTGACACCCTCTTCTCTGGACGATGATGGTGAAGCCCTGGCTTCACCTGGCTCCCAAGAGCATTTGGCTACATCTTCATCGATTTGTCTTTCGCTGTCACTGCTATTCTCCTCAATGGTCTCGGTATGCACAGCCCGAATAGTTGCATGTGCAACATAACCTTCCATGTTACTCTCCACATCTTTGCTTTCCCGCCTACTGCATGAAGCAGCGAATGTCTTCCCCACCTCTTCACTGCCAAGCAGCTGCTTGCTGTCCCCAAAGTATTCGTCCTCACTGTATAGTCGCGCTGAACACAGACCACCTAGTAACTCACTGGCTGATGGAAATGAACAGGACAGAGGATGTTTGAGGACTGGTGAGCGCCGCTGACCTGCTCCTGGGCCATGCCAGCTAAGGGTTGTATCTGACGAACCCACGGACTCTTGGCTGGGGTTGTCTGATGTCAATTGCAAGGAAGTGGATGACCTAGTAACCAATCGAGAACCTTTGGTTTGTTTTTCAACACACTGCCACTAGATGAAACCAGCAGTTCTGGCTTCACAGAGTCACCTCTGCCGCGGCGTCCCCTTACTGTGCTCCGACCTGTGCCTGCTCCACCTGCCACCTCTTTGTCTGACATATTGGTTAATCAACTATATTGATTTGACACGGATCTACTTTATCTACCAAAATATATTTGAAATTTGCGGTATACAGAAGCACCAGAACTGACACCCTGGAATTGCAGCAAAATTCACTGCGGCAACTATGTGAATTTTACATAGATTTCTTGCCATAAATTTCAGTAACAAAAAAGACCAGAAATTTGGGGTATACAGATCAACCAAAATGGAAAATGGATACCCTGGAATTGGAGCAAAAATCACTGCAGCAACTACCGTGTACAAGCAGCTGGGCGCTAAAAATAGAGCATGCTGTGTGAAATGACAAGATTGGAAATGGGCGTCTGTTTTTATAGGGCTGTGACATCACATAAGCCTGCCGGGCTCTGATTGGCTTTCATGTCTGCACATGTGATTGAGAGTGTCCCTTTCTTTTTCCCAGATTTCTTTGCCCCATGAAACATGTTGGGCTCATGCCCATTTAGCTAGTAAAGTGGGTAAAAAAAACTTTGTTCCCATGATTCACTGTAAACTTCGGATTTGTGACGAATCAAAGTTTTCCTGAAAATTCAAAACAAATTCTGATTCATTAGAATTGTTTCACCCATCTCAACTTACTATTCTATATATGTCTATGTGGGGTCATCTAGTTTTGTTTATCGCAGAACACGTTGATCTCTTTAGGTCAAATGTTTCATGTTTTCCATCCATTTTCAAATCCACGGCACATTTGCACTTTCATTAATGCTCTCTTGATCTCATGATTCCTCAGACTATAGATAAAGGGATTTATCAATGGTGTGACAACTATGTACAGCAGGGATCGGTACTTGTTGATATTGGCTGTGTGTTCTTCACTTGAAGTCATGTAAACTGCAATCAGGGTCCCATAATACACACAGACTGTGGTCAGGTGGGAGCTACAAGTGGAGAAGGCTTTTCTTTTACTAGTAGCTGAAGACATTTTGAGAATAGCTAAGAAAATGCAAAAGTAAGATAAAATTATTAAAGCAAAAGGAAATAACATCATAAGGATGGAATAGACAAAGTCTTGCAGCAACAAACTAGAAATGTCTGAAGTGGCCAATTCTGTTGTGGGGCCAAAGTCACAGAAGAAGTGGTCAACGTAATTCAAGCCACAGAAGTTAAACTGTATAAAAACAAAGAACTCTGATGATGTTATCACAGTGACTGAAGACCATGACCCAAGAACAAGCTGGAGGCAAAGATCTGGACCAATCAGTGAAGAATATCGTAATGGATGGCAAATGGCCAAATATCGATCATATGACATAATAGCAATGATAAAACATTGAACAAACCCAAAAATACCAAAAGAATAAAGCTGCAAAATACAAACCCAAAGGGACAAAGTGCCCCCCTCAAAGAGTATTATGTGCAACATCATGGGGACAACGCTGGTGGTTAGTAGGACATCAGCTATGGATAAATGTTTCAAAAAGATGAACATTGGGGTCTTGAGGTGGTCAGTAGTGGACACCAGAAGGATAATAATAAGATTTCCACCCAGTATTAATGTGTAAGTCAGGAGAAACACAATGAATAGAGGAATTTTGTATTTGGAGAGACCTCGGAATCCGAGAAGATGAATCTCAGTGACTTGTGTCTGGTTCTCCTCGCACATTATTTTTATGTGGCTGAAAATCCAAGAAATCTTTACTGATCTATAGAAGAAATCATCTTAACAAATATACAATAACAAATCCCTTAAAGATCATTTATTATGGTTGTGATTATTTTGCAAATGTTCACATCTTTTATAGAGTATATGAACATGGAAATCTCCCCGAGGATCTGGATCCAGGGTTTAATGAAACTGAAGCTAATGATGGTAATTGATGTTACTGGTGATTAATATGATGTTCCACAGAGGATTTTTATGTTACAATATTCTAAATAATAAGTGATTTTTAGCCTGCAGTAAGTCTATTCCTAACAACTTTGTACACTCCAAAACAACAATGCTATGGTGTGCATGTCTACTTGACAGGCATGGGGTTGTGCATTTGTACTGGACAGGTGTGGGTGTACATTTGTACTGGACAGGTGTGGGTGTGCATGTGTACTGGACAGGTTTGGGTGTGCATGTGTACTGGATAGGCTTGGTTGTGCGTATGTACTGGGCAGGCATGGGTGTGCAGGTGTACTGGACAGGCTTATGTTTGCATGTTTACTGGACAGGTGTGAGTGTGCATGTGTACTGGATGGGCATGGGTGTGCATGTGTACTGGATGGGCATGGGTGTGCATGTGTACTGGATGGGCGTGGGTGTGCATGTGTACTGGATGGGCATGGGTGTGCATGTGTGCATGGGTGTGCATGAGTACTGGACAGGTGTCAGTGTGCATGTGTCCTGGATGGGCAGACAGGTGTCAGTGTGCATGTGTCCTGGATGGGCATGGGTGTGCATGAGTACTGGACAGGTGCCAGTGTGCATGTGTCCTGGATGGGCATCGGTGTGCATGTGTACTGGACTGGCTTGTGTGTGCATGTGTACTGGATG